>CM050171.1:112212989-112887989 GCA_027410445.1 Discoglossus pictus
GATAAGAGAAATTCCCAAAATGTGCACTGCGGGTTACACATTTCTTATGAACTATATTCATATTAAAGGAATATTAGATTTTTATTAGTGTTTTTGATTTTATTATCAAGTTATAATCCACGATGAGCATATCAACTTTTAATTTTCATTCTTTAAATTTAAATAAATTGTTTTATCTAAGGTTTCTCCTTAAGAATAGCTGCAAATTAATTATAAAAGAAAAAGTAATTAAAGGGATTGGGTGTAAGATATAGCTCCAACCAATTTTGAGACTGATTCTAATTACTGTATAAAAAATAAAAAATAAACAGTTAAAGGTGTATCTAAGTTTCCCTGTTTTTACCTCTCTCTAATCTAACACATTCTGTTCATATCATATACACACACATTACATTAATTCTATACACATACAAACTTATCGTATTCGTTTTCCATGCCCCCAGAGCCGCTTACATAGGCACCCGATACCTACCAATAGAAATACTGCATTTGCATATGAATTTTAACCCTTTACTAACCAACAGCAGCCCAATCCAGAGATTTTACACTGCAGTGTTGGTCTTCTCCTGCTTCCTGCTGCAGAGGACTACACATCTCATGATTCTTTACTGCACAAGCTGCCATTACAGATTGCTACAATGTATTAAAATGTATAGCTGCCTGTGATTGGCCAAAATTAATTATGCATTGTATGGTAATTTTAGCAGAGATATCCAGGGGTGTTAACTCGGAAAAGCAACTGCTTACAAAATAAAAAGATTTCACAACATCATGGTGTGTTTGTTAATGTTTTTTTTTGGTAAGCAAAAAACAAACAACCAATGACAATTTTGAGACTGATTCTAATTACCACATCAAAACAGTTAAATAGTATTCGGGAGCCACTAATTTACATAGGGAGAAGAATGTTGTTTGCAGAGAAGATGATCCAATGAAAATGTGACAGTGTTATTTAAAGGAATAAAAGAGAAAGAAAAAAAATATAATACAACCTCTACTTTATTACTTTTATACATTGCTGTGGAGTGCATTCTTTTAATTTCCAACAATCTACTTACTGAGATGGGAGAAGACAATCAGAGAGGTGGTTCTATTTGTACAATGGGAAAGTGGCATTAACAGCTGCAAGTGCTCACATCAGCACAAAGGCAAATCTCATTAGTTTACAAGGGTACACCCTATTGAGACAGAACTTAACAGAAGCAGGCTCAGTAAAGAAAGTGGAAGTATGCAATAAAAAGTGATTGCATATAAAACAAAACATTTAAAAAAAAATTAAAGACTTTGCCCATTATTAAATTTAGTTATTTAAAATACCATTAAGAAAAAATATTTGACTACAGTGGTCGGTTTACAGGGAAATGACTACCCCCAGTCAAAATATAATTTTATATTATTATTAGTTATTTAATAGATTATAAGGCTGTATTTAATTCTAAAAAACAAACATTTTGCCCATTATCAAGTTTATTTGTTCAAATGAACTATTGCAAACTATAGTAAAGCATCGGTCCTTTATAATTTTTAAGCTTGAAATAAATTTGTCACATGAAAAACAGCAAAAGGATTATTGGGTGTCCCATGTCTCTGAATTTTATTTTTTATCCAAAAAGTAAAATTCACTGCAAAAGATGCAACAGCGCAACAATACATGGACCCTCCAGGACGCTCGCTCTGAGAAATAATAGGTGCTATAAAAATACTCCTGTCCTCCAGTTCTCTGCCAATTCACATAAAATAAAGGAAATTGTTAATTATAAACCAACTGATTCCTAACTCTGCCCAAATTGTAACTATGATGTTGTAGTTTTGTTTTTGTTTTCTTTTCCATGGTGACGTTAATTGAACTCTACTGAGGTAAGTGTACCGTTAGCTGCATATTATTTTAGTTATAGAAGCAGTCAGTTGGAAACGTTAAAAAACATAACTTCAGAATCTGTGACAATTGGGCAGAAGAGAAAGGAGCAGATCGTTCTGTGCAATAATAATGTCCCAGGTTTGCTTTGGCATTCAAAGCTTTTATGCTTATAAGATGCCATTATTATTGTTAAAATCAAGCAGGTCTGAAGAAAAGGGTTGAATGTTTTTATAATATCCAAACAGTTTTTGCAGGACTTCATAAGCACAATTTAGGAGATAGATATTTCGATCTTAAATGGATCTCATCCGGTTAATAACCTTCCAACAAAATCTAAAGCACAAGCCCCACATTGATGAGATCCATTTAAGATCTGGGGGGAGGTCTCCTAACTTGTGCATGACCCATCCTATGCCTTCCATCAATGCTGTGTAATACAGTGAGCATCTGACTAAAAAAAAAAATCATGTATAAAGTGGTATTGGATTAAAGAGAGTAAAAATGTATTGAGGACTCATTTCATGCCCCTGTCCACTTTCCCAGAGTGCAATACAATGACTGTATTTCTAGGAATTCTGAGCAACTGATATGTTTAACTTCTTTCTAGACAACTAAATATGAACACAATTGTACTATTTATAGATAGATAGGGAGATGATAGGTAGGTAGATAGATAGATGCCAAGATTAGTCTTTAGTGTGTTCACATTAGCTAGTGGGTGGTGTTGATGTGGAAACTCTTATTGCTTCATACTCGCATTCGGTTATTATTTATAAGGTTTTATTGCACTGCCTTTCCTTATCACATATAATAGTTGTCAAACTGTGATTCGTCATCACGCTTGCGACAAATACTACGCATTGCTCAACGGGCTGCGCATGCACCTAGCACGGCGTAAGAAAATTGCGCAACGGCCCGCCCAGGCGCGCCAGCGGAAGCCGCCCGAGCAGGCGCATTTTTTTTCAATCTCATCCACAACCATGGCACACTACACACACACGTTACATTCAGAAGTGCTCCCGCACTGCTGAACGACTATGGAGGAAATCACGCTCCGCAGCAGATTTCCTTCACTTCAAGTTTATGCTACGTTCCTACTCCTCTGCCCTCAACCTGGCCAAACAGCAGTACTTTACATCACTAATATCAACTCTGTCCTCTAACCCAAAACGTATTTTTGCCACTTTCAATACTCTCCTCCGCCCACCACCTCCCCCCATCCCTTCCCCCATCCCTTCCTGTCTCACGGCTGAAGATTTTGCCAACCATTTTACACATAAAATTCAATCTATCCACAATGAACTCTCCTCTCACCGTGGCTCACACACTTCACTCTCTCAACTAACTCAACTAACCAACACCACCCAATCTACCCCCCACCCCTCCATTCCCACAGCCACTCTGAACTACTTTATCCCTGCAACAGAAGATGAAGTCTCCATCCTAATATCATCCTCTCACCTCACCACCTGTCCTTCAGATCCTATTCCATCTCAGCTCAACCCTCCCCTCTCTACTATACTAATCCCAGCTCTCACACATATCTTCAACCTTTCCCTAAACACTGGCACATTTCCATCATCTCTAAAACATGCCATAATTACACCCACTCTCAAGAAACCCTCATCCGATTCTGACGTTGCATCTAACTACCGCCCTATCTCTCTACGTCCCCTGGCTTCCAAACTGCTGGAGCGGCTCATCTATATCCGCCTTACCAGTTTCATCTCCTCTAACTCTCTTCTGGAAACTTTCCAATCCGGCTTTCGGCCCAACACTCCACTGAGACAGCCCTCATAAAAGTCACCAATGACCTGCTCACCGCCAAATCTAAAGGCCACTTTTCTATTTTGCTTCTCCTGGATCTCTCTGCCGCCTTTGACACAATTGACCATTCAATTCTACTCCACATTCTCTCGTCCCTCGGCATTCGAGACACTGCTCTCTTGTGGTTCTCATCATACCTCCAAGAACGATCATTTAGCGTCTCCTTCTCCGGCACATCTTCTTCTCCTCACCCCCTGTCTATTGGCGTACCCCAAGGATCAGTCCTAGGCCCCCTCTTCTTCTCCATCTACACATCCTCACTGGGCACCCTAATAAACTCTTTTGGGTTCCAGTACCATCTCTATGCAGATGACACCCAAATCTATCTCTTAGCACCAGATCTACCCCCCTCTCTTCTAGCACACGTCTCCGACTGCCTCTCTAGTATATCCTCTTGGATGTCCGCTCACCATCTGAAACTCAACATGTCTAAGACTTAACTCTTAATCTTCCCACCCTCTACTACAGCTTCAATTCCTCACATCGCTCTCTCTGTCAACAATGCCATCATCACTCCCACCTCCCAAGCCCGTTGTCTCGGGGTTCTACTGGACCCTGCCGTCTCTTTCATCCCACACATACAGTCTATAATTAAATCCTGTCTTTTCCATCTAAAAAACATATCCAAAATACGCCACTACCTAACACAAGACACTACCAAGATTCTAATATACTCTCTCATCATTTCTCGTCTTGACTATTGCAACTCGCTCCTTGTTGGCCTGCCCATCACTCGCCTCTCCCCACTTCAATCCATAATAAATGCCTCCGCCAGACTCATCTTCAGTACACATCGTTCAGTGTCGGCAGCTCCTCTTTGTCAATCACTTCACTGGCTTCCCTTAGCCTCCAGAATAAAGTTTAAAATCTTGACCCTAACTTATAAAGCCCTCAACAACAGCGAACCCCCATACATCTCTGATCTCATCTCCAAATACTCCCCCACACGCCCTCTTCGTTCTGCTAACGACCTTCTTCTTTCTACCACTCCCGCCTCCAGGACTTTTCTCGCGCTGCCCCTATTCTCTGGAACTCCTTGCCTCGCTTCAGACTATCCTCCTGCCTTAAATCCTTCAAAACATCAATAAAAACGCACCTCTTTAAAGAAGCCTATAACCTTCCTCCCTAACATGCTCAGCACTACTCTCTCCCTACTGTACCACATACAAACTTTAACCTTTAGATTGTAAGTCTGCGAGTTTCAATCCTGCAAGGTGCTTTAGGGAAAGCGCTGTGGACACTGGATTCCAAGCTCAAAGACAGGGCCATCCACTCTTTGCAATGTGTGAATCTTTAACTTGTCATTGCCTGTAACTTAACTTATGTATAGCGCTACGGAATATGTTGGCGCCTTACAAATAAATAAATAATAATAATAATTGCGCTCCGGCGGCAGCTGCCCGTGCAGGCGCATTGTGCGCCTGCGGCAGCCACCTGTACAGGCGCATTGCGCGCCGGAGAGAGAGAGGAGGAGGATGGGAGACACACACAGGGAAGGAGGGGGAAGACACAGAGGAGAGTGGGGAGACACACAGGGGTGGGAGGGGGGGGGGAAAGAGACACACAGGGGTGGGAGAGGAGGGGGGGGAAGAGACACACAGGGGTGGGAGAGGAGGGGGGGAAGAGACACACAGGGGTGGGAGAGGAGGGGGGAAGAGACACACAGGGGTGGGAGAGGAGGGGGGGAAGAGACACACAGGGGTGGGAGAGGAGGGGGGGGAAGAGACACACAGGGGTGGGAGAGGAGGGGGGGAAGAGACACACAGGGGTGGGAGAGGAGGGGGGGAAGAGACACACAGGGGTGGGAGAGGAGGGGGGGAAGAGACACACAGGGGTGGGAGAGGAGGGGGGGAAGAGACACACAGGGGTGGGAGAGGAGGGGGGGAAGAGACACACAGGGGTGGGAGAGGAGGGGGGGAAGAGACTCACAGGGGTGGGAGAGGAGGGGGGGAAGAGACTCACAGGGGTGGGAGAGGAGGGGGGGGGAGTGACACACAGGGGTGGGAGAGGAGGGGGGTAGACACACAGGAGAGTAAAATAGGGGGGGAACCGACACAAGAGGGGGAGAGACATGGGGGAAAGAAAAACAGGAGAGGGAGAGGTGGGGAAGGACACAGGGGGGAGAGGGGGTAAAAACACAGGGGGGGGGGAAAGGGTAAAAACACAGGGGGGGAGACACAAGGGAGGGAGAGGAGGGGGAAATGAGACACAAGGGAGGAAGTAGACAGAGGGAGAGACTCGCAATGAGCGCCAAAGGCTCTCATTGCGAGGCCATTAAAGTAAAGAAGAGGGGGAGACGCTTTCATTGTGTGGCAAACAGCATTGCTAGGATTAGCATTTTATTGCCGTCATTTTTGACAGGCAAGTTGCTAGTCAACTATAATAGCTGTCAACCTGCAAGTTGTCGTCACGCTTGCAGGCTCCGCGAGGTGAGGGATGCATTTGCGGGGTGGAGATGAGCACCATAGGCGCTCATTGCGAGGCCTGCATGACTTTGCTGCAAGAAGCACCTGGCCCTGAGCTGTGCCTTACTGACACATATCACCATCACAGCCGGCACCACCAGCCCATGTCACCCCCGCCAAGAAGCACCAGGCCCCGGAACTGGGCCTCACTGATCATAGCCGGCATCACCGGCACCAGCCACCCATGTCACCCCCGCCAAGAAGCATGTGGCCCTGGAGCTGTGCCTCACTGACACATAACACAGCTCCGGCCACCACCAGCAGTCTGCCCAAGCCTGTCCTACTACCAGAGCCGGCCGAGCCATGCACATCCCGGCATTGGAGAGTGCGTGACACGGCCAAGGAGCCACAGAGAGCGCAGGTACAGAGGCCTGGACAGCCATGCAGCAAAGACATGGTACTGACAGCAGTGACAGGTATCTATGTACAGACAGGACTCACATGTGCAGGGCATCACGTCTCACAAGGGGCTTGGCCCTGGGAGTGGGTCTTTGGAAAGGAGACAGGGACATGGTGGAACGACACACGGGAGAGGGAGGGAGGAAAGAGACACAAAGGAGAGGGAGGGAGGAAAGACAAGGGAGAGAGAGGGAGGAAAAAGACACAAGGGAGAGAGAGGGGGAAAGACACAAGAGGGGAGCTTGCAATGAGCAACAAAGGGGGAAAGAGACGCAAGGGAGGGAGAGGCACAGGGGAGGGAGAGGCGAGAGGCACAGGGGAGGGAGAGGCGAGAGGCACAGGGGAGGGAGAGGCGAGAGGCACAGGGGAGGGAGGGGAGACGGAGAGGGGGAAGAGAGACACAAGGGAGGGAGAAGGGGAAGAGAGACACAAGGGAGGGAGACAGGGAAAGAGGCACAGGGGAGGTACAGGCGGAGACAAGGGGGGGGGGGGGGATATGAGGAGGGAAAAAGACACAAGGGAGGGAGCTCACAATGAGCACCAAAAGGTGCTTATTACGAGGCATGAAGAGCTGGCAAACTGTTTTCATGTTGCTGCATCATCAGTGCTGTGGAGCTGCTGTGTAAGCGTCATGAATGTGTGCATTGCAATAGTGTGCGTGCGCGAGGTAAATCCGTTAGGGTAGCTGTGTTCTTCTGGATTGTATAAGCTATTGTTCTAAAATGGCGCCTAATGTGTGGTATGCGGCTGTGGCTGAGTTAGCGTCCTTGGTTTCGGATGTCGTCCGACTTTTTCGGAAAATCCGTAGGTGTTTGGTGGTGTTTTGCGTGTTTAGGGTCCTTTAGCCTAGTTTTCGTTTTGTTCGGCGGCCATTTTTTCTCTCGCTTAGGTGATTTTCGGGGTGTCTAACCTCCGAAATTTGGAGTTAAATCGAGGTGTGACTTTACTTGCAGAGGTCCTGGGTGCCCCCTTGCTGTAGGTAACCTTTTTATGTGTTTGTTGTGTGTATTTATTGTATTTGTAATCGCGCGGGTTGTGTCCTTGTTTTCGGATCTCGTACGTCTTTTTTGGGAAATCCATAGGTGTTTGGTGGTGTTTTGCGTCTTTAGACTGCTGTAGCCTTGTTTTCTTCGGCGGCCATGCTTCAGTTTTTGAGGTCCTGGGTGCCCCCCCTTGCTGTAGGTAAGCATTTTATGTATTTGTTGTGTGAATTTATTGTGTTTTCCATGTTTTCATATGCACAGGTTTCGGACGTTTTTTGCGAGGTCATAATGGGTTGTAACGTGTCTCGTAAGTACGTAAATTTTGTGAAGTCCGCAGTTGCTGGCAGGGAGCAACTTTGGCAATCCATGCCAGCAACAGAGGCCCTCGCTGCGCGAGGTCCGTGGGCTCGCTATGCGAGCCCGCAAGCGTTAGCAACAGCTCGCATGAGGGTCCTGTCTTTGAGCTTAGAATTACACAAAGCACCGTGCAATATTGAAAAAAAAGAACTTGCAAACTTAAAATCTAAAAGGTTTTGCGTGGATACAGAAGAGTTACAGAAGTGTAGTGCATGTTAGGGAGGAAGGTGATCGGCTTCTTTAAACAGATGTGTTTTTAGTGAGGGTTTGAAGCAGGGAGATAGTCTGGTGGAGCAAGGCAAGGAGTACCAGAGCATAGGGGCAGCATGGGAAAAGTCCTGAAGGCGGGAATGAGAGGAGATGACAAGAGTGGTAGAAAGAAGAAGGTCATTGGCAGAATGTAGAGGGCAGGTGGGGGAGTATTTGGAGATGATAGCAGAGATATAAGGGGGTGCAATGTTGGTGAGGGCTTTATACATTAGGGTGATGATTTTTTTTATTTTGTTTAATCTTTCTTTTTTCTTAAAGATAAAGTTGAAGCAATACAATAAAGGGTAACAGGTAATCAAATACACAGACATTTTTCAGTAGTATCACCCTGCCTTCACCCTGCCCTCACGACAGCCTTGGCCGCTTCGTGAGCAGATAGTTATAGCGAAATGCTAGGAGCAGAAGCAAGCCATTGGGGTCCAAAGTTTAAGAAACAAGGGGTACGTATTTTGAAGCTATATAGGTCAATTTTGTTTTAACCAGTAAGGGGTTAATTTTAATAATAACCTTGTTATAAGTTAATGTGGG
Organism: Discoglossus pictus; assembly: GCA_027410445.1. Classification (NCBI taxonomy): domain Eukaryota; kingdom Metazoa; phylum Chordata; class Amphibia; order Anura; family Alytidae; genus Discoglossus; species Discoglossus pictus. The sequence continues at coordinate 112,221,677 of CM050171.1, forward strand.
GGTTATCCAGTGTTTTGCTAGGTTTAGTTTTGCTGCTAAGGTAAAGAATTGCCAAAGTTTATTTTGGTATATAGGCAGGCATTTTATATGCATGCTCAAGAGGCATATCTCTATTGTAGGCTGTAGTGAAATATAAATTATTTGCGAAAACAGTCTAATTGTTTTCTCCTATAGGCCTTGTACCAAAGGTCATGTCCACCAAATATGGTGAAAATCCCCCCCCCCCCCCCCCCCCCAAGTGGCATCTTCTGAAGCAATTCTCACTTAGGTGTAGATTTATTTTATTCATTATTGATGGTGTATAGTAGATTCTGTGAAGAACCTTGACTGAAACCTCCAGTAAGCTGTATGTGAAGGATCCTCTCGATAGGTTAGAGCATACCTCCTTCCACATGTTAGTATCTAACTCGCTGCCTAAGTCCCATTCCCATTTTAGCATAAGGGTAGGTTTCTGGCTATTTTGCGAGTCAATAAAAAGGGAATATAAGGAGCCCAGAAATCCCTTCATAGAAGCTAGATTAATACATACGGTCATTAGCCAAGTATGCTTTGGCAGACCATTGTTCTGGGTCAGGGTAAGGAGCCGATGTTTGAATTTCCTGTAGTTCCAAATTTCATTATCTGGCATTGGATTATAAATTTTTCAAGTTAGTTTATTATTGGAGAACCAGGCACCTTACTCTACCCAGTGTGCTAGTAAGCCACCACCGTTTGGAGTCGGAGCTTACGTCAGCTTCGAAGCAATGAACTTAAAGATGTTAATGGTGAAAGTGGCAGAGTTAAATGTTTTCTAGTTTTGGCCCAGGGAGTCAGAGTAAAGTTAATCATAGGATTGGGGTGGCGTTGTTTGATGCAAGGAGAGTGTGGATCCCAAATCAGAGTATCCCAGGTATGAGGTTTCTGTTGCCAATTCTCAACAAAGATCCAAAGTGGTTGGTGCTTGCTCGAATTGGCAATTGAAATAAATGCTAATTAGGCAGATTTCAAGTGTAACCGTAGATTTGGGTAGGAGAGCAGTCACCCCCTGGGTGTTGTCGGAACACTATCTTCCTCGCTATTCGCCGTTGAAGTCTATCTCGCCAATAAATTTGCAATTTGTAAAGTTCTTTTGTATCTACTAATCTTCGGTGATCTTTTTAAATAGGGGGGATTTGGCCAAATAGAGGTCGGACAGCCACCCTGGGATTTTATCTTCTAAATATTTGATAGCATGTTTCGGCAAAAGAAATGCATATGTATTTTTAAAGACCTCTAAGTCTATTTCCGGTATGCTAACTCATAACGCCTCTGTTTTTTCCACATTAACTTGTAGGCCAGACAGCAGTCCAAAGTCAGTGAGAGAAGATAATAAAGCCTGTATGGAGGTTAAGGGCTAAGCTAGTGTGCAGAGAAGGTTATCCACAAATAGTGAGCATTTGAGGCGATGCAGACCACCTTAAGACCTGAAATTCTAGCATTACATCGGATAGCTTGGGCTAAAGGCTCAATGGCCAGCGCAAACAGCAGAGGTGACAAGGGACATCCTTGTCTGGTTCCTCTTTGAATATTTATATGGCTAATGAGGTGCTAAAAGGTCAGCAAAAGTCTTGTAGTAGGAGTTGGTAAAACCATCCGGCCCTGGGGCCTTAGCAGACTTTAGGCTATTAAATTCAAATGAGGAGATTCATAAAGCTATTAACGTTGTCATATTATGATCCGTGCCTTTGGGGAGATTGCAAGCATCTAAGTAGGACTGAACAAGTCCTGTGTTAGTATGGGTTTTAGCTGAATATACAGTCTGGTAAAAGTCTGCAAAGGTCTGTTTGATTTCACTCTGGCTTACTGTAACTATTCCCTTTGTTGTCTTCATTCTTAAAATTCTAGATTGGGAGATTTTAGTACTGAGCCTCTTGGCCAGAAAGGAATCAGGTTTAGTGACCTTTGTATAGAACAGATGGTTCATGCATTTTAGGGCTTTATCAGTCTTGTGAGATAAAATATGGTCTAGTTCAATTCTGCAATTGTCAATTAGTTGGCGCATGTGGGGAGTAGGATTAAGTTGATCCTGGCGCTCCAATCCTATTAATTTGGTTGTGAGTTCTATTTCTTTTAGTTAACATTGTCTCTTATAAGCTGTAGCTAGTTTTATACATGTACCCCGGATGAATGCTTTGTGGGCCGCCCATAAGGGGGATGATTTTAAATCTTATTCTGGAGGCTATGGGAAGCCAGTGAAGCAAATTACAGAGAGGTGCGGCAGACAATAAACGTGTGCGGTAGATTAGTGTAGCAGAGGCATTCACTGGATTGAAGTGGGGATAGACGGGTGGGAGATAAAGCATGTAAGGCGATTGTTGACAAGCCGCTCCAGTAGTTTGGAAGCCAGGGGAAGTAGAGATGCAGAATCAGAGTCATATGAGGGTTTCTTAAGAATGGGTCTAATTACAGCATGTTTTAGAGAGGATGGAACCTTGTCAGTATCAAGGGAAAGGTTGAAGAGGCGTGTGAGAGCTGGGATTCCCAGAACCTATACTTAACCGATTATGAATTTGATAGAGAGTAAGTTCAATATTGGTGTTTGTTAAAATATATATATATATATATATATATATATATATATATATATATATACATACATATATACAGGGAAAAAAACTGTATAAATTGGTAATTTTTCACGCTACACAGATAAGAGACGATTAAGAATGCTCTAAAACTGTATACTTTTCCTGTCTTTACATGTGCACATTAGGCAGGTTGGATGTGTGGGTTACAGCAACCTATTCATGATAAACACCTTGAGTATATCCACATAACAATAGTGTACGTTTTATGGAGAGTACCATTTGACAGCATTGGTAACTAGCTTGTAAAAATGTTTGCTAAAGTAGCTTAGCAAGTGTTTTATCATGTAGACAGAAACTGAGGTTTTGATCTGCTACTTTCTACAAGATGGTGTGTCCTGTCATTTGAAAGTCTCCCTCCAAAAGAAGAAGAAAAAAACAAAAAACTGTAGAATCCACAGCAGCATAATTGCATATAAAAAGATAATAGACTTTACCTTTTCTTTGTAAATTCCAAGAATATTTTGCCTATTTTGAAGTATAGCTCTTTAAAAAACATTAAACAAAATTATCGCTGTGGTCCTTTAGTTTCCAATGTCAATAACAAAAACAGACAGACAAATACAATACTAGTTGTACAGGATATCATTTTACTAAAGAATATCGTGTGCAACAATTATGGTCTTTGTCCGTGTGTATATTTGGCTATTTGGCACAGTTGTGAATTATTTAAGCTTTTTTGGTTTTCGATCATAACAAGAGAGTTAATATGGTCTGTATATTGAGAGAGATTCTAAAATCATTAAGGGTTTTGAAAAAAAAGTTGTAGTGAAGCCAATATAGAAAAAGAACAGTGGTATTTTTTTTACATAAGTGAAGAGTTATAGAAATAAACTCAATAAGGAAAACCCAAATTTTTGGAAAGGGGACAAAGCTACTGATTCAGGATTATTGTAAAGGGAAATGTGCTATGAAATACATATATAAAACTATTCCAGATAATTTTTGGCCTAAAAAAACAAGAAGTAGTAGTTCATAAATGGAATGGATTGCTCCCAGACGTTGAAAGTGATGAGAAAATATTTAGAAATGTGGAGACAGTGGGGAGATATATTCCATTTGCTGATTTTCGTGGACAACGGCTCAGGGTTATGCATCACAGTTATTGCCTTCCGGAAGTTTTGTGGAGAGCGTGCAAGGTTGAAGAGAGTGAATGTATGGAATGTGGAGAGCGAGAGCCAAATTATAAGCATTTATTTTAGCAATGTAATAAAATATATAGCTTGTGGATGAAGGTTCAAGACTGCTAAAAAAAAACCAAAAAAAAACACCTTTTACATTTTACTAAAATGTCCAAACAGTCTTCTTTGGAGGCATCAATTACAAAATATATAAAGAAAATGGAGATTTCTGGAAATCATTATTCTTCTGGCTAAAAAACGTATTCTAAGAATTTGATATAAAATGCGCGAGCCCCTTCAACATTAGAATTAAAACAAAATTATTTTGAAGCAGACGACCCTTGACCAATATGACAGGATCAGTAACTTAGAAAAAAGGAAGGATGAACTGAAATCAAAACGGAATAATTATTATGAAAAAATAATTAAATCTGAAAACAACGACTATTCAGGCTTAAGTCTAAGCATGTTCTGCTGATGGATAAAATAACTCATTAACTGAAATATTAATTTTATGACTATAATAATGCTTATTCCTTCTCTTTTTCCCTCTCATCTTTTTAGTTTTTCTCTCGCTCTCTCCTTTCCTTCTCCCTTTCTCCCCTCCCCTCTATCTATTGTGATATTTCATATTTTGATTGCAACTGGGTTATTGTGAGAATGACTTTTAGCCAGTATATATTAGGAAGAAATTATTATTTCAGTGGTGATAATTAAAAACTGTATTTCATATGTTTGAATTGAATCTATGAAGTGAACAATGGCCTAAATTAAAAAAAAAATTGCATCTAATAATTGTGCTTATATGATAACAATGTGTTTGACTATTAAATATTGTTGTAAACTTGTTTCAAAGAAAGAAAGAAATAAAACAAATATTTGGTCCGTTTCTCTTTATATTTAATAGATTACAATGTATACCATGTATTAAAATATATTCTGGAAGGGAGATGATTAATTCAGCACTTCCAAAGACAGGGACAGTATACAACAAAGATAAAAAAAGAGGGTGGGTAGTACTTGAATACTGCAATTTTTTTTTTTTTTTAGTAAAGCAAGTGTCTATAGCCATCATTAGTAACATTATCTGAACCCTCTAATTTCAATATTCCAAAATAATACCAAAAATCTCTGCTAGCGATCTTTGTCATTGTGTTTTGGGTGGCAGAAAATCTACAAGTGTGGATTGTCTAATCCATGAACTAGGGGGTGGTCAGCACTTGAATGCTGCATTTTTTTTATTATTACAGTATGTTGTTTTACAGCACATGCAAAGTGATACACTGATCATAAACTGATGTAGTAAATGTTACTTTGTACATAACAGGAGACACTGCTTATTTAATCTCCCCCCCCCCCACTCCACAGAGAAGTCTTTTAACAATTTGAGGGGAAATTTTGTGTATAGTATTTTAAAAGGATTAATAAAAAGTTACTTTTTATCTTCGTTGTATACTTTCCCTGCCTTTGGAAGTGCTCAATTCAAATAAGGTATTTTTCTCTTTACGTTTAATAATATATTACAATGTATACCATGTATTAATCATCTCCATTCCAGAATATATTACCTATTTTCTTATGATGGAAAACTGAAACAAAAAAAGTTTAAAATGTGTATCTAAGTGATCTGGATTATGAATGCATCTGACAAAGGAGAATTTGTAGTGTATAAATATGTAAACACTTACATTAAAGTCAGCAACATCTCTTGTAATTTCTGACAGTTGCAAATTAGGGTTAACACCCTCCAAACCAAGGCTAAATTAGCAACAAATCTAAAATAATTTGTTTTGGCCAATCAGGTTAGCTGAACTTTTGAATTAACTCTGGGTTACTGCTTGTGCTGTAAAGAAGCCTGGGATATGTAGTGCGTCACAGATACGTGCTATGTATTGCTCCTGACAGACAGGAAACTGCAAGGAGATTGGCTGAGCAAGCAGCAGCACCAGGTAAAATAGTGGGTTAATATTGCTCCCCTGATGCTGCATGCTGATTGAGGGGGATCAGATGCCTGCGTAGACACCCCCTGGGAGGTGTCAACATAACCATTAGAGGGATTTTAAGATATTAAAAAATATAAAAATGTTTTAGGAGATGTGCTGCATACAAATAGGCTGCTTTTTAGCAAAAGGATTGCAGAAATGTATTAATCCATTAAACTTGGATATGCCATTAAATAATTCACCACTGTGCCAATAATAAACATAGACAAAGACAAGAATTGTTCTTTGGTACATTATATCTTGTACAACTAGTATTGTATTTGTCTGTGTTTGTTATTGACATTGGAACCTAAAGCACCACAGTGATGATTTTTTTAAATGTTTTTTTTAAGGAACTACACTTTAAAGTTTTGTATATAGTATTTTAAAAGGATTAATAAAAGTTACTTTTTATCTTAGTTGTAAACCGTATTGGTCCAAATATAAGCCGCACCCGCATATAAGCCGCACCTGTAAAATTCAAGGGGAAAAAATAGAAAAAAAAGATAGTACTCAAATATAAGCCGCACCCTTAAAATTGGAGAGAAAAAGACTCTCTCCAAGTGAACAGCCATTGCAAGAAATAGGCTTTCTAATTGGTACTGTAACTTCTTTTGCAGGTTACAGGCTTTACATGATGTTAGAATCACTAAAACCGTAAATCGCTATTCAATTGCTACAATACCGCAGTCTCAAGCACGCAAATCGGCACACTTAACTCGCGGTCGCGCAAATCGGCAGTAATTTTAAGTTCGCAAATCGCTTTTCAGTTGCTACAATGCAGTCTCAAGCATGCAAATCTGCAGTAATTTTACTTTCACGAATATAAGCCGCACACGTAACATGCAAGCTCACAAAATCGGAAGTCTTTTTTTACAGTCGCGAATATAAGCCGCACCTGTAACTCACAAACTCAAAAATCGGAAAAAAGGTGTGGCTTATATTCGGACCAATATGGGACTTTCCCTGCCTTTGGAAGTGTTCAATTAAAATATGTATTTTTCCTCTTTATGTTTAATAATAAATGTATATGTTATAGACCAAAGAGCACCGGCACATCATAGGTAGTGGTGTTAGGATAAAGGAGTGAGGTGTGACAGTATTCTTTACATTTTTGTTTCATTATAATATACACACTACAGTAAGTGAAGTCTCACCTTGTGATTATATGAATCTGCAATATACAAGAGGTTTCCTTTTGGGTCCCATGCTACGCCCAATGGATGCTGGAGCTTGGCATTAATTCCCTTTCCATCTATATCACCAAAAGCAAACAAGTTCTGTGGAGGAAATACAAAGGTATTAACATAGGGGTTAGACGAGCATCACCCATCACATCAGGACTTTACAAAAAAAAGTATTTGTACTTGAATCACTTCCTATCAAACATTACGAGATACTTTGATCCAATTTTGGTACACTTGTGCCACAAACCATTTCAAAGATTGACTATAAGACTTTGGTGTCACAAAAGAACAAAGAGTAGATAGACATTAAATGGACACATTACTGGTAAACAAAGTCATGTTCCTTTAAAATGTTAAGTTGCATGTAGCTAGTGAAAGTTCATTTCTAAAGTTATGACTTTCCTTTTTCTCCCCAGTTTCCCCTTCTTCTCACCTGTACTTGGCTACAATGTTGACTTCCCATCTCTCAGCGAATTACACTGTGCAAGGTGGATGGGCAGGAAGAGGAGAATCTTTATATATTACATTATAATGCAGACAGAGGGGGAGTAGTTTCCTACTGAGTAGCTTACTCCCCACCCGCTCTCATTGTTCTGCTAACGACTTTCTTCTCTCCTCCTTTTTTCACCTCCGTTTACCCCTGCTTTCAGGACTTTTCTTGCGATGCCCCTATTCTTTGGAACTCTTTGCCTCGCTCCACTGGACTATCATCTTGATTCAAAAACTCACTGAAAAACACATCTGTTCAAAGAAGCCTATCACCTTCAGCCTTAACATGCACAACACATCTTTCACTCTCCCATACCACACCCTAACTCATTAGATGGTACGTTTGCAAGTTTTTAATCTTGTAAGGTGCTTTAGCGCAAGCTGTACGCACACTAGATTCAAAAGTCAAAGACAGGGCTCTCCACTTTGCAATGTGTCAATATTGTTTTATCTCGTACTTTTATTATTTTTTATTTGTAACGCGCCAACATATTCTGTAGCGCTATAGATAAGTTAAGTTACAGGCAATGACAAGTTCAAGATTCACACATTGCAATGAATGAAGGGCCCTGTCTTTGAGCTTGGAATCCGGTGTCCATAGCGCTTTCCCTAAAGCACCGCGCAGGATTGAAACTTGCAGACTTACAATCTAAAGGTTGAAGTTTGTATGAAGTTTGTAAGTTTAGGATGTCACCCACACAGTGAATGATATAAAATTGTAGTTTGTATTTGGATGGAGGGTGCAACATTCAGAGATAAAAATCGCTGCAATATCACCTCTAAAATAAAGTAAATGGCACAAAAGCCTATAAATACCATATTGAAAAAATCAATGTGCAAAGGAAATAAATCCAAAGAAATACATACATAATGGCTTAATAAAATATCTTCATTGATAATTATTATTATATTATGTGATGAGTCACATGCAAAGTGGAATAAATGAATAAGCGTTTACCATACCATTAAAAATGTTGTAATGAAGGGAGAGATCATTTTAATGTTACGAGACGTTCATTGCCCCAAACAGATGAGTTGAACAGGTAATTGACGTCTTTTCCAGTGTATTACTAAACAAGAAATGAGAACTGTGCTCCTTTTGCAAGAGATAAATTGGGATACTCCAAATATAAAACTTGTATTCATGCCCCCTCCCAGTTTACACGTCTGCAATTAACCCTGCAGATGTGCAAACACGTTATTAGTGGAGCTGGTGTGAACCGGAGCATTTGTTGACTGTAAGCTTTCAAATTTTATCCTTGCTAAAGTCACGCAAGAAGATGTAACCGATCAGACCAATGTTACATTAGAAAGTCCCCAAAAAAATACTAAAAAAGGGTCTTTGGTTGTATTTGAAATGTTACCTTGTTTTAGTAGTGGTTTTCAACAAACTATGATTGTCATTAATTTTCATTATGATCAATTCTCACTTAACATCGTATTAACTGTATGACAGGGTTGGGCAAGTTTGGTCCCGGCGGGCCACACAACGTGATTGGATTTGAGTATGTACCTGCTGAGTACATATCGCTTCTTCAGTCATCGTGATTGGCTCAATGCACAGACAGGAAATCCTCAAATCCAGGCCTGTGTGTGGCCCTCCAGGACTGAACGTGAGGGAGTGAGTGTGTGTGTGTGAGTGTGTGTGTGTGTGTGAGTGTGTGTGAGTGTGTGTGTCAGATTTGAGAGTTTGTTCAGTTTTTAGCAGCACCTGCTAAGGGGCAGGTAGTTGCATTCCAAACTGCAAATCCTCTTTTGCCTCGTCATACAATGAACAGGAATAATTAAATACATGTCAACCCCTGACCTAGTAAGGTCTGCTACAGTGTTTTTTTTCTCTCCCTAAGAATGCTTTTAAACCTGAGTTGACAAATGTATCTTAAACATATCAGACTAGCAATCTTAACTGGAATCCCATAAGATCCAATTAGGAACACAGAAGCATTTTAGAGGAAATCTTATATTCTGATGATTAGTGAATAGTGCATTTGTTGTTTAATCGTTCAGTCACATCTGACTCCAAGACTCTATGGACCACAGCACGCCAGGTGCATCTCTCAGTCACTGCCTCTCTGAGCTCCATCAAGTTCATGTTCATTGCTTCAGTGACCTCATCTATCCATCTCCACCTCAGTTGTCCCCTTCTTTGACCTTCAATCTTTCCCAGCATCAGAGTATTTTCTAGGGAATCTAGCTATCTCATGATAAAATATTTGAGCTTCAGCCTCATGATCATACCTTCTAGTGAGCAGTTAGTCTTGATTTCCTGAAGTATTGATTTATTGGATCTTCCTACACTCCTATGGACTCACAATCACAATTCAAAGGCATCAATTCTACGGTGCGCAGACTTCTTTATAGGTCCAGCTCTCACATTCGTACGTTACTACTGGGAATACCAGAGTTCGAACTATGCGGACCTTTGTTGATAGTTTAATATCTTTACTTTTTACTAGCTTGTCCAAGCTTGCCATAGCTTTCCTCCCCAGAAGCAAACATCTTTTAAATTCATGACTACAGTCCCTATCTGCAGAGATCTTGGATCCAAGGAAAATAAAATCTGTCACTGCCTCCAGTTCTTCCCTGTCAATTTGCCAGGAAGTGAGATTGCTGTTTGCTAGGATATTCGTCTTTTGTAACATTGAGCAGCATGCCAGCTTTTGCACTCTCTTCTTTTGCCTTCGTCAAAAAGTCCTTTAGTTCCTCCTCACTTTCAGCAGAGTAGTATCATCAGCCTATCTGAGGTTGTTGATATTCCTTCCAGCAATACTGATTCCGGCTTTGGATTCATCCAGTCCAGCCTTACGTATGATGTACTCTGCATTTATGTTGAATAAATAAGGTGACAATATACAACCTGTTGTCCAATGCTCGGTTGTGACCGTGGCTTCTTGGTCGACATACAGATTCTTTAGGAGGAGGATGAGATGATCTGGTACTCCCATCTCTTTAAGGACATGCTACATGATGTTGTGGTCCACACAGTCAAAGGCTTTAGAATAGTCTATGAAGCAGAAGTAAAATGTTTTTTGACCTCTCTTGCTTTCTCTATTATCCAGCGGACATTAGCAATTTGATCTCTTGTGCCTCTTCCTCTGTGGAACCCCGTAGTTCCGGGTCCATATATTGTTGAGTCGAGCTTGTAGAATCTTAAGCATTGCATTACTGGCATGTAAAATGAGTGCAATTGTTCGATAATTGGAGCATTCTTTGGCACTGCCTTTTTTGGGATGTAGACTGACCTTTTCCAGTCTATTGGCCATTGTTGAGTTTTCCAAATGTGTTGGCATAAGGTAAGCAACACTTTCACAGCATCATCCTGTAGAATTTTGAATAGTTCAATTGGGATTCCATCACCTCCTGCAGCCTTATTATCAGCAAGACATCCTATGGCCGATCTCACTTCAGTCTCCAAGATGTCTGGCTCCAGCTCATTGGACAAATTATTGAGGTCATCACTGCTGTTAAGATCCTTTCTGTATAAATCTTCAGTGTATTCCTGCCACCTCTTCTTTAACTAAACATCTTCTGTTAAGTCCCTACCATTTTTGTCTTATCACTCCCACTTTGGCAAAAACAGTGCCTTTTAAGTTTCCAATTTTCTTGAAGAGATCTCTTGATTTACCCATTTGGTTATCTTCTTCAATCTCTTTACAACGCTCATTGCAAACTGCCTCCTTGTCTCTTCTTGCTATCCTCTGGAATTGGACAAAGCTTTTCTTATCTCCACTACCTTTCGCTTTCCTTCTTTCCTGGGCTACTTTCAAAGCCTCATCAGACAGCCAGTTCGACTTCTTACTTTTCTTTCTTTTATGGATATTCTTTGTTGCTGTTTCCTGGATAATGTTGCAAACTTTGGTCCAAAGTTCTTCATGCATTGTCTTGCATACCTGTTAATATGGTTATATTTTTTCACAAACACGTAAAGAGGTCACCAAACTACACTGCTCCTTTTAAAACGTCAGTTTTCAACAGAGTGAAATATTACTAGTTCTGTTTATCAAGGACTTTGGTAGCTTATGACCAGGGATTAAAAACGGATAAGAAAATAATTATTACCATTGGATCTCTCTCCCCCCCAACAAGGTGCTTTACAGCTCCATCTTTCAGTGAGACAGTCCTAATGGAGCTGCTTTCACTATCAGCAACAAACAGGCAGTTCCACGGCTCCTCAAGGCACACAGAAATACCAGAAGGCTGGGCAAATGCAGCTTTGTGTGGGTAGGAGTTGTTTCTGTTTTCCTCATTACCGCTGCCAGCAAAGCGAATGCACGATCCTTTGGCAAGATTACTACAAGGAAACAAATTTCACAATTACAGGTTGTATGTCAAAGCAAAGTAATGCTTAATACGCTGATTAACAACTGCAATTTGATACTCATCATCAAAATATTTACCCTGTGCACAGACCAGAAAGGACAGCTACAGTATGTGATAAATTTATGCCTGATTGAAACTATGTTGAAACAATGTTTTGGCATGATGAAGCAAATTTATTTTTTCCAAGCAATAGTTCTTATCCTAAGTTATTAGCCTTGTAATAAAATACAAGTTACATTGTTTTCTAATTAAAGATGGCTGCTGGGATGCGTCTATAGTTCAGGATATGTGCTGGTCACGGAAACCTTACATGTCAGGCCTCAGGAACATAGAGGGATAAGGAGAGGGCTACACTTTAAAGATATATAGGATGAAGGATAAAAAAATAAAAAAAATCAATATCTGTAAATTGAAAAATAGCCCAAAATATTATAATAAAACAATATTTGGGGACAAAAATATTTCTCAGGCAGAGTTTGATCCATCACTTACCTCCCCTTTGGTAGCTTTCCATCTTCCAGTAATAGTGCCCAGACTTGGTGTGTTCCAGCCATGGCTATCCATAAAACGTTTTGCTCATTTCCACCTGGAAAGTTAATGGATTTAATAAATCATCAAAAGTAAAAAAAAAAAATGTTGTTAACCACAACTTCATTATTTATGATGATTGCCAAATAGCGAATTTGGTGGGCTTAACAATGACCAGTAGTATTTTTGGACTGTCAAGAGGTATATGAATTTTTCTTTGGGTAGGTTTAAAGTGGTGCCAAGACGGCGAACCATGGAGCGAGGCTGGTTTTCTCTAGCTCTTGTTCAGTTCCCAGGGCATTAGAATACACAACATATAGTCCATGCCAAGAGTGACAAAGCATGACCAAGCTTCCAGTGCAAATCAGAAGAGGAGAATATTAATAGCCCGGACATAATCTAAAGAATTTGAATTTATTACAACTTTACTAACTTTTAAAAATGATTGTCACCCAAACAGGAAACAAATTTAATTATAAAAAAACATTAAAAACTTGCTATACATTGTACTAGCAGTTTTTTTCTCATCCGCAAAAAAATGCTGAAATATGTAGAATCGATTCTGCGGCTCCTAATGCTAATGTGCGGCTCAGAGTGCTTGATAAGGGTGAGAGAGGGGTCTAACTACCATATAATATTGCAAGTCTTTAATTTGGTCACTACAGAGACAAAAAGACTGTAATCCTAATTAGCAAATTAAGGCAAATCATTCATATGCATGAGATGCTCCTTTACAAATAAATGCAGCAACAATAACATGGCCTTTTCCAGGATTGATTCACTTTAGAAAGAAAAGGATAACACAACATATAGCCAATTTTTCATGCTCTTTAGAAATAACCTAAAAACTTTATTTTGGGATGATAGAATCCTTTTATGATCTACTAATTCAAGGAAAATTACATAATGGTGAACTATGTAACATGCTAACAACATTAGTAGATGTGTAAGCCAAGAATGTAAAAATCTTTTAAGACTGATTATGTATGAAAGCTATAATTTTGTGCGATTGCAGGAACACTTGCGATGTGCTTTTTATGAGAGGAGGGAAGAGGGACAGGTGAGCGTGGATTGTAATAAAAATAAAAACTGCGTTATATTGAATTTTTTACCTACCCCCTTCTCCCAAACATTCCAACAACAGCTTGCAAATATAAGTGCAAGCATGGCTCCTCCATAAATTTTATACATTTTTCACCAAAGTATCAAAGAAACCTCCAGCTTTTTATGCTCCAGCAGAGGCATCAAAATGTATTTTTCTAATTAAAAAATTAGAGATGACTTTTTACCTACATTCTTAGACTCAAATACTGCTATTAAAAGTTATGAAAGTTTTCCTGTTCGTAACTTTTTCTAATCTATCACATGCTGCTTATATCAAACACACATTACAATGATTAATTTGATTCACACACATTTTTTTATATAAAATAAATCTAATAATGTGTTTTCACACCCCCAGAGGTACCTAAATAGGCATCTTCTACTAACCAATAGACACATTGCATTCAAGTATGTTTTTTTAACCCTATAATAATTTTCTAGCCCAAAGCAGAACAGTGCAGGAACCCAGAGCAGCTGCTGTGTTCCAGAAGGGAGAGAGGTGTGTGGGAACAAAAGTTGACACATTCAATTATGTTTTCCTGTAGACTGAATTCCCATTCACTGATACATTGTTGTACCCGTTTCTGATTGGCCACAACAAATTCTGAATGTTATGCTAATTTAGCTTGAATTTTCAGGGGTGTTTCTTCTGAAAATCAACTGCCAGAATACTGAAGACATTTTGCAAAACTTTAGGGTAACTTTATTAATGTTTATTTGGGGATTTTTTATGCATTTTTTTCCATACACTACTGATTCTCCTCTATCCGATGCATTCACAATCCATGAAACTTCTATATACCTTTAAGGTCATCGCACTGATAGTACATTAGATGCACTAGGACAGTTGGAGTAGGACCAACTCATGTGGAAAAAAATCTTAAACAGTTGAGCTATATTAATAACTTTAAGGGGGGAACTAACTCAATTAAAAAAATGAATTCAAATTGGGGAAAAGTCCCATAGGATTTCAAAATGCCGGAAGGAAACAGAAGATATAGTCCAGCCAGGGAAATAGAAAAGGATGTTAGCCTGGGAAAGAGAGGTTTAGGACTAATATGGAAGGAAGATAGCCGGTATAAATATTTTCCTATGGTTAAAAGATCGGTTATCTTTTCCCCCTATTTGGATATTTTTTTTTTTTATAATTCCCGAGATGGCATTTATCCCTAGAGATAATTAATTAGTTTTATCGAAATAAACAAAATAATTGTTGGAAAGGCTGTAATAAACCTGGTCCACTCTTACATTTATGGTGGGAGTCTGACAAGGTTAAACCACTTTGGAATCAATGTAGAAGCCAGTTTTCAAAGATCTTACATAAAGAAGTTATTCTCACTCCACAATTAGTCATACTACATTTAGGAATAGAGAATGAATTTCCTCCTAATAGGTATTTAATAATTCATATTTTATTGGCGGTAAAATGGATCCTGAATAAATATTGGAAGTCAGAAGAGACCCTGTTGTGGTCGGCAGTTCAAGCAACTATTCCTAAAAGATTGGGCCCTGTTGGGATCAAAGAATAAATTGATATCCGTTACATGGACCCCTTGAGATTTCTATGCTAAAAAATATGATATTTATTAGGAGTGAATTTTGTATAATGTAAGAAAAATCTTTTTCAGTTATTTTCCTTTTGTTCTTTTTATAATGTAACAGAACATGCTGTGGACGTTTCAATGTGAATGTGTTTTGCATATTTAAAAGAAAACTTTAGGGTAACTATTAATGTTTATTTTGGGATTTTTTAAAGATTTTTTTTTTTCATACACTACGGATTCTCCTCTATCAGATGCATTCATAATCCATGAAACTTCTATATACCTTTAAGGTCATCGCAGTATATTAGATGAACTAGGAGAGTTGGAGTAGGACCAACTCATGATTGAATGTTAGGTGCAAAATACATTTGTTTTAGATCATTTGCAGTGTTATCTATGATCATGTACAGAATGTCCCTGTTTTATATAAACATCTGACCAAATAAAGTGACAGACCTAGAATACCTATTGATCTAATCAAAATATTATAATGCTGGAATATAATTGTATTAGACTGAATGTTTGCAGTAAATGTAGCCACAATGTAAGTTAGAATGTCAAACAGCCCTTATTTAGAATTGTAACATTGAAAGAGATATTGAGGGATCCTTGATTTTACTATGTATATGTTAGATTTGTAGATTATATTTACACTTTTATGTACTTTATTTTATGTGTATGGGTCTGCCCACTGCAGCGTATGCAGGCACAGACCCCGTAGGGCTGGATGTGGGGTGTAGTGTCCTACATATTATTGAGAGATGGCCACTCACTGGCTAGTAAGACACAGCAAGTACTACAAAGTCTGTGTCTTTGTGAGCTGCAAAGGGTAGACTAATACAGGGACTGTTTATTTTAATAAGAGGAGCTTATAAATTCTGTTTTACTTCCACAAATCAAACCAAGTACATAAAAGTAAATAAATAGATATATAGGTATATTATTTCCTAGTAAAACCCAGGAACCTTCCATATGCCTTTAACATGCACTTCAGGCTCCTTTCATAGCAGGCGATGGTCTGTAAGGTAACACAGCAGCCCCTACTGGAATAAAGGTGAACTGCATCTAAAGACTTGAAACTTGAGCCTCTACTTCCATGATTTGGAGCAAAGGACATGAAATTCCCAGCAGTAATCTGAAATTCCATGTCATATTTTTGTGCTTTTAAATGAACTCATCATTTCTAACATATGATATTAATCTATTTTATTTTTATCATCAGATGAGAGAAAGAAAACTGGGCAAATAGATTCTCTTTAACCCTTTTGCCCTGCCCGTTCCAGTTTATTTTCTTCTATATTTCCATAGCAACCTTACTTCATATGTTAACTTGTTATTTGTCAATATATAAATAGAAAAATAGATAATAAAATAGTTTAATGGAAGAGAGTTATGTGCCGCCTAAATTAAGAAATAAAGTGGAAGCAAGGTTTCCCAGCACGGAGTGATCCCTGCATGTGAGGATGTTATGGTTTAACTCCCATAGTAACAATTAATACTACAGAACATGCATTTTTCATAAAAAACAAACAAACAAACAAACTGCAAGCACTTAAAACATTTCAGAGTAGCCTTCTATTTGGTGGTTGAAGAAACCGTCTTGTCATCTCCAAATGTACCCAATAAGTGTGGCGAAGCGAACTAAACTGAATAAATTAAATTATATTTAGGACACCCTGTAGCCAAATTTGCATATTGTGCTAATAATCATATCATGACATATATCACATTGGAATATCGAAGGTTCTCTGTTTTTAAAACTAAAGTAAACTATCCAAGTGTGTGTTTGCATATCTAAACATCATTTTATTACCAATTGTTCAAAAACTCTGTTTTACTCACTGAAACCTTCCAAACAGTCCCTGCAAAAGGTCTGTCCCCAACAGGTCATGCATACAGGGTTTCTATTGGTACTAGATGTACTAGCCAATGAAAGGCTGTTTCTCAGCAACATTTTTTTTAATGCTGCAGAGACACAAATGGTAATTGGTTAATACATCGAGTACTATAGAGACATTGTGTGCATGAGTTACAGGGGGACAGTCCATTAAAACCTTCCAATTAGTCCCAACAGTTAATAAAACAGAGTTTTTAAGCCCTTGTTAATAAAATGATGATTAGAAATACAAACAAACACCTAGGTAGTTTATTTTAATATTACAAACAAGGAACTTTCCAAATCCCTTTCAGTTTTGAAAGATAAGACTAGCATAGTAAATATTAAAATAGTGCATTACCTGGAGCCCCTAAAGTGACATCCCACGGAGAACTGATTGGCTGCTGCTCTCCTTGAGCTCCACCCTCTTTGTCCGTTCCTTGACTTCCTACACCTGCAACAGTGCTCACCGATTGGGTGTCCAGGTCGATCTGTAGTGCAGAATATTTAAGCGAGTAATAGGACTAATGCTTGGAAGAAAATGAGCGGTGTCATTTTATATCGGAGGTGTGACAAGATTAGCATGGGCACAAGACACAAGAAACATGATAAGATCTAAAGGCTTATGCGCTATTAAAATCTCTGAATATTTACATTGCTAATTCATTAAAAGCTACCAATGTACTATAGGTTATCCATACACATTAAATGTAAGGTGCTTTAGGGAAAGCACTATATAAGTTTGATTTTAATCAAACACAGGGCCCATTATTTTGCAATGTGTTAATATTGCTCTGCCATGTACTTAACCTCTGTATTTACAAATAAAGGATGATAATAATACTCTGCACCTCATCATGCAGTGTCACAGTCCTCAAGTATCAGTGGCACCGATGTCTTGTGTCATCAAGTATCAGTGGCACCGATGTCTTGCGTCATCAAGTATCAGTGGCACCGATGTCTTGCGTCATCAAGTATCAGTGGCACCGATGTCTTGCGTCATCAAGTATCAGTGGCACCGATGTCTTGCGTCATCAAGTATCAGTGGCACCGATGTCTTGCGTCATCAAGTATCAGTGGCACCGATGTCTTGCGTCATCAAGTATCAGTGGCACCGATGTCTTGCGTCATCAAGTATCAGTGGCACCGATGTCTTGCGTCATCAAGTATCAGTGGCACCGATGTCTTGCGTCATCAAGTATCAGTGGCACCGATGTCTTGCGTCATCAAGTATCAGTGGCACCGATGTCTTGCGTCATCAAGTATCAGTGGCACCGATGTCTTGCGTCATCAAGTATCAGTGGCACCGATGTCTTGCGTCATCAAGTATCAGTGGCACCGATGTCTTGCGTCATCAAGTATCAGTGGCACCGATGTCTTGCGTCATCAAGTATCAGTGGCACCGATGTCTTGCGTCATCAAGTATCAGTGGCATCGATGTCTTGTGTCATCAAGTATCAGTGGCACCGATGTCTTGTGTCATCAAGTATCAGTGGCATCGATGTCTTGCGTCATCAAGTATCAGTGGCACCGATGTCTTGCGTCATCAAGTATCAGTGGCACCGATGTCTTGCGTCATCAAGTATCAGTGGCATCGATGTCTTGTGTCATCAAGTATCAGTGGCATCGATGTCTTGTGTCATCAAGTATCAGTGGCACCGATGTCTTGTGTCATCAAGTATCAGTGGCACCGATGTCTTGCGTCATCAAGTATCAGTGGCACCGATCTCTTGGGTCATCAAATATCAGTGGCACCGATCTCTTGGGTCATCAAATATCAGTGGCACCGATCTCTTGGGTCATCAAATATCAGTGGCACCGATGTCTTGTGTCATCAAGTATCAGTGGCATCGATGTCTTGTGTCATCAAGTATCAGTGGCACCGATCTCTTGCGTCATCAAGTATCAGTGGCACCGATCTCTTGCGTCATCAAGTATCAGTGGCACCGATCTCTTGCGTCATCAAGTATCAGTGGCATCGATCTCTTGCGTCATCAAGTATCAGTGGCACTGATCTCTTGTGTCATCAAGTATCAGTGGCACCGATCTCTTGGGTCATTAACTATCAGTGGCACCGATCTCTTGTGTCATCAAGTATCAGTGGCACCACTCTTGTTTAATACACCAGACAAGAAAATATTTACGTGCAGAAAGGGCTAAAAGTGCCAAATTATCTTGTTCTCTATGGATTGCTCTACTGTGACAAGAGCATGGATATAAAGGTGCTGTAAAGGTTACAAGAAAACGGTCTCTGAACAGCTTATTGTTTGTACATAATACATGGTTGTACACACATACACTGTCAGACTGAAGTAAATGTAATCTACTAAGTGCAATAATTATAGCTAAAGCAACAGCTTAGGGGTTACAGTACATAATATAATAGCTAGAGGAAAGTCAAAGTTGAGAACTACTTTCGCTACTATAAATAAAAAAAATAAAAAAATAAAAAAGCTAACAGAACGACAATGAACATTTGCATTAATTTGGCAATTTACAAAAAGGTAATTTACCTTTCTAATTAGGTGGTTTTCAGTATCTGCCACATAGATAATATTGTTATTAATGGCCACTCCCTGGGGTGAATTAAAACACGCTTCTGAAAACTTTCCATCTTTCCAACCACCTTTAGGACCTACGTCAAGAGAGGGGGAAAAAAATAAAAAAATAAATAAATAAATAAATAAATAAATACATACATACAGATCCACTGATCTTATATAAATTAAAACATTACTTATTCATGTCTCTATATATTAAAGAAAGTATAGCAAAAACAGAATCAGTTCTACAGTATTAATAAATTTTGGAGATTCTCAGTACAAATAATCTAGTAAAATTCTCCTCCTTATATACAATCACATACATAGTTGTGAGCAAACGAGTTGTTGCTAACGCTTGCGGGCTCGCATAGCGAGCCGCAGCCCTCGCAAAGCAAGGGTCGCAGTTGCTGGCAAGGAGCGCCACAGGCGCTCCTTGCCAGCAACTGCCACCCTCGCAAACTTCACGTCATAACGCAAACAACATACGAGACACGTTACCACACATTCCAACCTCGCAAAAATCGTCCGCAACCCGAGGACATGAAAAAATTAAAAACACAATAAATACACACACCACATACATAAAAAGCTACCTACAGCAAGAGGGGGCATCCAGGACCTCAAAAAATGAAGTTACATCTTCATTTAACTCAAAATAAAAGAGTTTAGACACTAAAAAATTGCCTAACCGAGAGAAAAAATGGCCGCCGAACAAAACGAAAACGAGGCTACAGCACTCTAAACACACAAAACACCTCAAGAAACACGCAAAACACCACAAAACACCTACAGATATTCCGCAAAAGACGCATACCACACATTTGCCGCCATTTTACAACAATGCGGAAGTACAGAGCTACGCTAACGGTTTGGTCTTGCGCACGCACACTATTACACTGCACACATTCATCACGCTTACACAGCAACTCCACACCACTAATGCTGCACCAACATCAAAACAGACTGTCAGCTCTTCAACAGAATGCTTCAAAATAGGTAAAGTATATTAATTGATTAATGTATTATTTATTTCATTATTATACACCAAACCGCATTAGCTCACTTACAATTTCATTTCCGTAATTTTTTGACGGGCAATTCTCTAGTCACATATAATAGTTGTCAAACTGCGGGTCGTCGTCACGCTCTGCAAGCTTGCAAAGTGAGCTTGGAAGAATTGCGTTCCTCGCGAAGCGAGTGTCCACATTTGCGGAGGTGGAGGCTCTACGGCGCCTCACTTGCTGTTAAACCCCCCCCCCCCAAAAAAAAAACCACACACACAACCCAGAAAAGCGGGACTTTGAAAAAAAAAAAAACAACCACGCCACAGGACTTCAATAAAAACAATAAGATGCAACGAGGAAAAACGGACTCAGACAAAAAAAAAAATTAGGACCCACGGGACTTAGAAAAAGCAAAAATACGGAGGTCCCAAAAATAAGTAAAATGGCCGAAACGCGTACATCAAAAATACTTAAAAATAAAACATCACACAGCACAGGGGGACAGCCAGGACATCTGGGGGTGAGGTTGCACGCAAATTAAAGTCAAAGTTAAGGAGTTTCGCCATTTGAAAATCGGCTAAGCAAGAGAAAAAATGACGAACGAAAAAAATTAAAAACGAGGCTAAAGGACAAAGAGTCACGAATATCACCGCCAGGCAGGTACGAGTTAGCCAGTAACGTAGCACATACAAAACATACCATGACAACGGACGGAAAATGCTCGCAAGCCAAGTAACACATAGAAAAAAAACGCCATTTTACAACACTAACTTACAACTCATAACATTAGGATCCTAAAATGCTGCTTTACCCGCCTAAACAAACGGTTTGGCCTCGCGCACGCAGCCTATTTACACTGCACACTTGCCACATTGCTGACACTTTCTCCTCACATGATCAACACTCCAACTGTACATTTTCAGAGGCAGGAAAATCCAAACAGATTGTTAACTCTTCAGGATATTGATTGCTGCATATTAACTATAAATAGGTAAAATATATTCATTTATTAATTCATATTACTTTATTAATTCACTGTACTCACATTTTTTTTCACATTTTACACTGTACTTATATATTTGTCTTTGCAATGACCGCCAAAGGTGGTCGTTGCAAAGCAGGACAATTGAAGTACACAAGGGGATAGGCACACAATGAGCGCCAAAAGGTCCACAGAGGAGCAAAAGCCTTACCATTGTGTGACAACCTCTCACCCTGTGTACTTTATAGGGTCCAGGCTTGAATGTTACTGTCTTGGGTTGGGTTACTGGCTTGCGTCAAATGCTACTGGTGCTACTGGCTTGCATCAAGCGCTACTGCTTAGGGCTGCTTTTTACATCCTTCGACCTCGTTTTTGTTGTGTTGCGTTTTTCGCCAGCCATTGTTTGTGTCGCTTAGGCGATTTTCGATCGGGGAAAAATGGCAAATATAGCTCAAATTAACTTGCAACCTCACTCACAGACTCCCTGCCTCTCCCACTCTGCTGTGTGAGTGTGTACGTTATTTTGAGGCATATTTGTTGTTATTTTCAGGTCTTTCGAGTTCCGTGGTTCGGCCGTTAGATCGGATTTTTGTGAGGCGTACAGTGCATGTACGAGTTTTGGTCCTAAGTGGTACGGATCACAAGTCCCGCTTGCGCTACTGGCGACGAGCGCCTGCAAAGAGCGAGGCTCGCAAAGCGTGACCAACATCGCAAACGTTACCCACACTGACAGCTAGGTAGAGAGATAGATAGATAGAACTCCATATGTTTATTTAGTAAATTATTAGCAATACAATCAGTATTCAAAAGAAACTAACTCATTGTAGCTAATAAATTTAGGCTTCAGGGACTAGAACTGTTTATCTGCAACCCCTATTAATTGCTTCCTGAGCAGATACTGTCTCATGCTTGAACAATCATAATTAATTTTTCTGTCAGGTCTATGTGTTTTAGCCGTGACCACTAGTATCAGGACAGTGGAGTGAAACCATTCCTGAAGACTGGTCACAAAAGTCGTACAATTTTATTTCTGGTTCCTAAATATATATGAACTAGGAAATTGACCATCAAAAATGACGGGATTAAAATTGTAAGGCTGGCAATGCGGTTTGCCACACAATGTGAGGCTTTTGCTCCTCTGAGCACCTTTGGTGCTCATTGCAAGGCCTGCTTTGCACGGAGATGAGAGCTGAGATATAAGGGGGTGTGT
The DNA here is from genome assembly GCA_027410445.1 of Discoglossus pictus. Taxonomy (NCBI): domain Eukaryota; kingdom Metazoa; phylum Chordata; class Amphibia; order Anura; family Alytidae; genus Discoglossus; species Discoglossus pictus. Next base: position 112,244,170 of record CM050171.1, read on the forward strand.
TATCAATAACTAAAATATGGGAAGCCAGTGGAGTGACTGACAGAGAGGTGCTGCAGACACTGAACACAAAGTATGCTATATGAGCCTAGTGGAGGCGTTCATTATGGATTGGAGTGGAGAGGAGACAGACGGGTGATGGGGAGGCCGACAAGGAGCGAGTTACAGTAGTCGAGGCGGTATATGATGAGAGAATGTATTAGCATTTTAGCTGTGTCATGTGTAAGGTAGTGAGGAATTTGGAGATGTTTTTTAGATGGAAGAGACAAGATTTGTATACTTGTATATGAGGAATTAAGGAGATGGCAGAGCCCAATAGAACTCCAAGACAGGGGACCTGTGAGGTGGGAGTAATGATGATATTGTCGACAGTGAGAGATATCGGAGAAATTGAAACAGTAGTAGAGAGTGGGAAGATCGGGAGATCAGTCTTTGACAGGTTGAGTTTCAGTTGGTGGGCCGGGATCCAGGAGGATATGCTTGAGAGGCAGTTGGAAACTTGTGCTAGAAAAGAGGAGGAAAGATCGGGTGTAGAAACATAGATTTGAGTGCCGTCTGCGTAGAGGTGGTACTGAAGCCCAACTGATTTTATTAGGGTGGCAAATGAGGATGTGTAGATGGAGAAAAGGGGGCCGAGGACTGAACCTTGGGGTACGGCTACTGACAGAGGGCTAGGTGAAGAAGTGGTGTCAAAGAAGGAGACACTAAATGTTTGGTCATGTAGGTAAGATGAAAACCAAGAGAGACCAGTGTCACGGATGCCAAGGGAGTGGAGAATGTGGATTAGTAAGGGGTGGTCAACTGTATCAAAGGCAGCAGACAAATCCAGAAGAATTGACTTAGCGGTGAGCAGGTCGTTTGTGAGAGCTGTCTCTGTTCAGTATTGGGGCCAAAAGCCAGATTGGAAGGGGTCAATAAGGGATTGGATGAAATAAATTGGGTAAGGTGATTGTAGATGAGCCGCTCGAGCAGTTTTGAAGCCAGGGGAAGCAGAGAGATAGGGCGGTAGTTAGAAGCAGAAGCTGGATCAGCTGATCATTTATTGTGTAAACTCCACCCCAAGGCACCTATGTAGGCAGAGTGTCCTAGCTGATGAGCTGTAAAGAGTTGTGTCAGTATCATGGCTGCCACCCTAGAAGCTTTGTCCCAGGCAGTGAGAGGGAAACAGATACATTATTGTACCTGCCCGATTGGCCACAGCAAATTATGATTTTTACGCTAATTTAGCTTGGATTTTCAGGGGTATTCCTTCACAAGATCAACTGCATGAAAACTGAATACATTTGGCAAACTTTAGGGTATGTTTACTAATATTTATTTTGAGATTTTTTAATGCAAAAAAATGTTTTCATACACAACTGATCATGCTCAATCAGATGCATTCATAAACCATGAAACTTCCATATACCTTTAAGAAGCCAATTTCTATGCAATGGAATGTAGCTTTCAATGCAATAAATACATTTCAGTTAAAGTATAAAAATAGAATGACAGAACCATGTACATAAACAGCAAGTTATTTATAAAATGACTTCCTGTGTTATTAATGACTTACCTCCAATAGTGTGCAGAATGTGTCCATTTTTCTTTACAACTAAAATCCTATGATGTCCTGTGTCAGCTATCACTAATTTGTCACCTGAACTATCCGCTGCCACTTTTCCTGGAAATAGCAATGGTGAAGGGGGCAATAAATCCTTGTACAATTTCAAAGGAATTCTGTTATCATTAATTGCACCTTTCTCCTTGTAGTATTTTAAAGCCACTGAGGTGAACAGAAATAATTTGTCCTTGTGTCCTTCTCCAACGATAGAGAACAAAAGGTTTCCCTGGGGACCCAATATCACCAGGGTGGGCCAACAGGACACTTCTAGCTCCTGCCAGAGCACAGCATCAGCATCATTCACCACTGGATGCGAGATGTTATATCTGAGAACAGCGCTCTTGATGTTATCCAGAACTTTCTCATTTGGAAACTTGGCAGAGTGCACTCCAACAATGACAAGGCCATCTTAAAAAAAAAAAAAAAAAAGAAAGGAAGAAATATATTTATATATATGAGCCATGTATAAAGTAGTCTTTTATTAAAATATATATATTTTTTTTTTAACGTATTTTTTAACATTCAAATGTGAACACAAATGTACTATTGATTAAATATATAAAAAGTAACATGCATAATTCATCCAGTCTTGAAAAGCATATTCAACAAGTTACTAATATTATTTACAAAAAAGAAGAAAGAACAGAACACTAGAAAAAAAACATACGGAGAATCCCATAAGGACAAAATAGGACATGGCATCAAAAATACATAAAATATAGTTTTTAAGAATATTGCATTTTAATTTCCTTTTTATTTTATGGATTAATAAAAACACAGAATCGAACACAGATGGAGTCACCACATATATATTGAAATACATGGAGGAAGTAGTAAGTGTATACCTAATTAGACATGCAGGACTTAGCCTCCAAACACTTAGGAAACATGGGATTGCCTTAGGCTGCAAGCAGTTGATGAACGTGGGACTTAGGGAAAAAAAATAAAAAATACAAGATAGGAAAAATACGAAGTTAAATGGCAGAACCGCGCAAAGCGAAAAACACAAAAAATAAAAAAAAAATAAGAAAAAAAAAGAAATCATCCGACACAGCATGGGGGAACCGCCAGACGCCTGGGAGTGAGGTGGAACGCAAATTTAAGTTGATTTTCCAGAGCTTCGTCACTTTTCGCGAGAAAAAAAATGGCAACCAAAAAAAATGAGAACGAGGCTACGAGACCAAGGGTCACTGCCAACCATGTACCACTTTCACCCAGGAAGGTACGAGGTACAAAATACTCTACTACAAAAAACGGCAAATGCTCGCAAACCGCGTAGAACATAGACAAAAGACTATTTTACAATCCTACAGTATCGCTTTACACAAATAAACCAACGGTTGCCCTCGCACGCAGCCTACTTCTAATGCATGGTTGCCACATTCATAAAACTATCTCCTCAGGCAAGCAACAGTCCAACTGGACATTATATGCTGCAGGAAAATAAAAAGATTGTTAGCTCTTCAGCCTATTGATTGCTGGATATATTAATTACAAATAGGTAAAGTATATTAATCAATTAAGTAACTAATTAATTGATTATTATTTAGAAAAATAGACATATTTATCTGTCTTTGTGATGAGCAACAAAGCTTCTAAGATGAGCAAAAGTACACCAGAGGAGAGGCTCGCCATGAGCGCCAAAGCCGCTCAGCGCGAGGCTCGCAATGAGTGCCGAAGGTCATCAGAGTACAAAAAGCTTGACATTGTGTGGCAAACAGCATTGCCATGGATTCAAATATTATTGCTCCGTCATTTTTGACGGGCGAGTCGCTAGTTATATATATACTGATGGACTATATTTTCCCAACATTGTATTTTTAGATGTAGGAGGTGAGTGTAAGTTTAGTTAGTTTTTTCTGAGACAGGTAAAGGGATAAGCAGTGGGTCCCCACAGCCATTGTAATAAATTAGGGATACCATGCTTTTAGGAGGGTTATATAGTGTAGATAGCTATCCCCTAGTTAAGGAGCAAGCAGTTGGCTCCCACAAGCTGCTGCAACAGTCCTTGTAGGGCTTTATAGAATTAGATCCCATATAGTGTTCTCTGGAGATATCTTTCATTACACAAATACCTTTTAGCACAGTGCACTTTTTTTGGTGCAATCTGTATAATATTGCTGCTACTTTCTGATGTCACATTGTTATGCTTTACACTTACTTTTTTTGGTCTATTTAGACTATTTTTTTACTTACCGCATTATTTATCTAGCACTCAGCACTTTACTTGTGCACGTTATATTTATACTAGCGACTTGCCCGTCAAAAGTTACGACAAAAAAAATTGAAGCCATTGCAATGCTGTTTGCCATGCAACGTAAGGCTTTTGCTCCTCTGATGACCTTCGGCGCTCATTGCTTGCCTCTCCCCTTGTGTACTTCAACTTACCTCCTTTGTAAAGATCACCTTTGGCGCTCATCGCGAAGGCAGATATATAAGTACTGTGTAAAATATTAATATGAATTAATAAATGAATATACTTTACCTATTTATATTTAATATGCAGCAATCAATATCCTGACCAGCTAACAATCATGCATCTGAAAATGTACAGTTGGACTCTTGATCACCTGAGGAGAAAGTGTTAGCAATGTGCCAAGTGTGCAGTGTAAATAGACTGCGTGCGAGAGGCCAAACCGTTTGTGTAGGCGAGTAAAGCACCATTTTAGAATCGGAATGTTCTTATTTGCGTGCAATCTCACTTCCAAGCGTCCTGGCGTTCCCCCATGCTGTGTGCGAGTGTGTTTTTATTTTTTTCTTGTTTTTCGATTTCCGCGGCCAAACAACACTACTTCTCATCACTAATATCAAACCTGTCCTCCAACCCTAAAACGTTTATTTGCTACATTCAACACCCTCCTTTGCCCACCCCCACCTCCTGCCCCTTCCTGTCTAACTGCTGATGACTTTGCCAGCCACTTGAAAAATAAAATTGAAACCATCCGAAATGAGCTCTCCTCCGAGATTGGCCCTATCCCACCATCCTTTCCACAAGCCGACAACACCCAACCCTTCCCCAATCCCTCCTCCACTATGGATTTCTTTGACCCTGTAACCGAGGATGAAGTATCTACGTTATTATTAACCTCTCACCTTACAACATGTCCACATGATCCTATTCCTTCACAGCTTATCCCTCCCCTATCCACCGCATTAATCCCAGCTCTCACACATCTATTCAACCTCTCCCTAAACACTGGCAGGTTTACATCCTCCTTAAAAGACGCCAAAATTACAACCATTCTCAAGAAGCCCTCATCTGACCCAGCTTCTGCCCCCAACTACTGCCCTATCTCACTACTTCCCCTGGCTTCTAAACTGCTTGAGTGGCTAGTTTACAATCGCCTCACTCAATGTATTTCTTCCAATTCCCTTTTTGACCCCTTCCAATCTGGTTTCCGTGCCCAACACTCTACAGAAACAGCCCTCACAAAAGTCACCAATGACTTGCTAACTGCCAAATCAAAGGGTCACTTCTCCATTCTAATTCTCCTGGATCTCTCTGCTGCCTTCGACACAGTTGACCACCCTCTTCTAATCCAAACTCTCCGCTCATTTGGCATCCAGGCAACAGCTCTTTCATGGTTCAGATCCTATCTAAAAGATCGTACATTTAGCGTCTCCTTCTCTGGCACCTCTTCTTCACCTCTCCCTCTGTCTGTTGGCGTTCCCCAAGGTTCTGTCCTAAGCCCCCTCCTCTTCTCGATCTACACCTCCTCCCTTGGCACCCTCATAAAATCCTTTGGATTTCAGTATCACCGCTATGCAGATGATACTCAAATCGACCTCTCTGCACCCGATCTATCCCCCTCTTTTTAACCTCATGTTTCCAACTGCCTCTCTAGCATATCCTCCTGGATGTCTACCCATCAAATCAAACTCAACATGTCTAAGACGGAACTCCTAATCTTTCCACTCTCTACTACAGCTTCCACTCCTCAAATATATCTCACTATGGACAACACCATCATCACTCCCACCTCCCAGGCCCGTTGTCTTGGGGTTCTACTGGATCCCGCCCTCTCTTTTTTTCCTCACTTTCAATCGATAACAAAATCTTGCCAGTTTCACCTAAAAAAACATCTCCAAAATTCGTCATTATCTTACACAAGACACAGTTAAAAATCCTGCATTGTTAAAATTCTAATACACTCTCTCATCATATCTCAACTCGACTACTGCAATTCACTCTTTGCTGGCCTACCCATCTCTCGTTTGTCTCCCCTCCAATCCATAAGGAATGCCTCCGCTAGACTCATCTTCAATACCAAACGATCAGTGTCTGCAGCTCCTCTCTGTAAATTACTCCACTGGCTTCCCATAGCTTCCCGAATCCCATTTAAACTCATGGCCCTAACATAAAAAGCCCTCAACAACAGTGCACCCCCTTATATCTCTGCTCTTGTTTCAAAATACTCTCCCAACCGCCCCCTTCGTTTTGCTAACGACCTTCTTCTTTCCTCCTCTCTCGTCACCTCCTCTCACTCCCGTCTTCAAGACTTTTCTCATGCTGCCGCTATTATTTGGAACTCCTTGCTTTGCTCCATTAGATTATTTTCCTGCCTCAAAACCTTTAAAAAATTACTAAAAACACACCTATTTAAAAAATCTTATCACCTTCAGCCTTTATAATTACAACTGCACACTCCACAGCTTAATAACACTCCCACCCACAATCTACATTACAACACACAGACACCTCCAATTGACTAAACAAATTGCATCCACGTTGCCATTTTGTATTTGTCACCTTCTTGTATCACACCTAAACCCTTATATTGTAAGTTTGTGAGTTTTCAATTGCGTGTCCGTGTCTTGGAAACAAGCATTATGTGCATTTGATTATATGCTTAAAAATAGGGCCCTCCATTCTTTATAAGGTGTTAAGTTTGTTTTTTGCCATGTACTAAACCCCTGTACTTCGCTACGGAATTTGTTGGTGCTATATAACTAAAGATAATAATAATAATTAAATTTGTATTTTTGCGAGGTCATTTTTTTAGCCACTGAGATTCCAAGGTCGTTCTTGGCTAACTCATACGTGCTTGTCGGTGTTTTGCACGCTTTAGGTTGGGCAGCCTCGTTTCCAGTTTTTTTACTGGCGTCATTTTTTTTCATGCTTTATTCGAGTTTCAAGTGGCGAAACTCAGCAAATTTGGCTTAAATGTGCGTGCAACCTCACTCCCAGACGTCCTGGCTGTTCCCCTGTGCCGTGTGAGTTTTAAAAAAAATGTATTTTTTTTTTGTGTTTTCCGATTTGAGCACTTCGGCCGCAAATTTTGTATTTTTCGGAGCTCGGATTTTGTTTGCAACTTTTTATTTCTAAGTCTCGCGTTCCTCTACTGCTTGCAGTCTAAGGCAATGTCGCGTTTCCTAATTGCTTGGAGGCCATGTCCGCGTGCTTCAAAGCCTCAACTGCTCGCCTCGCTTTGCAGGCAATGAGCGCCTTTGGCGCTCATCGCCTAAGTCCTCCGAGCTCGGAAGGCTTCTATGTGTTAACGGCTCGCCTCGCAAGTGTGACGACGAATTGCAGTTTGACAATTATAATAATACTAGCGACTTGCCCGTCAATAAAATTTGAAGCCATGGGAATGCTGTTTGAGACCTAATTGAAACGAGGCTTGCGCTGAGCGCCTTGTCGTGTACTTTTGGTCCTCTGAGAGAGATATATATTTCTATGTATACGTAGTTAAGTAATAATTAATGATTTATTCAATTTATTAAGTAATAATTAATTATTTCTGCAATAAATTAATATACTTTATTTATAATTGATATATGCAGCGAGCAATAGGCTGAAAAACTAACAATCTGTTTGTATTTTGCCTCTGCATAGAATATACATTTTGAGTGTTAGTGCCCTGCTTATAAAGTGTAATGAATGTTTGAACTATGCATTCTAAATAGGCCGTGTGTGCGAGGTAAAGCCGTTGGTTTATTGTGTAAAGCGGCATTGTATAGTCGTAATGTTATTAATGTGGTACGCGTCTCGTAAGCATTTTCCGGCTTTTGTAATAGTGCATTTTGTAGGTCGTAGTGTGATGTGTAAAGTGCTATGCGTTCTGCGCGGTCCAGGGACTTGTAGCCTCGTTTTCATTTCTTTTTTTTGGGGGGAGGGGGCAATTTTTTCTTGCTTAGGTGATTTTCGAGTTGTGAAAATCATCTAAATCGAGTTTAATTCGCTTTCCACCTCACTCACAGACGTCCTGGCTGTTGCCCCATGCGGTCTGTGATTTTTTTTGTAATGTTTTTAGGTGTAGTTAGTGGTTTTTTTTTCAGGTTTTTGGTTTTGCCTGCTTATCCCATAATTTTTTTCATCTTGTAACTTTTTTTTTTTGATAAGTCCCGCTAAAAGTGCTCCGAGTTTAACGGCTGGCGCCTGCGGCGCTCATCGCTAAGTTGTACGCACCACGCAAACAGTGTGACGACGTCTCGTAGTTGGACAATTATAATATGTGATGTGATGCTTATAGCACTTTGCATTTATCATTATAAATCACCTTCTTTTTGTACTTATGGGATTCTCCGGATGTTTTTTCTAGTGTTCTGTTCTTTCTTCTTTTTTTGTAAATAATTGATTGTTTGCACTTAGCATCTGGGTTATTTTGGATCATTTATGTAACCCTTTATGATAGATATTTGTCACATGCATTGGGGTATTTTATATATGATCCTCATTTCATCCCAGCATTTCCTCTTTTTCATCTTTCCTTTTTGTATTAAGTATTTTCTCTAAGTATTGCTTATTACTCTAAAAAAAGAGAAAAACAACAACCTTACATACAGATCACTTGAGGCAACAATTAGTATATTAGTCAGAAAAAGTGTCTATGGCTAGCAAGTACATGTTGTTCCATGAATTGGATTGTGTTATATTACAAACCCCCTTCTAGATCGCTACCTCATCGTGGTGAATGAAGCTGTGAGCTATACCATGAGGGTCACCCAAGATGGGCAGGTCATAGCAGAGAGGGTTCAGACAAAAGGCAGCTCCTGGAGAAGCAACTGGCAACCCACTCCAGTATCTTTGCCAAGAAAACCTTAAGGATAAGCACAACTAGAAACAAGGACACGACTGAAGCCTGAACAACAACATTACAGAATGCTTACTTTTATTAACGCTTATTATAAAATAAAAAATACCTCTATGCACATACGAAAACTCTTTGAGACCTGGAAATGGAATATCATGAATATGAATATCATCATTAATTTGTAATGCACCAAGTACAAGGCAAAAACTATTTTAATACCTATCAGAATAATGGAGGGCCCCGTCTTTAAACTTAAAATCAAAAGTACAATCTAAAGGGTCTTCTTCTCCCTCCAATTGATTATCAATCTCTGGTTTTATTTTTGATCTCCTTTATGATGGAAACACAAGTTCTAATCTTATTGATTAGATTTAAATGTTATATTCATTATTTTAAAATGTATTTTATAAATCCTAGTTTGGTGGTATTTTTGTGCTTGTCTCTCTATATGAGGTATCTATTTGTGAAGAAAGAAAAAGAAAAAGAAAAAAAAAAGAGAGAGAGAGAGAGAAAAGAAAGATAGAAAAAAAAGAAAGCGAGAGAGAGAAAAAAGAGAAAGAGAGAAAGAAAGAAAGAGAGAGATTAGTCTTTGTATTAATACTTTATAGGGGAGTGAACAACAAATAAGATTTTTAACTAAAAAAAAAAAATCTAAAAAAAATCTAAATCCTGGTCTCTGCCCATTCAATAAAGTCATAAAAACAGCAAGACATTAGAGTCTAATGATGCATCATGATCATATACTATGAGAATGGAAAAGCACTGAGGGCAGTAGAATCCTGATGAAGAAATTAGAAGTAATGGATTAGATATCACCAGCAGCTCACTAATGTGTGAAGAGACATGTTTACCCATAAGCAGATTTTAGTGATGAATATAAAAAGTGTAAACATGAGCTATCAAATGTGAGAATTCTGATTGCCACAAAAGCCAAAATAAATAGAAATATAAGTACATGTTCTACATTGTTATTTTTGTCATGAGAAAAAATGAGGAAAAGGGAGAAATGAATAAAGAAAATAAATGACATCTAAACAAAGACAGTCCCTTATATATTTGATTTTATTTTTTGCATATTGTGAATCGATAGTTTTAGTAAGGCAGCTGAGAGAAAAACATATACCAGCAATGTTAATATTGGGCAGCAACAATTATAGTGCAGCACAACGGAAGGTGTTTTATTGGATAAAAGCCTAGAATTCCTTTGCAAGGTCTCTATATTCATCATACTTTGTCAATTTATAGGTTTCAAAGAGTTTTTGATGTGGTCACGGACATAAATGAATGTTAAAAAAATAAAATAAAAAGACCAAGTCACTGTACTCAAAGTAGATGTGTTAAAAACCTGTTGTAAAACTGGCCTTCGATGACTAGAGTTGGAGAATCCTGTTTTAGGCTTTGCGTCACCACAAAGTCACGATTTAAAAATGGAATCTTTAAAGCAAATTAAAGGCAAGTGGCATACCCTAGGAATGAAACAGATAGTGGATACCTTTATCAGTGTACTCATGTTCCAGGGCATGCAGATCAGGCAGCAGATGCATACAGTTGATACAACAGTATGTAAAGAAATCTAACACCACCACTTTTCCTTGTAAATCAGTGTGCAGAGACAGTGGGCGTTCTGTGTTCAGCCAGTCTGCCCCTGAAAATACAAACACAAAGAAACATTAGCTTGGAATAATTGGATCAAATCTTACAAAATGGGCCATCACTGTGAGGGAAAGAAGAAGAAGAAGAAAAAAAAAAAGTTAGTCTAATCAATAAACCCAACCCAATGTGATATAAATATTTACCAGTCCATGCGTTTCTGCCTTCAGAGCTCCGAATCAAAATTACTCCTCACATATTTTTTTGTATTGGGGCTTGCCATGATTAATTTTTTATATATATATATATATATATATATATATATATATATATATATATATATATATATATATATATATATATATATATCACATATATAGTTGTGAGCGTACGGGCCGTTGCTCACGCTTGCGGGCTCGCATAGCGAGGGCCTCGGTTGCTGGCATGGAGCGCTCCTTACCAGCAATTGCGACTCTCGCAAAATTAACGTTGTAACGCAAACACACCAACTGCGACCCTCGCAAACTTTAACGCGCACCGTGAATAACATACGAGACACGTATACACTCATTACGACCTCGCAAAAATCAACCGCAACTCGCGAACACGAAAAAAAACAAAACACAATAAATACACACAGCACATACATAAAAAGCTTACCGACAGCAAGAGGAAGCATCCAGGACCTCAAAAAAACAAGTTACACCTTCACTCAACTAAAAATAAAAGACTTAAGACACTAAAAAATAAAAACGCTAAGCGAGAGAAAAAATGGCCGCCGTACAAAACGAAAACGAGGATACAGCACTCTAACCACGCAAAATACCACAAGAAACTCGCCAAAAAACACAAACGAACTACGGATAATCCGCTAAGACGCATACCACACATTACCCGCCATTTTACGCTAATGCGGAAGTACACAACCACGCTAACGGTTTGGTCTTGCGCACGCACAGTATTACACTGCACACATTCACCACGCTTACACAGCACCTCCACACCACTAATGCTCCAGCAACATCAAAACACATTCACAGCTTTTCAACACAATGCTTCAAAATAGGTAAAGTTTCATTTATTAATTTAATTATATATTTCAGTAGTACACACAAAACAACATTAGCTACCTTACAATTCCATTGCCGTAATTTTTTGACGGGCAATTCGCTAGTATATATATATATTTGTGAGCATGCGGGTTGTTGCTAAAGCTGCTGGCATGGAGCGCTCCTTGCCAGCAACTGCGGACCTCACAAAATTTACAGACTTACGAGAAACAAATACGAGACGCGGAACTTAGAAAAAAAAAACATTACGACCTTGCAAAAATACGACGTTACTGCCCGAAACCTGTGCACATGAAAACATTAAAAACACAATAATTACACACAACAAATACATAAAAAGCTTACCTACAGCAAGGGGGGGCACCCAGGACCTCGGAAACTGAAGTTACACCTCAATTTCACTCGAAATACAAGCGTTTAGACACCCGAAAAACCCCTAAGTGAGAGAAAAAAAGGACACCGAAGAAACGAAAACGAGGCTACAGGACGCTAAAGACGGACGCGATCCAAGAACAAGGACGCTAAGTCAGCCAGACGCGTAACACACATTAGGCGCCATTTTACAACACTAACTTACACAATGCGGAAGTACACAGCTACCCTAACGGATTTGCCTCGCGTACACACACTATTTACACTACACACTGCACACATTACTGACACTTAGACAGCAGCTCCACAGCACTGAAAACACACACTGTATGCTGCAGCAACATCAAAACAGATTGGCAGCTCTTCTGCACAATGCTTCCTGCATATATTACTTCAAAATAGGTAAAGTATATTGATGTATTATTTTATTCATTATTTCAAGAGAAAAAAAAAACAATGCTCATAGCACACAAACAATCTACCAATGAGCGCCAAAGGCGCTCAGCACGAGGCTCGCAATGAGCGCCGAAGCATCTTGGAACACGAACAAAATGTACCGCCCTTACAATCTTATTGCTGTCATTTTTTGACGGGCAAGTCGGTAGTATATATATATATATATATATATATATATATATATATATATATATATATATATATATATATATATTCACCCCAATAGCAAAAATATTATGAAGGGCCCTCCATTCATTAGCTCCGCCACTGGTCCTCATTCAATACAGTTCAAGAATGTATTCTGTGTCACTGATTCATTACTACTCCAAAAGAACTGCACTATCAGGGCTATGTGAGGAGTAATTTGATTCGGTGCTCTGAAGGCAGAAACACATGGACTGGTAAATCAATCACCACCAGACTATTATAGGAGAACCAAATGCTTCTCCCTCTAATAGCATTCTGTACGGCACCAATTGCTAAATCTGTTTTGTTAAAGAGGCAGACATAGATCTAATACAAAATTGTCACAGTAGCAGAGCAAATTTTTAAACACAGACTATAAGCACCATTAAAAAGGGATATAGTAGGTTCCCTGTTTTTTTTAATAAAAAAGAAAAAAAATACCTAAGTGTTTGCACATTTAAACATCATTTTATTAACAAGTGCTTAAAAGTCCTGTTTTCACTCACTTAAACCTTCCAAACAGTCCCTGCAATGGTTTGACCAAATAGCTCATCCACACAGTGTCTCTGTTGGTACTAGATGTATTAGCCACAAACTATTTCTCAACAGTATTTTTTTTTTTTTTTTTTTAAATACTGCGGAGAGACAATTTGTGTTTTGTTAGCACATCTAGTACACAGACACTGTGTACTAAATGTGTATGAACTGCTGGGGCAGACCTCTGCAGGGACTGTTTGGAAGGTTTGAGTGAGTGAAAACAGCACTTGTTAATACAATTATATTTACACACAATTAGGTAGTTTATTTTAATATATTAAAAACAGGTAAAACTTTCATATCCATTTAAAAGAACAAAACAAAAGAAAACACCCTTTGCATGCAGGTAAACATATTGTTAAGAATGTCTGTAGACATGAACATTGCAAAACAAATATAACTTGCATACACTGAGGAAGTATTCAAACAAAACATGTAGGTTAGGAGAGGAAAGCATCAATTCCATTTGCATAGCAGTGCTGCACGTATTTCTTTTTTTTGGGGGGGTATTTTTTTTACTCACAATAAATCTCCTTCTACCTCAAGAAGTTGATCATCAGAAACCAAAAATGGTAAATAAAAGGTCATAAAATTGTAGACTGACATTCTAAAACCAGTTTGCATGTGACAAAGTGCAGTTCTTCAAAATATTATATTTTTATATGTATAAAACTTAAAATGTCCTACATTTGGCCAGAGAATCCAAAATACAAATGTGTATTCTTGCACTTGATATAGGGAAGGCTTTTGATTCCATTGAATGTCATTATCTCTATGCAGCCTTGAACAGGTTTGGATTTAAAGATCGCTTCTTAAATTTATTGCGTTCTTATTATAATTTTCCCCTAGCTAATTTGAAACTACCTGGATCACAAAAAATGAGTATCTCCATTCATAGAGGCACTAGGCAGGGTTGTCCGCTTCCCCCTTGCTGTTTGCGTTAGCTATAGAGTCCCTAGCCCAGACCATTTGTTCTAATCCAGGGATAGAGGGACTTTGAGTTGGACACCCCCACTTTAAGTGCTCATTATTTGTAGACGACTTGTTATGCTCGCTTACAGAACCGGAATCCTCTATTAAGGCTTTAATGTCCGCTATTCATCAGTATAGTGACCTCTCAGGTCTGAAACTTAATTTATAAAAAAAACGAGGCACTGGACATAGGTCTATCCCAGGTCACGTTGGGGAATTTTAAATCTACTTATAACTTTATTTGGCCTAAATAATTTATAAAATATCTAGGGGTAAGTATTACCAGAACTGTTCCAGGGCTTTATAAAGCAAATCCCCCCTTAATCAAAACTCTACTTGCTGAAATGGAAGCCTGGTCCAAATTAAATATTTCTTGGTCTGGCCAGATAGTTTTGGTCAAAATTAATATCATCCCTCGTATATTATACATCTTTAGAACCTTAGCAATTCCAATAGCTAATAGGGAACTTGCCAAATTTCAAAAATGGATATTCAGGTTTATCTGGAGGAACAAGCTTCCCAGAATTGCTAGGAATGTTATGAACAGGCATAGGACTAAAGGAGGTCTTTCTTGCCCCAATTTAATTTTATACTATAGAGCCCCTCAATTGGCGTTTTTACCACTAGCCCATTCAATAAAACACCAGCCTGTTTGGATATTCATGGAGAATTCACAAATGAGCCTGAATACTTGGTATATATGGTTCCCTTATCTAAATTCACACAAACCTAAACTCTCCAACCAAATGATTAATCTGACGTTAAAAACCTGGAAGTGGGCTAACTCCAGGGGTCAACTGGCCCATTCCATCTCGCCCCTCACCTCAATATTCTCCTACCCCAGTTTGCAAAGTACTTGCACTGAAACGTCTCGACACTTGGGGATTTTATCCAAATTATCCCTACAACACAGATGCCGGGAGAAATTTGTATTCCCGTTAAAGAATTTTTCAATTATCTTAAAATTCAACACTGGGTAACAAAAATAACTAAAACACTTGGCCCTCCAAAATCTTCCTGGTTAAACCACTATCTGCCAAAATCTCCCCCTGACGAAAGGAACTCTTGGGTCTCTATATGACCACCAACTATTGAACAAAAGCCTTCTTTTATTTCTAAATGGGAAAAGGATTTAGGTCAGGTTTGGGACCCAAGTAAGTGGACTGAAGCATACTCCAACCTCTCCCGGAGATCCATTATAGCCTTCTTGAGACTTCTTTTAAAATTTTACATAGAGCGTATTTTACTTTCTTAAGACTGTACAAAATTACTAAACAGGGAAGCTAGGCTTGTTTTAAAGGATGCCACTTAGAGGGTGACTTCATACATAGTCGGTGGACGTGCCCTATTGTCCAGGGGTTATGGACTAAATCGGTTCAAATACCCTCAAGAATATTTAATACTACACTACACCCCTCAATTGAAAACGGTCTTCATAACAACGATTTGACTCTCCCCCCCCCCCCCCAAAACAAGTTGTTCCAACTAATTATGTTAGCGACCAAGAATGTTATAGCCAAAAATTGGAAACCCCCTTTAATTCAAGGAGGTGATTAACAAGATTAATTATACAGCCATCAACAAACGATTAACACATATTCTAAAAGATATTCGCAACATGTTTATACTAATCAGGGGACCCTGGTTAACTACCCCAGATGGTACAGTCAGGTCCATAAATATTGGGACATCTACATAATTCTAATCTTTTTGGCTCTATACACCACCACAATGGATTTGAAATGAAACGAACACGATGTGCTTTAACTGCAGACTTTCAGCTTTAATTTGAGGGTATTTACATCCAAATCAGGTGAACGGTGTAGGAATTACAACAGTTTGTATATGTGCCTCCCACTTTTTAAGGGACCAAAAGTAATGGGACAGATTAACAGTCATAAAACAAACTTTCACTTTTTAATACTTGGTTGCAAATCCTTTGCAGTCAATTACAGCCTGAAGTCTGGAACGCATAGACATCACAAGACGCTGGGTTTCATCCCTGGTGATGCTCTGCCAGACCTCCATTGCAACTGTCTTCAGTTCCTGCTTGTTCTTGGGGCATTTTCCCTTCAGTTTTGTCTTCAGCAAGTGAAATGCATGCTCAATCAGATTCAGATCAGGTGATTGACTTGGCCATTGCATAACATTCCACTTCTTTCCCTTAAAAAACTCTTTGGTTGCTTTTGCAGTATGCTTCGGGTCATTGTCCATCTGCACCGTGAAGCGCCGTCCAATGAGTTCTGAAGCATTTGGCTGAATAGGAGCAGATAATATTGCCCGAAGCACTTCAGAATTCATCCTGCTGCTTTTGTCAGCAGTCACATCATCAATAAATACAAGAGAACCAGTTCTATTGGCAGCCATACATGCCCACGCCATGACACTACCACCACCATGCTTCACTGATGAGGTGGTACGCTTTGGATCATGAGCAGTTCCTTTCCGTCTCCATACTCTTCTCTTCCCATCACTCTGGTACAAGTTGATCTTAGTCTCATCTGTCCATAGGATGTTCCAGAACTGTGAAGGCTTTTTTAGGTGTTGTTTGGAAAACTCTAATCTGGCCTTCCTGTTTTTGAGGCTCACCAATGGTTTACATCTTGTGGTGAACCCTCTGTATTTACTCTGGTGAAGTCTTCTCTTGATTGTTGACTTTGACACACATACACCTACCTCCTGGAGAGTGTTCTTGATCTGGCCAACTGTTGTGAAGGGTGTTTTCTTCACCAGGGAAATCATTTTTCGGTCATCCACCACAGTTGTTTTCTGTGGTCTTCCGGGTCTTTTGGTGTTGCTGAGATCACTGGTGCGTTCTTTCTTTTTAAGTATGTTCCAAACAGTTGATTTGGTCACACCTAATGTTTTTGCTATCTCTCTGATGGGTTTGTTTTGTTTTTTCAGCCTAATGATGGCTTGCTTCACTGATAGTGATAGCTCTTTGGATCTCATATTGAGGGTTGACAGCAACAGATTCTAAATGCAAATAGCACACTTGAAATGAACACTGGAGCTTTTATCTGCTCCTTGTAAATGGGATAATGAGGGAATAACACACACCTGGCCATGGAACAGCTGAGCAGCCAATTGTCCCATTACTTTTGGTCCATTAAAAAGTGGGAGGCACATATACAAACTGTTGTAATTCCTACACCGTTCACCTGATTTGGATGTAAATACCCTCAAATTAAAGCTGAAAGTCTGCAGTTAAAGCACATCTTGTTCGTTTCATTTCAAATCCATTGTGGTGGTGTATAGAGCCAAAAAGTTTAGAATTGTGCCGATGTCCCAATATTTATGGACCTGACTGTATATCCTTCATATAAAACTTTTATAATTTGCATCATTAACCTTACTGATGGAGTGTGGGAGACTGATACGACAGACCCCAGCTCATATCTGAGCTCTGAAATTCAATGTAATATGATCTGGTTTAGAAATGCCTTCTAAAAAATATTCTAGCTTAATATATTCGTGAGGAAGTTTAAATGCCAAATTTGTTACTAGTTTTGTTTATCGTAATATGATTTTTCTTCCTGTAAATATTGTTTTTCTATATAGCCTATCTGCTTTACTTTGTAATCTTAAGTAACTCTGTGAAGCAGTTAATTGGCTAGAACTTGAAGTTAGTTTGGGAATTCTTGATAACAAAAGAAAGGAAAAAAAAAAAACGTGAAGTATTTTGTTTTTTATTTATGACTTATTACAAGTTTCTGAATATAAACTTCAAAAAATGTACTTAATCATATTCTTGATTTTTGAGACAAATATACTTACAATGTAATTTAAAAATAAATATTAACTATGATGTAAATGTCCTTAAGAAAAAACTATTGCTAATTATATATATATATATATATATATATATATATATATATATATAATTATTATTATTTTTTTTTTTTTAAAATACATGACCACCAAGGTCCTCTAACAGGAGATGTAACTGTGTGTGTTTCAAAGAGAAGGGCTGACAGATAAATATTGCTAACGTCAATGTTAGTTTACTGAAGAAAAATGATTTATTTATTTTTAAATAAAATAACGTTTACCTAGAGCTGTAAAGGGACTGGTAATCTTAAAAAGAGCATAAAGTTACTGTACATTGTATTAGCAATTTGTTTCTAAAGTGAATCATTCCTGAGACAGACAGAATAGTTTATGTTGTATTCTTATGCAAAAGAGAGCCTCTTGCATACTAATTAGTTGATTTTTTGTGCTAACATTATATTACAGCCTGGTTGTCTGGCTTTGTGATAGCAAAAAACAATGTCCCCTACAGTTATCATTCAATTAGTTCCCCAGCCCTTGGCAAGCACTCTGAAAATCAAATTAGCCATGCTTAAGATCTCAAGAATGATTTACAATTGGAAAAAACACTAATACACAGTATATATATAGCTGTTTAATGCTCTTTAAAAAGAATCCAAGTTGATTTTAAATGACTCTGTCCATTTATTATATAGGTATATTAGTTATCTCCACTGTATGACTCTAATCCTTGTCAGTCAGTGCACTTTCCGCCCTAGGCCTACGTCCTCTGCACACCTTGTACAAACTCCGGCACCCGCAGCTCCCCGGCCTTGTCCAGATACTCCCGCACCAGCTGTTCCTTCTCCTCCTGGCTCCCGGCCTCCAGCAACGCGCAGTCCAGAGGATTCTGTAAAGGCAGCAGATCTGGGAGGTTACAGGCCGCCGCCATCTTGCCCTGCTCGGTCCTGTCAGAGGGTTACCAGGCAACGGGCGCTGTATACAGGAGTGAGGATTCAGAGCTGCACATTCACTACTCTACCTCACAACACGGCCGGGATTGATTGTTCTACATTTACAAACAGACTAACAATAAGTTAAATCCAATAGAATTAAAACAACGGCAATTTATTATGTTTTAAAAAGAAAACAACTAATTTACTGCAGTTAAAAATGTATTCTTTAGAATAGAAGTGAAGGTTTGTGTGGAAAGTGCTGAAGCGAATGTGCAGCTATTGAGGAATAGGCGCGCTGAGCAGGCTGGGAAAGACTTCCTGGTTTATCACTGACTGACTGGTGAGTAGGGAGAGTGTGACTGTGAAAGGGGTCAAAAATGGGCCAGTACTGGGCTGTGTATGAGCAGGAGACCCCAATCACTGCTGTGGGCTCTGTGTCAGGCTATATAACTCATTAGGGGTTGTTTATCGAAGGAATGAATGTGACATCCAGTAAAATGCATTAAAAGGCCAACGTAGTTCAAGAAAAGGCACTTATTTGTCCAGCTGTGTAAGTCATGGACATACAAACATGTTATGGAAAAAACAAAGTTTGAAGACTCTGTTTATGAGAACAGGAATTCATTTTGTGCTTCACTTCCTCAGAGCTGAATCATGAGGGTGTGTGTTTTGGCACCACATCCCTCCCTCCTCACTGACCCAGTTGCAGACACCTTGCATCATTCAATGCAATTATACCACTTCAAAAATGTAAACTCACCTCTCTCTCGCTCAAATCATATTTTTTCTCATTGTGCAATGGTCCTACAATATCCACTTTTGAAGAAAGCAACATGTTTCTGCACTGTAAAAGTAAATAAAGTCTCTAAGTTATTACATTTTATATGCAGTTTTTCTGCTATGGAATCTACCAGGTTACTTTATAGAGACCTACTTCCTGGGGTGACAGGAGACTTTTAAAGGTATATGCAAGTGAGCTAGATTATAAATGACATCTGATAGAGAAAAATTAGTAGTGTATTAAAAAAATGGCATGAAAAAAAAACAAAATAAACATGTAAACCATTATCCTAAAGTTTGCTGAATTTCTTGCATTTGCAAACTGTTTTTTATCAATGTTGACACGCCGTGAACATCCCAGGGAAAATTAGCATAGCTAATACATTGTATCTTTTCTGGGGATTGAGCTGCAGCTTTCCTTTAGATTTCTGTAATACCCAGAATAAGGTCTGTGTCCCTTCATTCACTGTGTTTTATCTACATCCCAGGTGATACTTCCCCAGTCCCAGTGAATTGCCCCATTACCTCCCCCAGCCCCAGTGAATTGCCCCTGAGATCTCTCCCAGCTCCAGTGAATTGCATGCACTCACTCACACAGCGACACATGCACAGAAAACGTTGCAGGACCATAAATGCTCATTCGCCTAAAAGACAAATTAGAATAGGAAGAAGCTGAAATGTTTGGTTTCGTTACAATTATAATTTCTCAGAATTTATCAAGGAGAGGTTGAATGTCTAAAGAACAACCGTGTAACAGCTCAAGCATTTTAACTTGAATGTCGATTTATGGTCCTTTAAGGACCTAGTATAGTAGTCATCTATGCAGACTGCATACAGCATTGCTGATTGGCTGCTAAGCTGAGCATGCTCACATGGGCCCTCATTCAATTGCAATTCTGCCAATTGAATAGCGCTCTAAATAAGCATTTAACATATTTTTTTTAAATAAGTTTTTAGTTAGTGAAAACCTTGCTTTTGAAAAGATGTTTACTAACTAAAAACTTCTTTAAAAAAAATATGTTAAATGCTTATTTAGAGCGCTATTCTATTGGCAGAATTGCAATTGAATGAGGGCCATGGACAGGGGGAACTTTAACAAAATCGTACCCTGAGAAGCCTAGCTTCAATCCTGGGTGTGTGAACATCACTGCCAGTGCTATCATCAGTACCAATACAAAACAAATTAGTTTACAATGACTTATCCTGTTGGGAAAGAATTTCCAGAATCGGGCTCAGTAAAAAAAAGTAGAATCCACATTAATGAAGAATGAAATATACAGCAGGTCCCAGGGTTACAGACATTCTGTACTTAAGAACAGGCTCCCAAGGCTTTTTATAAAAGTTTGTTTTAATTCAAATAAACATAACATAAAACGAAAGCACACAATAGTTTCTGTAATGTATTATTATAGTTCCAGGGTACTATTACTACAGGATTATACTGTATTATTACCAAATATGAGCCATTATACTTTTGTTATTATTATCCTTCATCTGGGATCTGAGTTGCATACAAGTCCGATCTAATGATGTTCTCAGGAACTAATCTTGTCTGTAAAAACATTTTACTCATCAATTATTATTATTCAAAATATAGAAAAAATGCTCAAAGTTGCCCTTTAATGTTAAGTGGCTACCAAAGTGTTATTTGTTTTATGTTCTTATAAAAACATGACTGCATAATGTAGAAAATGTTTTTACAAAGTTTAATATGAATACAGTCAATTTATCTAGGTAAATTAGTGCTCATGAACTGGACAGCATGGTGCACTGTTCGGTGGTTAAAGGGCGGCTGTAGGGCTCATACAAAAGGGTTGCATTTGTGTCAGAGTGACTGAAGAAAAAAAGAAAAAAAAACTGTATTTATAGAACCAATATTAATGTAGGGTTCAGAACTTACAACTGCACTTTGCGGTTTGACTTCCACAGATATTCTGTTCTCTACTCTGTTCTTTGGGTATTTATTATAAGTTGTGAGAGTGGTGTTTACATTTCTGGAGAACTGTAATTGCATTTCCTAACACAAGGAATCTGCTTTTAGTCCCGTGAAAAGAAAGTGGTGTCAATTGAAATTTTTCTGAAATATCAAACAAAGGCTCTCGATTTCTGTCTGTTCCCTTCTCCCCCACCCCTACTTTCACTCATAACTACAAAAACACAACCCCATCATCCAGGATGTGTTGTAGCAAACACAAAATGGAATACTGTACTCATAAACAGTCTTCAGAAATTCAGATTTTCCACAAATGTTATATGTTCATGGCATACACAGCTACTAATATCAGTTTGGTACATATTTGATAAACAATCAATTTCTTGAATTTCAGTAGCCCCTTAATGTATATCCAGCCGGGCCATTCTAGCCTCTCACAGTCTTCACAACTTAACAGCTGTTATTCTTTGCTTGTCATTAAAGGTTTCGGGTTTTTGAAAATGTCTGAGAATGAAACACTTGAAGATGACATCTGGGAGTATAAATCATCAAGGAAAAATAAACAAGATGACAGTTCTGGGAGGATAACAACTTTAAAGGAAGGACTAGAAGCACAGAAACCATTGCAAGAATGCGTCAGGAAATCAGGTTTAATAGTGAACACTAAACAGAATAAGAAAAATAAGTCACTCAATGCACACAAAGCTCAGCCGGGTCCATCAAAAGATCAAAATAAAACCGGAACACAAAATGGACATAAACAGCTTTCGGAGACAGATATAATTACACCAGCAAAGAAAAAAACAGAGAATAAAAAACAGAGTCCAAAGACTCCACAGCCCAGATCAGAAGGACACTGTCCTAGCTGTCAGATGCCATTTTCCATACTGCTAGTGCAGACTCCACGGTGGCACGTTAGTGAATGCTTGGACACACAAGGGGCTGCGCAAACTGGTAAGATGTTATGATAGAAGTCAAAGGGATTAAATCACTTAGGCATGTTACATGTTATTTTGCATTCGTAACCCCTGATCTTCCCCAACTCTGGAGCAGGAGCACTCCTAGTGTCAAAAAATAATAAAAAAGCACCCCACCCAGTTAGTGTATTAAACAAGGTTCCCACATGACTAGCCTTTTAAGGGGCCAGTCAGAGGATACTCTATCTCCACCTGGTGGTAAGGAAAACAACTATAAAAGAACTTAAAAACTAACAGCCTTATTAAATTGCGATTTGGCCAATTGAAAAGGGCTCTATAAAAGCACAGAGCATATTTTTTTACAGAATTTTTTAGTTAGTGAACTTCTATCCAAAAGCAGGGTCTTAACTAACTAAAAACTTCTGAAAAAAAATTATGCTCTGTGCTTATATAGAGCCATTTAGAATTGTCCGAATCGCAATTTTATAAAGCTGTATGGAAGTAAGTGAAGTACGAATTAATCTGGAGGGGGGAATTAATAGCAGTGTACACCATCTACAGCCCACTGGGATGTAAACTCACACATCCTCCCAGTCGACAAAGCTAGGTGGTACTCTTCCCAGGTATGGGAGCGCACCAGTGTCCGGAGCTTGGACTCACATGGTAGTGGAACCTTTTAAATCAGACACTGCTTCCTGGACTTATAAATAGCCAGTTTGGCTAGTGCCAGGACCAGGTTGACAAGGAGGTTTTTCACCCTGTGGACCCTGTCCAATTAGTGTATTTACACCAGTTTGACATAGATTGGACATTTATATGGACAATCTAGAGTTGTCACATCCCCAACTCTTTGGTGGGGAGGAATATGTTAAACACAAAAAGAGAGATAATAAACTTTAAAATAAACCGAAATGTTATTAGGATAGGGAGAGGAAGCCCACTGGGAGGTAAACTCATCCATACTCCCAGTGGACAAAGCCAGGTGGTACCCTGCCCGGATATGGGAGCGCACCAGTGCTTGGAACAGAGGCTCACATGACAGTGGAACCTCCTCGGCCAAACACTGCTTCCGATTATATATATATTTATTATAGCCAGCTGGGCTAATGCCAGGACCAGGTTGACAAGGAGGTGAAATGCAACCAGGTCCCAGTCTGGCACAACGAATATAAATGTTAAAACACAGACACTCCCTTGCCACAGAATGGACAAGTGGCTAGAGAGTCTGTGAAGTTTGCAAGGTACTCTCTCTTGCTCAGTGCACCATGGCGCACTCTCCAACTCAAGTCTCTGGTGGGTCGTGGAACCAAAGAGGCCCACCCAGTTAGTACATGATGTTCATGCAAGTCAAACCTCTGTAGGTGCTGCTAATTATCCTGATACTGCAGATATTAAGGAGGATGCTCATTGGTCAGAATGCAGCTCATCTGCATCAGGTATAGATGACTGGGACAAGTGAGGGTAGAAGATTTAGAAGTATTCTCTGCAATTAGTAGTTCATAGAATGGGTATTAGATAAGTGGAAAAGCCTTTCAGGGAAAAGTAGTTATAACAAAACAAGGTAAAAACATTTGCTCAATCCTGTGATATGTACAAGGCTATCCTAAGGATTTAATACTTAAAAGCTCCTATGGAGATATAACAGATAGGCTGATTGCTTCTTATCTGCTGTTAGATCATTGTTGTATGTAAATGTGAGTGATGGTCCTTTCCCACTTCCCACAAAACATTGACAGCTGCAGTGCCGCCGCCAACCACTAATTTTTTTTCCCCGCACAATATATATAAGGTGCGCAGAACATAGCGATGGCCTCGCTGACGATTCAGAGACATTGAGTTGCGCCACGTTGGAGGAAGGAATCATTTTTGCCTTCCCTCAAACCAGACGGCACCATCTAGCAGCTGTTTGATGGCACCGCTGCTGTCAGTGCTGCACTTACACAACGGGATAGATCCTGGCTGATCTCCAGGCCCTTTATTTTTATCTGTGGAATAACCAAAAAACAAACAAATAGTGCAATTAGTTGTTGTTGTTATATATCTATTCATAAGCAGTCACATATGCATTCTTGGTCCAAATAGTGTATATACCCTTTCCAGTTCTTCTTTACAGAAAATTGGAGTTTACCATCAATGGATTGTAATGGATCATGCAGAAAAAAAATACATCTTGATAAATGCATGTGAATGGCTGAGAAATCAGCATGAAATTCTAATTGTAAAGGGTAGCAGGGAGTAAATGAAGTACAGGTATTAAAACAGGGCTTCCTTGGACAATTTTAGATTGAGTTCAGAACATCAGAATAGCCTTTGGTTTTTGCTGTAGTAACTGGTTTCATCGATTTTTCTATATCAGTGGTTCCCAAACCTCTCCTCAAGAGCCACCAGACAAGCCATGATTTAAGTCAAAGGGGAGGCAACTAGTATTAAACCGGCTGTGGAGCCTTACATTTCTTCACCTGTGTATTCATACAGTGTTTGACCTAAATCATAGCCTGTCTGGTGGGTCTTGTGGAGGGGTTTGGGAACCACTGTTCTAGATGCTTTTGCTTATTCAGTAGAGACAGAATAAACATTTACAGCATCCTCTTTATAATATTTATTATTAAGCCACATACTGCAGCACCATCATTTCTTAAAATGTTTTACTTCCAGAAAGACATTGATTATATTATTCTGATACCTATTTTAGTCCATTTTAGCAGTAAATAAAGTTTCATAGTATTTCTTACAATATTCTCTTTCTCTCCATTAGAGTGTCCTGATGGTGTATTATGCAGTTCCACTATTCCTTCTCATTATAAACGATACACACACTACAGACTTGCCCAGAGCAGAGCTGTGGACAATTCCATCTATTCTCAAACCTATACCCTATTGCAGACTTACCCTGACGATACCAAGTCAGATATATCTGCTAATAATAATAATGCTAGTGTGAATCGAACGTCTCCCAAGTCCAAGTCTCCTGCAAGCTCCCAAGACTCAAAATCTCCCAAGTCCAAGTCTCCTGCAAGCTCCCAAAACTCAAAATCTCCCAAGTCCAAATCTCCTGCAAGCTCCCAAGAGTCAGTAAAGTGGACATCACTTGATGCATGGATTTCCTCTCCTTCAAAAAATGATACAAATCTGAGGTCACAGTCCTATGAAAGACTCAGTAATTATTCTACTCACTCTCTGGGTGGTTCTGAAACTCCATGTCTGCCACAGCAAGATGCTGATTTGAGCGATTGTGCCATCTCCTACTCCCCCCTCCTCAGTGATGAGGAATTGGATGGTGATGATAAACTAAAGACTTCAATAAAGAGGTTGTTTTCCAGTGAGTCATCTGAGGACAATTGTGTGGAGACAGAACAGCCTCTGAATGGAAGGCAACATGTAAAAAATATTAACTATCATGGCAATACTAAAAGTCATAATGAGAACACAAACATTATTAATAAATGTCTATGTGATCACTTAGTACATGACGACCATGTATGTCAACCTTCTGCAGGTGCTTCTAATTACCCTGAATCTGCAGGTATTGATGATTATTCCAATTGGTTAGAATGCAGCTCACCTGCATCAGGTGTAGGAGACTGGGACACTAAGGAGTTTTGTTTAACTCAGGAGTTTGATGACAGAGCCATTGCTTCTACTCAGGTACACAAAGTAGAGTCTACTTTATTTCCCAATAAACTTATTGTTGGGAATAGTGATTGTGTGAATAGCAGAGATAAGAATTGGTACACTAGTTCACAGAGACTTCAGCAACCGCTGCCAGAGAATACATCAAAGGTTGGTAGTACTTTCAGCTCTACTCTTGGAGAGAAAGAAAGCTTACCATTAGGCAAAGAGACTGCAGTGATGCCATCCAAAACACTCTCTGGATCATCTGGAAACACTGTCCCGGCAAAGGGGCTCAAACAAATGGATATAGGTATTTTCTTTGGGTTAAAACCCAAGCCCAAAGTGGAGATTGCTGAAGTGAAACCGAAGATTGAGAGGAAAAGTGTAGCAGCACCTGTGAGTGGGGTGAAGCCTGCACAAAGGAAGAGGAAAGCTGAAGGTTCAGTAGGAGATACAGAGGCCCTCACTGATAATACCAACATTCAAGCAGCAACTGGCGGCCAGCAAAGGTGGCAGAAAAAATTCAGACAATCCTCAACTGGAGATGAGGGCAAAGGGAAGAAGCAGTGTCCATTCTACAAGAAAATACCAGGTAAGCTGTGATCGCTCTGTGTGTGAGGGATAACTAGATAACCAAATTGGTAATTCTCAATCTGAGTGCTCCAAAGGGATGTGGGCGATAGGTATGAAGGTTGATGGGTAGAGCGGAGGGGAATGATCTCTAAAAATGTACAGTATTTATTTATTTTTTTAATCCTGTTTATAGTTCCGGCACAGGTCCGCCGCTGCAGTGAGGCGACCACCAGCTAGATGTCACTGTCATTGTGTGCATGTGTCACTATGAGCATGTTGCATTGCATGTTTATCACGCATGCAAATAATGACAGTGACATTACTTACAATATGCTCCTAGTGACACATGCCATTCCCACATGGCACACTGTCAGCCCCTTGCCTTGGCAGCCTCCTGCAAGCAGGTCCAGTAAATATGAGATGGGGGCGTGTGCATGAGAAGCCTTTGTGGCAGATGGGATGCAGGCTGGAGTGCAGAGAGTCATCAGATCGCAGTTCTCGGCAACCTAATTACGGATCGCCTTGACTCTATGATATGGCACTGGAATATCATCAGTAGACTGGTGCCGTAACCATAACAGGAAAGGACCCCTAGTGTTTGTTTGATTATCTAAACATAATTTTTTTAACAGGTGCTTTTAAGTTTTATTTTACTCAAAAGCACTGCTTTTACTCCCTGAAACATTCCAAATAGTTCCAACAAAGGTATGTCACCAGCAGCTCATGCACACTGTGTTTCTATTCGTACTTGATGTACTAGCCAATCACTGACTTTAACAGTATGTTGTGGAAATGCTGCTAAGATGATCTGATTGGTTAGTACTACAGAGACAGTGTGTGCATGAGTTACAGGGGGGGGCAGACCTTTGTTGGGACTATTTGGAAGGTACAGTGAGTAAAAACAGAGCTTTTAAGCTTTTGTTAATAAAATAATGTTTAGCTCTGTAAACGCACCTTTTAGGTAGTTTTATTGTAATATTAAAAACAGAAAACCTTCCATATCCCTTATAAGCTCTGTTTTTACTGCCTAAAATCAAACAAATAGTCCACATATAGGTCTGCCCACTGCAGTGTATGCAGACTCTGTAGGGCTGGATGTGCAGTTTAATGACCTAGCCTGTCAGGGACCACGTCCCAGCAGCATGTTGCTGAGATGGTCACTGATTGGTTAGTATGAGACACATTAGCTGCAGAGGGCAGATACACACAGGTAATATTATTTTTTTAAGCAGGAAAACCAGAGTTTATAAGCACTTCTTAATAAAATATGTAATGGTTAATAAATATGCAGGTATATTTTATATACCTAGTAAAATTCACACACCTTCCACATCCCTTCAAATACAATATATTGATTAGTAATGAGTTTTTTCCTGATCTGAACTTTTGTTATATACTTGTTTTAATTAAAGTGACAATGTCATCCTAGCAAAAAGTGTGTTTCTTTAAAGAGTATAAAAAAATGAACAATCCCTGTGATATTCAGCATTATTTGTGCTATGTTATTATGCCAAATTGTTTTTGTTTTGATAGGGGCACAGGAAGGGATCTAACTGCTCAATCATATTTTTATCTGTTTGCAAAAAGAGTGTGTCAATAAGTATTTGAGAACTGCTCATTTGCATGCTGAATATCTCTGCAATTTAGAAACATGTGGCTAGTACAATGTATTATTAAAGAGCATGAAACATTGATAAGAACCTTTAAATTACATGATTTTGTGGTGCCGTCCCTTTAACGCTATTTCTTACATTTCCTCACCAGCCTTTTGTGCAAGCAAAATATTTCCAATGTGCCCCTGAAAAGGGTACTCCTGAGGTAGAATTTTTGCATGTACAATTCATTAAAAGGATATGGAAGGTGCCTGGATATTACTAGGTATATAACTGTGTATTCACTGATGTGTACTTTTTATTTTATCAAGAAATGCTTATAAGATCTGTTTTTTTCAGAGTAAAATCAGACAAATAGTTCCTGCCAGTATAGGTCTGCCCTCTGCAGTTTATAAAGACACAGACCCTGTAGTACTTGCTGTGTAGTGTCTCATATTAACCAATCAGTGACTAGCTCCCTTTCTTTGTTTCTCTCTCTTATCAAGTTTAGTTACCTAAAAAAAAATACATAGAATAAATTTTAAAAGACACCCCCTGATCGTGATTCTAAACATAGCTGATGATTGTTTTGTTATTTTAGGGACCGGCTTTTCAGTGGATGCTTTCCAGTATGGAGAAATAGAAGGTTGTTCCGCTTATTTCTTAACTCACTTTCATTCGGATCATTATGGAGGACTGACAAAGAAATTCCGCTTTCCAATTTATTGCAGTCAGGTAAATATCATTTGCATTAAACTTCTTTTAGTGAGCATAAAAATCACAGGCGACAACTATTGTGCACTAATCAGAATACAGTAATTGTATGTTTGATTTATTTTTATATGGTGATGAGTATTTTACAATACTTTGGTAAAATTGAATACATGGAGCTCGCTATAAAAATGACATTTACAGGTAATACTGTAAGGCAATGGGATCTATCCTGTTATGTTGTCGGGACAGGTCCACCACTGCATTGTGGCCTCCAACCGCTAGATGGCGTTGCCGATATTTTGCTATATGTGAGATAAATAATAAGCTTATAATGGTAGCCTAACCCTAACCGTTTACCTAAGCCTTGACTCTATGATATGGCACCGGAATATCAGCAGCGCCATCTAGCCCATGCTCCTCGCTGCTGCCTTGTGCTGCGCCAGCATAACAGGATAGGACCAGACAATGTACTCCTGTAACCTAGCTTTTATTTCCCACTGAAATGTTTCTAAAACCTTGTATACTATTTTTTTTTTTAAACCGTTACATTTATAGTCTTCCATTTTATATGTGATTTATGATGCAGTGGAAGCTGCTATTTTAGCTTCCTTTGAATGTAAGGGAATCTCCTATCTGGACAATGGAAATGTCTGCTTAAACTGCCAATGCTTTCATTAGGGCTAATTAGTTTACAAGGACACACCCTTCTGTGAGAGCAGCTGCAAGAAGCCATCCACTGAAAAATTGCATATAAAAGTGAAAAACATTAACAAATTTATTTAATTTTGCAATAATGAAGGTGGGGTAGTCATACAGGAAAAGTGACTGCAGTGGCTTTTTAAATAAGTATATTGAACTAGAACAGAGCTCCCAAAACTAATCTGTGAGCTTTATTCAGATGGTCCACAAGACAATTGGAAATACAAAAAATGATTCAAAATTAGTTTAAAAAGTTGATTAAAATCCATAAGAAGCTAATCAGAAGTGCCTAGATAATAGATGTTAGGGTTTATAAGTGAAAAACAGTGCACTATAATTGTTGAGAAGCAAACAGAAAAGTCATTAGGTGCAGAAACCCTGGTGAACTTTTAAGTGGTCATCTGGGGGAGGGTTTGGTAACCACTAGATTAGAATTTAAGAACACTTTTTTTTTTTTTTATTACAAAAAGCGAGAATTTCCAACACATTATCATGATAAATACATATTTTAGGGCTTCCCACGTGTGTTTTAATCTCTTCATTTTTATACTTGTTTATGTCTTCAGCTTCTTTTTGTTTTTTCAGATTACAGGGAATTTGGTGCAGAGCAAGCTAAGAGTGGAGAAGCAGTTTATAAACACCTTGCCCATGAATACTGAGTGTATAGTGAACAATATCAAAGTGGTGCTGCTGGAAGCTAATCAGTATGTACTTTTTTATTTTGTTCTTTTGAACTTACGAAGTTTCATATTGCACATCTGGCTACTTGTTTTGTAGATAGAACTCCATATCGTAGGAAATCAACTTTAAATGCTCTAATTGTGTCGTGTTTTATTGTAGAGCACTGACTGATTTCTCTTAAAGAACCACTGTAATGATCTAACAGGAGCTTGATCTTATAATTTAGGTCCTTCCTATTAATAAACTTCCCATGCAATATTCAGATTAAAAATTGCAGTTTACACATCAACATTTGAGATTCTAGTCTCCACCCCTTATGAGGTCATGAAATGTTGGGAGTAATTCATGGGAAGCCGTTCTAAATAGTCAGACACAAGCTTGTGACCTTGCCAAGGTAATCCAACTGAACACACCAAATCACAGCTAATATAGAGCATCTACTCCTGTCCATACATAAGCTTGTGTCTGACGATTTAGCACTGCCTCCCAGTCAGAGTTGGTCCCACCTCTAGATAACAGCATAAATGCTGAAGAGAAGCAGCTGAACTGGAAGATTACAAGTGGTTTCAAAGTAAGTTTTTCATATTGAATGTGTTGTATTCAAGGTCAATGCTTAATTAAAACTAGCTCTGGTTATTGCATTGCAGTGGTAGTTTAACTTTATAATTATCTGATTTTTGCTCTGTGTTTTTAGATTCTCCTAAGTACCAAGTCAACATTTTGTTTTAACCTGTTGTGCAAATTGGATATCATTTTAAAAATTTATATTTGAAAGCTTAAACTCTGCATATTTTTCTTTTCAGTTGTCCTGGTGCTGTTTTGCTACTTTTCATTCTACCAAATGGAACCAGAGTATTGCACACTGGTGATTTCCGAGCAGATCCTTCCATGGAGGACTATCCCGCTCTGATTGGTCAGACAATCCACTCCCTCTATCTGGATACAACGTAAGTCACTTCTGTATCTCACAGTTTCTATGTTGAACCCACTTTTGGGCCCAAATTTATGGCTGTAGAACCCTACAGATCCTTCTGTGTAGCCTATGGCTCTCTAGGGTCCAAAAACATTTCATAAGAGCTCCAAAATTAGCCACACCACCTCAAAATCCCAACAGGGCTTTATAACCTCTCTAGGGTAATTCCATGGACCCACAATGTGAGGAAGGGTTTTGGGGTACTTATTTCATGGAACCCCCGGTCACCAAAGATATGTTTTTGTATCCAAATTTTGCTTTACAGTCTGTTTGTGAACACATTAAGAAGTTTAGTCCATTCATAAGATATACCTGCATGAAGTATGTGTCCTTTCACCTGATTTCATTTAGTGCTCAGAACTTTCATTAATAATGGAAAATCTAGACTGTTTACTTTTTCTGTTGGAGATGTGGTATTTGTTCAATTTGAACAAACACGATTTTGCCAATTGGGACCAACGAAGGCCATCTAATAAAATAATAATTAAATTGTAGTGTTATATTGTTACATTATAGTTTAGTATGGTTCCCTCAGAATAACCAAAGAATACTATAGAGGCCACTAGATGCAGATATAAGCGAGTACAAGTAATTATATATACGAAGTTTAATCTGTTGGATACCTTTACCTTCTAAAGGGAACAAATAAGGACATATCTCCCCAGAATAGGGAGTATTCCATCAAGCAAGGAAATTGTTATTAAAGATATAGGACACAGATCACATTGTGGGTTTAAGAAGTCCTAAGAAATTAAGTATTACACAGATTATAGATAGGAGATATTCTAAAGATTAAGTCTCCTACAGCAAGCTCTTATATAGAGAAATAACTTGTCTGGTCTCTTATCTACATCTAAGGTAGTGCCTTCCTTTACTTACCATACTATTTCCAATAACTCACATAAAATAAAGTCTGTACATTATCCTGACTTGGAAGGAGAAAGAATACTTGTTTAACAGACCTTGTGAGACTCTGGAACAGAGTTACCTTAGTGGAATACTATAATCCTCTTCTATTATTAAAGAGAAAGTTTATATCTCTACAGATTACTTACAAGTGAAATATATCACATTCCTCGGAGGAGAATTTTCTTTTCAATGATTTTAGTTGTTTTTAATCCCTATTTTTAAACCTCGTCGTTGTTACCATTAAATAATATTATTCAATAAACTTGTTGGCCAAATTGTAAATAAACCCAGATGTCATTTCTACTTTGATGTGGAAGCTAAATTAATATTCGAAGTGAGAAATATAATATAGGTGATCCAGGAGCTAAATTCAAGCAATGAAGTTGACCTACAAATATGCTGCTCTTTTAGCTATTGAAAGTCTTAATCCTACATAAAATATATATATTTTTTTTTTAAATATTAAGGATACATTTTTGTTTTTAACCTGTTACACACTGTAGCAGTAAAACTAGACATTATGTTTAATATTATGTGTTGTGTCAAGTATAATGAAAGCCCTTTAGCCCACTTTATATACTGGTATAAATATTTCTATTATACAGTCACATGGCACAGCTGCGAAGGCAGGATCCAGTACCACACGATCAGTTGGACCAATAATAAAAGATGCAATATAGAGATTCACAGGAGGTTCCTTTGGAGCATGTCATTGTGTGATGTGGCCAGGTACCAGAGGGATGGGAGGAATGAGAAGCAAGCATGGATGCAACCTAGCAGGAGAAATGACAAATATTAATGTATAATTCTGTTATTATGATTTTGTATGCTAGATGCAGTGTTATACTGTTAATCCATTACAATGTCCTTTTAAATAGATTATTAAAATTAGTGTTTTTACATGTTACCTTCTTAAAAGTGCTACACAAAGGCAGATTTAGCCGCTAGGTTTGATCTCCCAATACAACCATCGTGTATGTGTCTGTGATAAAAAGCAACTTTCTGATCTATGGTAAGTGGGGACATCAGAGTCAGACTTATACAGTCTGAGCATGGAACAACGTCCCCTCTTACCAGACAAACTGCAAACATATTTACCTTGATAGAACTATAGCCTTTAAAGTGTTTGCTGAATCTCTTTTATGTTCTCTGCAACCCTCATTATCCTGACCAGTCTGATATGTCCCTTCAAATAAAGTTGAAAGTATAACATTATGCAATTTCACACTATATTCTTTTATGTTTTATATTTATAAATAGGCATTCAGATATACAGATTCTTGGTGTCAGGTTTGACATGACTTGGCCCCTCAGTTTTATTATGCTGCAGACCCCTTCTTTTAAACCAATTTGCTAAAAACCCTGTGTCTCTCCCACCTCCCTGGTAATGATAGTAGCTACTCTTAGCGTCTTAGAGATTTGGACTTTGTTCTAATCCCTATCTGTATTATTTGATTTTTCCAGATACTGCAGCCCAGAATACACCTTTCCACCACAGCAGGAAGCTATCCAATTCGCTGTGAACACTGCATTTGAAATGGTCACTTTGTACCCACGTACATTGGTTGTTTGTGGCACTTACTCTGTTGGAAAAGAGAGAGTCTTCTTAGGTAGGAAACTGCAATCTGCTGCTACTGGCTTCTAGATATTCTGATTGTCCTTTTTTGTGTTCGCATATTATAGCTCTCTGGTCTAGGTTTATGTTTTCTCTATTTTTTTTTCTATTAATACAAATTGCTAAATATATGTGTATGACAATTATTAGTAACTTGCAAATTACATTGAAAATTAAAGTTAAGTCTTGATGGGCTCTTAATTCCTATTATTTATTTCACTATGCAATTAAGAGGATATCGTCTTTTGCTCAAGCTCCTAGTCCTAATATACTTTTGTCTGTCTTCTCATGGAAATCTGATTCCTTTTTTTTTATTCTGCAGCTATCGCTGACATTTTAGGATGTAAAGTGAGTATGTCCCAGGACAAATACAAAACTATGCAATGCTTGGAGTCTGAAGAAGTTCGGTCTGTTGTGACTACAGACTTTCACAGCACAGCTCTTCACGTTCTTCCAATGATGCAGGTTAATTTTAAGGTAGGATAAGATTGATCACATTGTTCTTTACTGCTATAAAGTGTTTTGTCAGATCAGTTTTTATTTGTGTCCTCCTCATACTACAGTTTCTCTTTTGTGAGAAGTATTTATTGCAGGAGTCTAAACTGTTTATTTAATATAAGCAACTTTTAAACTATGAAAATTAAGCTACTTAAAAATTATATACATATCCAGAAACAATAATACACATACTAAAACAGAATTTGTAACTGTTAACGAAATCCAATCCATTTTGTGAGTTTTGCTTATGTGAATAAAGTCTGATTGTTTAACATGCTTATGTGCTTAATGCGTTTGATCCTCCAATGAAATCCGTCATATTTTTTACTTATTTTATTGTTAGTTTGAATTGGCTGCCACATGAGTTTAATGAGAGACTAGGTTTTGGTTTTCAACACAATCTGTTTAGCAATCAAGCCTTCCATTTCTTATTACAAAGCAGTATAAATTCATACTATATCCTTCCCATGGGACAGATAAACAGTCACTATTGTTAAAACCATTGAGGAATAATTTGTCGTGTTAGCGGGCAAACAATTACCTTTTCAAGTAACCACAACACAATAGAAAAAAAATAGTTTGAAAAGTCTCATTCTGAGCATAATTAAGCAGGAAAACAAAGTCATGCGTACATTTTTTTTTTTTTTTTTTTGGGGAGATCCATGATACTAATAGCCAAAACAAACACCCTCCTGAATCCACTCTGAGGAAGTCCTGCAACAAACAAAAAATGGATTCCTGTACTAATAAATATATATATTTGATAAAAAATAAATATATATAGTTGAGGATAGGGGGGGTGAGGAAGGAGGATTAGGGGGGATGAGGATAGTTGAGGATTTTGCTTCAAAGTTCTTTATTTGAATTTTTTTTTCCCCCCCTGAAATTTCCTTCTTAAAATGAGGTGCGTGTTATACACTGGTGCGTGTTATATGCCGATAAATACGGTACTTGCTATTACTCTTGGTTTTAAATTGTAAACCATTTTGGCAGCATATTTATTTATTTATTTATTTATTTGTCACAAATTTTAATTTCACCAAAAATGTCCATGGCTTACACAGCTTCGATTCTAATATTGTTTAATTTGGTACATAATTGACAAACAGGTGGTGTTGTGTTTTTTCTTGAACTGCAGTGGTCATTTAATACCCATCTGTTTCCTTTTTATCACACCTTATTATTGTATGTGTTTTCTCACAGGGTTTGTATAATCATCTTAACAAATTTTCTGGAAAATATGACCGGGTTTTAGCTTTCAAGCCTACTGGATGGACATATTCTGAGGGCTGTAATTCAGTGGCTGATATCAAACCCGAAATCAGAGGAAAAGTTACACTGTATGGTATGTAATCTAATTTTCCATCCGAGTATCATTACATTTTTCTGTGGTTTGATCCATTGACAAACTTAAACTGAGCTTGTTTGTCGGTCAATTTATAGTGGAAACCTATTGTGCGCAAATGTCATACTATGGATTTGATCAATCATTTTAGGTGTGAGTTATTTCTGGAATATCTTATAAGTAACAGAAAGGATCAGTCTTTCTGATTATCCCACCATGCTGTGTCTGTTGTGATGAATGGTAATAATTGCTCGTTACTTCCTGTAACTTCTGCTTGCAGATTTTCAAGCTAAATGTTTAAGTACTTACAGAACCAAAGGAGCAATTACTATAAACATTTTAGGTGCAATAAAAGCTGATAATCAGATTTTAAATTCCAAACATTAATGTAACTGCTGTTTTAAAAATAATCCAATTTAAGTACCGTATTTATCGGCGTATAACACGCACTTTTTCTCCCTGAAAATGGGGAGCAAATTATAGGTGCGTGTTATACGCCGATATTCCCTCCCCCTCCTCATCCTCAACATAAACTCCCCCTCACTTACCTGCTTCTGTTCCGGCCTCCGCTCCGCTCCCTGACCCGGCGCACATGTGACATCACGTGCGCCGGGTCAAGGAGCGGAGGCCAGAACAGAAGCAGGTAAGTGAGGGGGAGTTGAGGAGGTTTAGAATGAGGAGGTGGGTTGAGGAGGTAGGTGTTGAGGTTGAGGAGGTGGGTGTTGAGGTTGAGGAGGTGGGTGTTGAGGTTGAGGAGGTGGGTGTTGAGGTTGAGGAGGTGGGTGTTGAGGTTGAGGAGGTGGGTGTTGAGGTTGAGGAGGAGGGGGTTGAGGTTGATGAGGAGGGGGTTGAGGTTGATGAGGAGGGGGTTGAGGTTGATGAGGAGGGGGCTGAGGTTGATGAGGAGGGGGCTGAGGTTGATGAGGAGGGGGCTGAGGTTGATGAGGAGGGGGTTGAGGATAGGGGGGGTTGAGGATAGGGGGGGTTGAGGATAGGGGGGGTTGAGGATAGGGGGGGTTGAGGATAGGGGGGGTTGAGGATAGGGGGGGTTGAGGATAGGGGGGGTTGAGGAAGGAGGATTAGGGGGGATGAGGATAGTTAAGGATTTTGCTTCAAAGTTCTTTATTTGAATTTTTTTTTCCCCCCCTGAAATTTCCTTCTTAAAATGAGGTGCGTGTTATACACTGGTGCGTGTTATATGCCGATAAATACGGTACTTGCTATTACTCTTGGTTTTAAATTGTAAACCATTTTGGCAGCATCTGCTGAGACCACTTAGTTATATGACATTATAAGAACAAATACAAAATTTCACCTCCCCAATCTAGCATAATGTGAATTGCACTGCGGATAGCCTTCTTTCCTTCTTTATAGTAACAGATATCTGATTAGATTCTCCTCCACTCTCTGGATACCTAATACAGTTTTAGTGTTGAAAGAGTTGTACCTCTAAATTAAGTTTTAAAGCTATACATTAACAGCCTTATTAAATTGCGATTCAGTAAATTTAGAAGGGCTCTATTTAAGCACACAGAATATTTTTTTTTTACAGAAGTTTTTAGTTGGTGAACTTCTATCCAAAAGCAATGTCTTCACAAACTAAAAACTTCTGTAAAAAATATTCTGTGTGCTTAAATAGAGCCCTTTTAAATTTACCGAATCACAATTTAATAAGGCTGATATTCTTTTTGGATTTTGATACAGTGCCATATGGGAGACTATTGAGCAAACTAAGGGATACAGGAATTGCAGTAAATATCTGCTCATGAATCGAGAGCTGGCTAAAAGACAGGAAGCAAAGGGTTGTTGTAAATGGAACATACTCAGATTGGACTAATGTGGTAAGTGGGGTTCCTCAGGGTTTAGTATTAGGTCCCCTCCTTTTTAACCTATTTATTAATGACTTGGAAGTGGGATTGGAGTTTGGTGTCTCCATTTTTGCTGATGACACAAAGTTGTGCAAGGTAATTGAATCAGAAAATGATGTACTTTCCCTCCAAAGAGATTTGCATAATTTAGAGAAATGGGCAATTAAATGGCAGATGACATTTAATATGAATAAATGTAAGGTTATGCATCTGGGAAGGAAAAATAACCATGCAATTTATAATCTTAATAGAGCAAATCTAGGGGTATCAGATATTGAAAGGGATTTGGGAGTACTTGTGGAAAACCACCTAGGTAACAATGCCAAGCAGCATCTGCAAAGGCAAGTAAAATATTAGCATGTATCAAGAAGGGTATAGAAGCCAGGAAAGGAAATATAATTCTGCCACTATACAAATCCCGAGTACGCCCTCATTTGGAATATGGAGTACAATTTTGGGCACCACTTGATCAAAAGGACACTTTAGAGCTGGAAAAAGTACAGAGAAGGATGATAAAACTAGTAAGGGGAATGGAGGGGCTAAGTTATGCAGAAAGACTAACCTAATTAAACTTATTTTCTCTAGAAAAAGGGGGATATGATTACCCTATATAAATATATCCAGGGTCAATACAAGGCTTTGACAAGTCTTGAGCCAAGAGGTTTCAACTGACAAGGGGACATTCTTTGAGATTAGAAGTAAAAAGATTTCACCTTAAAGTGGTTAATCTGTGGAATTCTCTACCAAAGGAGGTGGTGACAGCAGATTCGATAGATAACTTTATAAAGGGATTGGATATATTTTTTTAAAAAGGGCATTCAGGGCTGTCTTGGATAATTGATCCAGGGAGGAGTCCGATCTCCAGTTTCAGGTGTCAGGAAGGAATTTTATCCATTTTTTTTTTTTTTTTTTAACAATCCGCATATTGCAGATCAAAGGAGATCTAAAAAGGTTGAGCTTGATGGATTAAAAGTCTATTGTTAGTTTTTTTCAACCTAAATTACTATGAGCCTCATTCAATTCCGAGTTGCCCAATTGAATAGGGCTCTATATAAGCACATACAAAAAATTTGGACAGAACTTTTTAGTTACTGAACTTCTATCCAAAACCAAGGTTTTCACTAACTAAAAACGTCTGTCAAAAAATATGTTAAGTGCTTATATAGAGCCCTATTCAATTGCCAAAATTCAAATTGAATGAGGACCTATGTGTGTATATTTATTAAATGTATCCTTCTGTATGTCACCACAGTGGCCCTTTTAATAATCCATTAAATTATGTTCGGTTGTAAACCTATTTCCTTGCAGCTTCACTCGCATAACCCTGCTCTTGTTTTTGACAGGCATCCCATACAGTGAACACAGCAGCTACTCTGAAATGAAGCGTTTTGTCCAGTGGATCAGACCTCAGAAGATCATCCCAACTGTTAATGTTGGTAATGCAAAAGTCCGCTCAACAATGGAGAAGTATTTCAAGGACTGGCTTACAGAAGTGGCTTGGAAACCAATGGGCAAGAAGTAGAAAGTTACTGCTGAGAATGTGGTACATCTGTGGACAAGATGTATTTTTATTTATATGTACTTTATGATCCATGATCTTTATTTGCCTGGTCCACATAACCAATTGGATTACAAAAGGTTAAATAAAATGATCTAGATAACTAGCATACAAGTGCTTGGATGCTATAGATTAATGCTTGTAAGTGCAAGTGCTATTCTGCCATATAGCACGGTGCATTACGACTGTTAAAACACTCTTCATAAATGTATTTGTGTTCCACTAAGACCCTCAGCAGTCTCTTGGTGGTCCTTGAAATAAAACATGTGGGAACAACTGTTTTTATATGACCAAATGTCCTTTTCAACAAACTCATATATTCTTGTTTTTAAATTTTCACTTTATTACTTGTACTTTGCTGCTCAGAGGCTCTCTTGTATTTTATATAAAAACACTATTAACTAATTAATTATATATGCGTATGCTTTTTTAATTGTTTTACTGTTTTGTGTAATTATCCAAAAGCTGTAAAAATTGTTAGATTAGGTAATATTTTATAGGATTATTTATAAACAATATAAAATAAAGTGTAATTAAGTCACTGCTTGATTTTTGTATTCATGTGCCATTCTCTGCCATTCCTTGGGTTGGGGGGATTCATCTGGTCTAGATATGTGTTTTTTTTTTTTTGTGTGTATCAAGATAGGGGGGAAAACCACGTCGCCTGAATTACAAATCTTGCCACAGTATCCACATCCTCCTCACTAACAGGAGTGGTTCGAGTTCTTGGGACAGGAACCACAAGTTCCTAAAAAGAACAATAATACCCCTAGAGTGGGTATCCTTGAACTCTTCCATCATATACCACAGCAGACAACGTATACAGTCCAGGACAATGACTTCAGAACTCCTATGTTCTTTTTTTTTAGCCTGTATAAGGCAAGTAGAAGGCTGTTTTAGGTAAAGTACAAACATGGTTGCAGTAACTATCTACTAGTCACATAATTTCTGTAATATTAGATAATAGATATTTTGCTGAATATTTAACTTTTCTGGAAGAATGCCTAAAAAACTCTTACTGGGCATGGTTTTGCCCCTTTTAGCCAACTTTTTTTTTATTTTTGGTAGTCTTCTACAAGAATCACTGACATGACACATTTCTGTGGCTAGGTAATTAGGCATATGACATTTCGCCATGTAATATGTTACAAAAGCCATGTAAAGAGTGGGGGATAACAGATAAGAGTAAACTTGTGTTAATATTTATAAATCCCCAAAATTATTGAACTGCAGTGGAAACCTTACATTAATTGGATCTTTTTATCTTGTTTAGATTTATGAATTTGACTTATCAGTTACTTATAGACAGGAAACATTTTATGAAGTGATAGGTAAATAACTTGAAATAGTTACTTTCAACCAACAGACAACTGATATTGAACTTTCCAAAGGGCCATTCCCAACTGTCATCTATAAATTTTCTTTTTCTAGCTTTATGTACAATCTTTTGTAGACCTTGTTTAAAAAAAATAATACTTATACTTGAATGAGTTGTGATCTATTATATGGCTTGAAGGACAGTTGTGGTGCCATTTTTTGAGTCTTTTTTTTTTATGACTAAATGTGATTAAGGGCCAAATGTTTTTCCTCCAGAGGGTGTGTTATTTTTAATCTAATAAGTTCCATTATTCCTGCTGAAAGCATTGGCTGTTCTACCTGCCACTTTACAACTGAGCAGATAGAAACTTCTGCATTCAAAGTCTCCTACCCATTTGTAAAGATGAACGGTAGAAAACAGAAAAGAAGGTTACATTGCAGTGTAGCCACTGTAAAAGTGAACATGACTATATATATATATATATATATAATCACATATTATAATTGTCAAACTGCGAGTTGTCGTCACGCTTTGCAGCCCTCACAAAGCGAGGGCCGCAACGGACGACAACTCGCAGTTTCACAACTCCCCCTGCCACGGCTCCCTTTACCCAACTGATGCTTGCGATGAGCGCCGCATCAGCCCCACAATAAGCCCTGCAGCCAGCCTCTCTGCTCTGGTGTGGGACGCGCGCGCACGAGCGGCCGGGATGTCAGCCCCACAATAAGCATTTATTTATTTATTCATTTTTTTTTTCTTGTCCATATTTCTATCCATATTTTCTATTTCATTTTTGTTAGATATTCAGATTTCCTCTTTTTGTAAGTGGCTGTTTTGTCACTAGTAAAATAAGTACCTTGATTTTCTTAGGATTGCATATAGTATCTTTAATTTAAATGTGTTAATATAATAGTCTGGTGAGAGAAACCTTTTATTTAATTCCTATTCTTAAAGAGTTGGCTCCCTGCCATTTCCTAAACTTCAAACATTTAGGACAAATCCACCATAATGAAAAGAATTCCCTAAATCTCCACTTTAGCCTACATAAACAAGTATTATTCAGATGTTTCCATCCTATTAGATAGTTGTTGTGATCCAAAATTGTAAATAATGCATTTTTTAGATCATGTTTTAAATATTAGGAAAAGTGACTGTGCAAAATAAGTGGTATATACTGGTGTATAGACATTTACTTACAAGTGAGACGTGACTGTTTTCTCCTCCTTTTGTCTTGACTTTTACGGCAACCTTATGATTTTATCCCAAGTTCAGTGTAAAACTATATCCGGCAACGCAGATAATGGCTCCCATTACAAGTATCTTTTGATTTATTTCTAAGGCCAATGAAACCATTTGTTTACTATATGTGTCAATTTTCTTCATGTTATTTTGTTTTCCAGTTATCTATATTTCGCACACAATACATTTTAATTGCAATAAACCATTCATTACTCTATATTTTCTCAAACTTGCCCATATACTGTTACCATTTATATATATATATATATATATATATATATATATATATATATATATATATATATAGTTTCAATTGTGTAACATAAAGAAACCATGAATGAGTGCTTTTTTTCCCCTTTCGAATTAGCCATATTTTAAATATCTCTGGTTTCTATTCCTATACTTCTTGCAAGAATAAATATTTCTATAATGATTTTGGCGTGTCTCTAGTCTGCTGGTTCTTTTCCCATTGCATTAGTATTGTACTAACAGGTTGATTAGGAGCTTTTATTTTCTATGTTGTTTTTTGGAAAGTACATTCCTGTGTATTTAAATTCTCTTCCCAGCACAAGAAGCTGATCTATTGAAATGGTAGATTTAACAGCAGAATAACTGCATAGAAGATAATAAATTGGAGGCTGTATTATTTGTTTTCCTCTACGTTCTCAAAATGTGTTTTAAGATTTGTAAGTATAGTCTTAAAATATTGTAAAGTTTGAAAACATGACTATGGTGGTTCTGTAAGTATTGATTCTATTTTATAGTATATGATGCCAGTAGCAGATCAACTGTTGTATATGGCTGTCAGGAACCAGCATGTGCCAATCAGGGCTGTGTGGAGTATTCTCTTTGCACTGGGCCTCCGGTCTAAGAGATTCACAGTATGGATGAAACTGTTTAGTGTCCAGGTATATTCACTGTATTGTAGAGGTGGTTGTTTTACTGTACTGTAAATCTGGGTGCATATGGTTAAAAGCTTGTTATATTGATTATATTGAAGCTAAATATGCCCAATATAGTTCTACTACGTATGTTGTGGTGGAATAGAGGGTACAGGTGCTCCTTAGTGGCAGATGGTAGGCAACTTGAGGTGTCTTAGTTGAGATAGACACTCCCCAGCAGCAGGGTTTCATGGGAGGGGGCATGGAGGATTTCTGTGCCACAGAGCGGCAATCATAGGTGTTGTGGCAGAGGCCACTCTATCCAAAAGCAAATAGGAGGTAGCCCAGGTGAGTCAGGCCCTCCCCAGAGGCAACAGGAATTTTAATTGAAAGCTATATAAAAGATGCTAATGCGAGGTGGTGCAGTTTGCACTAGTGCTACCCAGCAGCAAATAGAAAGGGAGGTGGAGGAAGTCCCTTAACAGATTGATTTTCAGCTCTTTAAAGAAGTAGAGTCCTCACCGCAAAAGCTCAACTGTCAGTTTTTAGGAGACATTCTGGGTGGCACTAATCTTCCTCAAGAGAAAATTGGAAGTGAGGCAGGTGTAATATCCCCCCAAGAGATGGAGATTGTGCCTAGGTAAGGGACCCCTGAATCTATCCACCAAGGGATCTAGCATGACCCTAACAGACCTGCCACAGTGGATGGGAAAAAAGATGAGTGCAACCACTCAGCAGCTGCTAGTTGATGTGGATGAGTGGCCTAGATGAATGTAAGCTACAGGACGAAAATGTGTACACTCTGCCAACAGAAATCTTGGGGCAACCAGGACCCTGCCTCTGAACCAGCACATTGACTTGGGCCCACATGTACCCACTCCCCAGCAACTGAGCCCTTCAAGCAGTACCAACTGACTGGGAAAATAGGGCCAGTTCTTCTATGTGCTAAAGATGCACTGCTCTTAAGCCAGACCTCATCACAGAAAACCTCCAATCAGAGGAAAAATACTTCTTACTAGACAAAGACTTGGATTCACTGTCTCAAACATACATGGCTAAAGATTGTGGGTCTGGCTCAAAGTATGACCTTTTTAAAAAGATGGAGAAATGTCACACATCATCATCTTCCAGTTAGGGCTGTGTGGAGTATTCTCTTTGCAGTGGTCCTCTAGGCTGAGAGATTCACTGTACTGGTGGTACCATATTTAACTCTGGATGTGTTCATTCTACTATACAGGTGGTTGTTTTACTATACTGTAATACTGGGTGCTTTATAATTTTGGTTAACAGCTTGCTGTATTGGTTATATTCATGTAAAGCATGCCTGATATTTGTATAAATGTGTAGTTTTGTGGTAATACAAAGCATACTGTGTGACCTGGCATATAAGGTGTAATCAAGTTATTGTTTGCAAAGACAGACCTAAGAGCCCTCCTATGGAGTTGACACAATGTTTCAGTATCTATTAAAATGATAGGGGAGTTTAGCATTGAAGACTTCCTGTGGAGAATTTCAAACAGCTACTAACCAGCCAGCTATTATGCAGCATCTCTAAGTGATTAGTTTAAAGGTATATGCAAGTGAGGTGGGTTATGAATGCATCCTGTAGAATGCAATCATAACCCACCATGCAAAAATGTTTGCATGTAAAAATGCAAATAATTTTTGCAAAATAAAAAAAATGTTTTAGGGTGATGTAGAAAATGGCACTGCGCATAACGGGTACTAATTTAAAAATGTACACGATTTTAAAGTGCATGCTGTTGCAGATTGGCTTTTCAGCCAATCCGCAAGCAGCAGTGACTTCAGCTGTGACATCACCGCTGCTTCCGATTTATCTCCTTTATCCTCTGAGATTTCGGAAGGGAGGGAGAAAGGGGGTGGGGGTGACGGACCGCGTGGGCAGTGTGTGTTGTCATGTCTGTGTGTGCCTGTGGGTGTGTCTGTGTGTGCGTGAATGCATGCCTTTGTGAGTGTCTGTGTGTGAGTGCATGTGTGAGTGCGTGTCTCTCTGT
Organism: Discoglossus pictus; assembly: GCA_027410445.1. Lineage (NCBI taxonomy): Eukaryota > Metazoa > Chordata > Amphibia > Anura > Alytidae > Discoglossus > Discoglossus pictus. Next base: position 112,288,413 of record CM050171.1, read on the forward strand.
GTGCGTGCGTGTATGTCTGTGTGAGTGCATGTGGGTGTGATGATCTGTGAGTGAGTGCATGTCTGTCTACTCCCTTACCCAAACCCCTAAAACTGGGGCTGGGGGAGTTGATTGGGCAATTACCTGGGGCTGGAGGGCAATTCACTGGGGCTTGGGGAGGTCACAGGGCAATTAACTGGGGCTGGAGGGCTACAGGGGCAATTCACTGAGGCCGGGAGAAGTATCACTTGGGATGTAGCTAAAACAATCAGTGACTTAAAGGTACAGTATATGTAAGTTAGGTGGGTTATGAATGCATCCAGTAAAACGCATCATAACCCTCCTAGCAATAAAGTTTGCATGAAAACATGCAAACCGTTTTTGCAATATCATAAAAAATGTGCTGGCGGTGATTTAGACACCTCCAGCAACTGTGATTTGAATAAAGGATATCTCATTTTTTTATGAGATATCCATTATGCAGCACATGCGCATGCTGATTGGCTTTTCAGCCAATCAGCAAGCAGCTGTGACACTGGATGGCAAAAGAGAGTTGGGGGAGCGGTTGATAAGCAGTGTAGTTAGGTCTAACCTGAATAAACACACATACATCTCTAAATAAGCTTATGCTTAGACAAAACAATGATAAAGCAAGAAAAGTTGAACACAAATATATATGTTTTGAATTGATGTGACAGTCAAAGTATATCACAAACCTTTTTATAAGCTGAGATGGTCACAGACTGTAAAAATATAAATTATACAATAGTCTCACAGACAGCTATTGAAATTATAACACAGCATTGCACAATACTCACACAGAACTATAGAAATGCTATCATAGGATTACACAATACTCACAGACATAACACAATAAACAACACTGCATTAGACAATACTCACAGACAGATGACAAGAAATAACACAGCATTAGACAATACTCACAGACAGAACACAAGAAATAACACAGCATTACACAATACTCACAGACAGAACACAAGAAATAACAAAGCGATACACAATACTCACATACACAATACCCACAGACAGAACACAAGAAATTACACAGCATTAGACAAAACTCACCGATAGAACACAAGAAATAACACTGCATTAGACAATACTCAGACAGAATACAAGAAATAACACAGCATTACACAATATTCACATACACAATACTCACAGACAGAACACAAGAAATAACACAGCATTAGACAAAACTCACCGATAGAACACAAGAAATAACACTGCATTAGACAATACTCAGACAGAATACATGAAATAACACAGCATTACACAATATTCACATACACAATACTCACAGACAGAACACAAGAAATAACACAGCATTAGACAATACTCACAGACAGAATACAAGAAATAACACAGCATTACACAATATTCACAGACAGAACACATGAAATAACACAGCATTAGACAATACTCACAGACAGAACACATGAAATAACACAGCATTAGACAATACTCACAGACGGAATACAAGAAGTAACACAGCATTAGACAATACTCACCGATAGAACACAAGAAATAACACTGCATTAGACAATACTCACAGAATACAAGAAATAACACTGCATTACACAATACTCACAGACAGAACACAAGAAATAACACAGCATTAGACAGTGCTTACTGCAGAGCTCAATACATTATATCACAGCTTTACATATTCAGTAAAGGAAGGAGATTACACTAAAGGAAAGTGTCTGACATCCTGTGACTTCCCACAGTAAGGCAGACTTCAGGTGATAAGGAGCATGTCTGCACAATCCCCAGACCAAAAAGAAACATTGTATAAGATATGCTAATTTTCCCTGGGAATTTCATGGGGTGTCAACATAGAGTGAAAACTCTTTGCAAAAGCAATACAATCAGCAAACTTCAGGCTAACGGTTTAACTGTTTACTTTGGATTTTTTCCATGCAATTTTTTTTTTCAGACACTATAAATTCTCCTCTGTCAGATGCCTTCATAACTCAGCACACTATCATATACCTTTAAGGGACATAGACCTTGTTCTGGGTATTACAGAAATCTGAAGGAAAAGAAATTGTTTGAAATCATGTGCCACAGTAGGGAAGACTTCAGGTGCTAACTGAGCATGTCTGCACAATCCCCAGGCCAAAAACATACAATGTATTAGTTATACTGATATTCCCTGGGAATTTCAGGGGGTGTCAACATTGAGAGAAAACTGTTTGCAAATGCAAGAAATTCAGCAAACTTCAGGCTAACGGTTAAACTGTTTAATTTGGAATTTTTTCATGCAAACAATTTTTTTCTGAAACTATAAATTCTTCTCTATCAGATGCATTAATAATCCAGCTCACTTACATATACCTTTAAGGGACATAGACCTTGTTATGGGTATTATAGAAATCTAAAGGAAAATAAATGATCTGAAATCATGTGCCACAGTAGGGAAGACTTCAGGTGCTAACTGAGCATGTCTGCACAATGCCCAGGCCAAAAACATACAATGTATTAGTTATGCTGATATTCCCTGGGAATTTCAGGGGGTGTCAACATTGAGAGAAAACTGTTTGCAAATGCAAGAAATTCAGCAAACTTCAGGCTAACGGTTAAACTGTTTAATTTGGAATTTTTTCATGCAAATTTTTTTTTCCAGAAACTATAAATTCTCCTCTATCAGATGCATTAATAATCCAGCTCACTTACATATACATTTAAGGGACATAGACCTTTTTATGGGTATTACAGAAATCTAAAGGAAAATAAATGATCTGAAATCATGTGCCACAGTAGGGAAGACTTCAGGTGCTAACTGAGCATGTCTGCACAATCCCCAGGCCAAAAACATACAATGCATTAGTTATGCTGATATTCCCAGGGAATTTCAGGGGGTGTCAACATTGAGAGAAAACTGTTTGCAAATGCAAGAAATTCATGATTCCATGATTTGTTTGATCTGTCTGCTCCAGTTGGTGAGATGCAGAAGGGAACCCTGTGCATGGACGGAGAGTTGGCTCCATTCCGTCACATTGGGTGAATGAAATGCTGCTCAAAACGTTCTCACTTTGCTTTTTGACTGAATCTAAGTACATCAGTGAATTGATAATACCTGAACATTAGCCGCCTGACCACTAGCTGGCAGCAAACAACTTTATTCAATATAACAGAACACAATTGGGCTTTCTAGCTCTACAAATGTGTATCACATCTGCAATATTGAAAATAATGCCACACTCTGCTACAATTTCACTGCTTTTCTTACATTCCAAGATTTCACACACCTTTATCTTACAATTCTCCTAATGTCTATTCTAACCAAAATATTCTAATCTCTCTTTGGTGCCCTCCTTCGCTGCACACTCCACATCTAAATAGCCATTTTGCTAGTATTTAAAGAGAAAAACAGACACCTACCTGGGTCTAGCTTACGCCTCATTTTTGTAATCATCAATGTTTATAGTCCATTGTCTTTATGTGTAGCTAAATTCACTATACATATCCATGTCTTTTTTTTTTTAATAGAAACCATTACCGTGAAGATATTCGAGGGACCTCTGTCATCCTTGTTCAACTACATTCTGCAGCACAGAAATTCAACCAAGGAATTACACCAAAACTGGGTTAAAAGTTGCTGCTTGTACTTTTCTACTGTGCTTAAATAAGCAATTTCTTATCCCCTTTCCATATATGTCAGTGGAGAAAATGTAATGCATAAAACTGTATATAGTGAAAATCCAATCTTTCTTACTATATGACACACAAATCAAACACTGTTAAATATGCCATCTGCACATAGATTATTTTTACCTTTTTATCACTTGTTTTTCATGGAAATTAAATATGTTATATTAAGGTCATGGTAGGCAATTTGATAGTTTTATACTCTTAAAGCCTCATTCTATTATCGGCCGCAGCCGTTGCGGGGCCGCAAGGACCGGCAGCAAGCTATCCGGCTATTCTATTCCCCTCCGACTGGGGAATCCGGCAGGCTTGCGGCCGTTGCCTTACTATCTCTTGCCGCCTGATCGCGCCGGAGGAAAGCCTTTGATCTAAAACGGCCGCAAGGAAATCGGCCGTAAGAAAAGCCTGGTTGCTATTCTATTGCTCCGGGAACCCTGTCTGCAAGGCTAAAAACGAGCCGCAGCTTACTTGCAGCAAACAGGTCCCGCTAGCACCAATTAAGCACATAAAATAGCTCAAATAAAGCCATCCTGCACTTTGCAGAGTCTATAAAGTGATATTCGGTGTTAGCAAAAATAGCACATAATTACCCTATACTCAAATCCGTAAAATACTTTTTTTTTAATATACGTCAAATATCCATGTAAAAAGTCCAGAGTGCTTGGAACACCTCAGACACGCCCACGCCGCAGCCGGAAAATAAAGAGTTAATCTGAACTCGGGTTTGGGCTGATGTGCAAGCTTGAGAGGGGGTTACTTTTAATCCTCATGTCCCCCAATATGATCCCTAGCATTTACAGAGCTGTACAGTGCAGGCTTGAATTTATTTTTGAGTTTGTAGATTTCACAGCTTACGGCCGGTTTCAAGATATGCGGCCGGCCGTAAGGGGAGATCCTTGCGGGGCCGTATAATAGAATTGCGAGTTAACAGAACCCCTGCAAGGAATCGCAGCCTTACGGCCGATTTACGGCCGATAATAGAATGAGGCCCTTAGTTGGGCACATTTGTCATATTTGACTACATTGTAATTTCCTCTATCTTAATCATCTTTACATGATCTGTCCCTATCCAATCCCATTAGACAGAGCCATTTTCATGGTCTGCATGGACCTCTCTGGCTTGGAGTATCTTTCCTTGCTGGGAAACTAGTGTTTTTTCATTTGGTTGTGCAGTGAGCCACTCTTATCTAGCAGAGATTGGAGTATTGTGTTTTGCACCGTTCTCCGTTCGGTTGTTGGTTAGATAGTGATGCAGTCTGTTATTATATCGTTCTTGTACAGCAGATGCATAGGTCCGTTCAGTAGAGCCAGACTGCATTCTGTCCACTAGATCCAAAAGGCACGCTCATGTTGTGATGGAATCTCTTAATCCCAGTACAGACCCTGGTGTGAAAATAAAATAAATCTCTTGTACAATATATTGGACTCTATCAGTCCTTTGCTTAAACTATTCTACTGTACATTGGAAAAAGCTTTATATGTTTTTGATCCTTTAATAGACACTGTGTGTACCTGAAGGATTTCATGTTGGTGTCTTCCACAGTTCCGGCTAGCTTGGAGTCTGAGAGGGTGTGCATATTTTTATTATATTTTATTGAGCGGAAAGAGGAGAGAGGCATTTGTTGGTGGGTTCAGATAAGATCTCAGAATTTGACACATGCCCTCCCCCTACATCCTCAGAAGGCAAGTATACGTACAAGTCTTGTTTGCTCTGCTCTGTAACCTCTCTCTTGGGCCATGAACAGGATGTATAACCGTCAGATAAGATCTCAGAATTTGACACCCTGCCCTCCCCCTACATCCTCAGAAGGCAAGTATACGTACAATTTAGTTTGCACTGCTCTGTAACCTCTCCCTTGGGCCATGAACATGATGTATAACCGTCATGGCAGCTTCTATGCACTAGCAGAGTCTGATGACATGAAGATGTTCTTTGAAAATGTTAAACCCATGGCTTACAAAGCTGCTAATGCCGTCATTTTGTTGCATATTTCAAATACATGAAGTTTTACTTAATCTACAGGGGTTCTTCAGTCCTATGGGTGATACATTTTTTCTGTGATATTTTGTATATGGTAGATTCACGATTTATTCTGCACCTGATATACACATTCAATTCTAACCATAGGTCTGCAGCCCAGTGAGCTGTTAACAGTTGGCTTCTGTGGTCATTAGGGCAATGGCTCACTGTTCCCTTTGAAGACTATGGCACCAATTTCAGATTTTGTGGTATTTAAACAAGGTAATGGCTTTTGTGTCACAGTTTGGAAGCTATAATGTAAATGTGTTACTCGTTGCATTTCTCCCATGCATAGCCTTATCTGAAATGGAGGATGCTGCACAGACATGTCCAACCAGATCAGTCGTATGGTGGTGCAACTTGCTCTGTCAAGCTCCTCCTGTATAAAGTAGCAGTAAGAGCTGTTTTATTTTGATACAGTGGGATCATTGTGACCATGCTTGTCCTGACTTGTATGAGCTCATTTGTGTAAGGATATAGGATATATTAGAACAGTGCTGTTCAACCTCTTAGTGCGGAGGGCCCGATGATTATTAGTTACAAGAGAGCTGGCAGGTCTGATTTAAAATAACAATATAAACAAAATGATATATTGTTTTATAAATGAATATATTTATATGTTGTATCAAATATCTAAAGCTTTGGGATTGTCTATATGATGTTCCAAAATGTTTCAGCTGTGGTATAGTGGTATATTTTAAAATTGTTAGATTAGTAAGGAAACTTTCTGCAGATGGTGGACCACAAAAGAAAGATGGCAGGCTGCATCTGGCCCACCAGTTGGACAGCACTGTATTAAAATATAAAGGAGGGACATTTATGTTCATTCAAGGCATGGAATTCTTATGCTATTGAAACTTTTGGATGGATAAAAATAATCCCATTATGTAATATCTGTTCCTGTCCAAATCATCCGTCTGTTGGCCATGTGTGCACACAGAGACAAGAATTTACACAGACCCAAAAGTTCTGGTATAAAACTTCTTGTATTCTTCCCAACGAACGAACCCCCCCTAAATACAACATAGGAACTTATATAATATAAGTTGATCAGATATAACAATCATACCACTCATTGTTAGACAGTGAGTGAGTTTTTGATTGGTTGACAAGGTAGGAAGGGTCCTTCCATATTTGGTCTCGGATGTTGATGTCATAATGGTCAGGTTATGTGAAGCTTCTGATTGGCTGTGGAAGGTGGTGGGGCTCAGTATCCTTATTTGGTCACGGATATAAATGTCATCTTAGGACTCCCAGGATATGACTCAGTAGCCATCTTAGGACTCTCAGGATACAGCTCAGTAGCCATCTTAGGAATCTCAGAATACAGCTCAGTAGCCATCTTAGGACTCTCAGGATAAAGAATAAAAGTAATTAGTGCCTTATCTTATGATATATTGTAAGGAAAGGAATGCAGCATGGACATAATATACATTTTCATGAATTTCGTCCACAACAAAACAAAGATGGTAGCTCCCTCTGACAATGCTACAAAGGTAATTATATATGCCTTATTTATGCTTTAAATATAATGCACTACTCTTAACTAAAACATGATGTTAAAGATCCACCTAGACCTGGTCCTGGGTAGGTGAAGGCAGTTACAAGAATGTGTTCAATGTAAGATCAATACAAATGAGGGTTTAATCATTTATTATGGCATTGGAAAACATGTCCATACAATACTTACATATAACATGTACATATCAATAAACAGTATTACAAAACTCCTGAGCTATGTACAGTAATCACAGCTTTACATATTAGAGGTAATTTAAAGTGCAAATTAATTAAATCTCTGATCTGTAAAGTATCAGGCACAAAATCATATAATGTTATTATGATGTCAATAATATTGTTAATAGAAGAATATATTTAATGGATAACAGGGTATGTACAATGTCATTGGCTTGCTGCAAACAGGATATTAGGAGGCAGTGTTAGATAAATAATTTGCAACAATGTTCTAAATTATCCATTATTGATTAAAATGATGGTGTTTTGAAAATTTGATAATACTGTACATGGTAACGTTTTAAAAGCGTAGAATAAAAATGTGCGCTGCACATTCAATTGTTAAAGTGTCCAATGGAGAGATGCATTGTCCATTATGAGTTACATGTGGAACACTATTTACAAAATAATACAAAATAATACATAATAATAATTAGACGCATGTAGATATTAAATATGACATTCAAATACATAGACCAAGCATAACTATTACAATTAAAATATTAATGCAGAGAAATTATTTTAGTGGAGGTAACAACTTCATTTTCTTAATCAAACATTATTTTGTTCATATCTTTACTACCACAAGCATGCCTGGTACACCAGTGCCATTTCTGCAGGGTAGTTATTCCATCTGTCCAACAACTTTCACTAAAGTAGAACATTTTCACCTTGAAGCCTTTCAGCTTCCAACTTCAGAGCTTGGCTTTTCGCTCATCCTTCATTTTTTGATTTGTAGAATCTTAATATATAGTAAGAAACAGTTACATAGAACACACACAGGTATATATGTGGAAATGAGAGACCTTCTAATATACACTAAGCCAATGTTTCTTCAAGTAAACTGATATGCCAGATTATATGCTTCATCACAAACATCTGCTTTCTTCAAGTTGTGGGTAAAGAATCACATTTTCTTTTATTGAAAGGATGACCATTGAAATCGAGGATTGTTGGTATATGAAGACTATACTTTTCTTTATCTGAGGAAATTTGTCCACAATGGAATCTTGATGGATGAAATCTTGAAGAAGAGTTTTCTTCGACCGTCCAGTTTTATATATAATCACCTACTGTTCATCATTTCTAAAAATAAGAAGGTAAAATAGTTTACGATCATTTTTTTAAGTACCAGTTGTTTAGAGGTCAACTCAGCTTTACATATAACTTGTTAAAAATACATAATTAAAGTAGAATAGCATGATTCACTATGTTTTTCAAAATTCTATCATATTAGGTAACTGATAACATCATTCTTTGTATGACATAGCAATTGGTATACCGCATTTTAAGAAGTGTTGAACCGAGATTTAATGTCAGTCCTTAAGTTGACCTATATTAACTAAATTGTCACTAGTGTCTCATCAACCTCTCCACATTCAGTTATACTCCAAAATCTGAGAAAGAATCTCCATAGGAAATGCAAAATTTCACCTAGATATTGAGATGCCCCACTTTTTACAGAATATAGTCCAATTAAACACGTTTGATGGCAGATAAGAACAAACAGACCCACGTATTCTGCCAAATTCAATCTACACTCCACATGTCATCCAGAAATACATTTAAAATCCAAGAAACATGCAACGACTTATGAGCACTGTACATCTTGTACTGTTCAAGCATCCTCTCTGTATCTTTTCCTATTAACTATCCAACTTACTGGAGTTTTCCTCTACTGCCTCTTCACTATGCAATCCCTGACCCATTCCAGTTGACTTTTCCAAAGTTCCATACTTTCAAAACTCTCCTATCATACACACCTTGGCTTCCCAAATGGACCAACAGTGTCAAGTTTCACCTCCTTATTTTCTATGCCTTCTGCTATTATCTCCTCTAGAACATATCTAAATGATCATGGTCCTCAAATATTCTCTCTCTCTCTCTCTCTCTCTCTCTCAGGTTTGAGCTAAACTAGGGTTGGATTATATATATATATATATATATATATATATATATATATATATATATAGTAAATAAATTGTACATTTGTGTTCACATTTAAATGCCTAAAATAAGTTAAAAAAAACTAGTTTCATGGCCAGAATTCCAAGAAATACAGTTATTACATTGCACTCTGGGAACCTTGGCAGGGACATGCAAATGTGCCCACAAAGGCTTTGCTTATGCAGTCCATAACAATGTGAAACATGGCTTCCCTTAAGCATATGCCCACTGTTTAAAACAGCTTTGAGCTAAGCTCGGGTTGGATTATGCACAAGCCAAGAATCCCACCCATGTACAGCCATTTCAAGGTTACTGGGGCCGGAGCTATCGATCTTTTGCCCACCATATATTAAATGATTGTTGTGGTGAACTACCTACTCAAAATATCCACTACACAAGCTAAGGGTCCGGACCCACGCTGATGATAGGTAGTAACATTAAAACGTCTGTACGTGGGTGGGATTCCTAGCTTGTGTATAATCCAACCCTAGATTAACTCAAAGCTGTTTTATACATGGGGCATAAGCTTAAGCGAAGCCATATTTATTATGGTTATGGATGGCAAGAGCAAGGTCTAATAACTGTATTTCTCAGAATATATATACAAAAAATGAATAATATAGGTAACTAGTGTCTTACCTCTGAGTTCAAGAGCCCAGGCAGGTGCATCCTTCCAAATGGAAAACATCTGCTTTTGGATTCCGAATGACTGTGAGCTTCACCTATTAGTACATACAAACACAAATGTTAATATGTTCTCTGGATGGCACATATTCTATAACATAACACATATTTTCTTTCCACACTGTCCTATTTGTTCAAGAATGGAATGTTACATTTTTTCTTAGACTAAACTGTTCTACAATGGTTTCTATACATGGTCCTCATAGCCACCAATGGGCCAGGACTTCAGGATATGCCACCCTGAGTAAAGGTGTGCCATTAGGTGACATATGATTGAGCACCTCTGGATCTTGTCTTTTGCTGTGCCAGAGAATCAGATTTAGTAACCAACAGCCTTATTAAATTGCAATTCGGCCAATTCTAAAGGCCTCTGTATAAGTACAGAGCATATTTTTTTACAGAAGTTTTTAGTTAGTGAAGACCTTGCTTTTGGATAGAAGTTCACTAACTAAAAATTTCTGTTAAAAAAAATATGCTCTGTGCTTATATAGAGCCCTATTCAATTGGCTGAATCACAATTTAATAAGGCTGCAAGACTCTAAAGTGCAATGGTGCTATCCAGCTGTTATTAGTAGGATTTCCTACTTTGCTTTGCATTTATCTCAGTGTATGGGAAAGCAATAGAGATTGAATCATATAATTATTTTCTGGCAATGTGTAACGCTGTACATAATTTAAGTTCTTGACAGTCGATGTATTTTAAGTTTTAACTTGACACTTGATATACAGTACACTGTTTTCATAACTTTGTAATAGTAAAGTTTAGCCAGTGGCGTAGCTAGAGATTTTGCCGCCCGGGGCTACCCCTGAGTTTTGCCATCGTGGGCTACCCCTGAGAGTTTTGACTACCCCTGAGTTTGACTCCCCCCCTCATCCCCCCATGCCACGCCTCCCACCCTGCCATCAAACTCAGGGGAAAACACACAGACACAGACAAACACAGACTTACACAGACACACACACAGACTTACACTCACACACACACACAGACTTACACTCACACACACACACAGACTTACACTCACAAACACACACACACAGACTTACACTCACACACACACAGACTTACACTCACACACATAGACTTAGACACACTCACACACACAGACTTACACTCACACACACACACAGACTTACACTCACACACACACACACAGACTTACACTCACACACACAGACTTAGACACACTCACACACACAGACTTACATTCACACACAGACTTACACTCACACACACACAGACTTACACTCACACACACACAGACTTACACTCACACACACAGACTTAGACACACTCACACACACAGACTTAGACACACTCACAGATACACCCACACACACTTTCACACTCACAGACACACACAGACTTAGACACACACAGAGGCGGCATCAGCACCAACTGACTGGTTCCGCCCCAAGGAGGTTATTCCTGAGACTGTCCACCACCCTCGCCCCCTCCCCTTCCTACACCAGTGAGTTTAGCATAAACAACTATTATATTTCTTGTCACTTGAAAGTTGATATTTTGTGAGAACAAATACACTGAAAATAGTTACTTTTGCTCCATTTTTTAGAATGCTTCCTTGGACTTTTTAGACACTGCTTAGCATTGCTGGCAGCATGTACAATCATCTACCTGAGGTTGTTTCATCACTGCATAGTACAGCAAAATCAAAGTAAATTACAGTCTGCCACCAAAGATAAACAATTTGTAAAATGTGTTTGAAAAAATAGTTATTTTCAATATAAAATTTCCCGCAAAAGATCAGCTTTATACAATTTTTTACATAGCTCAGTTGAAAAGTAACAAATGCCTTAGTAGATATATAGAAACAATGATATGTCTTATATAGCCACGTTACAAATCAACACTTAACCCAGCCCACAACTCACCTCATTGGCTATGATATTACGCAGTGAACACAAAAAAGAGTCCCGGTTTTCAATTTTCATATCATTTATTGCGAATATTTGATCTCCGTGGTAAAACAGGCACCCAATCTTCTTAGGGCCTTTCCATTTACACACACTGTGAAGAGAGTGAAGACTTTAGATTTAGCACATGGGAACACATGAAAGCAACAATGTAACAAGTGAACTACCATGGTAATACTGCACTCTCATTGGCCCCCCCATATATCTAATGCATTGGTCCCAGATGATCAAATCAATTTACACGTATGGTAAGTACTGCTGAGTAATATTCGAAAATGAAAACACAATAATGGTTCCTAGGGTATTAATCAATGCTAGAGTTGTGTTTTTAAGCCTTAACATGTCCTGAAGCATCTTTCGAATGGATATTCACAGCATGTTTGAGCGACTGCCTCTGAAACAGGTGCAAAGCACTGAGGCCCACATCAATGTCTTGGTACTTTTCTACTCACAGCAGCCTGGAGTAAAGGGGGACTCCTAATTTATTAGGGGACAAGGGCGTGTCATTTAAAGGTACTTAGCTAACTGAGTTAAAGGGACACTGCAATCCTGAACTTTAAATATGTAGCTATTCTATTAACGATAATGTACTACTTTGCATGAGTGGTTTGAGATAAACCGAAAATCATGGTTCCTTCATTATAGTTCACTCCTCTATCAGATGCATTCATAATCCATTTAATTGTACAGTTTATAAAAACATGTTATCAAGTGTTATCACAGAATCCCTCTACATATTACAGCCTTATTAAATTGCGATTTGGCCAGTTGAATCGGGCTCTCTATAAGCACATAGGATATTGTTTTTACAGAGGTTTTTAGTTAGTGAACTTCTATCCAAAAGCAAACTCTTCACTAACTAAAAACTTCTCTAAAAAATATATGGTATGTGCTTATAGAGAGCCCTATTCAATTGGCCGACTTCAGTGTATTATAAAAATCAAATTTTCCCTTTCCAAGAACCCAATGTCATCATGACTGGCTTTAGAGTTTTCTTCTGAACTGCAGCTCTAACGCTGTGTGAGAAGAATGGCCACACATTGTTTTTCATGCATGTCCTTATTGTTTTTTTCTGTACAGCCGCCAGGTGAGGCAAACTCACCGAACCGGTAAGGACACATTCCGACAAGAAAAAGGACACCATGCCTGAAAGATTAGTTTTATTCTGTCAACCCTTTTATACTCGGTGGACACGAAGGAGTTTTTTTTTATCATTGCCAAGGAGGCAGAAGTCAAGATTATTTGCTTATAACCCAGAAATTAAAGGATCTGCACTTGACAAGGGAATTGTGTGATGTTATTGTCTAGTTACCCACTTTGGTCTCCATTCCATGGCACCCATAGCAGCTACAGGAGTTTTGAAAAGCAAATTTGCAGAGATATTCTTTGGCTCATGCAAAAGAGAATCCTATAAAAGATACTGACTCGCATCCAGAGGGTTTTGCTCGGAGCTCTCTCTCTCGGATGTGTTCTTGCAGCCTACTAGCAGGAGACTTCAAGTATAGACTCAGTAGCAAAGCTATGGAATGGTACCTGCTATCATGAATACACTAGACTAGCATCCTCCCACATCCCCTCTATCTATACAAAGCCTACCCATGATAGCAAAGGGTTTAAAACAATAAAATCTAATGCAGGGAGATTATAACCACTCCACCTATGCCCCACTTCCCCTATGAGCTGGCTATCCCCCCAGATTCTCCCATAATATCCATTAACCCTATGAGCCTTGGTACCCCCGGGTTTCCTCTCTTAATACTCATTACTATAGGAGCTGAGTATCCAAGGATTCTTTCTTAATGCCAGATACCCCCTATTAGTGCGGTATCCCCCTCTAATACCCACTACCCCCTATGAGCCCAAGTATGCCCGGTGTTTTCCACAAATAAAGTATAACCATGGATGACCATAGCACCAAATATTAACCCATTGCTAAAGGGGTCCATAAGGATGCAAATTTTAAAATAGTTTTAAAATATTATTATTATTATAGTTATTTATAACGCGCCAACATATTCCGTAGCGCTGTACATAAATTAGGTTCAGACAATGATAAATACAGATCAACATTTAGCAAAGGAAGGGGGGCCCTGTCTTTGAGCTAGGAATCCAATGTCCATGGTGAATTCCCAAAGTACTTAGGATAGAATCTGGCAGACTTATAGTTTTGGGACAGGCACTCAGGGTTTAAGATATTAAGGACATTTTGAACACTGGGATGGCATTTCTCCAAGGTTATATTTACATGTGTGATGTGATAGCTCGGTAGTGATTTATGAGTCAACTTCGCTTGTTTTGGGTTTTTTAACAGGTGCCATGGAATGAAGGCCTTAGCTCCTAACCACAGTGTACTAAAGCAAGAATTTACTCAAATACTAGCCTGACCATGGGTTTTGGAAACCACTGGGTTATAGCACTGGTTGGAGAGGTTTCTCACTAGTGAGGCGAGTCATCTTTAGTCATTATCCTATTTTTTGGAGCTGCCAAATTAACCAGTCTCTGAGAAATACCTTGGAATTTTCTAGGTTTCCAGGACAATTATTATAAAAATTGAAACATTGAAGAACATCTTCCAGTAGGATTCTGGGATCCATAATATATACATATATACATGATAATAGTAATTGTGAGATTCTCCATAATTTCACTCTTTAGTACATCTCGCCAAATGAGTCAAACTTAGTACAGTAAAAGTAAGTAAAAACTATATTCACCACAAACGATCCCCAACTTCTTCTACAGCTATACATGTCTTCAGATGTTCTGTGGATACAGTTATGTCAGTCTTCACCATCTCAGTTGCATCACTGCCAAGAAACAATATATATATCATCGTGGGGTCCGAAAGAAAACATACAAGACACTTTAGGAATGTCCATTGTAATGGTAAACCTGGAAGGAAGGCCACAAAAGGAAACATGGAGATGAAGTAGAGAAAGGGAACTGAGGGAGAACACAAGAGAGGAGAAATGGAGTTGAAGGAGAAACAGGGTGGAAAGAAAGGAAATGATCAAGGGAGAGAGCAAGGGAGGAGGTAAGATAATTTAGAAACAAATTGAGGTAAAATTGAAATAGAGTAAAGGGAATCAATGGGTAAGATTAAAAGAAGGTAGGAGAAGATTAAAGATAACTGAGGGACAACAAATATCCGAGAAAATACAAGTGAAGGAATTGATTAAAGTAGATTATAAAAGTGAAAGAAAGAATCAAGAGAGACCCTAAAAGACAAGGAGAAAGGTTTGCTGACAGTGGACATGAAAGAGGGGGGAAATGATCAAGGGAAGTAAATGAGAATGAAAAAAGTGAGGATAGAGAGTTGAGGGAGAACATAAGAGGTACAAAAGAATCAAGGGAAACATAAAAAAGCAGAAAAGAAAAACAATGCAGAAAATAAAAGCAGAGAAGTGAGGAAAAGTGACATAAAAACATAAACATTAAGGAAAAAAGAACCATGGATCAATATAAAAATTTGTAAATAAAAATAGTTGATGCCAAGATGAAGAAATAGGATGAAGAGAAAAAAACAGAGTGAAAAAGGAAAGAAAAGTGATTGAAAAAGATGGTGACTTGTAAGTAGATCCCCGTGACATATTACAGAGGATATCTGGTAATGAGACTGTACTCACAACATCATCCGTATCACATACGTTTTCTTCAATTTGCTCCCTTGTGTTTTGATGTTGCCTCTGACCTTTGGAGACATTTCTTTTGGTGATTTTTGTGGTGGAGTTTTCTCCTCATCATCAGGATTACTGAAACAGATAACATTTTCATGGTTAACATTTATTTAAAGACAGATGAGCACCAACCTATCTAGTTCTCACGTTCTCTGTCCTCCAGTGTATTAGGCTACTCCAACATGATGGGGCATATAATTAAAAACATTTCTATCCCTAAAAAAACTCATAACAAACTCTGTTTAACTTCTCTCTTAGAATGTCTCTCACTCATATATTTTAAAAAAATAATTAATGAGGAATTACATTTTTGGAATATTTAAGGAGGTTTATTTCATGTCAAGTTTTCCAAATACACTTGATTCCTACCATTGAACAGACCCCATATGCTCGTAGATACCATCATCATAGTCACTTGTTTCCTGTGGGTCAAGGGAAATCTGCAACAAAAAAAAAGAAGAATAGACATGCTTATTGACCACTCTTTACAGTTCTTCTAATTCTTTGCAGTGTCCAGTAGTTAAAAGACCATTACAGACAATTTTTTCTATATATTTTTTTAAATATCGAAACATGTCAATGATAATAGATAAAATGTATTTAGAAACAAAACAATAAAGTAAGCACATGTATATTTTGCAACTTTTATATACAATTAATCTGTACTATTCAGCTCCATGTTTTTTTTTTTCAAGCTGCTGCTTGATACCTCCTTAGGTGGCTATGCCTTTGTAAATTAATGAACTTTGTTTTAGTCTTAATGATAGCACAGGCGAATGTAACTGCCACAGGTATTTATATATATATATATATATATATATATATATATATATATATATATATATATATGTATGCATATATATATGTATATATGTGAGCATACGAGTTGTTGCTAACGCTTGCGGGCTCGCATAGCGAGCCGCGGCCCTCGCAAAGCGACGGTCGTGCCAGCAACTGAGGCCCTTGCAAAGCTTCATTTCTTCAGTGTTTTTCACATGAAAAAATATAAAAAAATATTTACAAAAATGCGAGGGGTATACTGATTTTGTGAGATACTGTATATATATATATATATATATATATATATATATATATATATATATATACCCCCACACCCACCCGCGTTTAGACTTTATTTATAGACAGATGACCTATCAGCAGCATACGCTATCCTTTAGATTGTAATGTGATAAAAGCACTTTCTACAAAGATTTTAAGCTCAAAACAGGCCCCTTTTTTTCTGAAATTTGTTAATATTGTATTTTTTCCTTGTTCTTTTCTCATGTACAGCGCTACGGATTATGTTGGCGCAATACAACTAAAAGATAATAATAATATATATAAGCTGAGTTTTGAAAAGCAAATTTGATGAGCTAAAACTTTCTAAGTCTATGAAATATACTCATTTAATAATGATTAATATATTTCTCTACTATATGTGCTACATATGCAGTTAATATAAAGATGGGGCAGTGTGTGCATTGTGGGGTCCCACCTATTACAAATGCACTGGGCCCCAGGGTCAACAGTATTCTGGTAGGGTTCAAAGATTTCCGAGACCCTATTGGGGAGGTGAAGAATAAGAGGATTCTTTGGGTTTAATTTACATCTGTGGTGCTTCTAATATTTGTGGTGTTTATTAATACTGAATAAAACAGTGTGAAAACATAACTTCCTATTTTATAATATGGAGCCTCTTTACCAAATGCAGAGGCTTCAACAACATTTTGTAATAGTAACACCATTAAAGAATAAGAACATAAAGCAGGAAACACAAAGGTTCACCTCTTACCTTAGAAACTCTTCTGGGGTAATCATATATAGAGAGTCTCTCGCTTTCTTCATCACTTTCATCTGGCTCTGGGATGCCATCAAAACTGCTGGTACCACTGGACTGGGATTCTCTAATCTACACATAGAAATGTATGTAAATATAAATAATAACAGCCTTGCAGGAGAGAAATTATTCAATGCATATGATTACAGGAAACCAAAATAGAGATTTTGACAGATAAAAAGAAGCAAAATAATAAAGGACAGATATCCAATGGTACCAAAACCATCTTATGGAACGACCAACAGGATTTGAGGATATCACCTCAGTACACATGTGCATCTATGCTATCCTCAAATTCTGGCCTGCTGGTGGTCCCTACAAACAGACGTGGGAATCACTGCAGTATAAAACATAAAGATAAGGCCAACTCACCGTTGTGGCTGATGTAAATGGATGGCTGTACTCCTCTGGCTTGGATAGGTCACTGGTGGATATTGGTTTCCTACCATATTCCACTGGGTCTGTATGGGATCTCTCTCTCTCCGGGCTCTGTACATCAGAACAGAAGGATCAAAAATTAACATTTTATTTTCACAAAATGACACAGATTTACTAAACTTTGAGATGGAAATAACTGAAGGCGGTAGTGCCTATTTCCAATGGGGCAAAACCCCACTGAAACACTTCACAGTCCTTGTGAAGTTTAATTAATCTGCCCTATTATTTAATCTAGCTACACTAGTTATAAATAAATGTAACACACTGTTACACAGAACACTGATTCTTCCCCTGGTCCACATTAAGTTTATACAAATAAAAATCATATGAATGTTAATAAACTGAACCATTTTTGTAAATATACAAGTTATTAGTACATTTCCAGATGTTAAAAGTGAATTAATAATCTTATCTTATATTATAAAATCTCACAGAGTCTTCTTCACTTCTGTAAATGTGGATATGAAGATGTTGGAGCTTAAAACACTATTGTATAACAAATAAATATATATACAAAATAAATAGTACATTTGTGTTCACATTTGAATGTCTAAAGAAAATAAAAAAAAATGTTTCATGCCCAGAATTCCAAGAAATACAGTTATTACACTGCACTCTGGGAGCCTTGGCAGGGACATGCAAATGTGCCCACAAAGACATTCGCTCTTGTAATCCATAACCATATGGAACATGGCTTCCCTAAGCACATGCCTGATGTATAAAACAGCTTTGAGCTAAGCTAGAGTTGGATTATACACAATACAGGAATCCCACCCAAGTACAGCTGTTTCAAGGTTACTGCATATCATTAGCGTGGGGCCGGATCCCAGCTTGTGTAGTGGATATTTTGAGTAGGTAGTTCAACACAACAATTATTTAATATATGGTGGGCAAAAGAGCGATAGAAGCCTCCACCGTTACAGCAGTACAGTAAATAAATAGTACATCTGTGTTCACATTTAAATGTCTAAAACAAGTTAAAAAAACGTGTTTCATGTCCAGAATTCTGGGAATATTTGCAGGGACATGCAAATGTGCCCACAAAGACATGACTCTTGCAATCCATAACCATATGCAACATGGTTTTCCTTAATACAGTGTAATAACAGTATTTCTCTGAATTCTGGACATGAAACAAGTTTTTTTAACTTGTTTTAGACATTCAAATATGAACACATATGTACTATTTATTTACTGTACTACTGTACGGTGGAGGCTTCTATCGCTCTTTTGCCCACCATATATTAAATAATTGTGGTGAACTACCTACTCAAAATATCCACTACACAAGCTGGGATCCGGCCCCATGCTAATGATAGACAGTAACCTTGAAACAGCTGTACGTGGGTGGGATTCCTGTATTGTGTATAATCCATTAGAAACCTGACGTACTTTATCCATTACTCCCTCAGAAGATGGGTGGTTTTCCGGATAGGAGTTTCTGCTCTTTTGCGGGTTAACTTCCTCCTGTAAGAAAAATAAAAAAACATTGTGAAAAAAAGAATAAGCTCAAAGTTACCTAATCACTATTTATAGCCAACTAAAATAACAGCAAAATCCGATGCAAATATGTGTTTGACATTTTTTGGGGGAAATAAGAACTTTTTCAGAGAGAGTAAAAATAAATAAATACAGCTGATAATTTATTAAATGTTTAATATTAATCAAGTAACCTAGTTAAAACATGTATTTAATAATTCCTTTATGTAATTATAATATAAGGTTTCCACTTCAATTGTAAGAATCCAACTGAATAACATATTATCACATTCTGGAGCCTCCCATTTTCTTCATTTCTCTCTCATACCCTCTTGCACAGCTGTGACCTAAAGCCATACCCACAAGTAAGGTGTTCATATTACCAATGTATCATTCTTTTCATAAACATAGCATGTCACTGTCTGCTTGTTGGCAACACAATACACTGGTAATATGAAGCCCTCCCCTAATAATTTATTGTGGTGCAAGATAGCACCTCTCATGAGAGAAAACAGGAAGAATTTGGAAGGTCTCCAGAAAGTGAAAATCTGATACTCTGGAGACTTCTTGGAATTAAGGGAAGTGTATATTTTATATCATAACTACATTGAAGAGGGTAAGATTAATAAATCAATTAACCAAGATTAATTAATCAATTTAGTTGATATTTTTTATAAAACAATACATGTTTTACTGAAAAGTTCCTTTAAGTAATATATGCAATTTTTCTATACTTGGGACAGACATTGTTTTCATTTTCTTCACCTGATTTGCCAACTGGGACAAACCTTGAATGTAGATAACATTTCTACTCCATTCTATAGCTAAAGTTTCAACAATATAATGAAACAGGTTAACAAGTGAGTATTATGTAGAATATCTTCCCAGTTAACACATCAGGAAAGTAAATAAAACACTGGCCAACAATAGAAAAGTTTGTGTGTGTATAGTTCTGTAGATAATAATAGAAAAGCTGCATTAACTCTTCTCTCATTGTCAACACAAGTTCTTTAAATGAGCATATTATAAATATACATTTCTAGTAGACATAGTGCCTTTAAGGGAATACTGTGGTCCAATTTTCTTTTTTGTGGCAATATTTTTAGAAAGGAAAAAACAAATCCGCTGTCATATATATTTATTCTTTACTGTAAGATCCCATTTCGTTACTGAGATGCTTAGTTCAGTAGCACATTTTTGACAGTGTATACTTAAAACTAATAAGCTTTCCATTAGTCCTTTTGAAAGCAATTGCATTTATAGCTGTCAAATTTCCATTGTGTATAAAGTCACTTACTATGTTCTCAAAATATCATCTTATCTGTGAAAGCTGATCAGCAGAAACATAAATGGTAGATTCCACTGCAGAATTATGGCATATACAAGGTAATACATGTAATTCTTCAATTATGTATTATAATGTATAACAATAATGTTTTAAACATAAATTGTTGTTATAAAAACTCCTGTTAGTAGCACAAGACCTTCAAGACCTCTTATATTCAAGTGTTTTCTTCAGTAGGTTGCAACAGTATCTAGAGCCATCCCTGGTCACTAACACAAGAATGAAGTCGACTTCTCAAATTACTAGTATATGCTCATCCATTGTATCACCAACAGAGATATCAACATCTTCCTAGTATCTCATTCTGTCAAGACTCTTGAATCTTAGCTCTTTACCTGGGGTATTTGTGGTAATATCCTTTCATTTACTGAACAGTAGAAATTTGAATTAGGCTGGCCCATTGTTTCTTCCTGATTTTCTTCCTCGGGTATTTCCTGTGGTTCTCCCTAATCCATTTATTAAAACAAGATATAAGGTACATTTTATAATCCAGTGCATTTTATATTCCAGATAATCTATAGTTTATCAAACCAACATGTATTTTGGGACAGTCATATTTAGAACCTTCCAGGATCTTCTAGCTCAGGATGTACGTCTCCAGGTCGAGGGTTGCAAACAGTCCAGGATTAAAGAATCCTTTTGCTCAAGGATTTCATAATTTTAAATAAACTTGATCTACTTGAGTTTAGGCAAAGATATCCTTAAATCCTGGACTGTTTGAGTCAATAAAGGACTAGAGTCAGACATATCTGTTTTGCCTAGTGACACTAAAGAGTTATAAAGGAGTAGTGAAAAACATGACATAGCACATCATCCAGATAAATCTTGAAGATAGGAAGAAACTTATATGTATGTGCATATATAGTAAATAAAAAGTACATCTGTGTTCACATTTGAATGTCTAAAGCAAGTTAAAAATAAACTGCTTCCAGCTCAGAGTTCCGAGAAAAATAGTTATTACACTGCATTCTGGGAAGTTGAGCTGGGACACACAAATGTGCCCACAAATGCCTCGCTCTTCATTCCATAGCCATTATCAAACAGGGCTTCCTTTAAGCTTATGCATGCTGTATTACACAGCTTTAATGCACAATAAACACAAGCTGAGTATCCAATCCATGTACAGCTGTTTCAAGCTTACTGGCTATCATCAGCATGGAGCGGGATCTCAGCCTGTGTTATGGAAATTATGAGTAGGTAGTTTACCAGAACAATCATTTATAATATGGTGGGCAAAAGAGCGATAGAAGCCTCCACCGTACAGTAGCACAGTAAATAAAAAGTACATCTGTGTTCACATTTGAATATCTAAAGCAAGTTAAAAAAACTACTTCCAGCTCAGAATTCCGAGAAAAACAGTTATTATACAGCATTCTGGGAAGCTGAGCTGGGACATATATACACTCATACACACGCATACATCAACAGCCTTATTAAATTGTGATCCGGCATATACAAGCACAGAGCATATTCTTTTTACAGATGATTTTAGTTTGTGAACTTCTATCCAAAATCAAGGTCTTTACTAACTAAAAACTTCTGTAAAAAATATGTTCTATGCTTATATAGAGCCTTTTTCAATTGGCCAAATCGCAATTTAATAAGGCTGCAGATATTTAATGGATATATATATATATCATTTGTTAAATACAACATTTTACTAGTGGAATCGCAGTTTCTTACCGTAGGCTTCATTTTCTTCCATGCTTCATAAACACAGTTGTACCAGCCTTGAATCTCAGTCCTGCAAAGGTTTACATAGACCAATTGTTAAATAATGTTACATTATTATTCTATCATTGTAAAAAAAAGACAATAAATAGGACCCTTGCCTAATCTTTTCAAAGGGAAAATATCTTCAAAGTACATATTATTGTAAGCAAAGGGACACATTTGCATGTCTAAAATAGGACAGAAATCCTGTTTCCAGCTCAAACTCTAATGTAATTTAGGAATCTAGGTTGGAGATTCTATCACACCTTGCCCACCATAAACTTAAGGAATTTGTGGTTACTACTTAATGCAAAAGTGGTTAATTTAATGTGACCCCAAAACATCATAGACCTCAACCACACTAATTGGAAAGTTTTAGTTTACTTTGTTTTATTCATTTTTTTTTATTTGCCACGTCGCAATATACATTTGAAAATTAATAAAAAAAAAAAAAAAAAAAAAAAATATATATATATATATATTTTATTATTTTATTTTTTTTCCTTTTTTTGTACAATTATAATTCTCTCTCCTCCCCCACTCCTTCTTGCACAGGTAGGTAAAGTAAACACAATCCTAAGTGCCATTACAAATGGTGGTTATAAAATATTCATACTTCATAAACTTCCTTAAAATACAAGGGACATTTCATAATAATCTAATTACTATTATGAATAACTTGTGATTTGTGATTTTATTGTACCTATATCCTGTGCTTTTTAGAAACTCATTCCCACCCTATGTAGATTATTTCTATCCAGTGCACGAATGTGTAATGATTGCAGTATTTGTGTATCTGAAAGATATCGTCTACGGAGCCGCACCTGCCACTGACTAACAGCATGATTAATAAATGCCCCGTACTGGTTAAGACTGTTGACATAAAATTGTATTATTTTGTAACGTTTTACTTACTTGCTGTTGTCTACAAGAAAGTAATCCCGATTTGAAGTTTTGATGTTGAGAACATAGCACTCTGGGTATCCACTCATCTTAATGATATGAAGCCTGTCTTTATTGGTGACCTCCATTTCAAGGCCTGTGATTCTGTATAAACAAGAAACAATTAATTAATTATTTTTAATTACATTCTATACACATTATAAGGTTTTGTTGCTTTAAAGGACCACGGTTATATTTATAGTATCCTCCTAAATATATACATGCTTTCATTTATTAATATTGTATTTAATATTAGTTTACTGGGAAAATACATTTTTCATTTGTGTGAGGAACTGGAGGAACCAAGGATTCATATAAGATCTCTGCTCAGCTCGGTTGAAAGACTGACACATTGAATTGCCACTTAATAACAGTGCTAAATACATAGATAACCCTCCTTTTTTGGCTTCAGTCAGAGTCATAGTCCAAAATGGAAACTTTCATACAAAGGGCCTCATTCTATTATCGGCCGTAAATCGGCCGTAAGGCTGCGATTCCTTGCGGGGGTTCAGTTAACTCGCGATTCTATTATACGGCCCCGCAAGGATCTCCTTTTACGGCCGGCCGCATATCTTGGAACCGGCCGTAAGCGGTGAAATATAAAAACTGAACAATAAATTCAAGCCTGCACTGTACAGCTCTGTAAATGCTAGGGATCATATTGGGGGACATGAGGATTAAAAGGAACCCACTCTCAAGCTTGCACATCTGCCCAAACCCGAGTTCAAATTAACTGTTTATTTTCCGGCTGCGGCGTGGGCGGGTCTGAAGTGCTCCAAGCACTCTGGACTTTTTACATGGATATTTTACGGATAGTAAAAATAAAATATTTTACGGATTTGAGTACAGGATAATTATGTGCTATTTTTTCTAACACCTAAAATCCCTTTATAGTCTTCTCAAAGTGCAGGATGGCTTTATTTGAGCTATTTTATGTGCTTAATTGGTGCTAGCGAGACCTCTTTCCTGCAAGTAAGCTGCGGCTCGCTTTTAGCCTTGCAGAGAGGTTTCCCGGAGGAATTGAATTGCAAAACTCTTGCGGCCGTTTAAGATCAAAGGATTTCCTCCGGCGCGAGCGGCCGCAAGAGATAGCAAGGCACCGGCCGCAAGCCTGCCGGAGCCTCTGGCCGTAAGGGAATAGAATAGCCGAATAGCTTGCGGCCGGTCCTTGCGGCCCCGCAACGGCTGCGGCCGCTAATAGAATGAGGCCCATAGTAATTAAATATAAGAGTTTCTCTAAAAATCCTTTTATTACACAGCTGCTAATGTTGTTATGTACATAAAAAAGATATGAAGTTTTTCTCAATCTTCAGTGGTCCTTCAAGTGAACCTAAGAATATGTGTAGTGAATGTATTTGCATAAACCTTCAAGACTATGTAATAATAAGTCAAATCATTGTAGATAAATTATTACTAGGAGATAGTTACATGAATTCTAGCATGTTATAGCATGCATTAAAAGAGTATCGTTAAAGATTAATAAAATAGATATTTCCCAAGAAAACAAGTGACCTGAAGTAGTGACATTTTACTTATTATCCAATATTAGTTTCAAGTAAAACATGTAAAGGTTCAGTTGACACATACTCGCTGATCTCAAGGCTGCCTCTACGTAAATAATTGTCCGTGTAGTAAGTTAATCTGTAATTGCCCGCAGGAGTCTTCCATAGAATGAAGTATCGTTTTTTCCAAGATGACTGAAATATGAAACATATTAAGAATTTTACATAGTGTATAATAATAAACACATTTTCTTACAGTAAATTTACATTGTAGCTTGTATTATTTCCTGTCAATCAGCCGTTCTAATACAGTCTTAAGAATAGTCTGATATCTCATTCTGATGGGTGATTATGGCCAATAATGGTTAGATACCCAAAGAAACTGAGAGTGCTTAACAATTATTGGCTATAATCACCCATCAGAATTATATATCAAACTATTCTTGAGGATGGATTGGATGCTCATGAATTACGCAGCTGGTAATGGGGTCTGCACATGCTCACTCTTGTAAACTTCATATGGCTTTAGACTGACAGCAGTACAGCTAAACCCCCAGAGTTTTATTTATATGATTTATTGGATGCAATCAAAATGATGCCACTGACTAACCTTGTGGCACAATGCCAGCTACACTGTATCCTTAAAAGACCTTTCACATACTAAAAAAATGTTCGTTTGAATACCTTATCTCAGTGAGTTATTAATCACTAGTAATAATTAAATGTTTATGTATCACTATTTGTTATGTTACCATGTATATCAACCAATGAGAAAATGCTATCCAATGCCTGTGTTATTCTACGGAGCCTGATTTTCGAGTGTGGGCTCAATGTACTGGCAGACAATATAAGATTGTCCTCAAACCTGGTCTAGTCCCAACCCTAGCCAATCCCACCCAGTTAGAGTATGTGAGGAGGGTTTATTATTTATGATACATGACATATGTACATACATTTCCTTTTATTATATGGATTAAAAAATAATCTTCAGGAGTTGTACTGTGCCTACTGAGTCAAGTTAACATCTTACCTCCTTTACTTTCAGGTCAATGGAGTTACCATGATTGTAATGCAGAAAAAAATGGAGTGTAAGCTTTAATCTATCCATATATCAATGTGTTGTTTTAAACAGATTGAGATGAATAATTTCACACAATGGCCCAGGCAATTATTTTATTTCTGTGACTACAGATATGTAATATATCATTTTACTCTGTAAATAATAAGATAATTCAACACTAGTATTATGTCAACATACAGGGCGTAGTCAGGGTGGTGATGATACTGAATTGTTTATTCTTAACAGTTACTTCTTTATGTAGAGTCCTGCCACATGATCTAAGCTCCAGGGCATCAATGAAATACCACATAATAGTCATGTCTGTGAGCAATGAGAGGTCATATAGTAGCCTTGTCAGAAAAATCATGTAACTGTTCTGTCCAAAAGACCAATTAAAGGCTATGTGACCACCCTGTCCAAGAGATTATTAAAATACATTTGACAGCAGGCCAATGAGAGGACGTGTTATAGCCCTGTCAAACAGGCCAACAAGGTCATGCAACAGCCCTGTCAAAACAGCCAATGAGAGGTCATCTAACAGCCCTGTCAAACAGGTCAATGAGAGGTAATCTAACAGCCCTGTCAAACAGGCCAATGAGAGGTCATCTAACAGCTCTGCCAAACATGCCAATGAGAGGTCATCTAACAGCCCTGTCAAACAGGCCAATGAGAGGTCATCTAACAGCCCTGTCAAACAGGTCAATGAGAGGTCATCTAACAGCCCTGTCAAACAGGCCAATGAGAGGTCATCTAACAGCCCTGTCAAACAGGCCAATGAGAGGTCATCGAACAGCCCTGTCAAACAGGCTAATGAGAGGTCATCTAACAGCCCTGTCAAACAAGCCAATGATAGGTTGTGTGACAGCCCTGCTTAATAGGCCAATAAGAAGTCTTGTAACAGCCCTATCAAACAGGTCAATGAGAGGCCATCTAACAGCCCTGTCCAACAAGCCAATGAGATGTCATCTAACAGCCCTATCAAACAGGTCAATGAGAGGCCATCTAACAGCCCTGTCCAACAGGCCAATGAGAGGCCATCTAATAGCCCAGTCAAACAAGCCAATGACAGGTCATGTGACAGCCCTGTCAAATAGGCCAATTAGAAATAATGTAGAAGCCCTATTACCCAGGCCAATGAGGCATACATTCATATGTATTTTTCCTTTTTACTCATAATGTGTAGCACCATTACTGTTATTAACGATTTATATTAGAATATATCAAATTACCTTGTTTGTGTAGGCATAGTAAGGCGGCGATTTAATGAGGTTCCCTTGTTTAATGATATCCTGATCAGTTGTTTCCAAAGCTGTAATATGCAAAATAAATACTTAAATAAAGACGCAGCCCCTGCATTAAACGGTCACTCCGAATATTTTTGTCATCATGTATAACAAATAGCTTTAAATACAAAAAAAATTACATTACATTATTTTTCTATACATGAAAAAAATGTTGAATCCCTATGCAAACTGTTTTTGAAACAATGTCACGTACTCCTTCCAAAACTATGTATTTGGCTATAAGAAGTGCATCCTGTGGCGGTAGTAACTGATTTCTCCACAGAGCTGTGTAATTCCTCTGGTGCTGTACCCTAACCCAGCCCAATTAGAGTTGGGAGTCTAGACCTTGTTGCAAGAACGCATCTGCCCAATGCCAGAGAACTCACTATAGTCATACATATGAGAGGTGTGAATAAGAGAGAGAAGTCTATCCAATATCTGTGTTATCGTATAAAGTCTTTTTCTCCCAAAAATAAGCACACAAAAAATATTCTTGTTGGAAAAAACAATCAAGCAAAGTTTAATGATCAGTAATCACATAACATTCCCGGTATGTCGCACAGACATGACCCAGGTATTCTCTGTAACTCACCTGAGCTTGACGAGCGCCGTTTGGACAACATTTTCTGCACTTGTTTTCTGCACCAATAGAGAACATGTTTAGTAATGATAACTTAGGCTAAAGAACTGAAAACACATCTCTTACAATGCCAGGATGACTTGATTACATCCTCCAGGGCAGCTTTAGAACCAATTAAACTGCAGCACATTTTTTGTATTAAAGGTAAGATCAGGTCAAGGAGCTGTCATTAGAAGCAGACTGGGAATTACAGCCCTATAAACATACACTTACAATATAAATTTATTGCAGGTCATAAGTTCCTTGCTGAGTAGACTATTACCTGACATGTAAACTATTATTAAACTTAGAAATATCGATTTGGTGCAAAACAAGAACCAACAAGTTCCATCGAGTCTGCTCAGTCCCCGGCGTGCTTAGATTCCTTAACTGTGTTTGACTCTATCACTTCCACTACAAGGCTGTTGTGCTTATCTATTATTATTTCTGTAAAGTAGTACTTTCTCACATTATACCTAAATTGTCCACCATCTAACATTAAGTCATGACTTGTTGCTCTTGTATTCCTCTTTTTCTGGAAGATAAGTCTCTACTGAAAAATATTAAACCATTGATATATTAGAGGGTTTCATGTGACTCATCTCCCCTTTATACATTATACATATTAATAATGGGTTTACTCTCATATAAAAGTTCATTTCACCCTACTAGTGAAAGTGATATGACACAGGACTTAAGTCTGTCGTGGTCCTTGGACTTGGTAGTTACCTATTGATTATAGTCTTATTACCCCATATGGATGTATCCCTTAAATGTTAGGTAGGTGATCACAACAACAACAACATTACTGAATCACAACATGATAGGGAGATACAGGGCCAGGTGTACTAAAAAATCAAGTGTTGGAGGGCTAGAGGGCCTCTCTATTTCCAAACTACTCTATAAGACATCTATATTAAGATTTTGCAACTTTCAAGACTTTTGCAAAACTTCATCCTTTAGTACACATGGGCCACTGAAGTCATATCCTCTGGAGAAACCATATCAGCTCTAATGTATACTTATCACCCAAATAAATAATACAAACAGCAAAAGGGCAAGATAAGATATCCTTAAATAAACACAGCAAAATATTTAGAGCATGACTAGCAAAAACGAGAATGCACCTGTTGCATTACACAGTGAAATACACATTACTACTGAGAGGAATTAACCCACGGGCTGCCATACATTCTGCAACACACACACTGAATATACATATCATATACATACATACATTTGTGGCTTTTCATTGACCAATACAAGGTGGTGGATGGGAAAGTTGCAATGTGGCTCCAAATTATTTTGCACTAGGGGGCTCCATTCACTAGCTCTGCCACTATATATATATATATATATATATATATATATATATATATTTATGAAAATGTACATTACAAATAAAGAACAAATTATATGAATCAGAGAAACATTGTTGTCTGTAATCATACAAGTTTAATTAATGGCAACAGGATGGGCATTTCTGTGGGTCTGGTGAGGGTGCTAAAATCAGAAACTTTTTCTATACAAGTTGCATTCTCATAGCATCAACTGATTGCGAACAAGAGATACTAAATTGGGGGTGGCTATTACTGATCAATATAAAATATGAAGAACAAATTCAATTATATATGGCATTTGTCGCATTGCAAACAATACCAGATTTATTGTAAAATAATAAAGTAACACAAAGAAAATTATATATTGGTAGAATGAAAAATGTAAAAAATGCTTTAAGAACTATCATTGTAACAGTAGAAATAAGTTGTAAGAGTAGAAATATGAAATAGAACTTTTGTGCATTTACCTGTTCATTCAAATCTAATTCAAAGCCATTTACAATTTAATCTTAACAATTCTGTGTTATTTTTCTTATTTGTTGTAATTAAATTGCATAGATGAAATAATCATTTAGTAACTTGTAAAAAAAATATATATAATTGGGAAAACTGATTTATCACATTTATGAAAATGCTACGTGTTACATATTTGTTATACTTTTAACATTGAATTAAATTTAATTTTAATATATTTTTTTAATGTAACCCTTATGACATGTGGATGGAAACTTAGAGAATTTAGCAAAATGAAAAAGATTGCAAGCCATCTGTGGGAGACCCCAATGCTAGGATATTTAGCCAGACATGTCATGCATTATGATTCAAACAATAATACCTTTAATCATATTAATTTTAATAAAAAAATAACAGTCTTCCATTGCAGATGTTAACCATTTTTTGTGAATATGTTGACAATTATGTGTTTTAACCCTCCGCTAGTGAGGTGAGACTTCCCAGTTTCCCTGATATTCTCAAATTTGTACGCAATTATATAGTAAATCAATTTACTAATTTGTGGATAGAATAACCCAGTAGCTATGCTTAGCTCACTACCCAGAGAGTTCTTTCCTTATCAAATATAACTCAAAATTGTCTCATAAAAAGTCTTACACAGCACTGCAAATAGCCAACAAATTTTACATTATATAAAAACATAAATAAAATCAAATTGGGTTACAAATAAGATAAGAACTGATCCAAAGTCAACCTGACACTTGAAGATAGATACAAGATAGATCTGTACATTGGATTTTTCATCATTAAATACCAGCAAGCAATCTTAGTCCAGATTCAATGAAGATTTGTACCCGGCACTGTCCAGATAGTAGCCAGAGTCTTCCATTGTTTGGATACTTACATGTACTGTATGTCTTATTACTTGAGTCCTGCAGGTTGTGGCTCTCGTGTGGCTGTCTACTCTACACTGAGCTCTGCAGCTAATGCTTTTGTACCTTTGTAACATGATCTCCAGGAATTCCCCTGCACACCTCTTGTAGTAGAGGGAAATTCTGCTGCAGGTGAAGCCAAACCAGGGAAAAACCAAACCCGCTGCTTTTTTTTGGCTCACAGACTTTATTAAAGCAAATATTAAAAATAAATCACTTCCTTGAGATTAGATGTTATAAATTCCCCATTTTGGGCTCTGGAGTTCAGGGATTTACTTAAACACCCGCCACATTTTATAGTTTCAAAATAACTTTCACATTTTATTTTAAAGGGATATGGAAAGTTCCCTGTTTTTAATACTAAATAAACTACAAGTGTGTGTTTGCATATATAATCATCATTATATTAATATGTCCTTGTTTTTATTCACTGAAATCCTCCCTACAAAGGTAGCGCATGCAGACAGTGTTTCTATTGGTACTAGACGTACTAGCCAATCACAAACTGTTTCTCAACAGCATGTTTTGAAATGATGTGATTGGCTAGTACATCGAGTACATATAGTACTACAGAAATACTGTGGGCATGAGTCACATGGGATGGGAATTTGTTGTAACTATTTGGGATGTTTCAGTGCTTTTAAGAACTTGTTAATAAAATGATGTTTCGATATACTAACACATACTTAGGTAGATTATTTTAATATTAAAAACATGGAACGTTCCATAACCCTTTGATAAAATTTTTAGTTAAAACAAGTTTCTGCTTCTTTCCTGTATTACATTTTAGAAAAAAAGAGCCCCCCCCACCTCCAAAATGAGAATAAAAGACGGATGAGTGTCAGGATGGGGCATACATCATACATGGAAGAAAGGAAGGGGAAGACCAAAACCTTTGCATACTAAAGTCTCAGATTTGTCATCATGTGGTGAGTTTTACTTAACACTCTGGAAATGCAGGCTTGCAACAAAGTCAAGACCTCCTTCTGACTAACTCTAATTAGTGTGTGTCAGGGCACAGCAATCAGGATAAACTTCATATAAGCAAATAAATTGTTTCAAAAGTAGTTTGCATAGGGATTTAACATATATTTCACAGCATTCATTATTTTTCATCTATAGAATACAGAGCTTTTTAATGTTTTATACTATTTGTAATACATCATCGCAGAAAAATAACATCAGCAATCATTTAATGCAGTCGCTGCATCTTTGTTTGATTCCTTTTGCGAGGTGGTACAAAATAAATTATACGTAGCCTAACACATCATATTAGAGAAAGAAGCTTAATACCAGATCTCAATAAACAGCTTGTATAGATTGTAGTCCATGATAAATTGTTGTTGTTTTAGTCGTTCAGTTGTGTCCGACTCCCTGTGACTGTATGGACTGCAGCACACAGGCACATCTATCATTATGTCACTGGTTGTGCTTATCCAGAAGATTTTCTTGTCAAAGATACTGGAGTAGGTTGCTAGTTCCTTCTCCAGTGGACCGCACTTTGTCTCTGCTATGAACCACATGGTATAGCTCACAGCTTCATTGAAGAACACAACCCCCTTCCCCATGATAGGGTAGAGATCCAGAAGTGGCCATTAAAAATAATATCATATATTCTGCTTAATAAATTCTCTGATATTCTATGGAGTCTAATTTTTAAGTTGCATACATTTTAGAAAAATACATGAATTGGGGCTATTTTCACACTAGTGAGGAGGATTCCTACTTGTGAACAGGGCCCATTGAATATCTCCACTAAATGCAACTCCCAAGCAATGCATAGTGCAGGATTGCTTTGGAAATAAAGATTTCCAGTCGCATCTGACCACACAAAAAGGACATTGGTAATACTTGGTAGCAGCTGATAAAGCTTTCATTGCAACAAATGAGGAGCATTGACCATATGCTAATGAGGTACAAATCTTCATTATAAGTGCAGCTAAGCAAAACTCCAGTGCTTCCCAGTAAGAACTTGGGAATAACGTGCACACCTCTATTTGAATTATTGCTTGTGTCAGTTTTAAGGATTTATATTCAGTAAAAAAAACTCAACTCATTGTACCTTCCCCATTAATCAAATATATGTACCATTTTCCCAGATAAATATTGTGTTTTGGGGTTAGGGTTAACTAAGTTGCATTATGCACTGTGACAGAGTGAGACAAAAGATTTGCATGGACAAATTATATTGGAAAATTCCCTTTTCCCCAGGAGAGGTGAAAGAGTTAACTTAACTCCTGGGGGAGTTTGATTTGCTCAGCTGAGCACAGACTTTAAAAGAGTGAGTCAGAGTGATAGGGATAGATTATTGATGGACGGCTGATGGCAGTAATCAAGGCAGGTTCTGTTTGGGCCTTCATCCTTAAAAAGGCTGTGAAAGCAAACTTAGAAAAGATTGCATGGAGCAGACATCCGACTCACAGAAGTATATGCTGTTTATTAAGAGCAAGAGAAAGACATAGAGATACAGAAGTGTGGAGCTGATAAGCAAGCCACAGTAGAAAAGTGAAAGACTGGACTTCTATGAATACATGCCAGTAAATTCAATACAGATGTATTGGACTGTTTGTTTTTGTTTTGCTCCATCCAGGTTGAACTGGTTGGAAGCTCTGATAGTTAGGAACTGTTACAGTGATGTTAATGTTCTAATGAGAGCTCGTCTGTTAATTTCTTTAATTTGTTTTGATAAGATTATAAGATTTGTGAAAACCTTGGAAACACAACAGGCCCAGAGGACAGAACCTGATTGAGACAGGCCGATATAAGCCAGAGAGAGATTACAGAGCAATGGCTGAGACAAGCAGAAGAGAACAGATCATCTATGAGACAAGCTTTGAAAGCACAAAAGGCTCAGCTGCAGCACCCAAGGTCTTCAAATACGGAAGCATGAAACCTAATCTCTTCCTACCTACGGAAAATTACCTAAGTAAGGATGATGTAGAAACATATCTGCTGAAATTTGAAAGAGTTACCTCCAAGGAAGCTTGGCCTCAAAAGCACTGGGCCACAGTCCTTGTCCCTTACTTATGTGGTGAAGTTCAGAAAACCTTGGTTGTTTTGGATGAAGAAAAGTCAACACATTATGATGATCTGAAAGAAGAGATCATTAAGTTGGAGCTACCAGAGGTAACAGAGTACAGAGAATCCACTCATGGAAGTTTTTGGGTAGGAAGAACCTTTATTGTTATTGCAAGGAAGAGCTATTGGACATAAATTAGCAACTTTCTGTCTTTTGGATTAATATGGATGTGATGAAGTATGGGATCCTGAGAAGCGACGCGTTAATCTCTATCGAGAGGGCATGCTTCTCTACCCAAGCTAAAGAGATGGCTTTAGCAGCTAAAGAGCGTTTTCCCCTGCCCAAAGGTCAAAGAGTAAAAGGCAAGATGTTGTCACTCACTGGGTACAAAACCAGCCTCAGTATGAAGGATGTTGATCAATATACTGGGGAAAACTTGAAACCAAACAAATGCAGGTAAAAGCAACAAAGAGGGCTCTATAAGAATCCCAGACAGACCCAGCCATCCGTCCCTGATGTATGCTCACCAGGTGGAGGAGAAATGGGAGAGCAAATCGATGATTGCAGCCAGTGTTCTTTCAAAAGAAGAATGTCTAGATTTGGATGAGGAACTGGAATCCTTCTTAAAGTAAATAATGAAAAAGATAAGAATCTGGAGATTGAACTGGTGGAACTGGGACCACCGTCCCTGAGAAGACATATGAAGCAGAGCATAGGCACAGGTCCCATTACATTTTGTAAATATCCCGACAGCTCTCTCTCAGGCGGCCATAATACAGAGTGCTCTGAACAAGGAGAGGCATGAGGGGAAACAGGCACAGCAAGAAGCAGAGATGGACTCCGACTCAATGGGAAAAAGCCTGACTTGCTGATAATATGAGTGATATCTGGATGATGCCAAATTATATTCCTGAGTGGAGGAGGAAACATGCATTTGGGGGCAGCAAGGTGCCCTACAGGAAAGAGACACAGATGAGCAGAGGATGAGTCCTTCCAAGTATAAGCTGAAAGAGCAAGTTGTGCAGGAACTGCAGCACAATGGCAAACAGGAAGAGTCAGATCTCCGTACTTATTGTTTATGCAGAGAAAAGCAGAGTCAGCTGCTATCTGACAACAACCCTCACCTGGTTCTGTGGATAAGGAAGTGTTGTACGCGAAAAAGAAGCTGAACTTCATAAGATGGAGAGTGCCCTCAGCAATGTGAGGCAGGAGGTGGCAGAGCTGAAAGTAGAGAGTGAGAGCAGAGATGTCATTGCACAAGTTGAGGAGCAGAAGCTTCATGGCACCTTAGTGAAACAGGAGGCCACGATCACTAGTATAGCACAAGAGTTGCAGAAAAAACCCTCTGACCAGAATACTCTAGCCGAAAGCTTAACAGAGAGTCTTACAGAGTTGAGAGCCTTCCCCTAAATGGTCAGGAAGCAGAAGGCTGATTCCTCAATTGAGAAGCTAGATATTTGGCAAAAAAAAAGAAGCTGAATCTACAAAATACGATCCAGTCACTATAGATGGCACAGAATAAGAAAATAGTTATGCATGATACTGTAGAGGACTACAGGCGTGAGCTGTTACACAGCATGCAGAGGTTACTAGAAAGTGAATAGCAATATCTACACCTGGAAATACACTCACATCAATGCTACCATGGTTTTGGAGACCATCGAAAGTCTCACCAGTGCAAAGGTGAAAGGAAGAATTCACAGATATGGCAGTCAGCATGATACAGCATTGGTCTCTCAACTCCATAGTGGGCAAAGATATGGCAAAGCTCCTTTTTCCTCAGGAGAGGTGAAAGAGTTAACTCCTGGAGGAGTTTGATTAGCTCCATCGAAAATGCAAGAAACAAGTGCACAGACCCAATGGGAGACAGCTTGTCACAGCACATTTGTATAAAATAGTTCTTATTACTCATGGGAACCAAATCTCCTAAAATAATAAATAAACTATATAGTGTTTTTGTTGAAAAAGTATTGTAAAGAGAAAAGCAAAGCTTGTAATGACATTTGGTAGATATATTCTCATATAATAATTCAAAAGCCTGTGTCAAAAAAATGTATTTAGTCACTCTTTAAAAAAGGTCCAAAAAAGAGCCCTATAGAAATTCCAGAATGTTAGTGCAATATACAGTACACAAAAGATTGAGACCCAGAGGTGGGTGAAGCGATTCTTCCACTGTTAGCAGATCTTCAATTACCTAAAAATATATAGTAGCTAAAAGACAGTTCCGTAATGGTCACTATTGTTTGTGAATTTATTCCTAAGGAGTTGTACCTCAGTCATATTGGGTGCTCAACTGTGAGATACCACAAATACAAATCAAAAATGAGAGATGCATCCCTGAGAACGTGCAGCCGCTCAGTAGTCTGCCCTGTGGGATCTGCCAACTCATGGTGTGGTATCTCTAGTTTTATCTTGCTTGTGCCATTATAGAGATGAAATACCAGACAAGTCTCCTCTGCACAGGAGAAACAGCAAATCCTATATGTTCAAATCTTCTGGCTTTGTCAGTGAGAAGCTACTAGTCTCCCTAGGCACACCAAGGAATTGACCCACGTCAGGATTACCCTATAAGTGAGACGCAAAGAATAAATATATACAAACTATGAACAGATGAGAGATGCACACCTTAGAACCGTGCAGTCTCTCAAGTTTTACCTTTCTTGTGCCATTATAGATGAGGAATCTCCTGATGCGTATGAGACTGTACCTGCAACCAAGACAACAAAGACCAAAATACTTGTTCATATACATTTTGAGTCAAAATAAATCTCATTTATTGTGGCAAACCTCAATAGTATATTAGTTATAGTGAGATCTCATTAAAAGTTAATTGATAAAATAAAATCTGAGTTTTACTAATTATTATAAGATAAAAACAAATTAAAAAAAATAAAATCCATATGACTACTCACAGGAAATTGTTTAAATATATAGATCTTTTGAACAACAGTATATATAGATATTTTGAACATCAGTATATCAATACCCAATATATGTGCATTTCCCAAAACAGGCAAAAGATAACTTTCATTTAGGAGTAGTTGTGGATGTGTTGGTAAGAAGTCTAGTTTTGTTGCTTTTCTAGGTTGTTCTACATAATAATAGACAAGTCACTTTTTAAACATCCATAGTTTGCATCATTATTGCTCGGAGTAGCTATATATGTGATCACATATAAAACACATAAACAGCAACGATTAAGTCATTCTAGATTTAAACAAGTTTTCAAAATTTTTGAAAATCACAATTAAGTCTTTGCATAGGCAATTTAGTAGCACGGTAGCCAAATTGGAGGAAGCGATATATGGCTAAAAATCTAAGTAGTACCTCTATACAAACAACTTGTTGATAACATTTTTGAAGATACATACCAAAATTCTTCAATTTTCCACAAAATCTTTCAAACATATATTTGGCCTCAAAACTGAACATTATAAATCAAAGATGTTCAATTTTGACATCACCCACTCACCATAAAGCTTATCAAACTCAAACCTGACTTTCTGAGATCAACACCATCTCACCTATAGATATTCTGCATAGATGATGTCTGACCAACCTAGAGATCAACACCATCTCACCAATAGATATTCTGCATAGATGATGTCTGACCAACCTAGAGATAAACACCATCTCACCTATAGATATTCTGCATAGATGATGTCTGACCAACCTAGAGATCAACACCATCTCACCTATAAATATTCTGCATAGATGATGTCTGACCAACCTAGAGATCAACACCATCTCACCTGTAGATATTCTGCATAGATGATGTCTGACCAACCTAGAGATCAACACCATCTCACCTGTAGATATTCTGCATAGATGATGTCTGACCAACCTAGAGATAAACACCATCTCACCTATAGATATTCTGCATAGATGATGTCTGACCAACCTAGAGATCAACACCATCTCACCTATAAATATTCTGCATAGATGATGTCTGACCAACCTAGAGATCAACACCATCTCACCTATAAATATTCTGCATAGATGATGTCTGACCAACCTAGAGATCAACACCATCTCACCTATAGATATTCTGCATAGATGATGTCTGACCAACCTAGAGATAAACACCATCTCACCTGTAGATATTCTGCATAGATGATGTCTGACCAACCTAGAGATCAACACCATCTCACCTATAGATATTCTGCATAGATGATGTCTGACCAACCTAGAGATAAACACCATCTCACCTATAGATATTCTGCATAGATGATGTCTGACCAACCTAGAGATAAACACCATCTCACCTATAGATATTCTACATAGATGATGTCTGACCAACCTAGAGATCAACACCATCTCACCTATAGATATTCTGCATAGATGATGTCTGACCAACCTAGAGATCAACACCATCTCACCTATAGATATTCTGCATAGATGATGTCTGACCAACCTAGAGATAAACACCATCTCACCTATAGATATTCTGCATAGATGATGTCTGACCAACCTAGAGATAAACACCATCTCACTTATAGATATTCTGCATAGATAAAATGTCTTTCTAGCTACTGTTGATATAATCACATCTCCAGGCAAGCATTACAAAGGTGTAAGCTGAGAGATCATAATATACAAGATTTGAGATATGAAGAATTTCCAGCATGAAGGGAAAAAAAATGCTCAATGCACTTCCTTAAAACATGTTACCAAATCAGATATAACTTCAATACTATGTCACTCAAGTTTTATGTTCAACATTGTCATAAAAAAATGTTTCAGAGGGAGCTTAGGTGGTGTAATTTCCAGTAGCAGGTTTGAAGCAGTCTTCACAAGAACCTTCTCCCTCACCAAATTTAACCAAAAAATAAGAGACAAAATGATTGCCTCCAACAGCCTCCCAGACTCAATCTTGGTATGCATAGCTATACAGATTTAAATGCATAAATACAAAGCGAGTTAAAATCAAAGTACATTAGTGTTTAAAATACGGAGAAGATGAAAGGATGTGTTTTACAAATGAGGAGATTCTTGGTAGATAGCAGTTCAGTCATGAGGTTCAAGAAGGTGACCGTGTTAGCATGAAGCATGAGTTGGTTAGTCTGTGAATGATAAGTGGGATGCAGATATTAAAAGTGAGCCTTAATAGGTACTTCTAGGGGGAGGGAATTAAATATCTTAAATTGGGCGATAGCCTGGAAAAACATAGAATTATCAAATGATGAAATTGGAACAATAGGAGTACACTAGGAGGCATGGAATGGAGAAGAAAGTTATCAGGACAGAAACATCTTGCAGAAAAGAAAGGTCTTGCTTTCCAGACTGGAAAAGATAACAAGAGATGAGGTGGTCAATCAGAGAACGAACTAACCTTAATAGATTGATGATGATATGAAAAAGAAGAGGTTTTCAATAGCCAAGTTAAAAAATGTTGAGTCTAGTACCTTGTATAAAAAAGAAATGTATTTGGAAGATGCACTTTAGGTGAGCGAATAAATAATGAAGACAAGACATAAATACAATGTTACCGAAGGCAGTAGGCTATGCTGGTTTACTCTGATCTGCAGTCCACAGTAAGACGTTTTGCTTCAGGGTGTTGGTGGATGATACGAGTTGTTGTACTTTATTGTTACACATAGTAAAGTAGCAGGTGTTTTTTCAAAAATGACAGTTTTGCACAATTATCTGCCTGTTATAGATAATTTTGTTTTGAGTAGCCATAGATGCAATCTTATATTAAACACTTGGGGCCTCATTCTATTAGCGGCCGTAAATCGTCCGTAAGGCTGCGATTCCTTGCGGGGGTTCAGTTAACTCGCGATTCTATTATACGGCCCCGCAAGGATCTCCTCTTATGGCCGGCCGCATATCTTGGAACCGGCCGTAAGCTCAGAAATATAAAAACGCAAAAATAAATTCAAGCCTGCACTGTACAGCTCTGTAAATGCTAGGGATCATATTGGGGGACATGAGGATTAAAAGTAACCCCCTCTCAAGCTTGCACATCAGCCCAAACCCGAGTTCAAATTAACTGTTTATTTTCCGGCTGCGGCGTGGGCGTGTCTGAAGTGCTCCAAGCACTCTGGACTTTTTACATGGATATTTTACGGATATTAAAAATAAAATATTTTACGGATTTGAGTATAGGATAATTTTGTGCTATTTTTTCTAACACCTAAAATCCCTTTATAGTCTTCTCAAAGTGCAGGATGGCTTTATTTGAGCTATTTTATGTGCTTAATTGGTGCTAGCGGGACCTCTTTCCTTCAAGTAAGCTGCGGCTCGTTTTTAGCCTTGCAGAGAGGTTTCCCGGAGCAATTGAATTGCAAATAGGAATTTCTTACGGCCGAAACTCTTGCGGCCGTTTTAGATCAAAGGCTTTCCTCTGGCGCGAGCGGCCGCAAGAGATAGCAAGGCACCGGCCGCAAGCCTGTCGGAGCCTCCGACCGTAAGGGAATAGAATAGCCTGATAGCTTGCGGCCGGTCCTTGCGGCCCCGCAACGGCTGCGGCCGCTAACAGAATGAGGCCCTTGATTTGCAAAACTCATTGCACAGATTTAACATATTTTTACAGACTTCAACCAAATAAAGTCTAAGTAATAGCAGGGACAAGAGGCATCGGGTCAATTTTTATTCATAAATTATGTTAGTCCTGTTCCTAGTTGGCATCCAACAGCTCCAACTATGGCAGTGATCATTTGAGTATAGAAAGATCTTTTAATGATCACTGTGGTCATATATTAAAAACATTACTATTTTGAAGAAGTACATCTGAAAATAGAGAAAAGTACTGCAAAATAAAACGAAACAACCTCAAATACATTACCTTTTATATGCAACTAGCGATTTGCCCGTCAAAAAATGACGGTCAATAAAATTTAAAACCATGACAATGCTGTTTGCCACACAATGTGAATGTTTTTGTACTGTGAGGTCCTTCGGCGCTCATTGCGAGACTCTCCTCTGGTGTACTTTTGCTCCTCTGAGCAGCCTCTGCGCTCATTATAAAGACAGATACATATGTCTATATTTTTGTAAATAATAATCAATTCATTAGTTACTTAATGAATTAT
Organism: Discoglossus pictus; assembly: GCA_027410445.1. Taxonomy (NCBI): domain Eukaryota; kingdom Metazoa; phylum Chordata; class Amphibia; order Anura; family Alytidae; genus Discoglossus; species Discoglossus pictus. The sequence continues at coordinate 112,329,060 of CM050171.1, forward strand.
TAAACTTTACCTAATTGTAATTAATAAATCCATCAATCAATAGGCTGAAGAGCTAGCAATCTTTTTTCATTTTCCCGCAGCATATAATGTCCAGTTGGACAGTTGCTGGCCTGTGGAGATATTTTTATGAATGTCCCAACTGTGCATTAGAAATAGGCTGTGTGCGTGAGGGCAAACCGTTGGTGTATTTGGGTAAAGCACTACGGTAGATGCGTAATGTTGTGATGTGCAAGTTCGGAATGTAAAGTAGCGTCGTTTATGTATGTGCTACGCGGTTTGCGAGTATTTGGCGTCTTTGTAGTAGTGTATATTGTACCTCATATGTTCCTGTCTGAAAGTGGTGCGCGGTTGGCCATGTGTCCAGGGTCGTGTAGCCTCGTTTTTAGTTTTTTGGGCCGCCATTTTTTTTATCGCTTAGCCGATTTTCGAGTGCCGAAAATTTGCATTCCACCTTACTCCCAGACGTCCTGGTTGTTCCCCTGTGCTGTGTGTGATGTTTTTTTGTTTTTTTTGTGTGTGTTTTTCGTGTATCTTGTTTTTTGCTGTTTTTTGCTGTTTGGCCGTTAACTTCGTATTTTTCATATTTTTCGTACCTGCGACTCGTATTTTTTTTTTTAAAGTCGTGTGTTTGTCAACTGCTTGCAGCCTAACAACATTATAAAATTGCGAATCAGGCAATTGAATAGGGCTCTATATAAGCACAGAGCTTATTTTTTTTTACAGAAGTGTTTAGTTAGTGAACTTGTATGCAAAAGCAAGGTCTTCATTAACTAAAAACTTATTTTAAAAAAAGATGCTATGTGCTTATATAGAGCCCTATTCAATTGGGCGAATGGCAATTTAATAAGTCTGTAAGGCGATACAGCGTTTCCTAAGTGTTTGTAGGCTAAGTCCTGCATTTTTTATTGCCTCCACTGCTCGCCTCGCTTTGCGAGGCTCGCAGGCAATGAGCGCCCTCGGCGCTCATTGCCCAATTGCAGTGAGTTGTAGTGCCTTAACGGCTCGCCTTGCTACGCAAGCCTTTGGTGCTCATCACCCAAGTGCTGTGTGTGCTAGTGCCTTGACAGCACGCTTCTCTATGCGAGGCATTGCAGGCGATGAATACTTGTGTGAAAAATCTAAACATATACAGGCTTTATTTATTATTTTTTCACTTTTGAATACATTGTGCCCATCAGTTTAGTTATTTAAAAAGATATAGGAATAAACTGACCGCAATGGTGCTTTGAGAGGTAGGATACCTTGATGAAGGCAAATTCCTCAAGACTGAGATAACACATGTTCACATATTTAGTTCACATATTATTTATTGTTAGATTAAACAGATACATATAAAAATATTCATAGTCATACTGTGAGATACTGCATTGCCCAAGATATCTCTATAAATCTTGCACTTGTTAGATTACAACAAAAAACTATTATGGTAAATATTGAGTTATTTAAAAATTTTTATTTGCTATAGTAGTTTAAAAATGACTAGGGCCCTCATTCAATTGCGATTTTGCAAATTGAATACGGCTCTAAATAAGCACATAATATATATTTTTTAAATACGTTTTTAGTTAGTGAAAACCGTGCTTTTGGATAGATGCTTAATAACTAAAAACTTCTTTAAAAAATATATGTGATGTGCTTATTTAGACCCCTATTCAATTTGCAACATTGCAATTGAATGAGGGCCCTAGGTGTTTTATTTCATGACTATTGTGCAGTATAATAGTTCCATAACCTTGAGCAGTCTACAACAGTTGGAGGATACATTTTTTGAAATAATTCAAATGTATGTGAAAGTTATTTATTATGATATATACTATTATAAAATATGTTTTCATTCAACCTAAGACTTAAGACTTCCTCCATTTGCCTAAGAGCAAAGTTTTGTATGAAGAGTTAGAGCTAGACTTGAAAAGTTGCACAATGTTTGTAGAAATGTTTAAGAAGGTTACAAATAAATATATTCAGTTATATCTGTTGCTTCTTGGATTGTAACACACCAGGCACATCTTTATGTCCATGGTCATGCTGATCCACTTGGTTTTCATTTCAGGGATACTGGAGTGGGTTGCCAGTTCCTTCTCCAGTGGGCGACAGCATACAGCTTCAGAAATTCCTAGGTAGTCTCCCATCCAAGTACTGGCCAGGCCCAACCATGCATGACTTCAGGGTGATGTGACCTCTTGGTTCCCTGACTGAAATTAGTTTGTTACAGACCTAAAGGGGGGCTCAACTTTGAGGCTCTATCCTGCTTTACAAGACAAATCCTAAAGAGATGCCACCATTTCACCTATATTCATATATTAATTAACAGCAAAAAAAGCAGAGAACAATCTTCTTGAGAGTTATTGAAATGTTTTCAGATATTTTGCAGCAGTAACATAGCAATGGAGCCATTAAACAGAATGCAGATTTCTGTACAAAAAAATATGCAGTGACGTTAAAACAAAAAAAAAATCCCATAAGTTTCACACAAACAGCATTCTTGACTTGATTTGCTTTAGAAATTATATACTGAAATGTCATATTACTTGTAGATCAGGTTAAATATCAGTTATCGACTGAATTCACTCTAAGATTACCCCAATTTAAATAAGATGATGATAAATAGTATTCTGGTGTATGGTATGTTGGTACATTGTATTGACGGAGACCATATTTTTTATATATTATTTTGTATAAATAATGCCTTTGTATATAATGATTATTTTTGGGATATGATGGTGATATAGTCAAATTATTTTTTTATACGAAATGGGTATTACCATATTACAAGGGAACCTGGACATTTAATATATATGTGATTATATAGTTTATTAAAACATCAATATTTCTAAAATTTTACAAAAATGTGTATTATGTATAACACACCTGGAGGCATCTTCCATTTGGTGAGTTTCAGAAGTGATGTGAATATCAGGGGCACTGGAGAGTATGGTGTTTTTTAATTAGAGAGTTTCAGAGGTGATGACCATCTGGGGCACTGGAGATTGAAGTGTGTTTCATTTGGAGAGTTTCAGAGGTGATGACCATCTGGGGCACTGGAGATTGAGGTGTGTTTCATTTGGAGAGTTTCAGAGGTGATGACCATCTGGGGCACTGGAGATTGAAGTGTGTTTCATTTGGAGAGTTTCAGAGGTAATGTGACTGGGACTGGAGATGGACAGCATAGCCAAATTAAGATGTTTAGAGGCCCTAAACATTGAAAAGATTTTGATGCCTCCATACATATTCTAATTTTGTTTTGTCAAGACCCTGTGGTGCAACTGTAGCTCCTCTGACTCCAGATCTGAAGGTTGCCCAAATCAGGTCTGGGTCAAAAAATTGCCCTTGCTGTTATATGGGTCCCTGGTGGTCCAGTGATTAGGATTCAGTTCTTTCACCGCCGCAACCTGGGTTTGATTCTAGTCAGAGAGCCAAGAGGTCACACCACTCTGAAGCCGTGCAGGGTTGGACCTGGTCAGTACTTTGATGATCTAGGAATGCCAACTGGAGAAGGAACCCACTCCAGTATCTCTGCCATGAAAACCAAGTGGATCAGCATGACCGTGGACATAAAGATGTGCCTGGTGTTTTACAGTCCACAAGATCACAGAGATTCGGACACAAATGAATGACACAATTTTTCTTTTATATTCCTAAGATTAATGTATATAATATTATTGTATATATGTGTATGTAACTTTTCATTTATTGTGGTAGCCCTTATGAGAGCACCATATGGTCCATGGCAATGGAATATTTGTGTGGGGTCCCCCTTCCAAGCTTAAAGGCTAATGCAACCCTGCTGGAGAGAAAGAGACAAGCCAATATGTAGAAGTGAGGGTCTGATCTAGGGGAAGTTGGATGGGCCAGAAAATATTGTTTGTGATAGGAGTAATAGTAGGCGATTGGGGCTAAAACAGAATGTATCTTTTTTTTTAAATGTACGAAATGTAATTCAGGATCCCTAGTATTTTCCATCTCTTGAAAAATGATACTTTGCAAACAAAACAAAATATATTAAACTACAAGGTAAAAGAAGCTATACAACAGAATACTGAATGTATCTGAGCAATGGTACAGCACATCATATCTTGAGGGGCTACCTTGAGACTTGTTTCATGTGACCATCTGTGGGGCTAGAGCTTGAGGCATGTTTGTGCTATTATGTTCCTTATCTTCCACTCCCAGACCACTGCCAGGAAAAATCTTAAGTATCTCTTGAGTTACAATTTAAACATTGTCTTATCCGGAAATTCTAAAGTTATTCAACACTCCAAAACACTCAATATTAAAAATACTCACGTCTTTAAACAGAAATACACATGCACCTTATATACCTCAGATAGTTATTCTTCACTGGAAACAGATAGAGGAATGATATAAAGGAACACTGTAGCGTAGGAAAATGTTCAGTTCTGATGTGGGTAAACAAATTAACTAATATATATTAAATATTTAATGAAGAATATGACAATTTACAATTTACATAAGTCAAGTACCATTATATCAGCAAATGTTATGAAAGTGTGAGTTGTGTCTGTTAGTGGTTTCTGTGTCAGTGGCTATGTCTTTATTAGTTGGGACTGTGCATGTACTGTAAGTGTCAGTAGGTTCAATATATGTCTTTGTCAGTGCCTATGTCTTTATCAGCTAGGGATATGTATGTCAGTGTCAATATGTTCAATGTGTGTCTTTGTGGCTATGTCATTATCAGCTAGGGATATGCATATCAGTGTCAATATGTTCAATGTGTGTCTTTGTCTGTGGCTATGTCATTATCAGCTAGGGATATCTATGTCAGTGTCTATATGTCCAATGTGTGTCTTTATGTGTGGCTATGTCATTATCAGGTGGGGCACTTGAAAGTATTGGACCCCTGGTCTTACTATAGCCCCTGGCTATCTTCGCTCGGTTTGTGTCTGCAGGCCTGGGAGCTTGATTTCAGGAAGTAACACAGATGGAGACAGTTGTGTTGTGAAACCAAACTCTGACTTTATTGTTGGCTCGTTGACACTTTTATAGCCTAAAAGTGTAGGTGTGTAGCATTACACCATAATACATGTAATTCTTTCATTGGTTGATACAGACTACAAAAAAAACATCATTTACGGGAAACAGGGTATGTATAGAAACTACCATATAAGGATATCTTTAGGTTGTATAGAGTCTGAGTTCGGTATGACTCAGAGGTTACACAAAAAACGGAACTTAGGTTGGGTTATAAACATGTACACACATTAGTACAAAATGGAGTAGCATAAAAAATGGAGTATATACAGATTAGGTTCCCTACCGTGTCCCACAATACCCTCTTAAAATCATATAAACCTAAATGATTTTTTTATATTATTATTCTCATTGGAAGTTGGGTTTATCAGCATTATGAATGTCATCAAGGGGCGCAAAGCCTCCCTGGAATATAAAACATGACTGGCGGATAAACCCTTGTATCCCTGTTAATTAAAGGGACCAAGCCACGCCCATTCTTAAATGATGAGGTTCTTTCTTTTCTTTTGCTTATGTTTCTTAACATATTCTGTATATTCATCGGGGTCAGGTGTTAGAGGCACCTGGCATTCGGGGATTGAGTGAGACAGCATGGTTACATTTTCAATACCTTTGTTTAGCAGTTTCTTAAAGCAAGGTATAATACAACATACTACTATACCAACAACAAGTAGGATTACACAGATAATTATAGCGAACTGAACTAAAACATGTTTCCAGGAAGTGAACCAACCAAAGTATTGATCCCAGGGGTTATCAATACCAGAGTTTTTCTTCAGTTCTACGGATAAATCCTCTAATCTCTTAATGGCCAAGGTTACTTTGCCATTTGGGCCGGTATTATCAGGGATCCAAGTACAGCAACCTTCTGTTTTACCTATGTATACACAGGTACCTCCTTTCTCGGCTAATACCATGTCTAGGGCCATTCGGTTCTGGAATACCATTTGGGAAGTTGGCTCTAGTTGTTCAGCTATTCCTTTCAGGGCGTCTCTGGTATCATTAACAAATCTCTGTTGGTTGTAATAGATGTAATTTATCCAGTCTACATTTTTATTGATAGTTATCATAGGTATTAAGGACTCAAAGCCTGCAGCTACTTGGTCTCTGGCTTTGAATTCATTTGGGACCCCTCTTGGTACCCCTATTGTATCTATGTAGACATGGGGGTCGAAGCTTCCTCCTGGGGCTTCCCTCCTTGCTCTCCTGAGTATATTGCTTGAGTTATGGCCCAGGGGAGGATCTACCTCTGTTACAATATGGAGTGGCATAATAATCTTTGCTAGGGCGCACTCTCCTTTCCATGAGCCCTCTAACTTGGTTCTAATTTTCATATCACCACAAATCCAGTAGATGTCACCTAGGGACTTAGTTTGGTTGGCAATATTGGTTGTTCGGTTCTGTCTACAGTACCCTGGGGGGAATTTCTTTAAATCCCTTCCGCTATTGTTAGAAATGTAACAAGTGTAATTGCCAGGGTAAATAGTGATATGGCTTCCTGGATTCTGTTTTTTTGATAGGATGGGGTATTTTAGCATCCATTCACTACATCCTGTGATATTGGCAGGATTGGCAGTAAATAGACTCAAAAAGCAATCTTCTACATTCTCTGGGATATTAAGGGGTACAGTACCCAGGTGTGGCCTTGCTTTGCCACACACATAGCAATTGCTTCGGTTAAGGGATATAGCATTGTATTTCATCCATTCTAGCCAGTAATTGGTATCAGAGAAACCCGTTTCTATAGCTAGGGTGTCCTCATACGTGGGGTCTCCTATAGCTATCATTTCTTTGAATGTGTGGAGAGAGGGTTTGAGAGGGTTGTCTGCTGTAACAGGGGCATTAGATTGATACATATCCTTTAGTAGGAATCTTCCTGGTTTTCCCCCTGCAGCGCCTGCTGCCCAGGTCCCTAGTATGTAAGTGCCAGCATCACTGGGTCTAGGGTTTTCAATGGTTAGGGTAAATTTCATACTTTGGCCGGATTTTCCATTGTTTAGGCATGTGCCTGTTTTTAATAAGGTCATTCTGCTGATTAGGGATTTTCCATTGTGGTCCTTTTTACTCAAGGCACTCTGTGGCTTATACCCCCAATCTGTCCCTGTGTTCCACCCTACAGATCCCCAGTAGTCGCAGTTCTGTCCCCAGTAATCATCTGTGACACAGATATAGGTGGAACGAGACTTGGGCGTGTCACGATACAAGTTACATTGCCAGGGAACTGGGGGACAGGAGACTATATTACAATAGTCAAAGGAGAAAGCGGCAACATGTGTGTTGGATGAGTTATACCAGAATGTGGTCACTAGGTCTTTGTCCTGTGTGATAGCCACTTGTTGTGGGGTAGGGTTAGCAGGGGGAGTGTTCCTTCTAGTCCTAGGGGATTGTTTGGTGGCAGAGGCACTGTTGCCACAAATAGTTTGCAAGCTCCCTAACTCATCAGGGTCGTAAGTACAGTTAGAGGTGATCCATACTATGCAAAATATAGGTATAGCAATGAGTCCTATAAATGTCCAAGATTTTCAAGAATCTGGTCATAGTAGAGTTTGCATGGCTTGTTTTGTTCGAGGTCAGGGCAACTCAGGTTGCCCTCGTTAGTACCTCTCTTTCCTCTGGATCTTCCTCTTCGAGGTCAAGGCAATTTGCCTCCGTTAGTACCTCTCTTGTCTCTTGGTCCGGGTTTGATTCTGGGCTTGGACCTTTCTTTACCAGCTTTACTCGGGTGGCGTGGATCCAAGTAGGGCTGTGCCCTGTTAGGACTGCTGTTCTGGTTACTGCAACAATGGTGGTGGGAGGTCCATAGGTGAAATCCTGTTGTTTCTTTCCTTTAGGATGCAGTTTGACCACCACTTCATCTCCCTCCTGAAAAGGATGGGTGTTTTCCTGTGAAGAAAAAGGACATTTGCGAGTAACATCTCCCTCAGTGCTGACCAAGGTTTCGATCAGCTTTCTTACATATTCGTCTCTTACATTATCGAGATTGTCCAGCGTCATGAATGTTTTCCTTGCCCGTGGGGTGGGGAAGGGTCTACCAAACAGGATTTCAAATGGTGAATACCCCAAAGTCTTATTAGATGTCATCCTAATTTCAGCCATAATGGCTGGGAGGTACCTTTTCCAATTGGTAAAGGTTCCTCCTGTTGCCTTCCTGATTTTATCTTTAATTGTCCTGTTCATTCTTTCTACAATTCCTGAACTTTGGGGATGGTATGGGATATGGAACTTCCACTCGATCTGCAATATTTTTGCTAATTCTTTACAAATTTTGGATGTGAAGGCGGGGCCTTGGTCTGAGTTAATTTGTAGAGGTACTCCCCATCTGGGAACTATCTCTCTGGTTAGGATTCCTACCACTGTTTTAGCATCTTCTCTTTTAGTGGGGAATGCTTCTGGCCATCTACTAAAGACGTCTATTATGACACAAACTGGTTGTGTACCTCCACTTGTTACTGGGAGATGGGTGAAGTCAATTTGCAGATGTGTGAATGGTGTTGTTGGGTAGGGTAGGTGCTCATGTTTGACCTTGTGTGGGTTGTTGGGGTTGTTTCTAATGCATGTGATGCATCTTTGTACAAAACTTTTTACCATGGGTTCTGCATTAGTAATGTAAAACATTGTCTTTAGCTGTTGTAATGTGGCTTTCCAACCTATGTGTCCTATACCGTGGACGTGTGCGATGTAGATTGGTGCACTATGCTGTGGGATACAGGGCTTCCCCTCTTTGCAAATTAGTCCAGATTTAGGACTCTTTTGCAACACGGGGTAACACCAATCTGCAAGCTCCTCCTCTGTAGCGGATGCCTGCAGATCAGTTAGCAGCTGTGTCTCATCTGGGAGGAGAGGTAGTAGGGTTGCCATAGATAGGAAAGTTGGTGTTGTGGATTTAGCAGCGGATTTGGCTGTCACATCCGCTAGGGCGTTCCCTTTTGATATGTCATCTGTGCCATGTGTGTGGGCCCTGCAGTGAATGATGGCCAATTCAGATGGAAGCTTTATTGCATTTAGCAATTGAGAAATCAGTTGGGCGTGGGATATACGTTTTCCGTCTGCTCCCACATAGCCTCTGACTGACCATAGGACGCCGTGGTCAAAAACTACGCCATAGGCATATTTAGAATCAGTGTAAATGGTTACTGGTTGATTGGCGTATATTGTACAGGCTCTAGTTAATGCTATTAACTCGGCGGCTTGGGCTGATTGGTAGTCAATAGGCTTTGCTTCTAAGATTATATTGGGTAGCTTTACAACCGCATACCCTGCATGGTAGGTATTGTCATTTGGACGGGAGCAGGAGCCATCTCCGAAAATCACATCTCCTACATCTAGTGGGGCCTTTTGCATGTCTAGCCTTGGAGATGTCATTACCTCTATGGAATCTAAACAGTCATGATCTTCAGGTATGTGGTCATCTGGTGACTTTAGGCCTAGGAGGCCGTTTAGAACCATTGCTGGCCCTGCAGTAGTGGAGTTATATTGGACTCTTAGCTGTGGGTTACTTAAGAGGATAATTTCGTAACCACTTTGTCTCTGAGCTGACATATGCTGTGTCTGAATGCCCTTTAGGATGGCTAGTACATCATGTGTAGTATGTAGGGTAGTTGGGTGTCCTAGTGTGAAAGTGGTAGCCATTTCAACAACCATGGCACATGTTGCCAGTGCCTTAAGGCAAGAGGGAAAACCCTGGACTTGGAGAGGCATGACTTTTGAAAAAAAGGCGACAGGTCGCATTTTCCCACTGTGTTCCTGGCCGAGAACGCCCGCCATGGTTTTACAATTGTCTCTAGCATATAAATGGAACATCACATTATAATCAGGGAGGCCAAGGCCAGGACTTGTCATCATTGAACATTTCAATGCCTTAAATGCTTTCAACATATCATCTGACCATTGTACAATTTCAGGAGAATCCTTTAACGTGGCTTGTCTTAAAGTATTGTCATAGAATGAGCAATCGCTTATCCATTGTCTACAATAGTTTACCATCCCAAGGAAAGATAGCATTTCTTTCTTGGTACGTGGGGTGACCAGGCCCACAATGGCATCGACTCGTGATTTGCTCAAGCTCCTTTCTCCCTTTGAGAAGACGAAGCCTAGGTATTCTACCTTCTCTAAACACCATTGTAACTTTTGTTTTGACACTTTGTAACCACATTCTAATAACCATAGTAATAATGACCTACAATCTTTCTGGCTGGCCTCCTCTGATTCGCTGCAGTTCATCAGATCATCAACATATTGCAGCACTACCGAACCACAGGGGGGGTTCCATGGCCTTAAAGTGGACTGTAGTACAATACTAAAAACCACGGGGGAGTCCACATATCCTTGCGGCAATCTTGACCAAGTCATTTGCCGTTTTCCGTCAAGGCTAAATGCAAAAATGTGTCTCGTCTCTCTGTCAACAGGGATGCTAAAGAAAGCATTCTTTAAGTCAATGACTGAAAAATGTGAGGCGTCATGTGGAATGGTTGCCAAAAGGGTGCTAATGTCTGGGACAATGGGTGCTATCGGGGTCACAATATTATTAATAGCTCTTAAATCTTGGACAAAGCGGTAAGTGCCATTAGGTTTCCTGACAGGGTTCACGGGTGTGTTGTACGGGGAGATACAGTACTCCAGTACCCCTTCTTGGAGGAACTCTTCTACTAATGGGGTTATTCCTTTTATCTTTTCTAGTGACAAAGGATATTGTTTTTGGTAGACCGGAGTGGCTAGGGGTTTGAGGGTGGCCCTATACAGAGTACAGTCTATCAGACCGGTATCATGGTTTCCCTCAGCCCACACCTGCTCTGGTAGGTCGAGAGGCAGGTTTACATAGATAAGGTCGAGGTTATCAGGGCCTATACTTTGATTGGGTTTTAGGTCAAAGAAGGGTGAGTCCACAATTAGGCCCCCTCCATGTTTGTTCACGGTGAGGGTCAAATTGAGCTTTTCAAATAGATCCCTGCCCAGTAGATTTACAGGGCAGCCTGGTATGATGCTAAAGGCATGGAAACAAAGTAGTTTCCCTGTACAGTCAGTAATCTTTAAACGGGTGGTTTTAAAAGTGGGGGTTGATATCCCATTTATTCCCATAGAAGGCGATGACTTTTCCTTTTTACCAGAGTAATTAACAGGTGATATTACACTAGTGGTTGCCCCTGAATTAATAATAAATGATAATTTATCTTGGTCTATGATTAGATCCACAAGGGGTAACTCCTTCCACGTTTCTGTAATTTGTGGAAAAGTCGGGATATCAGCCTCCGGGCAGCATCAGCATTGTTGCTGCTGGTTGGACCAATCAATGGGGAATCTATTACCTGCGGGCGTGGCTTGGGGGGTCTGCTGTTGTGGCTGTGGTGGCGCTTGATTAGGAAATTGAGGGTTCTGGGGTTTACGGGGGTTAGGGCAGTCCCTGGCCCAATGATTTTGGTCACCGCAGTTATAGCAGGTACCCGGGGGGTACCTGGGTGCATTTCTCTGACCTGTGCCTCTCCTGGGTCCTTCTCTATTTGAATATCCTCTCCCTCTTCCTCTATCTGTACTTTTGTCATATTGGGGTGAGGTGGCTTTATCAGTGAAGTTGTGTGTACTGACGGCGGTTTTTTTAAAGTCAAAGCATCCTGCAGCTTCTTTTTGCATGAGGTGTGTTTTAAAATTTTCCACTGTGTCGCTTGGCCATGATGATACCATTTGCTTAATAGGGATAGTAAGGTGTGGCAGGGTGTTGGTGAGGAAAGTAGATATGAATAGGCTATCATTATTCAATATTTTTAACCCTGCCTCTTGAATCCAGCAGTCATGGAACCTTTTCCAATAATCGGGGATGGATTCATCTTTCTTTTGTTTGCATGCTAGTGCCGTGGACAGTGAAGAGGTTTGTTTGAAAATTCTAATTACTTCTGCTTCTATTTCTGTCCACATTGTATCCTGACCTGCTTGTGTATTTAGGGTGTATTCAGCTGCAGTAGGGTTTGTAGGAGGTGGGGATGCTGCTCCATCGGCGGCTGGTGCGGGGTTTATAATCTGTATAACGCTGATAGAGGCTACTTTAGTCCAATCCCACCCGATATGGTTTGTACCAATGATCTGGTCTATTATAAGACGCATGTCTTCTTGAGTGTAATTTCTACCCTTACAAGCTCTTTTCAAGTAGGTGACCATTCCTAGCGGGGCTACGGTGGGTTTGGGACAGTGTTTTACAATTCTGTTTATATCTTCTATCTCAATGGGTTTCTTTAAAAGATAATTTCCCACTGACATAAAAGGTAGGTGTAGTGTCTCTTCACTGTTAAGTGCGAGGTCATTGGTACCTCGTTGTCTCCCGCTAAGGAGGTAGAGTGGGGACACTATGGGTATTGAAGGAGAGGCCGCGGCGGGGGCCAGTGCGGGTAACTGTTGCGTAGGTGAAGACGGGGGTGTAGGGGCATTGGGCACTACAGGTTGCGTGCCTTGTGAGTCATTGCTCGGTAAGTTGGCTAATATAGCTAAGCTATCTATCTCTTCTTTATTTAACATGGGATAAATGTGATTATATGGTGGCGGGGGTCGGGCAGTATTGCCCTTTGGTGTGTTAGTGGACTTGGACGATGTTCTTATTAATTCTAGGTCGTGGCATTTCTTGGGGTCTAATTTAGTCTTGTTCTTGTTCTTTTTGTCCTTCTTATTTTGGGTGTCTCTCCAATAGGGGGCATACTCAAGCCAACTGATTCCACCTTGTTCCATATAATTTTGGTCCCACTGTGGGTCCGGACCATAGTAGGGCCATGCCGCTGTGTCTAAAAGGCATAGTCCCTTCACCATGTCCATGTGGAATGGGTCATTGGCGCCCTCTCGAGGAAAAGGACTAGAACTTTTCATACCTTCAGTCCACCCCGCTAAGTTATCTATCCATGGGTTAATTAGGTAATAATTGGTCCCACTAACTCTTGCTACATAATCTTTACACGTCTCTCCTACCTCGGGAGGTTGGGGTGGTTTACTTCCTTCGTGACCCATCTGTTATATTGCTATCAACTGTTACTATCAAATATGTATATCTATTTAATTTATTTTCCTCTCAGGGAAAAATAAGTAGGTCTAGGGGTCTTTTTGTATATTTAAAATTTAAACAACTTGTATACACATATAGTAATCAGGTTATGGAATGTTCACAGTGCTCAGCTGCCACACAGGTCGCCCCGTGTGCGCTTTCCCTAAACGTGAACGAGTCACAAGTGTATTTCAGCCGTGCTGACAATACGGAGCGGTTCGAATGCAGTGTGACTATTTCTGCGATCTCATCAGAGAAAGGACATTCAGTAAATGACTCGAATCTGTTCACTTACCAACCAGATTAATTGAATCATACAAACAAATAATCTTATACTTCTATGCGATAGGAAGAAAGCAAAGAAAAGTATTTTCAGACACAAAACGAGCGTATTTACGTATTAACTTCTCTAAGTCTCCCTGAGACTAAATATTTCCTTGAAATATTTTATTCCGCCTGACTATATTCCCGGAATATGTCAGCGTATACGGTTCAATGGGATCCGAACTTAGTCAGTGTCCCCCGGCATCTCATTTCATTCGGCCATATAGAAAAATAGCATTTTTTCTACTCACCGAATGAATGGATGTCCGCAGGAGTAACTTTCGGATCCCGGACGGGCCCCCAGCTGAAAGTATTGGACCCCTGGTCTTACTATAGCCCCTGGCTATCTTCGCTCGGTTTGTGTCTGCAGGCCTGGGAGCTTGATTTCAGGAAGTAACACAGATGGAGACAGTTGTGTTGTGAAACCAAACTCTGACTTTATTGTTGGCTCGTTGACACTTTTATAGCCTAAAAGTGTAGGTGTGTAGCATTACACCATAATACATGTAATTCTTTCATTGTTTGATACAGACTACAAAAAAAACATCATTTACGGGAAACAGGGTATGTATAGAAACTACCATATAAGGATATCTTTAGGTTGTATAGAGTCTGAGTTCGGTATGACTCAGAGGTTACACAAAAAACGTAACTTAGGTTGGGTTATAAACATGTACACACATTAGTACAAAATGGAGTAGCATAAAAAATGGAGTATATACAGATTAGGTTCCCTACCGTCTCCCACAGCACTGTATGTAAGTATCAATAGGTTTAATGTTTCTTTGCCAGTAGCAATGTCTTTATCAGTTAGGGCTGTGTATGTCAGTGTCAATAGGCTCAATGTGTGTCTGTGTCAGTGCTTATGTCTTGCTCAGTGGATGCTCTATCTGTAAGTGTCAGTTGGCTTAATGGGTATCTGTGGCTTTAGCTAGTACACTCTATATATACGTGTCCATAAGGTATTATTATTATTAACCTTTATATGTAATGCGCCAACATATTGGTAGTGCTAAACATTTTTAACAAAATACAAAACAATGGAGGGCCCTGTTATTGATTTTAAAATCAAGCATACAAAGTTATTTCTCTAAAGGACTTAATAAGATTAAAGACTTGCAAACTTACAATTTAGAGGGTATAGGTGAGGTATAGATAGGTGAGGCACAATATATTGAGCAAATTAAGGCTGAATGTGATAGGCTTCTTTAAATAGATGAGTTTCTTGTGAGGTTTTGAAGTATTTGAGGCAGGAAGTCTAGTGGAGCGAGGTAAGGAGTTCCAAAGAATAGGGGCAACACAAGAAAAGTCCTGACGGCGGGAGTGAGAGGAGGTGATAAGAGAGGAGGAAAGAAGAAGGTAAATAGCAGAATGAGTTGGGAGAGTATATAGAGACAAGAGCAGAGATATAAGAGGGTGCATTATTATTGAGCGCTTTATACGTTAGGGTCAGGATTTTAAATGTTATTCTTTAGGCTATGGGAAGCCATTGGAGTGACTGACAGAGAGGTGCTGCAGACACAGATCAATGAGTATGGTAGACGAGTCTAGCGGTGGCATTCATTATAGACTGTGAGGACTGGAAGTAAGTGGAGAGATTAGGAGCTCCGTCTTTGACATATTGAGTTTGAGTTGGCGGGCACACATCCAGGAGGATATGATTGAGAGGCAGTTTGCAACAAGAGCTAGAAGATAGGGGGATAGTTCTGGAGCAGAGAGGTAGATTTGTGTGTCATCTGCATAAATGGTATTAAAACCCAAAATAATTTATTAGGGTACCAAGCGAGGAAGTATGAATGGAGAAAAGGAGGGGTCCTAGGACTGAACCTTGGGGTACGCACACAGTCAGAGGACGAGGCGATGAAGAGGAGCAAGAGAAGCAGACACTATATGTTTGATTTTCTAGATATGATGTAAACCAAGAGATAGCAGTGTCACGGATGCCAAGAGATGGATAAGAAGAGGGTGGTCAACTGTGTCAAAGGCAGCAGAGTGATCCAGAAGAATAAGAATAGAGAAGTCGCTCTTTGACTTGGCAGTGAGCAAGTCATTAGTGACTTTAGTAACAGCTATCTCTGTGGAGTGTTGGAACCAGAAGCCAGATTGGAAGGGGTCAAGGAGGGATTTGGAGGAAATAAATTAGGAGAGGCGATTGTAGATGATACGTTCAAGTAGTTTGAGAGATAGGGCAGTAATTAGACGGTTAAGCTGAATCAGTTGAGGGTTTCTGAAGTATGGGTGTAATGATGGTGTGTTTTGAAGGTGATGGAAACTTGCCAGTGTTTAGGTAAAGGTTGAAAAGATGTGTGAGAACAGTGGTAAGTGTGGCAGAGAGAAGATGGATCAGCTGTGACAGATTAGGATCATATGGACAAGTTGTAAGACAAGAGGTTGGTAAAAGACAAGAGTCTTCATCCTCAGTTACAGGGTCAAATGCATCCATTATGGATGATGGAATGGGTCAGAATAAAACTGAGACTAGAGTTTGTTAAAGATATTTTCAATGTTATTATTAAAATGGCTAGCAAAGGTATGTGTGTATGTTTCATTGTGTGTCCTTGACTGTAAAGCTTCTCCATTTCTGTTAATGTAGGTGACTGTGTATGTGTCAGTGACGTCTGTATAAATGACCCAGATTTTCACCCCTGAGTATACAAAACAGGAACAAGAGAGAAGAGTAATAGGACTAAGCAATCACGCAATCCATTTCATTCGGGCTACTGGCTGTCAGTCACTGCCTCCTAGACTCTACCCCACCAGTTACACTGAGCATTTCTAACACAGACAATTCCAGTGCAACAATTTGCTGATTATACTTAAATGTAAGGTCATTAATTCAAACCGAAAAGCATTGACTGTGAAGGTAAGTAATGAACAAGATGTGCTGAGTGCTACACTAGTTGTATCACCAGCCACAGAATCATAGACATTAGTTTTAGATGAGAAGTTTGAACATTGTAATTTTAAAGAATAGAGCTCCATCTGCAATGTCAAGGATTCTGGTTGAGAGGGACCATGTGGATTTTCACATTACATTTTACTGCTGGAAGCCTATATATTTGGATAACTGTAGTATCGTTTTAGGAATATGGATATGGACAGGGATTAATAGTTTCTAGGTTATTTACATTTTCAGAGTGTGATGCATTTTGTGTAAGCGTTTATTAGTGCATGGGTTTGGTATCAGTTGGAGTTCTAGTGTTTGGAGGCCTCATCCCAAAATAATTTGTAGGTGCCATTTCCAAGATATGTGCCTCTGGGAGACAATTAAAAGCTACATAATTATTATTTTTATCATTTATTTGTAATGCACCAACATATTCCGTAGAGCTATACAGGGGTAGGGTACAATGAAAACCACAATATTAACACATGGCACAAAGTGAAGGGCCCTGTCTTTGAACCCAATATCTTACATATATCATGTTTGATTTTAAGGCACTTTTGCAAGATTAAAAACTCGCAGGGAGAAGCAGAGACAAAAAAAAAGTAAGGACTTTGAATTGGCGAGGGTGATCAGATCCCTTGTCTGTAAAAATAAGTATCAGCCCCTCTCTCCTAATAGATAAAAGTCTCTCTTAACCTCAGGCTGCTGCTGGTAGCAGTGGGTCTCTAACCCATAGTGGGCCCTTGTGCTATACATCTGCTGCACCAGCAGTATCTCCACCACTGCTTGGCCTCATCAGAATAATAGTGGAATAGCCAGGGTGCAGTTCCTAGGACACTAACTTTTGCAACTATTGTAATCCCATGATACACACCATATGAAAAGCATTGCAGAACATCACTTCTCTCCTACAAAACTGGCACAGCAAGTAATAAAATAATATTTTTAAAGTTACTTTATTAATAGGATAAATATACTGGGCCTCATTCTATTATCGGCTGTAGGAGATGCAGGGCCGCAAGGACCGGCCGCAGGCTATTTGCCTATTCTATTCCCTTCCGGCCGGGGGCTCCGGCAGGCTTGCGGCCGGCGCCTTGTTACGGCCGCAAGAGTTTCGGCCGCAAGAAAGCCACGGTTGCTATTCTATTGCTCCGGGAACCCTCTCGGCAAGGCTAAAACCGAGCCGCAGCTTACTTGCACCAAAAAGGTCCCGCAAGCACACAATTAAACACATAATAAAGCCATCCTGCACTCTGATGAGACGATAAAGTGATTGGGGGTGTTAGCATTCATAGCACAACAGTCCCCTACACTCAAATCCGAAAATATTTTTTATTTTAATTCATGTCAAATATCCGTGGACAAAGTCCTGAGGGCTTGGAGCACCTCAGACCCGCCCACGCTGCGGGACGTAAAATAAACCGTAAATGAAATATCGGATTTGGGCTGATGTGCAAGCTTGAGAGGGGGTTGCTATTAATCCTCATGTCCCCCATTATGATGCCTATCATTTACAGAGCTTTACAGTGCCATCTTGAATTTATATTTGCATTTAAAGTTTTCTGACCTTGCGGCCGGTTGCATGATATGAGACCGGCCGTAAGGGGGATATCCTTGCGGCGCCGTCTATTTGAATTGCAAGGTAAAGGTAGCTCTACACGGGGCCGTAAGACGGCCGCAAAGAATCGCAGCTTTGCGGCCGTTTTACGGCCGATAATAGAATGAGGCCCACTGAGTTTAAATACTATTATACATACAGTATTTAGATATATTTTCAGATTATCATACTGGGCATCTGATTCTGATGAAGATGGGGAAGTGCAATGTTTAATACGAATCATTGAATTTTGGTGGGATTCATTGATCTGTTAAACACACTATGCGATTTGTTGCTTTGAGGTTTTGTTTCTTTGAATTGGACTGCAGTTTATATGCCCAGGGATATTAATTGTGTTAAGAAATATTTATTACTAATTTACCTGTATTGTCTTTAGATAAGTTGGATAATTATACGCTTCTATAGCAATGACTTATTGTATCAAGTCACAACTTCTCCTAAAACAATAAGACACAGGAACCCAAAGGATATATTCCAAAAGTTCTAAAATATTCTTGAACTCATCAATCAATGATGGATTAGTTACAGGTGAAATATTTGGATGGTAACTTATACATGAACTTTTAGCTGGTTTATCAGAATATACTGTACATTAATAGTAAAGTGATATGTGCAGTACATAATGAAAAAGTAAATAAACAATTAGTCAATAAATATGAACTAGTATTGTACCCATACATTAATTGTATCTATGGTCAGATTTAGACCTAGGCTAATAAGGCATCTACAGTTGTGCACAAAAGTTTGCATACCCTTGACGAATTTGTAATATGTGTACCATTTTTAAAGAAAAATGAGTGAGCAGGCAAAACACATTTCTTTTATTTCTTATGGGATTCATATTCAACTGTAGATTATAACAGAATGGCATAATCATAAACAAAAACGTGGCAACAAAGATAAAAATTAAATGACCCTGTTCAAAAG
This sequence comes from Discoglossus pictus, assembly GCA_027410445.1. Classification (NCBI taxonomy): domain Eukaryota; kingdom Metazoa; phylum Chordata; class Amphibia; order Anura; family Alytidae; genus Discoglossus; species Discoglossus pictus. The sequence continues at coordinate 112,347,819 of CM050171.1, forward strand.
TTTGCATACCCTTAGTTCTTAATACTGTGAATTGCCCCCTTTAGCATCAATGACAGCGTGCAGTCTTTTGTAATAATTGTCTATGAGGCCCCTAATTCTTGCAGGTGGTATAGCTGCCCATTCGTCTTGGCAAAATACCTCCAGGTCATGCAAAGTCTATGGTCGTCTTGCATGAACCGCACGTTTGAGATCTCCCCAGAGTGGCTTGATGATATTACGACCAGGAGACTATGATGGCCACTCCACAACCTTCCCCTTTTTCTGCTGTTACCAGTAGAGGGTCCACTTGACCTTGTGCTTAGGGTCATTGTCATGCTGGAAAGTCCAAGAGCATCCCATGCGCAGCCTTCATGTATAAGAATGCAAATTGTCTGGCAGTATTTTCTGATAACATGCTGCATACATCTTGCTTTCAATTTTCACATAATTCCCTGCTTAGAGCTCCCCCCAAAAAAAAACATCAGTGACCCACCACCAAGCTTCACAGTGGAGATGGTATTATTTTCACTATAGGCCTTGTTGACCTCTCTCCTAACATAGCGCTTATGGTTGTGAGGCGTGTAAAGGTGTTGTCGGGCATATTGTAACCAGGCTTTTTTTGTGGCATTGGTGCAGTAAAGGCTTCTTTCTGGCAACTCGACCATGCAGCTCATTTTTGTTCGTCGTATCGTCAAGTATTGTCGTATTGTCCACCTTAAAACAACCACCCCATCTTTTTCCAGAGCAGCCTGTATTTCTCTTGAGGTTACCTGTGTGTTTTTCTTTGTAATCCGAACAATTCTTCTGGCAGTTGTGGCTGAAATGTTTCTTGGTCTACCTTACCTTGGCTTGGTATCAAGAGATCCCTGAATTTTCCACTTGATTGATTGAACAGTACTGACTGGCATTTTCAAGGCTTTGGGTATCTTTTTACATCCTTTTCCATCTTTATGAAGTTCCATTACCTTGTTACACAGATCTTTTGACAGTTCTTTTCTGCTCCCCATGGCTCAGTATCTAGCCTGCTCAGTGCATCCTCATGAGAGCTAACAAAATCATTTACTATTTATACTCAGACAGTAATAGCAATTTAAAATGCCACAGGTGGTGGAAATTAACCCTTTGTTACCATTTTAACCTGTGTGTGTCACATTGTGTGTCTGTAACAAGGCCAAACATACAAGGGTATGTACACTTTTTGATCAGGGCCATTTGATTTCTGTTATCATTATGATTTAAAAAGGAGCCAAACAACCATGTGATAATAAATGACTTCATATGATCACTACTCTTCAATAAAATATTTTTTTTTGCATGATCAGTCATACTTTCAAAATAAATGCAAAGATTTCGCAATTTCTGCCAGGGTATGCAAACTTTTGAGCACTACTGTACCTAGGGGTGTATCCATGGGAGGGCACTTCATTTGCTTACCAATACACCAAACACAGTTTCACACATAGACCTAGCCTTGTCTAGCCAGTTGTTATGAGCATGTTCTTTGTTTGGGGTGAGAGAGCAGGAAGGTCAAACTTGGATTCCACCTTCATATTTCTGGTAAGTAAGTAAAACCAGCCTCTCTTGCTCTTATCTGTAAGAGGAATCACGCTTTATATTGTGAACTGAATAAGCTTGTCTGAGTCTTTTATGATGTCTTTGGTGCCTGTAAGTACTTGAATATCTGCATTCTTCTTTTTCCAGCTCACTGTTTCTTTTTCCATTAGAGGGGGTACTTTTATAGAATTCTTTACATATGTTCTTTCCATGTGTTTTTTTATTACATTTCCCTTAAAATGAACACAAATGTGTAGAAAAAGATCATATTAAGGAACTGATAAAGCTACTAAAAAAAAAGAAAATAATATAATATATTGAACATATTATATTTGAATAAATAGCATGCTACCTGTTTCTCTAGCCATTACCATGAGGTAATCCCATTGAAATGTTAATTAGTAAATATGATATAAATTACATTATATTATGAACAGTATCCTATGTGTGGACAATGCAAATTAACAATGTATTTGCCAAGTAAAATGAATAAAGTAGTTATATATATTGTGTTAAGCTATCTATATCTCACTGGGTCTGTGCCCTTGTTTCTGGCACTTTCAGTGGAGGAACACCAATACAGGAGTCTTTAAATGCTTTTTCAGAGTTTACTAAATTAGAAGCCATTTTCACAAAGCATATAAATCAAAACAAATTAAAAAAATAAATAGGCCTAGCTCTCATCAGTGCACTAACTTCACTGTCACAATTCCAAACTATCAGAGCTTCCATCCAGACAAGCTTTGATAGAACAAAACCAAACAGTCCAATTTGTTTGAATTAAATTACTGGCCTTTCACTTTGAAGTCCACACTGCGGCTTGATCATCATCCCCAATGCTTCTGCATCTCTGCCTTAGTGTTTCTCCAGTTTTAGACACCAGTGTGGACATTCCTCTCTGGTGTCCCTCTTTACATCTCCAATAGACCTCTCTAAGTTTCTCCTTTGCAGCTTCTTTACTCACAGTCTTTTGCACAGCCTTTCGAAGGCTGAAGGCCCAAACAGAGTCTGCCTCAGTTAGAGCCTCTCACTGCCAGGCTGCAGTTCATAAACAGGGCCACACCCATTTCTCAGTTCCAGGCTTTGAAGTCTGTGCTCACCTGCATTAATCAAACTCTTCCAGAGTTAACTTTTTGACCTGCTGGGGAAAAGGGAGGTTTGCAATATCTGTAGTCCAATCAAATCCCTTGTCTCACTCTGTCACTATGTATTTTATCACATATAATAGTTGTCAAACTACAAAATGTCCACACGTTTTGTGAGCTCACAAAGCGAGCTTGCAAGAACCGCAAAGCGAGGGACGCAATTCGGGCTGCAAATGCGGACCCTCGCAAAGTGAGGGGACGAATTTGTGGAGGTGGAGGCTTCCACGTCGGCTGCAATTATTATTATTATTTATTATTATTATCGTTTATTTGTAACGCGCCAACATATTCCGTAGCGCTATACATAAGTTAAGTTACAGGCAATGACAAGTTAAAGATTCATACATTGCAAAGAGTGTATGGCCCTGTCTTTGAGCTTGGAATCCAGTGTCCATAGCGCTTTCCCTAAAGCACTGCGCAGGATTGAAACTCACAGACTTACAATCTAAAGGTTAAAGTTTGTATCTGGTACAGTAGGGAGAGAGTAGTGCTGAGCAGTGCTGAGCATGTTAGGGAGGAAGGTTATAGGCTTCTTTAAAGAGGTGCGTTTTTATTGATGTTTTGAAGGATTTAAGGCAGGAGGATAGTCTGGTGAAGCGAGGCAAGGAGTTCCAGAGAATAGGGGCAGCGCGAGAAAAGTCCTGGAGGCGGGAGTGAGAGGAGGTGACAAGAGTGGTAGAAAGAAGAAGGTCGTTAGCAGAACGAAGAGGGCGTGTGGGGGAGTATTTGGAGATGAGAGCAGAGATGTATGGGGGTGCGCTGTTGTTGAGGGCTTTATAAGTTAGGGTCAAGATTTTAAACTTTATTCTGGAGGCTAAGGGAAGCCAGTGGAGTGATTGACAAAGAGGAGCTGCCGACACTGAACGATGTGTACTGAAGAGGAGTCTGGCGGAGGCATTTATTATGGATTGAAGTGGGTAAAGGCGAGTGATGGGCAGGCCAACAAGGAGCGAGTTGCAATAGTCAAGACGAGAAATGATAAGAGAGTGTATTAGAATCTTAGTATTGTCTTGTGTAAGGTAATGGCGTATTTTGGATATGTTTTTTAGATGGAAAAGACAGGATTTGGTTAGAGACTGTATGTGTGGGATGAAAGAGAGGGAAGGGTCCAGTAGAACCCCGAGACAACGGGCTTGGGAGGTGGGAGTGATGATGGCGTTGTTGACAGGGAGAGAGATGTGAGGAATTGAAGCGGTAGTAGAGGGTGGGAAGATTGCAGGCCCCAAATGCGGATCTTCGCGAAGTGAGGAGCCACATTTGCAGAGGTGGAGGCCCTACGGCTCCTCACAATCGGTTACAGCCACAGAAGCGGGACTTTGAAAAAAACAGTCTAAAAAGCAAAGACAAAATACGGATTAAACACAAAAAAATATGAGCCGCAAGACTTGGAAAAAAAAATTACGGACTTACACTAAAAAAATACAAACTCGCAAAAATACGGCCTTAACAACAAAATCTCGCACAGCGGAAAACATTAAAAAAAGACTAAATACACACAAAAATACAATAAAAAGCTCACCCACAGCAAGTGGAGACACCCAGGTTACACCTCAATTTAAGTACTGTTTACCTAGTTGAAACACTCCAAAAGCCCCTAAGCAAAAGAAAAAATGGCAGCCGAAAAAAACGAAAACGAGGCTACACGACACCTAAAGACGCAAAACACCACCAAGCACATATGACTTTTCCAAAAAGCCGTACGAGGTACAAGATATACAATTAACAAGGAGGCTAAATCATCCACACCCGCGTACCACATACACATTCGCCGCCATTTTACACTAACTTACCGAATGCAGAAGTACACAGCTACACTAACAGCTTCCCCTCCCGTACGCAGCCTATTTACACTACACACTGCACACATTGCTGACACTTACACCTCAGGTCAACAAGAGTGCAAATCGACATTGGATGCTGTAGGAACATCAAAAAAGATTGTTAGCTCTTCAGCACAATGCTTCCTGCATATATTAATTACAAATAGGTAAAGTATATTAATTTATGATTTCATTAATTAATTAATTATCATGAAAACCTACATATACACAAAAAAAACAAAAAAAACAACACTATCGCAAAAAAAACGCCAAAGCCCTTCACCACGTGCCTCACAAGGAGCGCCAACGCTGCTCATAGGACACAAACTACACCGAGGACATTACAATGACAGCAAAAGCTAGGTTTGCAATGAGCGCCGAAGGATCTCAGACCACCAAAACACTTACTGTCTGGGGCAAACAGCATTACCTGCCTTATGATTTTATTGCCCGTCATTTTTGATAGGCAAGTCGCTAGTATATATATATATTTGTGGTTGTGTCCCTCTCTCAACAAAAAAATGGCAGCTGAAAAAAAAAAAAAAACGAGGCTACACGACCAATAAACAAGCAAAAACCCTCCAGACACATAAAACTTCTACACAAGACCATACGGGGTATAAAATACACTATTAGGGAGGACGCTAAATGCTCCACAACCGCGTAACACATACACAATCGCCGCCATTTTACAACACTAACTTGCTACTAATAACATTATCAATACAAAATGCAGAATTGCACATCTAAACAAACGGTTTGGCCTTGCGCACGCAGACTATTTACACTGCACACTTCACACATTGCTGACACTTATACCTCAGCTTAGTAACAGTGCAAATCTACATTGTATGCTGCAGGAAAATAAAAAAAAGATTGTTAACTCTTCTGGATATTGGTTGCTGCATATATTAATTACAAATAGGCAAAGTATATTATTTTATGATTTTATGAATTAATTAATTATCATTACAAAATACATATAGAGAAAAGGACCAGACGACAGGATCGCAATAGCGCAGCTAACAATGAGCTCCCAGGGTGCACAGAGGAGCAAAAGTACACCAGGTGAGAGGCTCACAAGGAGCAACAAAAGACGATCAGCGCAGACCTTGCAATGAGCGCCAAAGGGGCTCTGATAACCAAAAATACCCTAACCGAGAGGCTCACAATGAGCGCCAAAGGTACTCAGACAACCAAAACACTTAGTTTGTGTGGCAAACAGCATTACCTGCCTTACAATTTTATTTTCATTTTTTTGATGGGCAATTCACTAGTATATATATATATATATATAAATATATATATATATATATAGTCACAACCCAGGGGAGGGAGTCTGCTTTACCTCTTAAATCTCCTGCTTCATCTTTATTCTTTTCCAAATGACGCCACTATAACATTGTAAAATTTAGAAAATGATTGGACTCAGAATTTTGCGTAATTAGACATCAAAATAGAGAAAACATTGTATGAAGGGATAGCATAGAATATTAGTCCTATGATCCCTTACTGGGAGGCTCTCTATTAGATGATTCAAAACAAGCTAATTACCACTATTTTAGATAGATGTTCTATTGCTCCTATAAGCCCACTATTGATAAAGAAAATAAAAAAAAATAAATAAAACTACACATTTATATCATGCTCAGGGGAAATTTCTGCAACAATAGGTAATCAACTTATAGGTTGTAACATTTGGGAAAGTCTATTATTATCCTTTAGGGAGCCACACAAGTGATATGATTATTGTTGTTCAATAATCATCAGAAAGAAGCCCCCCTTGTATGAAGCCTAATGGCAGTTTTGCCATTATGTAGCTTTCTCAAAGGCTCTGTGTATGATTAAAAATACTATTTGCAATGGGCTCTTCGAGACCCAGTGTACATAACCAGGGCCTGAGACCCCAAATTACACTTCACATAACTGAAAAAATGTCATAGTACCTTAAGGCAACTCTCAGAGCCATTGTAATAACCCTTGATCGTGTCTCTCCATGGTCAGTTGTCCACAAAAAATTGATAGAGAGTATTGCAGTAAATATGGATAGATAGGGTGTATATGGATAGATAGGGATAATGTTGGACCTTGCTGGTTAGAGTGTTCATGGTAGTGGGTACCATTCGTAAGCATTGCTATGGAGCCTGCTGAGACTGTCTATGTAAAAGCTAGGATGCAGGTGTAAATTGGTTATATTCAAAGAGTTTTCTCCCCATATTATTGTACTAGTAAATTGCTGGTCAAAAATGACGGTATGATTTAATTTTTTTCAATCCCTCCGCCCTCTCCCTCCTTTGTGCCCCCCTCCCTGTGTCTCCCTCCCTTCCCTGTGTTTCTTACCCCCTTCCCTCCGCTGTGTCTCTCCCCCCTTCCCTCCCCTGTGTCTCTTGCCCCCACCTCTCCTCTCCCCTGTGTTTCTTCCCCCCTCCCCTGTGTCCCCCCCTCCCCATGTGTCTTCCTCCCCTCTCTCCTGTATCTTCCTCCCCCTCTCACCTGTGTCTTCCTACCCCTCTCACCTGTGTCTTCCTACCCCTCTCCCTGTGTCTTCCTCCCCCCTCCTCTGTGTCTTCCTCTCTGCGCAGCTCTGTACGGACTTAGGAAGTACTGGTAAGTGTGTACGCTCCCATGGATCGTTATACACTTACCAGAATTATTATAGTTGATCTGCTTTAATTTAAATATTTGTATTATATATATATATATATATATATATATATAAATAAACCGTATATACTCGAGTATAAGCCGACCCGAGTATAAGCCGAGGCACCTATTTTACCACAAAATACTGGGTGAAATGAGTGACTTGAGTATAAGCCGAGGGTGAGAAATGTGCTTCCCCCTTTGTCCCTCTTGTGCCCTCTGTGTCCCCCCTCTCTCTACCGTGTCTCTTCTCCCCTCTCCCTTCCCTGTGTCTCTTCCCCCCTCCCTTATCACCCTCCTCATTCTCAACCTCCCTCCTCAACCCCACTCCTCATCCTAAACCTCCCTCCTCATCCTCCCTCCTCTCTTATAGACTTACCAAAATTATTATCCTCATCCTCCCTCCTCATCCTCCCTCCTCATCCTCAACCCCCCTCCTCAACCCCCCTCCTCATCCTCAACCCCCTCCTCAAGCCCCCTCCTCATCCTCAACCTCCCTCCTCATCCTCAACCCCCTCCTCAACCTCCCTCCTCACCCCCCCCCTCCTCAAACCCCCTCCTCAACCCCCCTCCTCAACCTCCCTCCTCAACACCCCTCCTCAACCTCCCTCCTCAACCCCCCCATCCTAATCCTCCCTCCTCAACCCCCCCATCCTCAACCTCCCTCCTCGTCCTCAACCTCCCTCCTCATCCTCAACCCCCTCCTCAACCTCCCTCCTCATCCTCAACCTCCCTCCTCATCCTCCCTCCTCAACCCCCTCCTCAACCTCCCTCCTCAACCTCCCCATCCTCAACCCCCTCCTCAACCCCCCTCCTCAACCTCAACCCCCCTCCTCAACCTCGCTCCTCATCCTCAACCTCCCTCCTCAACCCCCCCATCCTCAACCCCCTCCTCAATCCCCCATCCTCATCCTCCCGGCACCCGGTATATGCTAATGACGTGGCGCGTATGTGATGTCACATGCGCGCCGGGTCAAGAAGGAGCGGAGGCCGGAGCAGAAGCAGGTAAGTTAGGGGAGAGGGAGAGGGGGAGGTTTTTAGGGGGGTTTAGAATGAGGAGGGGGGTTGAGGATGAGGAGGGGGGTTTGAGGATGAGGAGGGGGAGGGAAAGAGACACAGGGGGGTTAGAGAGACACAAGGGGTTAGAGAGACACGGGGGGAGAGTGACTCGAGTATGAGCCGAGGGGGCCCTTTTTAGCCTTAAAAAAAGGTCTGAAAAACTCAGCTTATACTCGAGTATATACGGTATATATATATATAGATATGTCCCAAACAGGTTATGGAATGCAACAAGGTCTTAGGAACAAAATCTAAGACCTGTTTGGCTGATTCCTTTTTTTCATTATCCTGACACACTTACAAAATCTTGCATAAAAAAATTCTGAATTATTACAGTAACTGAAGAAAGAAAGATATTTATAGCAGCAAATTTACGTCGTAACGCAAACAAAATACGAGGCCCCTTTACGACCCATTATGTCCTTGCATAAAAACGGCCGCAACACGCGCACACCAAAACATGAACAATACAACAAATACACATAACAAATACATGAAAAGCTTACTTACAGGAAGAGGGAGCATCCAGGACCTTGAAAACTAAAGTTACACCTCAATTTAACTTAAATTAAAAGAGTTTAGACACTAAAAATTTTTCTATAAGCGAGAGAAAAAATGTCCGCCAAAGAAAACGAAAACGAGGCTACAGCAGTCTAAAGATGCAAAACACCACCAAACAACTACTGATATTCCGAAAAAGCCCACCAAACAGCTACTGATATTCCGAAAAAGCCCACCAAACAGCTACGGATATTCCGAAAAACTCGCACGACATAAAAAACGAATATTACGAAAAACTCGCACGACATAGAAAACGAATATTACGAAAAACTTGCATGACATAGAAAACGAACGACGCTACATCAGCCACATTATATACACCAAACACCCTTAGATCACTTACAATTTCATTGCCGTCATTTTTTGACGGGCAATTTGCTAGTATATATAGATATAGTGGTGCAGCTTGGTGCAAAGGGCCCACAATAGGTTAGGGGCAATAAATTTATTGCTACTGGCAATATTAATTTATTAGATGAGGATGGCAGGTCATTTCTTTCTGATCACAATTAGGTGATCTACATCTACATATATTTTTGGCTTTTCATTGACTAAAGTGGACAGACTCATGACTGCTGCTAGAAAACCAGGAGCCACATTCAGTTCCAAGCCCGCAACTTAATTGCAGATGGCCGAATGTCTGAGAGTGAGCTGCGGGCTCCCGTTCGTCTCTGATTGCGATGCTATTCAATTGCTCAAGCCCGCAAGTTACTGGCCCAAAGCCATGCACTGGGTCGTAGCAGTTCAGGGCAGGAACATGATCAATTAAGCAAGCCTGTAACCTCCCATTTAGAATCAGCCAATAGAAAATGAGACTGTCATTATAACGGCAGTAAAACATGGAGGTTACATGTCAATCAATTAGGTTCCGATATGCGATCAGACTTGCAAATCCGCAATTATGAAAATGAATGCCAATACTGTTCTAGTAAATATGGGTGGCCTGATATGTATTATTGATACCCAAGATCGATTTAACCCCGAAAAAAAACATCAAAATATATGTAATTTCCTGCCGATTTGCGGGCTTGAGACTGTTGTGCAATTCATACTAATGTCTATCATCGCTTTCCCTGTAATTTACAGTGCAGTATTGATTTTATATTTGTATTTACAGTGCTACGAATAGGTGTTTAACCCCCTTGTGGGTCCTCTCTAGCACTTATTGGATTTTCTCCTTCATTTGCCATTTACGAGCAATTGAATAGCGATTTGCGATTTTAGCGATTGTAAGTCTTGCGAAAGTGAAAGATCTGGAGGCTGTAAGTTACGGGTTTAACTATCGCAATATTTTCAAGGCTGTAACTCGTAACCTGTTTAAAGTCCGCAATAAGGCTCGATTGAATAAGGCCCATATATTGCTCAGGAGAAAATAAGGATAGTCTGGAAAAGCAAAAGCTCAAGAGATTGTACCTGGACCAGTCTCAGATTTGCTACCAAACTATACAAATTTGACATCATGATAATGGCGAAGTGTCAATCCTCATAAGTACAATTAACAGTTTACTTATATATAAATTAAAATACAAACCATTTATAAAGGTATGTTATCTCATTGCATTCACCATCCACTAAGGTTTGTAATATAATACAAGTTTCTATTGTAATACAGATCATGGTGTAAAAGATTAACATTGGGGGATTCACTAAGTATCTCACATGCATCTCTATGAGGAAAACAAACCACTGTCTGACGTGCTTTAACAGCCTCATTATCATGGACAGATAAAGTGGCCACTGCAGGCAAATCTAGACTACTATCAGCCAATGAGATCTACAGACTAAAGTATGCTGTCTGCATTTCCTGTTTAAAACATGCTCTTTTTAATCAAAAACCAGCTGAGTCGGAATACAACCCCAGAAAAATATTGGTATATTGAGTTATTAATTGTAACTTCTCCAAACCAACTGGATGGTCTACAAGAGAGACCTACCACAGATAGACCCAAAATAACTCTATTTAATGTTTGAAATGTTGCAACATAAAATTAAACTTTTATTGTATAGTAATAAAAAACAATGCTATTTACACATAAAATTATATATGCTGAGTGGCAGGACTGCTGTAATAGCTCTTACAATTTAACTTAATCCAGAAAGAGCTTCTCTGTACTCAGTTACTATAATTTAACTAGCGACTTGCCCGTCAAAAAATGATTGCAATAAGATTGTAAGGCAAGTAATGTTGTTTGTGTGCAAAATAGATTTTGTTGGTGTTTTAAGATCCTTCGGCGCTCATTGCGAGCCTTGTGCTGAGCGCCTTCGGCCGAAGGCGCTCATTGCGAGGCTCTTGGTTGTTTATGTGCTATGAGCAGCGTTAGTGTTTTTTTTTGGTATGGCAAAGAATAAGTAATAAAATAAGAAATTAATATACTTTACCTATTGTGAAGTAATATATGCAGGAAGCATTGTGTTGAAGAGCTGGCAATCTGTTTTCATGTTGCTGCATCATCAGTGCTGTGGAGCTGCTGTGTAAGCATCATCAATGTGTGCAGTGTAATAGTGTGCGTGCGTGAGGCAAATCCATTAGGGTAGCTGTGTACTTCCGGATTGTATAAGTTATTGTTGTAAAATGGCGCCTTGTGTGAGGTATGCGGCTGTGGCTGATTTAGCGTCCTTGTTTTCAGATGTCGTCTGACTTTTTCGGAAAATCTGTAGGTGTTTGGTGGTGTTTTGCATCTTTAGACTGCTGTAGCCTCATTTTCGTTTTTTTCTGAGGCCATTTTATCTCTTGCTTAGGGGATTTTTTTGTTTTTTTTTGCGAGGTCGTAATGGGTCGCAACATGTCTCGTATTTTGCTTTCGTAACTCCATAAATTTTGCGAGGTCCGCAGTTGCTGGCAAGGAGCGTTAGCAACACCTCGCATGCTCACAACTATATATGTGATCTCAACAAAAGAATCCACAAAGTAATTAGAAAGTAACTACCAACAAGTTACAATCCTGTGGTAGGTCTCTCTTGTACACCATCCAGTTGTTTATGTTTGGAAAGTGCTCTTTTTAATGCATACAAATACTTGTGTTTCATGTCCCTTTAACTTTATAAAAAGATTTGTCCATTATATATTCTAGTTCTTGAAAAGCACTTACTGTAAGTATGACTTCAGTGTTGCTTCAAAGGTCATATTGCAAAATGTTACCTAAAAATAGTTAAAGTGTAACAGCAGATGAAAGAAAAGAGATTTATATCAGGAAAGGTGCTTTCCAACCCCAAAGTCTTTGATTAAAGAGGAAACATAGTATAAATTGACATTTTCGTTTAGAAATATATTAAATGATCTATTTTAGGCATACAAACATATACACAATGCAATATTTGCTTTACACATATATAAACAACTCATTTTGTGTTGAATGCACATAGGTGAATTAGGCGATCATAGAATAGATACATATATGATAGCATAAAATATATTTTATATCTGTACTGCAAGAAATACTGCACATCTGTGAAGCATATATCAACTAATAACATTAGCAACTGAGCATTCGATAAACATAAACAGCCTTATTAAATTGCGACTCTGCAAATTTAAAAGGGCTCTATTTAAGCACAGAGCATATTTTATTTACAGAAGTTTTTAGTTAGTGAAGACCTTGCTTTTGGATAGAAGTTCACTAACTAAAAACTTCTGTAAAAAATATATGCTGTGTGCTTAAATAGAGCCCTATTCAATTGGCCAAATCACAATTTAATATGGCTGAAAATGTTTTGTATCTTAATTTCTTACTCTGTTTATGTTTAGATTGTAAGCTCTTTGGAACAGGGACCTCACTCCTGTTGCACCAAGCTATCCGTGGAACTGTTTGTTTCATATTTGTATTCCACTACACCTGTATCTGTATTTCTACTTACCTTAGAATTTGTCTATATCTTTGTAATTTGCTAATTGTGCCCACTATACTTTTTTTTGCACTTTATAAATAAAGAGTAATAATAGGTAATAATAATGTAGAAAGTGACTTCTTGTGTAGTTTCCTCAGCTCTTGACAATTTGGATCTTTTTACCTTTCAATAAAGGAGGGGTGGGGGAGAAGAACAGGGAGTTTTTTTTTTAAATAATTGTAGCTTTTAGAATTTGACACGCACTCCTTTCCCCATACATGCTCAGAGAAAGACAGCTTCTAACAATAACTGCAAGTGCTGCTCATCTAGAAATTTAAATACACCGCTCACACATACAGCCTTCTGCAAAATATCATGGATGCTTCCAGAGACCAGTAAAGATATCAAAGAGCTGTCGACATAGTAACATAGGAAGCTTTAATCCAGGACTGAGAGGTACTTTCAGGCTTTTCTTTATCAAGGAAACAGCTTTTTTTTCAGGTTGACACAAATATAACTATACAATTAGTGTTTTTTTATATATATATATTATGGGCCCTATTAAATTCCAGCCTCGTAAATAAGAGGCTTCTACTTAAGCCCTACGTACTGCAAAGTTTCTCTAACTTACAATGCTATTAAATTAGCCCTGCTGCGAGCAACGTGTGAGCTACGCAGCAGGGCCGTACGTATCTACACTGCGTAAATGTACATGAGGAGTGACAGCCTGCGAGATGATATCGCAGGCTCCCACTCCTCATCAAGTGCTGCGGGGGTCCTAAAAGGGACCTCCGCGGCAGTCCCCCACATAAGCCCTGCCGTGGGGGGTACTCCAAACCCCCCCCAGGCACCTAAAATGAACCCCCCCTCAATGCGGGGGTCCCTGTCGGGACCCCCGAAGTGTCCTCACATGAACACCTTGCTGCAGGGGTCCATAGGAACCCCCGCAGCCCCCACACATTAACCCCTTGCAGCGGGGGTCCCCGATCGGCACTGATCAGGCCCCCGCTGCATTTAAAACTTTTAAATTCCCCGCCGCGGCTCCTTAAAGGGGCCGCGGCACACTATTACCCAATCCCGGCCACGGCACTTAAAATTAACCCCCCTCTATGCTGGGGGTCCCCATCGGGACCCCCGAAGTGTCCCCATATAAACCCCCTGCAGCGGGGGGCCCCGATCGGCACCGATCGTGACCCTGCTGCAATTCAATTTTAAATTTCCCGCCTCAAAGGACCGTAAAGGTCCTGAAAGGACTCGCTCTAAAAATATTAACCCCAGGCAACTATAATTACCCCATTAACTCATGATGGTCAATCCAGACCACCATAAGGCTCTAATTAACCCATTAACTCATGGTGGTCAATCCAGACCACCATAAGGCCTAAATTAACCCATTAAGTCATGATGGTCAATCCAGACCACCATAAGGCCTAAATTAACCCATTAACTCATGGTGGTCAATACAGACCACCATAAGGCTCAATTAACCCATTAACTCATGGTGGTCAATACAGACCACCATAAGGCCTAAATTAACCCATTAACTCATGGTGGTCAATACAGACCACCATAAGGCTCTATTTAACCCCATCAGTCCCATAAGGGTATATTATTACCATTATGGGCCTGTTACAACCCAACATTAACCACATAAGTGCCATGATGGTCCTCAAGGACCATCATGACACTAACTACAAACACTACACTATAACCCCCAATAAACCATTTAATCTAAACTAACCCCCCTCTACACTAATCTTTTAACACTTACACTACCTACCTACACTACCTACCCCCTAATAAACCTCCCCAACACTCTAATTACAAAAAACAATAAACCTACAGCACAGAAAACAAAAAACCTACAGTACAAAAAACAAAAAAACCTACAGTACAGAAAAAAAAACAATTACAACCCCACCCCCCACTACAGAAAACAAAAAAATACATTACAACCCCACCCCCCACTACAGAAAATAAAAAAATTACACACCTGAAAAGGAAAGACAGATAAACACAATACAATAAATACATATAATACATTACATACATTACATACAATACATGACATTACATATAATATATTACATATAATATATTAAATATAATATATTACATATAATATATTACATATAATACATTACATACATTACATACAATACATGACATTACATACATTACATATAATGTATTACATATAATATATTACATATAATATATTACATATAGTCCTAATCAAATACCCCCTATCTATCTAACATACAATCTATTTAATTTAAAATAAATCCTAACTATATCAAATACATCCCCCTATCTATCTAATATACAAAAAATCCTAACTACATACACAGACCCTTATTCTAAACTAAAATGAAATAATTACAGTCCTAACTACATACACAGACCCTAATTCTAAGCTAAAATCAATAAATTAAGACCACTTACCTTTAAGATGTTGCTTCAGATCACTAACCTATGGGTCAAACAAAAAATAAAATTTAGTACAAAACATTAACATCAAATAAATAAACATTCTATACATTCTACATATTCAACTCACCTTTACAGCATGTCCAGTCACTGTTTAGCTCTTCCGGCGCGGCCCTGTTAAAAAAAAACACAATACATGAATACATGAATACAATATATAAACAATAAATAAAATACACAAATAAACATCTAAATATACATTTAACTTACCTCCCCGCGATGTCCCCGGCCTTCTCTCCTTCAGCCCCGGCTGGGCCGCGGAACCATCCGCGCTCTAAAAAAAAAAAAAAAAAAAACTAACGGAGGTCTGCACTGGCAGACCTCCCCGACACTACTGAACCTCCCGGAGTCGTTTCCGGGAGGAAATTGGCATTGTCGGCTTGTGATTGGCTGAAAAAGCTGTCAGCCAATCAAAAGTCGTCAATGTAGGAGCCAATCAGGATGCGCAGATGTCTTCTACCAATCACTCCGTGGGGGTGTATCCCATAGTGATTGGCTGAAGGCATCTGAGCGTTGTGATTGGTTCCCAGAAAGATAGACAAGTGTTTAAGCCAATCAGGGTGGGATATTGGGGTGTATCCCATCCTGATTGGCTCACACATTGACGACTTTTGATTGGCTGAAATTGATAGACAGCTTTTTCAGCCAATCACAAGCCGCCAATGCCAATTTCCTCCCGGAAACGACTCCGGGAGGTTCAGTAGCGTCGGGGAGGTCTGCCAGTGCAGACCTCCGTTAGTTTTTTTTCTTTTTTTTTTTTAGAGCGCGGATGGTTCTGCGGCCCAGCCGGGGCTGAAGGAGAGAAGGCCGGGGACATCGCGGGGAGGTAAGTTAAATGTATATTTAGATGTTTATTTGTGTATTTTATTTATTGTTTATATATTGTATTCATGTATTCATGTATTGTGTTTTTTTTTAACAGGGCCGCGCCGGAAGAGCTAAACAGTGACTGGACATGCTGTAAAGGTGAGTTGAATATTTAGAATGTATAGAATGTTTATTTATTTGATGTTAATGTTTTGTACTATATTTTATTTTTTGTTTGACCCATAGGTTAGTGATCTGAAGCAACATCTTAAAGGTAAGTGGTCTTAATTTATTGATTTTAGCTTAGAATAAGGGTCTGTGTATGTAGTTAGGACTGTAATTATTTTATTTTATTTTAGAATTAGGGTCTGTGTATGTAGTTAGGATTTTTTGTATATTAGATAGATAGGGGGATGTATTTGATATAGTTAGGATTTATTTTAAATTAAATAGATTGTATGTTAGATAGATAGGCGGTATTTGATTAGGACTATATGTAATATATTATATGTAATATATTATATGTAATGTCATGTATTGTATGTAATGTATATAATGTATTATATGTAATATATTATATGTAATATATTATATGTAATGTCATGTATTGTATGTAATGTATGTAATGTATTATATGTATGTATTGTATTGTGTTTATCTGTCTTTCCTTTTCAGGTGTGTAATTTTTTTATTTTCTGTAGTGGGGGGTGGGGTTGTAATGTATTTTTTTGTTTTCTGTAGTGGGGGGTGGGGTTGTAATTGTTTTTTTTTTCTGTACTGTAGGTTTTTTTGTTTTTTGTACTGTAGGTTTTTTGTTTTCTGTGCTGTAGGTTTTTTGTTTTTTGTAATTAGAGTGTTGGGGAGGTTTATTAGGGGGTAGGTAGTGTAGGTAGGTAGTGTAAGTGTTAATAGATTAGTGTAGAGGGGGGTTAGTTTAGATTAAATGGTTTATTGGGGGTTATAGTGTAGTGTTTGTAGTTAGTGTCATGATGGTCCTTGAGGACCATCATGGCACTTATGTGGTTAATGTTGGGTTGTAACAGGCCCATAATGGTAATAATATACCCTTATGGGACTGATGGGGTTAAATAGAGCCTTATGGTGGTCTGTATTGACCACCATGAGTTAATGGGTTAATTTAGGCCTTATGGTGGTCTGGATTGACCACCATGAGTTAATGGGTTAATTTAGGCCTTATGGTGGTCTGGATTGACCATCATGACTTAATGGGGTAATTATAGTTGCCTGGGGTTATTATTTTTAGTGCGAGTCCTTTCAGGACCTTTACGGTCCTTTGAGGACCCGCGAGGCGGGAAATTTAAAATTGAATTGCAGCAGGGTCACGATCGGTGCCGATCGGGGCCCCCCGCTGCAGGGGGTTTATATGGGGACACTTCGGGGGTCCCGATGGGGACCCCCAGCATAGAGGGGGTTTAATTTTAAGTGCCGCGGCCGGGATTGGGTAATAGTGTGCCGCGTCCCTTTAAGGAGCCGCGGCGGGAAATTTAAAAGTTTTAAATGCAGCGGGGGGCCTGATCTATGCAGAACGGGGCCCCCCCCTGCAATGGGTTTATGTGGGGACACTTCGGGGGTCCCGATGGGGACCCCCAGCATAGAGGGGGGTTAATTTTAAGTGCCGCGGCCGGGATTGGGTAATAGTGTGCCGCGGTCCCTTTAAGGAGCCGCGGCGGGGAATTTAAAAGTTTTAAATGCAGCGGGGGGCCTGATCTATGCAGATCGGGGCCCCCCGCTGCAATGGGTTAATGTGGGGGTGCTGCAGGGGTCCTGATAGAGACCCCTGCAGCATGGGGATGTGTATAGGGTGCAGGGGGGAGCCTCACACTGCTGTCTCGGGTTGTTCCGAGGCAGCACGTAGAGGCTTTCGGATCCCTTGCGTGGACTTTTTGTCCACGTAGGGATTCTTACGATATGCGAGACTCGTGCATAGATTTAAGGCTACGTAGCTCTCTCGGAGCCTATTCTCGGCCATTTTCTCGCAGTCATATCGTAAAGCAGGCTGCGAGAGATTCGGTTCCCGCAAACAGCAGGAAAACTGCCTTTTGCGAGCACCGAGAGAACTACGACGGAGAATTTAATAGGGCCCTATGTTTGGTTCTATTTTATTTCTACTAAATAAAACTTGTTTTTTGGCTTTTCCTGTCTTGGACAGACTTAGAGTTTTCAAACCAATATATTTTTTCACTTTTAGAAGCGAGGCGAGCCGTGTGCCGGGCAGGACTTAGGCTGGATGAGCACCGAAGGCACTCATCTGCGAAAGCCTCGCGAAGCGAGGCGAGCCGTTGAAGCACACAGGACTTAGGCTGCATTGTGAGGGGCACAGCTGCAAGCCAAAATATTTAATAAATATAATAACACACTCACTGATAGGACAGGGGAGAGCCAGGAAGACGGGCAAGTTCCTAGTATTATATACTTAGTAATATCCAGAAACCTTCCATGTCCCTTTCACCTTGTTACCGACAGTGGTAAGGAATAGGCAAATCATTTACTATGTACTTCCTCCTGAAAAACACCTAATTATAAGTAAAAAAATGGTGTACTTCAAGGCAGACTGTTACTTATTAGCATAAATGCATTACAAATGGAACAGCTAAATTTACTAAGTATTTGTACAGAAAATCAGATTTGTGCACTAAAATTCTCTTTACATTGTCAATGTAGTATATAGTAGTTTATACAAGACAAGAGACATGGCCTTTAAAGTATAGGTTGAATCTATTATAATTAAAGCTATATTCATCCAATTCTATAAAATTATATATATATATATATATATATATATATATATATGCACACATATATATATATATATATATATATATATATATATATATATATATATATGTCTTTAAGGGACTGCCATTTTGGTGCTGTGTGGATAAGGAGATGCAAGATGGTGATTCACATAATCAGAGGTTGTTTCCCATCAATCTCACAGTAACACTCTATGTCAGACCTGGGCATTGTGTGGCCCGCGGGCCACATCCGGCCATTTGGCTGTCCCTGTCCGGCCCACTACAGTGGCCTACAGTGGGATCCAAATTTGTGTCTTGGACAAAAATAAAAATAAAAATATTTGATGTTATTCTAAAAGTGCATGAAAAACCTGCTATACATTGCATTAGCCATTTTTCTAAAGTGGATCATACTGAAAAAAAAATCAGTATTTATTGTGTTGCCTTTTATGCAAACAAATGACTCGGCTGCTTTGATGCACTAAGAATCACAGTGTAAATGTCTGTCTCCGGGGTGGCCAAAATAACAACCCACAATGTCAGTTAGATCCCCACTCCCACTCTTCTCAAGAGCTCTGAAGTGGGAATTAGAATATTCAAGCCACACATTAGCCAACAAACGAATGCTATATTTCTCAAAAATTATTTACTGCAGAAAAAAAAAAAAGACTAGAACAATGTATGACCAGTTTTCATTCTTGTTTTAGAGAAGATAACCTTCCTTTTCAGTGTCCCTTAAGTGGAGAGATGCCTTTGAGTTTGAGCAGACAGGGAAAGGAAAAGGGAAAGAGTCAGGGAAGTTGCTTTGTTAAATAGTTGTAGAAGTTGACACTCACTCTGTTCCTCCACACATAATAATAGACAACTTCTAACAATAACTGCAAGCCCTGCTCATCCAGAATTGTAAACACACCACTCACACACACAGCTTTCACAATGTATCATGGACCTTTCTAGGGACCAGCAAAGGTGTCAAACAGCCTTTGAGATAGAAAACCATGACTGAGAGGTCCTTTCAAACGTTTTTAGGGAGTAGCTATCGTTCTCTTGTTCTCCTGTCTAATTATAACTTTCCAACTGGTGTTCCTTTATAGATTATGCTTGCTTCTATTTTACCCTGCCTTGTTATGATCTTGACCAGAGTTTTCAATCATTTTGAATCATATTTTTTCACTGTATAGAAGTCCTTTAACTTTATTATTGATAGTGGTAAGGAATAAGAAAATTATTTACCATGTACTTCCTCTTATTGAAAAAACACCTAATTTAAGTCAAGACATCTACGTTAAGGCAAACTGCTACTTATTAACCAAAGCACATTACAAGTGTAAGAACTATGTTTACTAAGTATCTGTTACGTTTTCTGCACAAAAGTCTATTTGCAAGGGCAATGTGGTGTTTTTGCAAGATATGGAGCTTTAGAGTATAAGTTGAATTTATTGTAATTAATTAAGTAATTTATTCAACCAATTTTAAAATTAGAAATGTTATATGTTTTTTTCAATCTCACTCAGTGATATAGGGATGGAGGGAGGCAGTGGCAGAACTAGAAAAAGGAGCTCCAAGTGCTATATAATGTAGATCACACTCTATATATGTTCTTATATACCCCTACATCCACTGAAAGATAAAGATAACTATATTCCTCAGGCTTCAAATGTTGAGGTCAGACTACATGAACCTTCTTATAAACACAGTCGTCAAAATGTAGGATTTTCTCTAAAAATGTTTTTTTTTATATTCGGAGCTTACATATTTGCTAATATGTTAAATGTTTCTTGAATTATATTCTACATTCTTTGCAAGCCGCATCACTTACACAATTAGCTAAGGAGCCTACTCACAATGTAACTTTATTACATTTAAACAGCAATACAGTTTCAGATGTATCTGTAGGTGAGAGCTTAGGATCTAATGATTACTTGTCAGTATGGTTAAGTATATAGTAAGAGCTGTGTCTAACTGTACACAATCAAAAGTTTCAAAAAGTGTAGAATTCTGAAAGGCTAACTTTTCTAGCATGGAAATTATTTAAGCTATATCATAGCAGACCAAAACATTTTGAGTGGAGTGCAGGAAATCATCAAGCAATTTTAGATGCTACTTCACACTGAATTAGGTATGTTCAGAAAAGTAAAAGAAAAAAGATGGTGGTCTTACTTTCCATTGCAACTGACTTCTCATTTTCTATTTTAGCCAGTCTAATAGCCCTTTTACAGTGTCATGATTCCCCTGAACCCCCTTTGGGGTCAGTAAAAGTTTAGTTGTTTAATATGCTTTTATGTTAATTTGATTATTCTATATGTGTTATGTCATGTTAATTAATATGTAAAATGTTATGCTGTGTTATGTTATGTTGATGACTATATGATTACTTGTGTCCAGTGTGTAAGGAGTTAAATGGTTTAGAATATTGTGTGGTCGGTGGTAACTGTCAGAGAGGGGAGAGAGCAGTTGGCAGTTGAGTTTTTTCTGACAGAGAGAGAGATGTATTGGTGTCTCCGAGGGCAGTTGAGATAATGCTGGGTTGAATGTCTTAAAGTATATATATATATATGTTCCTAAGCCAAGGGAAGAAGACATATATTGAAGACAGATATGCTCCTATCTAAAAAGAGAGGTAAGAAGATAACCGCAATGACTGTATGAATGAAGTTGCTGTTATGATGCCTTATAGATGAGCCCTTGTCCACAGAAATAAAAACAGTTTCTGATTTCTTATAATGCTGAGCCTGCATTCATATTCTTAAAGACTACATCTAATTTAAGAGACATCAGCTGTCTTAGTGAAGAGATCAAAAGAATCTGATAGATCTGCTGGGTAGGTTTGGCAATAACAGCCTTATTAAGCCCGACTGAGAAGCAGTAGATCGTGACATACAGGCCTTGTTGATTTCCTTATAGTCACATAAAGGTGCCTCTGTTCCCTCCTTCTTATATAATTTAAATGCATGTTTCTTTTTCCTTATCATGATCTTTAAGTCATTGTTAAGCCACATGGGATGTGATTTACTCCTATTCATTTTATTTCCACATTGTACATGCCGATGAGTATGTTTATTTATTAAGGATTTGAATGTTGTCCATTTATTTTCAGTATTTTTCCCTGTAAGTTTTTTATCCCAGTCTATATGTAGTATTGCTGCCGTTACCCCATTAAAGTTAGCCCTTTTAAAACTTAGAGTTTTTATCGGCCCCTTACAACTCTGTTTTTTGTATTCAATCTCAAATGAGACTGTGTTGTGATCACTGTTCCCCAAGGGTTTTCCTATTTTAACATTTGATAATATATCAATATTACTTGTGATGACTAAATCCAAGATGGTGCAATTTCTAGTAGGTTCTTGTATTACCTGGGTCAGATAATGATCCCTGAGTGTACTCAAGAACCTGCTCCCTTTAGCTGAGCTGCTGGTCTCATTTATCCAGTTTATTTCAGGGTAATTAAACTCTCCCATTAATAGAACTTGCCCGTGCTTAGCTGCATTTCCAATCTGTAACAATAATTGTATTTCCTCATTTTCAATTATATTTGGGGGTTTATAGCATACTCCCACCAATATGCATTTAGAATTAGCTCCTCGACTATTTAGCTCAACCCACAAAGATTCAATGTTGCTGCTAGTTCCAGCATAAATATCTTCTCTGACTATAGGCATAAATTCAGGCGTAATATACAGACAGATCCGTCCTCCTCTTTTAGCATTTCTCCTATCTTTCCTAAATAAGTTATAATCATCCAAATTAACTGTCCAGTCATGAGATTCATCCCACCATGTTTTAGTAATGCCTATTAAGTCCCATTTTTCTTGTACTGCTAATAAGTCTAGCTCGCCCATTTTCTCAGGCAAACTTCTTGCATTAGCAAGCATACACTTTATGTTGCTATGGCTCTGCCATTGTGAAGTGTTTGCCACTGTAATTGAGGCCCCTATTAATACCTCCCTACTGTCTATTGTAACCCTCCCCCTTCTCCTCCCCCATGGGTAAATAATTCATCCCTTTGCCTATCTACCCTTTTTACCCCAATACTTATACAGTAAGGTCCATAAATATTGGGACATCGACACAATTCTAAACTTTTTGGCTCTATACACCACCACAATGGATTTGAAATGAAACTAACAAGATGTGCTTTAACTGCAGACTTTCAGCTTTAATTTGAGGGTATTTACATCCAAATCAGGTGAACGGTGTAGGAATTACAACAGTTTGTATATGTGCCTCCCACTTTTTAAGGGACCAAAAGTAATGGGACAGATTAACAGTCATAAAACAAACTTTCACTTTGTAATACTTGGTTGCAAATCCTTTGCAGTCAATTACAGCCTGAAGTCTGGAACGCATAGACATCACCAGATGCTGGGTTTCATCCCTGGTGATGCTCTGCCAGACCTCTATTGCAACTATCTTCAGTTCCTGCTTGTTCTTGGGGCATTTTCCCTTCAGTTTTGTCTTCAGCAAGTGAAATGCATGCTCAATCGGATTCAGATCAGGTGATTGAACTGAACTGTGAAGGCTTTTTTAGGTGTTTTGAAAACTCTAATCTGGCCTTCCTGTTTTTGAGGCTCACCAATGGTTTACATCTTGTGGTGAACCCTCTGTATTTACTCTGGTGAAGTCTTCTCTTGATTGTTGACTTTGACACACATACACCTACCTCTTGGAGAGTGTTCTTGATCTGGCCAACTGTTGTGAAGGATGTTTTCTTCACCAGGGAAATAATTCTTCGGTCATCCACCACAGTTGTTTTCTGTGGTCTTCCGGGTCTTTTGGTGTTGCTGAGCTCACCGGTGTGTTCTTTCTTTTTAAGTATGTTCCAAACAGTTGATTTGGCCACACCTAATGTTTTTGCTATCTCTCTGATGGGTTTGTTTTGTTTTTTCAGCCTAATGAAGTCTGCAGTTAAAGCACATCTTGTTAGTTTCATTTCAAATCCATTGTGGTGGTGTATAGAGCCAAAAAGTTTAGAATTGTGTCGATGTCCCAATATTTATGGACCTGACTGTATATAGTCCCTCCCCCCACCTACAAGTTTAAAAACTCCACCAGCCGTTCTAACATCCTATCCCCTAGCACAAAAGCTCCCTCATCATTAAGGTGCAATCCATCCCTGCTATAAAGATTGTACCCAAGTGAGAAGCCAGCCCAGTGCTCTAAAAACCGCAAACCCTCTGCACTGCACCACTTTTTTAGCCATGAATTAACCTCCCTCAGCTCCTTCTGTCTCCCTGGGCTAGCATGTGGCACTGGTAGTATCTCAGAAAATACTTCCTTGGAGGTCCTTGCTTTAAGCTTATTCCCTAGTTCTTTAAAATCACTCTTTAGGACACGCCATCTTCCTCTTACTTTGTCATTGGTACCAATATGTACCAAGACTGCAGGTTCATTTCCAACCCCTCCCAATAATTTATCCACCCGATCCACAACATGCCGAACCCGAGCAACCGGGAGACAGCAAACTGTTCGATTGCTGAGATCTGGGTGACAAATCACCCTGTCTACCTTCCTAATATTAGAGTCCCCTACCACCAAACCTGTCTGTTGCTCTGTCTAATCTGCCCTCCCACTCCTCCAGTAGAACTGTTCTCCCGGCTGTTAGAGGTAACAGCTCTAACTGGCATTGCCATTCCTGAATGGACATCCCCAACAGTTTCACTCAATCTGGCAAATCTGTTGGTGTTTGCCAACTCAGAACTGGCCTGCCTCCTCCTGTTCCCCCTGATTCCCCTTCTAACTGTAACCTACCACCTCATTTGCCCCATCTCCACCCTCCATGCTAGGCCCAGCTAAACTGTGCTCAGTGAGCAACAACTCCCTTTCCAGTGTGACAATATCATGAAGTGTTGCAATTTTCCTTGCTAGTTCTTCAGTTTGAGCTTCCAGAGAGGAGACACGCTCACACCTGTCACAGAGGTATGGACCCTGGATCATCTGTTCTAGTAGTGCATACATGTGGCAGGATGCATACTCTGTGAGGTTGCCACTGGACTGACTGATTATCAGTTACAAAAAAATACAGTGAGAAAACAAATCCATGTATTTGTATAAAGATTGCTTTTCTACACCTAAACCCAAACAAAACAGAAAAAAATATATATGTTTGTTTTCTATTTTTTCTTATAATACCCATTTTCTTTGAATTCCCTCCTTTTTATTCAATCTCCTACACACTAACTACACTTACACTAGAAATGATTGAAAGCTCCCAAGCTAGCTCTTCCCTTGTTAAAATAAACCCTGCCTACTCAACTGTACAATGATAAACGAGCACAGGACAGAAAACACTGCCCTGCCCCACAGAACACGACAAAATGCACACAGATAAACCTTTACACACAGGCCAAACCACACCCACTCTCACCTGGACCCTGATTACAGCCCACAGGAAACAAATCACTTCACTGATTTACAGAACTGATTCAAACAGAACACCACACAAATGCACACATATAAACCTTTACACAGGCCAAACCACACCCACGCTCACCTGGACACTGATTACACCCCAGAGGAAAGAAAACACTGCACTGATTTACAGAACAGATTCCTACTTCTGTAGCTGAATCACAGACATCATGAAATCGATTATGCATGAGGTGGATCAGGAGTGGGCTCCCTGTTCTGAAGTGTTTGCTCCCACAATTCACTAGCCAGTGCCAGCAATATTCCAGAGGAGTGGATACTTTCTGACCTCCTAGTCTCCTCTTGCCCGGGCCCCAGAAGGAGTCCACCCTGGCACAGATCACTAATCTAAGACAAGAGCACCAAAACCAGTTACGCCAAGTGTTGGTCCTGATTTGTTTTGTTTGTTCTAAAAAAACTCCATGATCACCCATGATGTTTTTACCCAGGGACAAAGCTCCTTGAATAATCCTCCTACAGGGTACCTGAAGTAGTGAGGGACAGCATCCAAAAAAAAACTGCAGGAGATGCTAGATTTGGGGGGTAATCAAACATTCTGTGGACCATAGGCATCTCCTGTGGTAGTCATCCTGAAAAAGAAAGTGTGGACTATCAAAAAATCAATTACAAGACGACAGCTCAGGAGGGCTAACTACCTCACTACACTGGACTTGTCTGAAGGCAACTGGCAAACTATGGTTTCTCAAAGGTAAAGCCAGCATTCACCAAGCCTTTCTGGCTATATTAAATGATATGCCCTTCAGGATGAAGAATGCGCTGGCTACCTTCCAGCCCTGTAGTGAGCAGATTGCTGCATGGGTATCAAGTTTTTACCCATGCTTATCTGGATGACATAGCCATCCATAGTGCCTCTTCGGTCAAGCAGCAGGAGCACCTGGCTATAATTTTAGACTCTATTCAGTAGCTGAAATTAACCATCCACACGTGCCAATTCGCCAGGACAGAAGTGCAGTATTTGGGTCACTGGGTAGGGGGATGTAAAGTGAGCATTGAAACCTCTATGACTAAGGCTAGAGCTAGCGGGCCCACTTTCTGAACCAAGAAGGAGGTTATGGCATTTCTAGGCACAGCAGGTTTGTTTCTCCCTAAAACACACTGGCCAAGTCACTGACCTATCTAACCAGGAAGAAGATTCCCCACCTGATCGAGTTGTCCAATTCTCGACTCATCCTTGTTGCTCCTTATTAGACTCACCCCTTTATCCCCTTCATCATCCCAACTAATGCCTCCACCTATGACATCAGAGACGTTCTCCTCCAAGTAGAGAGAAGAAACTCTGCTTATTGCAGCAATGCTCATGCTATAATATAATTTTCAAAGCTGAATTGAAATGTTTTTCTCTTGAATTACTGATTTCTTTGCTCATCAGTTATTAAATCTTTAACCAACAGACCGCCGGAGGGGGCACCACTCTCTAACCTCCTTTGTGTTCTTATGCCAGCCAATCGTAATTCTTTGATCTTCCCTCTCTGTACAGAAATAAATTACTTGGTTTGACGAACAGATAACAATTTAATAAATAGGGGCAGGCTTAATATGGAGCCCACTAAATGAAAAACTAATTTTTATTTTTAAAACTGTTTTACCCCAAAACAGCAAGTTGTAAATATTGGTCCTCAGAGGCCCCTTTAGCAGATACATCACTTCAAAGTCACATATTTTCGAAGTTGTCAGACAAGTTTGACTGAAACTGGAGAATGTGAAATAGACCAGAATTTATGGAAACTAAACCAATTATGCTCTTAAACCCCATTCACCCCATCAGTTCAGGAAAAACTATACTTTTATGTTTTGGGAAAGTCCCTTGCTTTTTCTTTGCAGTCTGTTGACATAAATAAAGAAACATTGATTTAACAGTTGATATGAAACATTTGACCTATTTACCTCAACTGGCTTAATAAACCCTCAGAATGAACAAATATGTTGGGCATGCTTCATTTTCTATACTGTGTTTGGAATCAGGACCACTTATCGAACTCTCTCTATAATGCAGTCAGTGGTTTATTTCTGCCTAGGAAAACATGACTCAAGCATCAACTTCGGGTAACAGTAGGCTACCTCAATGTGCAGTGCTATGCACAGAAAGGTATGATTTTAAGTTTCCCTGTCACTTCCGGCCATATTGTATATACACATATACACACACACGCATGCTAACATACAGAGTTACGAAATAATGGGAACACATACAATATATTAATATCAAGGGCATAGGTTCACCTTTTGACTTTAGAACAGCTTCAGTTCTTCTTAGAATGTTGCCATACAAGCTATGTGCTGTGTATGTTGGGAAACTGCACCATTCTTCAAGAAGAAAAGCCTCCAGTTCTTTAAGGGATGAAGGAGGTAGAGATCTACTTCTCATTCTGCACTCCGAAGCTTCCCATAAAGGTTCAATGATGTTTAGATCTGGTGATTGGTGAGGCCATGGATCGTGTTTGACTCCTTTCTGGTGTTCGTGAAACTCCTTTTTGTTTAGCAGTGTGTATTATGGTATTAATTATTGTGGAATATAGGAACATCATGAGGGAA
Source organism: Discoglossus pictus (assembly GCA_027410445.1). NCBI lineage: Eukaryota > Metazoa > Chordata > Amphibia > Anura > Alytidae > Discoglossus > Discoglossus pictus. The sequence goes on from CM050171.1 coordinate 112,375,416, forward strand.
CAGTGGGGCCATATTAATTTCAAAGCCCGTAGCAGCAACGGGACACCCGCAAAGCCTGCAGGCTTCAAATTCTGCTGTGTAACAGAGCTATTACATTCAACCATGCCACAAGCTCAGGGCTGTAGACGCAAGCCTGTAAACTCTTTCTGCACACGCAAGCTGTTAAGGGGCTGGCTGAGACGCAATCGACTGTGACTATCCAATTGCAGTATAACATAGTGCGACACAGGGCTCTCAGCCAATAGAAAGCAGTGAACCACAATTAACTCGACAGGAAGGGGTTTAAAAGGGCACGAAAACTGTACATCATTGACTGTGCTGTAGCTGATCAAGTGAACACAAAGGTCTAGGCGTTGGTGGGTTTGTAAGCATTGAAGAGAGAGAGAGAGAGAGAAAGAGAGGGAGATTTGTAATTTTTTTGATATTTTGAACTCTAATATATATTAATCCTTAATTTACAACACACATTATTATTGATTACATAATTCCCACACATAGATTAATACGTACACCTAGCTATACATAGTGGTAGGCCACAGCACATCTACACCCCCCCACCCATACATCGGCCTACCTCCCATACAATTACTATACTACACATAATACTCACATTCTTGTTTTACCACATCCACGTATATATTATATTTATTTATCCTTACTTTTATTTCATAGATCATAGGGGGGTAGAGGAGGTGAGGAGGAAAGTGAGGAGAGAGAGGAGAGGAGAGAGAGGCGAACATCGGGAGGGAGAGTAAGGAGAGGAGGAGAGTAAGGAAAGGAGGAGAGTGAGGAGAACTAGAGTTATGGAGAGCGGGAGAACCAGGTCACGGAGGTCAGGTGGAGGAAAGCAGCAGTGGGAGGGATGTGCCCCCAGATGTAGGTACACAAGAACACATCTTGCGGGAGGAAATGGATAAATGCCCTTTTAACAAATCTAAAATTTGGCAACATTCTTTTAATCTCTCTTGGTCAGAAGAAGAATGGTCCGATTCATTTATTCTCACAGATCAAATAATTAAAAATACATCATACAGAGAGCTACACTTTAAATTAAGTACTCAATGGTATTATGTTCCAACAAAAATGGCTCAGATTACTAAAAAAGATAATCTGAAGTTTTGTTGGAGGAACTGTGGCTTGGTGGGTTCACATGCCCATATATGGTGGAGTTGCCCGATAATTCAACAATTTTGGGAAACTTGTTTTGGGCATATTAGGAATATTTTGGGCATTACCATTTCCTTTTCTGTAGAAAATGTTTTATTTCAAATTTTTTCGAATCAGCTTGCTCTGGACGTAATTGCGTTTTTACTTCAGATATTCATGGCATCTAAACTGTTGATAGCAAGGAGATGGGGTCAGTCTTCCGTTCCCTCTTGGGGTGAAATCACATATATGGTAGATAGAAACAGAAATCTTGAAAAATCTCTTCAAGAGCAAGGTCTTATAAAAATAAAACGTTATAAATGGAAAATTTGGGATCAAAATAAAGATCTTTCTCGGTTATGATCTTAGTTTTAATATCTCTGGGACTTAGCTCCCAGAAATTATAATTTCTGGTATAAGTCCACAATATGTATTGTAAATGTATGTCTTATCTTTTTCTTTTGTCGTTTTTTTTTTTGCTGTGTATTCTGTTTTATATATTTATATTGTAATTGTCTACTTTTGATACCAATAAATAAATAAAAAAAATAAAAAACAAGAACACGGATGCCAGAAACCACTATCGGATCATAGTGGGAGAGATGTGAGGCCTAGCCAGAAGGTAGAGGCCTGGAGTCAGATAGCTTCAGCTGTTGCGGCATTAGGGGTTAAAATAGGGACATAAAGTCTGTCAAACACGGATATGACGACAGCTGAAGGTGAAGAATAAGATGGCAACCGGTGGTGGGCCACCAGCCAACATGACATACCGTAGATGCGAGCAGAGAATGAAGGAGTGGATTGAGCTAGCAGCAGTAGTGGGCCTTCCAGGACAGGTGAACATGGGTGTGCCAAGAACCATGCAAAGTGAGTATGATATCACACCACACACATTGGTGTGTGAACTGGGGGTGGGGGGTGGGGGGGGGGCAAGTACTCCACAGATATCAAGCTGTTTGTATATATGTATAAGTAAGGTTGTACTCTGGCTGATGTATACAATGAGCTGTATCCCCCTAGAATTATTCTGCCTCCTACACCCCTGCCCACACGCATACATAACTGACATATAATAGCACTGTAAGCCCTATGGTTATGATTAAAGATATGTGGAGCATCAATAAAAATGTAAATCCTGGTAGCAAACATATCCTTTTCATAATTTGTATCAATGAAATGTCTGGCCAATACCTGCATTTAAAAATGATTTCCTATTAGATCACGAATGATTTGACATTCAAAAGAGACTACGTCTGGGTGTGCGCACTGCGGCATATGTGGATACAGACTCTGTATGACTGCATGTGCATGTCATATACTGTCCTAACCTGGACCATGTCTCAGCTGCATATTAACAACCATTGCTGGGAACTTGTCACAGATCGGTCAGTCTCACACTCTGCACAGCCGATCGTAAGCACGTGTCTGATGAACATGCAGATGGCACACCACACCTGCAGTACACATATTTATATGACCCATGATCCACAAAGGTCATTAAGCAGGCTGTGGTTCATCTGTGTAACCCGGTGACCATGATGTCAAGGATATGGAAACACATAGCTCTCAATTGTGTAGGAAAAGCAACTCAAACATATTTTTTCTTCTATTTCAGTACCAAGGAAGACAAGGCCGACCAAAGAGGGGAGGCTACACTGGCGGTGGGAGTGGTTGATGAAGAAGACCAAGACATTCACGTTCACCATCATATCAGGAGTGGGAATCACTCCCTGTGCCACCAATAGCATCATCAAGCCATGCACAGCTGCTCCAGCCCCTTCCACAGGCCATGTCCTGGCCCCAGCCATCATCACAGCTGCCGCCTGCTACAAAAACATAGCAGCCATGGCAGGCCACAAGCACTCCCACACAATGGGGTCCCTCAACATGGCCTCCCACACAATGGGCTCCCCCAATATGGCCCAACACCTCAGGCCTCCTGCCTATATCTCAGGCACTCCTGTCGACCCCTCCAGCGCTGCTGCCAACACCTCAGGCTCTGCTGCAGTCACCTCCAGCCTTGCTGCAGTAACCTCTGGCCCTGCTGCCGTCACCTCCGGCCCCAATGCCATCACCTCCAGCCCCAATGCCATCACCTCCAGCCCCAATGCCATCACCTCCAGCCCCAATGCCATCAACATCAGCCACAATGCCGTCACCTCCGGCCCCAATTCCGTCACCTCCGGCCCCAATGCCATCAACTTCAGACACAATGCTGTCAACACCACCACCCCTGACATTGAGGGAAATCATGGCTAGTTTCACCAGGTAGGACATGGCACGCAAGAAACAACAGACTGAGAGGCTCCTGTTGCTCAGAGGGTAGTGTCGGCTCACACACACCCTCCTGGCGAGCACCAGATCACTCCATTCTGAGGTGAGGAGGCACAACCGAAGGATGGAGATATATGAGGTACAGGCGATTTGGGACAGACAGCAACCTATCCAATTAGCCGAACGCCAGCTCATACCTCCCCAGCCTTCGGTTTCACAACTGCAGCCCTCTCCATCATCTCAAGCTGATCCCCAGCCACCCAACGTAGTGGCACCCCATGCTCCTACACTACCTAGACATGGAAAAGTGAGATGGGGCATGGGCACTAAAGGTGGGGGCCTAGTGCGGTCTAAGAGAAGGTCTTAGGACCATCCACAAAGTCCTCCTCTTGATCATTCCTCACTGAATACTGATTGGTATAGATGTTGACATATTATTGACTGGCTACAGAGTGTGTACATGTCTGGTTATGTTTAACATTTCAACAATTGATGTTTAATGTGGATTGACCTTGAGATGAGGTGTTGTAGTTAAACAGAATATTGTTATGATTGATATCTTGTTCTTGTCTCTGTAGGTGTTAATGGCCAAATCTCATGACCATGAAGGCATGTTCTTCATCTTCGAGCAGTACAATACCATCATGTGAGTGAACACTCAACCCAGTTCCCAACAGGTATTCAATCAGTGTCATTCACTACTGCAGATGCATCTGAAATGCAATATATGACAACATATGTCTTCACTAATGAACATGACTGGTGTGAGTTTCAATTATAAAGAATAGTGTCCCGGATTTAGAGTTGCACGGTCACATTAGGATCTGCTAATCCAAACCAATAGTTATACATGCGTTTGTGTTGCATTTCATCCCGCTAACAGTATAAAGCGGATTAATGTATGTCATGTCATCAACAAATAGAATGGATGATTTCCTTGGTTTGACATCAGGATCAATGTGCATCTGTTTAGGGGTAATGTGAACAGTGTAAGCTGTCTCGCCTTGGTACCACCCATATACCAGTAAGATCTGATATCCGCATGGCACAACTATTCTATGTAGATAGTGACAGTACTTTTTGCTGAAAGATTGTGTTCACAGTGAAACATGCCTTGTTGTATTACACATCCTCAACATATTCCTGGAACGCTGATTGAACAGGACTGAAGTGTCCAGAGCAAAAACAATGTACTATAATAACAGCTTATGATTGTTCTAACACCTCCTCTTTATGTTTTCCAGATTCCTATCATCTATTTGGCAATCATCATTAATGTATGAAAACACCTTGTGTGTGGAATTGATTAGTATTACATGATCCATGATTTCTAGCATCTGTTTAATATAGCAGATGGAAACCATATGGTTCCTGATGTGCATTAATGGTTATTTCTATGAAATGGAGTGTTGTATGATGTTCCTATATCACATCCGATTATGGTTACTGTGGTGTCCTGACCACATGTGAGCCTAGTAGATGCTATGCTTTATCCGTATGATGTTGTCTAACAGTTTACCCTTTCGGTGTCCTTTGATTGTCCACAGCCTCTTGGCGTGGGATTTCCAGCAATGGCATTGGGCTTTCCAGTATGTCCGTAGCAGAGATTGTCCCTGATGGAGATGAGTTGGCTGTGTCTCCACATGCCTCTGCACAGCCTCCATGTGTCCACTAGAAAGAGAACTGGCAACCCACTCCAGTATCTTTGGTGTGCAAACCCTGTGGAACATCACAGACAGAGACCTTGCTAAATGTGCTGCAGTGCATCGGGTCACAGAGAGTCGGACACAACTATGGGACTGAACAACAAATTATAAAATGTTTCCCTGGTACTTGATCTATGTGATGTGGCCACTATTTGTTTTTCCAATGTAGATGTGATGAGCAAAATGTATATGCAATCATATATATATTCCATGGTCCACATTAGAGCCTCTGTGAGTGAGGAAGGGTTAATATTGCATCAGTTTCATGTTTTTGTGTTGCTATTTAATCAGGTAGTGTGTCTCTAATTGCTTTATGCATGTTGCAGCATGGCTTTTCATATTGGCATATGCATGACCATTCCAACATATGATAAAATTTAATATTTTTGAAATGCCTATTTTTTATTTGGGGATTGTTGTGTAATTAATTGTAATGCCTTTCCATGCTTTCCCCATTTTTTCATTCCATTCTTTTTTTATTGAAGACAATAAACAATAGCAAATTAAATTGAAAAATTTACAGATTCCACAGCAATATTAAATATACATAAATTTTATGTCAACCTTCAACACTTAAACAGAAAAAAAATAATAAAAAGCAAAAGAAAACTAGCACTTGGCACATCAATTCAAAAACATAAAATAAGACTAGGCTTGAGGAAAACTTGCATTCAATTTGTGGTTTATCTGTTGCCTTCTCACATTTGTAATTATTTTCTGTGATTAACAGACAGAGGAGAACACTCCTCTTGTCTTAACTTAAACTTTCCCAGTTTATGAAACCGGGGGCTTAATAATACTGAAGAAAACTAGGTAAAATATTCTAGAAGGCAAAGGGAGAAAAACAAAAATGAAAAGAGAAAATAAAAAAAAAGGAGAAAAAGAGAGAAAAAAGAAGAAAGAATAGAACCAAATAGGAACTAAACAGGAAGAAGAAAGCAAAAAATAGAAGAGAAAATAAATAAGAAAGGGGCAAAATAAAATAAAAGGAGGTAAAAAAATGACATTACCTTTACTCCTGACCAACTTAGGTCTGGGGGGGGGGGGGCCTCCGGCCTCACTGCCCCACTGGGACAAGGCTCAAGAAGAAGGAATAGTGCAGTTTACCTAATTGAAATGCTATATTTGGGTCCATATCTTTAAGAACTGGGGGTACAGACCTTCCAGAATACTGGTCAGTATTTCATTAATCATTATAAAGTTAACCTTGAGGAAAATCTCTTCAAAGTTAAGCTTTGAGGACTTCCAGTTCCAGTGGCGGCTGGTAAACTTTCAAGTTGGAGGAGCGCCAGAGCAAGACTTGGCTCCTCCCCTTACACACCTATGTTTAAACCCCTCCCCCTGTTATCATATTGACCTTTATATGCCCTGCCCAATGACCTTATACTTGCCCCGCCCATTGAAATAGATGCCACCTACTGATTTTTTAATACTGTTTAAAAATTCTAGAATCTTGGGATTCAGGCAAATAATAACATTTCTCTTCTGCATGAATGCAATGACACTCACCAACAGTTGACTCTCTTTCTCGTGGTGTCTTCAAGTGTTGTAGTCCAAAAAAGCCTGCAGCCGCAGAGTGTTTGAACCTGGGTCTGATATAAAACAAGCAAACAAATCAGAGAGTGCAAGACCCCAACCATACTTAAAAACACTTATGAAACCAAGCAAGACTATCTAGGCCCCAATCATACCAAAAAAAAAACATATTATACAAAGAGGGACTATATAGGCCACAACCGGACCTTAAAAACCCACATTACACCAAGCAGGACAATATAGTCCCCAACCGGACCTTAAAAAACCCACATTACACCAAGCGGAACCATATAGGCCACAACCAGACCTTCAAAACTCACATTACACCAAGCGGTACCATATAGGCCCCAACGAGACATTAAAAACCCACATTACAACAAACGGGACCAGCACCAATTGTACCTTTAAAACCTTAAAATACCAAGCGAGACTATAAAGGCCAAAACTGTACCTAAAAAAACCCACATTACACCAATCAGGATATTATAGGCCCAAACCGTACCTAAAAAATATATAAAATACCAAGCGGGACTATATATAGGCCTAAACCGGACCTTAAAAACCAACATTACATCAAGCGGACCATACAGGCCCCAACCGTACCATAAAATACTAAGCGGGACTATAAAGGCCAAAACCGTACCTAAAAAGCCTTAAAATACCAAGTGGGACTATATAAACCCCAACCGGACCTTAAAAACCCACATTACACCAAGCGGGACCATATAGGCCCCAACCAGACCTTAAAAAGCCACATTACACCAAGCGGGACCATATCGGCACCAACCATACCTTTAAAACCTTAAAATACCAAGCGGGACTATATAGGCCAAAACTGTACCTAAAAGACCTTAAAATACCAAGCAAGACTATATAAACCCCAACCGGACGTTAAAAAACCCACATTAGACCAAGCGGGACCATATAGGCCCCAACCATACCTAAAAAAAAACTTAAAATATCAAGTGGGACTATATAAGCCAAAACTGTATCTAAAAAAAACTTAAAATATCAAGCGGGAATATATAGTCCCCAATCGGACGTTAAAAACCCAAATTACACCAAGCAGAACCATATATGCCCCAACCGGACCTTAAATACACAGATTACACCAAGCGGGACCATATAGGCCCCAACCAGACCTTAAAAACTCACATTACACCAAGCGAGACCATGTAGGCCCCAACCGGACCTTAAAAACACACATTACACCAAGCTGGACCATATATGCCCCAACCATACCTTAAAAACTCACATTACACCAAGCGAGACCATGTAGGCCCCAAAAGGACCTTAAATACACAGATTACACCAAGCGGGACCATATAGGCCCCAACCAGACCTTAAAAACTCACATTACACCAAGCTGGACCATATATGCCCCAACCGGGCCATAAAAACCCTCATTACACCAAGCGGGACCATATAGGCCAAACCAGGCCACACATTTTTTTTTACACCAAGCTGGACCATATAGGCCCCAGCGGGACCTTAAAAACCTTTGGCACTCATTGTGGGCCTCTCCCCCCTTCCACTGTGTCTCTTTCCCCCCTCCTCTGTGTCTCTTCCCCCCTCTCTCACCTCCTCTGTGTCTCTTCCCTCCCTCTCCCCCTCCTCTGTGTCTCTTCCCCCCTCCTCTGTCTCTTCCCCCCTCTCTCACCTCCTCTGTGTCTCTTCACACCCTCTCCCCCTCTCTGTGTCTCTTCCCCCTTACCACTCCTCTGTGTCTCTTCCCCCCTTTCCCCTCCTCTGTCTCTTCCACCTCTCCCCCTCCTCTGTGTTTCTTCCCCCTCTCCCCCTCCTCTGTATCTCTCCCCCCCTCCTCTTTGTCTCTTCCCCCTCTCCCCCCTCCTCTGTATCTATTCCCCCTTCCCCCTCCTTTGCGTCTCTTCCCCCTCCTCTGTATCTCTTTGACCCCTCTCCCCCCTCCTCTGTGTCTCTTTGCCCCCTCTCCCCCCTCCTCTGTATCTCTTCTTCCTCTCCCCCTCCTCTGTGTCTCTTCCCGCCTTTCCCCCCTCCTCTGTGTCTCTTTCCTCCGCTCTCCCCCCTCCTCTGTGTCTCTTCCCCCCTCCTATGTGTCTCAGGGAAGGGAGAGGAGGGGAGAGACACAAAGGGGGGAGGAGGAGAGGAGAGACACAGGGGAGGGAGATGGGGGGAAGGAAACACAAGGAAAGGGAGGGTGGAAGAGACACATAGGAGGGGGGAGAGGGGGAAGAGATATAGAGGTGAGGGAGATGGGGGAAGGGACACAGAGGATGGGGTAGAGACAAAGGGGGAGAGGGGGCAAAGATACAGAGGAGGGAGGGAGAGGGGAAGAAAGAGACACAGAGGAGGGGGGAAAGGGGGGGGGGGGAAGAGACACAGAGGAGGGGGAGAGGGGGCAAAGAGACACAGAGGAGGGGGAGAGGAAGAAGATATACATAGGAGGGGGAGAGGGGGCAAAGAGACACAGAGGAGGGGGAGAGGGGTCAAAGAGATACAGAGGAGGGGAGAAAAGACACAGAGGAGGGGGAAGGGGGGAATAGATACAGAGGAGGGGGAGAGGGGAAGAGACACAGGAGGGGGGAACAGATACAGAGGAGGGGGGAGAGGGGGAAGAGACAAAGAGGAGGGGGGGAAAGACACAGAGGAGGGGAGAGAGGGGGAAGAGACACAGGAGGGGGGAACAGATACAGAGGAGGGGGGAGAGGGGGAAGAGACAAAGAGGAGGGGGGAAGAGACACAGAGGAGGGGATAGGAGGGGAGAGACACAGAGGGGGAAGGAGGAGGGGAGAGACACATGGGAGGGAGATGGGGGGAAGGAAACACAAGGAAAAGGAGTTGTTCACTCACATTTAGTTACATTGTAAACAAAGGTAAGTTATAGCACTTCCACAGATATCCACTATAGATTGTCATTGTGTGATCGATGGAACTCCAGATCTCCGTGAGCCTCAAGATAGAGGCTATAGTAGGGTGGTGCAGAACATATATGGGTTCCTATATCAGGAGACACCAACAGAGGCCACAACCGAACCTGGTTAAATAGCCAGGGTATACCATCTCCCCTCTATATATGATGTATTATCCAGATAATCACTCCCAATCATACATACACATAACACCTCCACCCCACACCTATATCAACTATGGATATATTGGTGAAATCCAGGGGCACTGAGGTCCCTTATCAATAAAGGATAGTGCTATATAGCTTAAAATAAATAAAAATAAATAAAATCAATAATACAAGATAAAATTGGGTACACCTGATATTGTGTATTCTACCCGAAATAGGGGAATGTAGAATACACACCATCAGGACTTTTATACTTTTATCCTGCGGTGACCAGTACTTTTACGAAGCAGCACACTATCGGATAGCAAAGACCAATACGTATCTTTAGACCGGCAGAGACTGTCCATAGTGGCCCCTCGATCTGTGGGAAAGTGGACCCCTGCCATCTTGGTCCACCAAAGATAAGCAACATTTGTGTCATTACTATCATTGGTTTTAAGCCTTTTTGGACATTTACATCTTAGTCTTTGGTATTTATGAAACCAGGATCTTAAGTTATCTTCACACATTACAACTGCTATCAACATACAGTACATGGATAAAGTGTGAAGATCCATATTGACATTGATATTGCCATCTGAGATGGACATTTGATTTTGATATTGGAATACTATATTTTAAACATTCACATGGGTATATTTACTAGTAGTTTATTGTGGACCATTTATGTATATCTATATCCATTGGAAGTCTGTCACTTTTATGATTATCATCTGAATTAATTTATATATATATATATATATATATATATATTACAATTAGCTGGTGTAGCGCTGTGATTCTACATACTCTTACTAAATAAGGAGGATTTGTGGTTACTTTTTTTCATGTGTTTTTTAAGCGTTTATTTTAATTAGGAATATTTTTAGTTTGGATTGAATAAGACAGTTAAGTTTTGGAACACTTTAAAACAGAAATTACTTTGGTTGTCTGCTCTTCAAGCAATTTAATAAACAGAAGTGGCCCTATTTGTGGAGCCCATGATGGTTTTTAATTGCATATATTACTAAGTTTCTAAATTAAAAGTTACTTTTTGCCCTGTAACAGTCTTTGTTCTTCAATAGAGCAAGTTGTAAATATCTGTCTCCAGCTGCCTTTTAAGCAGAATAATTTCAAAGTCACATATTTTCAGTCAAGCTTGACTGAAACCAGAGAATGTGGAAAAGACCAGAATTTAGTGACACAAACCTGTGTGAGATCTCAAATCCCATTCCCTGCATCAATTCTGGTAAAGTACCCATTTTTTCCATGCAGTCTGTTGACAGTAATATAAAAATACTGATTTAAAACCTGATATGACCCATTTATTGTTGTTTAGTCATTCAATCATGTATGACTCTCCATGACCCTATGGACTGCAACACACCAGGCACATCTGTCAACCACTGCCCCTCTCAGCTCCATCAAGCTCATGTTCATTGCTTCAATTACCTATCCATCACCGCCTCTGTCGGTTCCTTCTTTATGTGCCTTTAATCTTTCCCAGCATCAGAGCTTTCTCTCGGTAATTTTGTTTCCTCATTATATGATCAAAAGATTTGAGCCTTAAACTCATGATCACACCTTCCAGTGAACACTTTGTCTTGATTTCCTGAAGTAATGATTTATTGGAGCTTCTTGCAGTCCAAGGGACCCTAAGCAGTTTTCTCCAACACCACAATTCAAAGGCCCAGATCTATGACACTCAGCCTTCTTTAGGGTCCAGTTGTCATATCCATATGTTACAAATGGGAATATCATCTTTTTAACGTTGAGCAGCAGGCCAGCTTTTGCACTTTCTTCTTTTACCCTCATCAATAGGTCCTTTAGTTCCTACTCACTTTCTGTCAAGTATCATCTGTGTATCAGAAGTTGTTGATATTTCTTCCAGCAATAATGATTCAGACTTTGGATTCATCCAGTCTGACCTTACGCATGATGTCCTCTGCATATAAGCTGAATAAAGAAGGTGACAGTATACAAACTGGTCGTGCTATTTTCCAATCTTAAACCTTTCTGCTGCTCCGTGTTCGGTTCTGACCGTGGCTTCTTGGTCCACATACAGATTCCTCAGGAGGCCTGACAAAGTCTTTTACTGTTTTTTCAGTGTGCAGTTGTCTCTTCTGCTTGGCCTTGGCACTTCTGATCTTCAGTTTAGCCTACCTCTCTTTGTTTAACATACTTCTCTGTCATCAGTTTATATATTCTATTAGCTTTTTTGCCTAATGTATACTTGCCTCTTAACTGGCTTTATTTGAACATACTTAATTCAACATGAGATTGCCTTTAAGCTCACCAACTGACATTTTTCCAGTTCTATTTACTATCAGGACTGAGCAGTCACTTCTGCAGGGGCTCAGCCAATGTCACTGAGCCTCATAACATCCACCAACTGACATTTTTCCTGGATCCATTCACCTTGGTTTATTTTGCCTCTAGACCTTGAGCCTCACACACCACCAATTTTCAGCCTCTAAAATAATATAATATGCCATCCCACCTACCCTATCCACACCCACCCATCTAAGATTTGTGTTAATTTACAGCGCATTTATTTTAGTAGCTCCCAATATAAGAAAAATCAGACCCCCTTTCTTGTTTCTAATGCATAAAATAATATATTATAAACTCAAGAACTTGTAATAAATATCCATATTTAATAATAATAACCATATGTTTATGGGTATTCACAACCATATCTATTCTACACATATCATTACAAATACATTTAAATGAATTACACCAGCATTGTCAGATGACTTATGTGTTTATAGCAGTTGGTTCTCTTGTAATTTTGAATTTTTTCTATTCTGTAGAGGATTACAATTCTGTGATCAGGATACATGTACCATACATATGTATGCATAATTGAGAAAATTAGTGAAGTGTAGATCAAATATTCATTCCCTTCACCAACATAGTCCATTCCCTAAGTAAACATAGTTATATTTGTATATGGGTACAAAGTCCTTGATGAAAATATAACAAAAAATGGGTTATAATGAGATATACGTTCCTTTATAGATACAATTATAAATATACTAGTCAATTGCTTGTCAAAAATGATGGTATAATATTGTATGTTCTGTCTCTTTGTACGCTCTCGCTCTATGTACCCTCGATCTCTCTCTCTCTCTCTCTCTCTCTCTGTGTGTGCACCCTCTATCTCTCTCTGCACCCTCTCCCTCTCTCTGTGCTCACTCTCTCTCAAACTGTGCACCCTCTTTCTCCTTTTCTCTCTGTCCTTCTCTCTCTTTCTCTCCCTCCTTCTCTCTCTGGCTTCCCCTCTCTCCCTCCCTTCCTCTCTCTCTCTCTCCCTCCTTCCTTCTCTGTATCCTTCTCTCTCTCTTGCCCTCTTTCTTTTCTTCTCTACCTCCTTCTCTCTCCCTCTGTCCTTCTCTCTAACTCTCCCCTCCTTCTCTCTCCCCATCTCTCTCTCCCTATCCTCATCACTCTCGCTCTTTCTCCCTCCTTCTCTCTCTCCCTTCCTCTCTCTCTCTCTCTCTCTCTCTCTCTCTCCCTCCTTCCTTCTATGTCTCCTTCTCTCTCTCTTGCTCTCTTTCTCTTCTTCTCTCCCTCCTTCTCTCTCTCCCCCTCTCTCCCTCCTTCTCTCTCCCTTCTTTCTTCTGTCTCTCCCCCTCCTTCCCTCTCGCCTCTCTCTCTCTCTCCTTCTCACTCTCTCTCTCCCTCCCTCTCCTATTCTCTCTATTTATCTCTCCCGCCACCCTCCTTCTCTCTCCTTCCCTCTTTTTCTCATCCTCCCTCTCCTTCTCTCTCCCTTCCTCTCCTTCTCTCCCTCTCCTTCACTCTCCCTCCCTCTCCCTTTGCCGCGCAATGCAAGGCTCGCAATTCAAGGCTTCGCATGTGCAACTTGCAATTCTCTTTCTCTCTCTCTCTCCCTCTCTCACTCCTTCTCTCTCCCTCCGTCCCTCACTCTCTCTCTCCCTCTCCTCCATCCTTTTCTCTCTCTCCCTCCCTCTCCTTCTCACTCTCTCTCCCCTCCTTCATTCTTTCTCCCTCTCTCTCTCCCTCATTCCTTCTCTGTCTCATTCTCTCTCTCCCTTCCTTTCTCTCTCTCCTTCCTTTTCTCCTTCTCTCCCCCTCCCTCTCCTTCTCTCTCCTTCTCTCTACTATCTCTTCCTCTCTTCTTCTCTCTCTCCTTCTCTCTCCCTCCTTCTCTCTCTCCCTCTCTCTCTCCCTCATTCCTTCTCTGTCTCATTCTCTCTCTCCCTTCCTTTCTCTCTCTCCTTCCTTCTCTTCTTCTCTCCCTTCTTCTCTCCCTTTCTCCCTACTTCTCTCCCCCTCTGTCCTTCTCTCTCTCGCCCCATCCTTCTCTCTCCTTCTCTCTCTCTCTCTCTCTCTCTCTCTCCTTCTCTCTCTCCCTCCCTCTCCTATTTTCTCTATTTCTCTCACCCTCCCTCTCCTTCTCTTTCCCTCCCTCTCCTTCTCTCTCACTCCCTCTCCCTTTGCCGCCCAATGCAAGGCTTTGCATGCACAACTCGAAATTCTCTTTCTCTCTCCCTCGCTCACTCCTCTCTCCATTCGTCCCTTACTCTCTCTCTCCCTCTACTTCATCCTTCTCTCTCCCTTCCTCTCCTTATCACTCTGTCCCCCCTCCTTCATTCTCTCACCTTCCCTCATCCCCTCTCTCTCCCTCTCCTTCTAGCTCCTTCCCTCTCATTCTCTCTAACTTATTATTTCTCTCCCTCTCTCTCTCTCTCCCTTCCCCTCTCTCTCACCTGCTTTCTCTTCTTCTCTCCCTCTCCTTCTCCCTCCCTCTCCTTCTCTCCCTCCCTTTCCTCTCTCCCACCCTCTCCCTTCGCAGTGCAAAGCGAGCCTCGCAATGTGCAGCAAAATGTGCAACTCGCAATTTTGCAAGCGTTACACACAAACTCGCATTACGACAACTATTTTAGTGATATATACAATTTAAAAAATATGGAAAGTCTAAAACATTTATTTTGCTATTGTCACTTGCTACATGACAATAAATGATATGCTAAGACATACTGACTGGTGATCACTAGACAATAAACTCTCACCACAGATACAAAAGGCATTATGTCACAATTCACGAATATTAGATCTTATATCGTTTCCTTGTGAGTAGGCTCTTACATTAATTACCTAAGTAATGCAGCTTGCAAGGAATATAACCTCCATGTACTCCTGGCGAAACTGTTCAGTATACATCTTGCATATTATCAATATTTTGTGTAATGAGCTACTCAAACTGGAACTAGGTATAGTGGTGTCTGATTATTGTTATTGTTTATACCATAATCCTGTTATAGCTAACAGATCCATCCTTAATTATATCCAAGACCCCTCCCGAAACCAGGCAGACAAAAAGACATCAAGCTGGCAAAATATGGATTGCTTTCTACAAGACTTGCAAGTGACTTGCTAGAGTAGTGGCATTCACCCCATCAGAACCTGCTCCTAATGTTGGTGAGCAGTGGTGGAGGTACTGCCAGTGCAGCAGGTGCAAAGCACACAGGGGCACAACTGGGTAGGGGTACTGTACTACCAGCAGCAGTGACTTGCAGTTAAGGGAGTCTCTTAATCCATTAGAAGAGTGGGTGATCGCCTATATTTACTGTATACTGTATGACTGTTTATTGACCCTTACATTGACCCTTGTATAGAGAAATTGGAAGGGGTCATCCCAAATTATTTCTCACCCAGGCCTTGCATTCACTAGATTCGCCAGTGTTGGTGAGATCTGGTGAATTTGAGAAACGGAAAGAAAAAAACATACAATTAGGGACACCTTATCAACAGGGAAATAATATTAAAACTTAACTTTCAGTAAACGGAAATCTTTCTTAAAATGATCAATACATATAATTTCTACTAAACAGTAGCAAATTGCTGGGGATACACCACAGTTATATAGTCGTCAGGTAGTTTAAAGGATATGTCCTTTACCATTTCTCAGTAATATAAGTGATGGACATAAACTAGTGAAGAAGGTATATTGTATTATATGCAGCATCGAATTAGTAACTGTACATACTGGGTAGAGAGGGTTTTCTAATATATCCAGTCCAAAATAAGACACTACAAATAGGTATATATGCATGATTATAAAAGTTAAAGGGAAAAGCAAGTCAGTTATCCATTCCCTAAGTCTATATAGTCCATTCCATAAGTAAACATAGTTCTATTAGTGGTAGCACGACTTTAGCGCGCCTGACAAATGTGTGCCGACAAATGCGCACTGACGCAAGCTCACTCCTCTGGCTGGTACTTTCCCCATAGTCATCTCTCTGGCCTGTCCTCTCCCTTGCTTACTTCTCTGCATACTCTTTTTCAACCCCTCTGCTCACCCCTCTAGCCAGTCCTTACCCCATCCCCAATGCTCACCCTCTGGACGGTCATTTTCTTTCCATCCCCACTTTCTTTACCCCTCTGGGCTCTCCCCATACAGCGGTATCAGGCACCTATAGGACTATAAACCTGGCTATACATCGTTATCGGGCTTCGCTAGGACTATACAGCGCTATCTGTCTCCCCTTCTCCTCTCATTCATCTCCCTTTCTCCCTCTCCTATTTTATCTTATCCTTCCTCCTGTCTCCTTTCTCTTCCTCTCCTGTTTCCCTGTCACTGATCTTCCTCTCCCGTCTCCCCTTCTTCTGTCACTCATCTCCCTCTCCTGACGCAGATGTCAGGGCGTGGTCATTACGGGCGCGCTTTTGAGTGAGCGCATGCGTTGACGCGCATTTGTCAGGCGGGGTGCCTCTATTAGTATGTGTGGACAAAATCCCCAATGAAAATATTACAAAATAAGGTTATGAAATGATATATGTTCCTTTTAGATGCAATTATAAAGATATAGATATAGATACAATTTAATCAATATTGATACTTAATAAATAATAATACAAATCTTGATATTAGAAGCGGCTATCTACATACATGATCATTTTTATAGATATGTCAGATAAGCTTTCCATAATAAGTCCGAAGGCGATTATATGCCCATAGTGACCTTTCTAAAAGGATCTCTTTCCATGAACTCCTACAAGGAAACAAATACTAATATCTGAGTTATAAAATCCAAGAATTGTCATTAGGAGATATACTGTTACATTTGTGTGCCAATATCAATATTAATGTTAAATGAGAATACAAAGTGCAGAGACCGAAAGTCTAATATCAATTCCTAAGCCAATAACCATCTTGTTATAAGTGAAGTTAATCACATCTTGGTTTCACTTATATAAATCACACATATAGTTGTAGATCTGCGGGACTGCTTGTCACGTTTGCGATGTTGGTAACGCAGTTGCGGCCCTTGGGCTGCCTGCGAGTCTCGCAACGCGAGGCGAGGCGTTGAAGCACGCGGGACTTAGGCTGCAATGAGCGCTGAAGGGCCACTGCTCTGTCGAGGCTACCTTTGGCCGGCTCTGGCTGGACCCTCCCACTCCCTACTTTGTGCCCTAGGTACCGCTCCTCCCCTCTAGCAAACTGGCACTTGTCAGGGTGATTGGAATACATAATAAGTTGCCATATAGATATTTATATGCTTTCAAAAAATATTTTTGCAGTAATTGACACACTGCTGATGTGACCTCTAATTAATATGATCTTCCCTATTACTCTTTTTGTGGAGTGGTAGAACATTAGTAATTTTCCCCCAACACCACCACATTATATAGCCCAATGCACAGTGTAGTGTAGTTAATTGCTCTTATAGTTACGGGATAAGTGGAGGGTCCCCAGTTCTATCACTTTAGATGGTTCAGGGACTGACCCCTCTTATTATTAAAATACCTTTATTACTGATCACTCAAATACCTTTTCTTATTAGCACATTAACCTTCAATTAGCAGTTAGCACTTTCTTCCCATCTGCCCTATATAATTAAAATTTAGTTGCGAATATTATTAGATTATTAAATAAAAACACAATTATATGAAAATATATTAACCAACTTCACAGTTAGATTCACAATATATATATATATAATTGAAAAATGACTCTATAATCAGATCATTAGTATTATTTTCCTGGATTCATATATACTATTGACTCATAACAAAATTAATTTATGCTAATAATATTATTGAATATTTGTGTATATTGTTTAGTGAGGTGGTGCAACTACTTATTCACTTTTATAATAAAAAAAAAAAAAAAAATTTAAATTTTAAACATAGTTTCTTCAATAAATAAAGTAATTGAAATATTTTAACTTATGGTCCTAAGAGTGAATTTATGACAAAGTGGAGTAGTATTTCTATCAAATATTTTTTCTTCCTAGTTTTGCAAATAAGTTTCCAATACATCTATATAGCAAAAACTTAGACAGTACCTAGTGTATATTGATATCTTTTTATAAACAGTATTCATACAGATAAATTACTCGAGAAAGAAAGTATTTTTCTAAAACCAAAAAGTCCTTTAATTATGCTCTTTGTCAGACTCAGGTTTCAAACATATATATTTTTTTATTGTACAGTGGTCCTTTAATTAATTATTGTATGGTATTTTATTATGTTTTATTGATTTTGTTTTGGAATTGTTTTGAAAAGCCAGTAGTTCTGCAGTCCATCATAATGACATTCAAGTACTATTTTAGCCCCCTGAATGTGGAGAATTTCTATTAAAGGTCCTCAGTAATTCTTGTGCGTTCTTGAATACAACTCTCAAAGAAGCTCTATACCAAAGACAATCTTGGCACCAATAGTTGGAGGAAAAATAATCTTATTGTGATTATTGCAAACTAATCCAACAATGAACAAGGCCCTCTTTAATGGTGTCCTGCCTCTACCATGGACAACAACTGGAAGCACCCACCGGAATATTTTTTGGACAACTTAGACTGGAACTTTCTTAAAACCTAACGTCATAATACAGCCAGTTGAATCTTAAATTGTATGAGTGGCTAATCTAAAAGACAGTATACCAGTCTTTCAAGTTAGAATTCATGCCATGATCCTTGTCACTTAGGCCCTCATTCAATTGCAATTTGGCCAATTGAATAGGGCTCTAAATAAGCACATAACATATATTTTTTAAAGAAGTTTTTAGTTAGTAAGCATCTATTCAAAAGCAAGGTTTTCACTAACTAAAAACTTATTTTTAAAAAATATGCTATGTGCTTATTTAGACCCCTATTCAATTGGCCAAATCGCAATTGAATGAGGGCCTTAATCTCTACAGTGATGCCTAAAGGCACAGGGCCTCATTCAATTGGGATTTGGCCTAGATGGGGGGCTGCATGGGGTGAGGGTCTTCTGGGGGCTCCTGGTTCTGGATGGGGGGCTGTACGGGGTGAGGGTTTTCTGGGGGCTCCTGGCTCTGGATGGTGGACTACTCAGGGTGAGTGTCTGCAGGGTGCTCCTGGCACTTGATGGGGGCTGCATGGGGCGAGGGTCTTGTGGGGGCTCCTGGCTCTGGATGGGGGGCTGCATGGGGTGAGGGTCTTCAGGGGTCTCCTGGCTCTAGATGGGGAGTGGCACAGGGTGAGGGTCTTCTGGGGGCTCCTGGCTCTGTATGGGGCGCTGCACAGAGTGAGGGTCTTCTGGGGGCTCATGGCTCTGGATGGGGGGCTGCACTGGGTGAGAGTCTGCTGGGGGCTCCTGGCTCTGGATGGGGGGCTGCTCAGGGTGAGGGCACAGAGTGGGGTCTGGAAGAATACTCAGGGTGGGTGGACCCAAAATTATTTCTTCATTTTGGGCCAAAAACATAGGGGTCGTCTTATACATGGGTGCATCTTATACACAGAAAAATATGGTAGTTTAGTTTCTGTTTAACTTGTGCCAAGTCTAGTGCCTGAGATTTCCATTTTTGGGTGATAGGGCTTTTAGCCGCTAGTAATATAAACTGTAATAATTTGGTTTGTTGGGATGATAGAGATGGTGGAGAAATTCCCAGTAAGCATGTTTCAATACACGGGGTCAATTGAGTATTAAATAGGTTAGTGGTTAGAGTCATGATCTCCCACCGGGGCGGGGGGGGGGGAGATGCCATGCCCAGGAAGTGACTAGTTGGCGCCTAGTCGGGCTAATGGCGGCAGTTTGGGTGTTTGCTCTATGAGGTGCAACAGAACAGAAGCGTAATTACACCCGTATTGTGTACCCTGGGGAAGAGTAAGGTGCCCCGTGAGGATATTGTGATTCTGAAGGCTTGGGTATCCACTATACGGGATAACAGAGTGCTGCCTTATCTGAAGCTGGAAATAGCGTAATAGTGTGCGTGCAAGAGGCAAATCTGTTAGCGTTAGTGTTCTAAAATGGTGCCAAATGTGTGGTATGCAGCTGATTTTGCGTCCTTGATTTCGGATGTAGTCCGACTTTTTCAGAAAATCCGTAGGTGTTTGGTGGTGTTTTGCGTGTTTAGGGTCCTTTAGCCTCGTTTTCGTTTTGTTCGGCGGCCATATTTTCTCTCTCTTAGGTGATTTTCGGGTGTCTAAAGTCAGAAATTTGGACTTAAATCGAGGTGTAACTTCACTTGCAGAGGTCCTGGGTGCCCCCCCTTTGCTGTGGGTAATCTTTTTATGCATTTGTTGTGTGTATTTATTGTGTTTCTTATGTTTTTCGGGTTGTGCGGGTTGAGCACTTTAAAAAAAAAATTCAGTCATATTTGTAATCAATGTAGTGGAAAATTGTTATAAGATTACGTATTCATTCATATTGGGCACTGATGCACGTTAAGTGGAATAGGAGGTTTCAATAGTTGCACTGAGTATAACTGAAAGATGGAAGATATATGATAATTTGTTGTGTTTGTAAAAACTGATTTTACTGTAGGTTATTAGGTAAATAAGCAATGAACTTATGGTTTACCAAAATAATTATTGATAAACTAGTAATGAGGATTAGTTAACCCATTTTACCTCATTCCCTACTTTTTCCTTTTTTGAAAATCTTCTTTGTGTTAAATTTTAAAGAATAAGTATAACTGGGTGATACACTGGAAGAGAATTATTATAGAAATGTCAGATATTTATTGAATTTTCATCCCATACAATTTATAAAAGGAAAGAATGGGCTTAGAATGCACTTTATGAGGTTTCACTTTTTAGAAGATATTGTTGAGATTACATTTTTATAAATATTATACTGTTTATATAAATAAATATTGTGTTTTTTTTTTTTAAATCACCATGATTGTTACGTAACTTGAGAAGTTGAGAGGGTTATTATGGGAATGAAATTTGTTATATCTTGCTTGTATTTAAAGTGGGGGAAAATTTATAAAAATGAATGTATTGAACTAAATTTTGCACAGTTGTAATTTAAGATGAATAGGAGTACCTGATAGTTACATTATGTAGAAAGGAAAGAAGTAAGATATATTATAATTGTTGTGATGGCTCTTCTTTTCTACAATGCAAAGAAGGGTAGACATTTTGGGAAACTACTTTTTAAAAAGCTTATATATGAGAGACTGTAATCTCAGCCATGAAAAGAGAATGATTTAAATTATTTAATAAAGGCTGTACAGAGAGAGGAAGAAGAGGAAATTATATATTGCTACAGATACTACTCAAAAGCTGTTGGATAGATCTCATGTATTATTATCAAAATAATTTAGTAGGTTTTTCTCTTATTTTTTAAAGGTTTACCTACATAACTCGTTAAATATTTTTTAGTAAGCTCATGTTATGCAAAGAATCACAGATTTTTCTCTGACCTCAGAAAGTAAAAGAAAAAGAAATAAAGTAAATTGGCACTAGGACTGCCGCCTAGACATCCAAACTTGGGGCCCTATTAAATTCTCCCTCGTAGTTCTCTCGGTGCTCGCAAAAGGCAGTTTTCCTGCTGTTTGCGAGAACCGAATCTCTCGCAGCCTGCTTTACGATATGACTGCGAGAAAATGGCCGAGAATAGGCTCCGAGAGAGCTACGTAGCCTTAAATCTATGCACGAGTCTCGCATATCGTAAGAATCCCTACGTGGACAAAAAGTCCACGCAAGGGATCCGAAAGCCTCTACGTGCTGCCTCGGAACAGCCCGAGACAGCAGCGTGAGGCTCCCCCCTGCACCCTATACACATCCCCATGCTGCAGGGGTCTCTATCAGGACCCCTGCAGCACCCCCACATTAACCCCTTGCAGCGGGGGTCCCCGATCTGCATAGATCAGGCCCCCCGCTGCATTTAAAACTTTTAAATTCCCCGCCGCGGCTCCTTAAAGGGACCGCGGCACACTATTAGCCAATCCCGGCCGCGGCACTTAAAATTAACCCCCCTCTATGCTGGGGGTCCCCATCGGGACCCCCGAAGTGTCCCCACATAAACCCATTGCAGGGGGGGTCCCCGATCTGCATAGATCAGGCCCCCCGCTGCATTTAAAACTTTTAAATTCCCCGCCGCGGCTCCTTAAAGGGACCGCGGCACACTATTAGCCAATCCCGGCCGCGGCACTTAAAATTAACCCCCCTCTATGCTGGGGGTCCCCATCGGGACCCCCGAAGTGTCCCCATATAAACCCCCTGCAGCGGGGGGCCCCGATCGGCACCGATCGTGACCCTGCTGCAATTCAATTTTAAATTTCCCGCCTCGCGGGTCCTCAAAGGACCGTAAAGGTCCTGAAAGGACTCGCACTAAAAATAATAACCCCAGGCAACTATAATTACCCCATTAACTCATGATGGTCAATCCAGACCACCATAAGGCCTAAATTAACCCATTAACTCATGGTGGTCAATCCAGACCACCATAAGACCTAAATTAACCCATTAACTCTTGATGGTCAATCCAGACCAGCATAAGGCCTAAATTAACCCATTAACTCATGATGGTCAATACAGACCAGCATAAGGCTCTATTTAACCCCATCAGTCCCATAAGGGTATATTATTACCATTATGGGCCTGTTACAACCCAACATTAACCACATAAGTGCCATGATGGTCCTCAAGGACCATCATGACACTA
Source organism: Discoglossus pictus (assembly GCA_027410445.1). Taxonomy (NCBI): domain Eukaryota; kingdom Metazoa; phylum Chordata; class Amphibia; order Anura; family Alytidae; genus Discoglossus; species Discoglossus pictus. Next base: position 112,398,006 of record CM050171.1, read on the forward strand.
ACTACAAACACTACACTATAACCCCCAATAAACCATTTAATCTAAACTAACCCCCCTCTACACTAATCTATTAACACTTACACTACCTACCTACACTACCTACCCCCTAATAAACCTCCCCAACACTCTAATTACAAAAAACAAAAAACCTACAGTACAAAAAACAAAAAAACCTACAGTACAGAAAACAAAAAAAAATTACACACCTGAAAAGGAAAGACAGATAAACACAATACAATAATACATATAATACATTACATACATTACATACAATACATGACATTACATATAATATATTAAATATAATATATTAAATATAATATATTACATATAATACATTACATACATTACATACAATACATGACATTACATATAATATATTAAATATAATATATTAAATATAATATATTACATATAATATATTACATATAGTCCTAATCAAATACCCCCTATCTATCTAACATACAATCTATTTAATTTAAAATAAATCCTAACTATATCAAATACATCCCCCTATCTATCTAATATACAAAAAATCCTAACTACATACACAGACCCTTATTCTAAAATAAAATAAAATAATTACAGTCCTAACTACATACACAGACCCTAATTCTAAGCTAAAATCAATAAATTAAGACCACTTACCTTTAAGATGTTGCTTCAGATCACTAACCTATGGGTCAAACAAAAAAAAAAATTAGTACAAAACATTAACATCAAATAAATAAACATTATATACATTCTACATATTCAACTCACCTTTACAGCATGTCCAGTCACTGTTAAGCTCTTCCGGCGCGGCCCTGTTAAAAAAAAAAAACACAATACATGAATACATGAATACAATATATAAACAATAAATAAAATACACAAATAAACATCTAAATATACATTTAACTTACCTCCCCGCGATGTCCCCGGCCTTCTCTCCTTCAGCCCCGGCTGGGCCGCGGAACCATCCGCGCTCTAAAAAAAAAAAAGAAAAAAAACTAACGGAGGTCTGCACTGGCAGACCTCCCCGACGCTACTGAACCTCCCGGAGTCGTTTCCGGGAGGAAATTGGCATTGGCGGCTTGTGATTGGCTGAAAAAGCTGTCTATCAATTTCAGCCAATCAAAAGTCGTCAATGTGTGAGCCAATCAGGATGGGATACACCCCAATATCCCACCCTGATTGGCTAAAACACTTGTCTATCTTTATGGGAACCAATCACAACGCTCAGATGCCTTCAGCCAATCACTATGGGATACACCCCCACGGAGTGATTGGTAGAAGACATCTGCGCATCCTGATTGGCTCCTACATTGACGACTTTTGATTGGCTGACAGCTTTTTCAGCCAATCACAAGCCGCCAATGCCAATTTCCTCCCGGAAACGACTCCGGGAGGTTCAGTAGCGTCGGGGAGGTCTGCCAGTGCAGACCTCCGTTAGTTTTTTTTCTTTTTTTTTTTTAGAGCGCGGATGGTTCCGCGGCCCAGCCGGGGCTGAAGGAGAGAAGGCCGGGGACATCGCGGGGAGGTAAGTTAAATGTATATTTAGATGTTTATTTGTGTATTTTATTTATTGTTTATATATTGTATTCATGTATTCATGTATTGTGTTTTTTTTTTTTAACAGGGCCGCGCCGGAAGAGCTTAACAGTGACTGGACATGCTGTAAAGGTGAGTTGAATATGTAGAATGTATATAATGTTTATTTATTTGATGTTAATGTTTTGTACTAATTTTTTTTTTTGTTTGACCCATAGGTTAGTGATCTGAAGCAACATCTTAAAGGTAAGTGGTCTTAATTTATTGATTTTAGCTTAGAATTAGGGTCTGTGTATGTAGTTAGGACTGTAATTATTTTATTTTATTTTAGAATAAGGGTCTGTGTATGTAGTTAGGATTTTTTGTATATTAGATAGATAGGGGGATGTATTTGATATAGTTAGGATTTATTTTAAATTAAATAGATTGTATGTTAGATAGATAGGGGGTATTTGATTAGGACTATATGTAATATATTATATGTAATATATTATATTTAATATATTATATTTAATATATTATATGTAATGTCATGTATTGTATGTAATGTATGTAATGTATTATATGTAATATATTATATTTAATATATTATATTTAATATATTATATGTAATGTCATGTATTGTATGTAATGTATGTAATGTATTATATGTAATATATTATATTTAATATATTATATTTAATATATTATATGTAATGTCATGTATTGTATGTAATGTATGTAATGTATTATATGTATTATTGTATTGTGTTTATCTGTCTTTCCTTTTCAGGTGTGTAATTTTTTTTTGTTTTCTGTACTGTAGGTTTTTTTGTTTTTTGTACTGTAGGTTTTTTGTTTTTTGTAATTAGAGTGTTGGGGAGGTTTATTAGGGGGTAGGTAGTGTAGGTAGGTAGTGTAAGTGTTAATAGATTAGTGTAGAGGGGGGTTAGTTTAGATTAAATGGTTTATTGGGGGTTATAGTGTAGTGTTTGTAGTTAGTGTCATGATGGTCCTTGAGGACCATCATGGCACTTATGTGGTTAATGTTGGGTTGTAACAGGCCCATAATGGTAATAATATACCCTTATGGGACTGATGGGGTTAAATAGAGCCTTATGCTGGTCTGTATTGACCATCATGAGTTAATGGGTTAATTTAGGCCTTATGCTGGTCTGGATTGACCATCATGAGTTAATGGGTTAATTTAGGTCTTATGGTGGTCTGGATTGACCACCATGAGTTAATGGGTTAATTTAGGCCTTATGGTGGTCTGGATTGACCATCATGAGTTAATGGGGTAATTATAGTTGCCTGGGGTTATTATTTTTAGTGCGAGTCCTTTCAGGACCTTTACGGTCCTTTGAGGACCCGCGAGGCGGGAAATTTAAAATTGAATTGCAGCAGGGTCACGATCGGTGCCGATCGGGGCCCCCCGCTGCAGGGGGTTTATATGGGGACACTTCGGGGGTCCCGATGGGGACCCCCAGCATAGAGGGGGGTTAATTTTAAGTGCCGCGGCCGGGATTGGCTAATAGTGTGCCGCGGTCCCTTTAAGGAGCCGCGGCGGGGAATTTAAAAGTTTTAAATGCAGCGGGGGGCCTGATCTATGCAGATCGGGGACCCCCCCTGCAATGGGTTTATGTGGGGACACTTCGGGGGTCCCGATGGGGACCCCCAGCATAGAGGGGGGTTAATTTTAAGTGCCGCGGCCGGGATTGGCTAATAGTGTGCCGCGGTCCCTTTAAGGAGCCGCGGCGGGGAATTTAAAAGTTTTACAACAGTAAAATGGCCAGAAAAAGAATTGAAGTCTTGCGTGTAAAAGATAAGTTGTTGAGGAAGCTGGTGGAAATTGCCAACGCTTTTGCCACCTTCTACTCTGAATTATACAATTTGGACTTAGACCATCTTCTTAAAAAACCCTCTACAGAAATAATTTCTGAATTCCTTGATCTTAAACTTCCCAAAATATCTGATGCTCAATTGGAAGATCTTAACAAACCTATTCAAGTGGAAGTTGTTAACAAGGTTATTAAGGACCTAAAATTATATTCTGCTCCAGGGCCTGACGGCTTTTCAAACCTTTTTTACAAAGTTTCTGAACCAATAATCTCGGAATATTTAAAAGATTTATTTAACGAGATTAAAGATACGGGTAAAGTTTTGAAGGAATTCTTGTTATTATATATTGTTACTATACCTAAAAAGAAATTAGATAATCCAGAATGCAAAAACTTCAGACCAATTTCTTTACTATAACCCCCGACTTTAAACTATATTCCACAATTGTAGCTACTTGATTCAACAGTGTAATCAAGGACTTGGTTGCTATTGACCCAAATGGCTTTATTCCAGGGCGCCAGGGTACCGACAATACTTGCACGTTGATTAACTTGATCAACTATGGTTCTAAAAAAGCTGCTCCCACCCTACTCCTTTCTTTGGATGCTGAGAAAGCTTTTGATTGAGTAGTACATGAATATGACCTTACAAAAATTTGGACTGGGGGATTTTGGGCATCTTGAAATAGGTGCCCTTTACTCTAACCCAGAGGCTTTTGTCGTGGGCTTTGGATTTATGTCAGAGAAGTTCACTATAAAGAATGCTACTAGACAAGGGTGCCCCCTGTCTCTGGTCCTATTTGCTTTACTTATGGAGCCAATGGCCAAGGAAATTAGATCGCATCCTGGAACTTTAAAGATTAAAGTCAGGGATAAAGAGCATTCTATTTGCAGATGATGTTGTTATATATAAAAGACATCATCCCAGAGAATTGTAATATTGTATATAAAAAATTTATGAACGCCATAAGAGATTGGAAATTAAAAAATGTATCACTTTCTGGTAGAATCACTGCAGCAAAAATGGTTCTCAGAAGTATCCCACTTCCTTTCCCACTTTGTTAGATTAAGAAATTTCAATCAATAATAGACGATTATATTTTCAAGGGTAAAAAACGAGAATTAAAAGATCAATCTTTCAAATGGAGGTTTGGCATATCCAGACCTCAAATTATAACACAATGCCACAATTTTATCCCAAATTATAAAATGGACAGATTCGAGTTTAAAGTACTCTTGGACTCAGATAGAGAACGCTATATTGATAGAAGGGAATCTTAACCAATTCATATTTTTAGAGCCTACGACTAAAAATGTATCCATTTCTAATCCGTTGATAATCAGAAAATGTTTAGCCTTCTGGTTTAAACCGAATAAAAAGCTGGAATTAATGCCTTATCCAAGCCTGGGTATACCAATTAAATATTTACCAATGAGTTTAAATCTTCCATCCCTCAGTGATTGGATTGGAAAGTGAATTGATAGAGTACACAAGTTGTTTAGGGAGGAAAAATGTGTATCTCTTGATTATTTACATAATACATATAACATAAGTCAAGATTGGCTCTTATATTCTAGAGTTAAAAGCTCATTAGATAAAGCGGAATTTGGAAAGATAAATAGACACTATCTGAATGATTTTGAAAACTTACTGAAGTTGCATAGTAGAAAACATCTAACATAAAAACATTTAAGAAAACAAACAACAGAAATAAAAAACGCAAATGTAATAGCGTGGGAAAGAGATGTAAATAACACTTACTCAATTGAAGTTTGGAAAAAAGCCTTCTCATTAACTAATTAATATGTGAAAAATGCTTCCTATAGAGAGATATACTTTAAAACATTCAATAGGTGGTGCTTTGTTCCTGATAAAATCTCTTTTGCATATCGGCTAAGTTGGAAGATAAATTCTGTTGGAGGAAGTGTGGAAGTTCCGGTTCACAACTACATATATGGTGGGGGTGCCAGTTTAACCAATCCTTTTGGAGTGATTGTTTTGCAAAGATGATATTTCTGAAAAGGTTATTATCCCTCAAGTTGCTATCTTCCATATATTACTTTTGGAGTTTAATAGTGCTATCCAGGCCTTTATTATAGAGACAGTTATGATCAGTAAATGGCACATAGCTTGTAGGTGGAAACAGAATCTTGTACCCACTTGGAGTGATATTGAAAATACCTTAAATCGAATTAGAGCCCTTGAAAGAGACATATCTGAGTCAAAGATAATTAAACCAAATATAGTTAAATGGAAGGTATGGGACAATCATATCCAGAGATTGGAACATTCTTAGGTTGTCGAAATTTACAGGTCTTGAACCTTCTGTTCATTTTTCTTTCTTGAGTTCTATCTTTTGTTCATTGATTTCTTGGATTGTGAGAGTGTATCGGGCCAGGTTTAGAGAACGGAGAGAGCTCCCTTTTTTCTCCTTTTTTTCCTTCCCCTTTCCCTTCCTCCCCCCCTGAGAATTCTGACTAAATTATGAATCTCTTTTTAGGGTATCGAATTAGGATAAATTTGGTTGGGTCTTGATTCTCTCTTTCCTTTTCGGTTTTGTCTGTTATTTGATTGCAAAATATGTATTACTGTCTTGTATTTATTATTGTCTTATATCTATGTATGTTTGTTTCGTTTATGAAAACCTAATAAGAAGATTTAAACAAAAAAAAAATGCTGTAATTGAGGGACCACTTTGCAGCCTTGTTCCAAATTTCTCTCCATTTATCAGGAGCTAAACGTTGGGAAAGATCTTTCTCCCATTCTTTAATGTATTGATATTTAGCAGTCACTTGTGGCATGTTAAAAGTGTCATATAGTGCTCCGAGTGTGTCTTTCATGAGAGGGGCTTTATTGCAAATGGTTGTGAGCCATGTCGTTGTGGTTGGTCCTGATTCATGAATTATAGATCTGACCATATGCCTCAATCTGCAGAAATTAAAATGTTCCTCTAGGGGGATACCATGGGTGTCTCTCAGCTGTTCATATGAAATAATTTGCAAACACTGTTTTAAAGAAACTAAAGCAACCCATCTTGGGGCCAGAACACATTGTTCTGAGAAAAGATATCAGGAATGTCAAATAAAGTCTATGAATATATATTTTAGGTAAAATTAGTGGTAAATGTAACCTCATGGGAAATGTGTGGACAGTAAAAAGACAATAACTTGAGAAGATACTTTGATGATGATCTGTGTCTCCTTGTGCCATCATTTCACATGCCAATCTCTGAGTTCATCCTTTGAAGTGTTTATTTTAATTATCAGTTTGGTTTGAATAAGACTGTTAAGTTTTTGGAACACTAAAACAGACGAAACTTACTTTGGTTGTCTGCTCTTCAAGCCATTTGATAAATAGGAGTATACTTATTTGTGGAGCCCATGATAGTTTTTCACTGTCTATATTACTTCTATTAGTTACTAAATTAAAAGCTACTTTTTGCCGTGTAACGGTCTTTGTTCTTCAATACAGCAAGTTGTAAATTAAATTAAAGTAATAATTTATTGGAGCTTCTTGCAGTCCAAGGAACCATAAGCTGTTTTCTCCAACACCACAATTCAAAGGCCCAGTTTTATGACACTCAGCCTTCTTTAAATCCATATGTTACAAATGGGAATACCATAGTTCTAACTATACAGACCTTTGTTGATAATGTAATATCTGTACTTTTTACAAGCTTGACCAGACTTGCCATAGCTTTCTTCCTCAGAAGCAGACATGTTTTTAATTTTATGGCTGTAGTCACCATCTGCAGAGATCTTGGAGCCCAGGAAAATAACTGCCTCCACTTCTTTTCTATCTATTTGCCAGGAACTGAGATTGCCGTTTGCCATGATCTTCGTATGTTTAATGTTGAGCAGCAGACCAGCTTTTACACTCTCTTCTTTCACCCTCATCAATAGGTGCTTTTGTTCTTCCTCACTTTCGGTCATCAGTGAAGAATCATCTGTGTATCTGAGGTTGTTGATATTTCTTCCAGCAATATTGATTACCACTTTGTATTCATCCCGTCCAGCCTTACGCATGATGTATTCTGTGTATAAGTTGAATAAATAAGGTGAAATATACAACCTTGTTGTCCTATTTCCCAAAATTAAACCATTCTGTTGCTCCATGTTCGGTTCTGTCCGTGGCTTCTTGATCCACATACAGATTCCTCAGGAGGCCTGACAACGTCTTTTACTGTTTTCACTATGCAGTTTTCTCTTTTGTTTGGCCTTGGCACTTCTGATCTTCAGTTTAGCCTACCTCTCTTTGTTTAACAAACTTCTCTGTCATCAGTTTGTATCTTCTATAAACTGGTTTTTTTTTTGCCTAATGTACCTTCTTCCAGTTCTATTTACTATCAGGACTGAGCAGTCACTTCTGCAGGGGCTCAGCCAATGTCACTGAGCCTCATAACATCCACCTCAGTAAAGCATTCACAAACTGAAATTTTTCACGGATCCATTTACCTTGCTTTCTTTTGCCTCTAGACCTAGAGCCTCAAAAACCACCACTTTTCTGCCTCTAAAATAATATAATATGCCATCCCACCTACCCTATCCACACCCACCCATCTATCAATTGTGTTAATTTACAGTGCATTTATTTTAGTAGCTCCCATTATAAGAAAAATCAGGCCCCTCTCTTGTTTCTAATGCATAAAATAATATAGTATAAACTCAAGAACTTGTAATAAATATCCATATTTAATAATAATAACCATATGTGTATGGGTATTCACAACCATATCTATTCTACACATATCATTACAAATACATTTAAATGAATTACACCAGCATTGTCAAATGACTTATGTGTATATAGCAGTTGGTTCTCTTGTAATTTTGATTGATTTCTATTCTGTAGAGGATTACAATTCTGTGATCAGGATACATGTACCATACATATGTATGCATGATTGAGAAAATTACAGAGAAGTGTAGCTCAAATATTCATTCCCTTCGCCAACATAGTCCATTCCCTAAGTAAACATAGTTATATTTGTATATGGGTACAATGTCCTCAATGAAAATATAACGAAAACGGGTTATAATGAGATATACGTTCCTTTATAGATGCAATTATAAATATATTAGTCAATTGCCTATCAAAAATGGCGGTATAATATTGTGCACCCTCTCTCTATGTACCCTGTCTTTCTCTCTCTGTGCACCCTCTTTCTCTCTGTGCTCTCTCTCTCTCAAACTGTGCGCCCTCTCTCTCTCCTTCTCTCTCTCTCCCTCCCTCCTTCTATCTCTTCCTTCCTTTTTCTCTCTGCCTCCATCTCTCTTTCTCCCTTTCTCTCTCCCTCCTTCTCTCTCTCCCTTCCTGTATCTTTCTCTCCCTAACCCTCTCTTCCTCTCTTCCTCCTTCCTTCTCTCTCTTCTTCTCTCTCTATACCTTCCTCTTTCTCTTCCTCTTTCTATCTCTCCTTCTCTCCCTCCTTCTCTCTCCCCTTGTCCTTCTCTCTCTCCCCTCCTTCTATCTCTCTCCTTCTCACTCTCTCTTTTTCATATTCTCTCTATTTCTCTCTCCCTCTCCTTATCACTCTCTCTCCCACCTCCTCCCTTCTCTCTCCTTCCCTCCCTCTCTCTCCCTCCCTCTCATTCTCTCTCCCTCCCTCTCCTTCACTCTCTCTCTCACCCTCTCCTTCATCCTTCTCTCCCTATCCCTCCATCTCCTCTCTCCCTTCATCTCTCTCTCCCCTTCATTCTATATATTCCTCCCTTCTTCTCTCTCCCTCCTTCTCTCTCTCTTTCTCTCTCTCCCTCCATCTCTCTCTCCCTTCCTCTCTCTCTCCTTCTTCATCTCGCTCTCTCCCTCCTTCTCTATCTCACTCTCTTTCCCCCTCCTTCCTTCTCTCTCGTCCCCTCCTCCTATCACCTCTCTCCTTCTCTCCCTCCCTCTCCTCTCTCCCTCCCTCTCCCTTTGCAGCACAATGCAAGGCTCGCAATGCAAGACTTTGCATGCACAAATTGCAATTCTTTTTCTCTCTCCCTCTCTCACTCCTTCTCTCTACCTCTGTCCCTCACTCTCTCTCCCTCTCCTTTATCCTTTTATCTCCCTCCCTTCCTCTCCTTATCATTCTCTCTCCCCCCTCCTTCAGCAAAGCTTGATAATGTACTTGAAAATACATTAAACCCACAGTCAAGAGTCTGTCTGTAAAATACCTAAGACCATAGCCATAAGTGTAATTAGAAAGACAATAAACCATGTTAGCATAAAATCGTATGCACTTTCACACCATAAAGAGCCCTTATAATGGGTAAATGACCATAAACCTTACCCCCCCCCCCCCTCTAAAGCCATCCCCTTTGGGCAGCACCTGCTGACCTGGCGTGACAATATGGGAATTGCTTGTCAAAAATGAAGGCAATAACATTTTAAGCCTGGCATTGCTGTTTGCCACACCATGCGAGGCTCTACCCCCTCTAATTTGCGTGCCTCGAAATGAGCTCCTTTGGCGCTCATTGCGAGCCTCTCCCCCCGTCTACTTTACGGGCCTCGAGATGAGTCCCGCAACGATCGACTTTGAAACCCTCACGCAAGACTTTGAAAAAATTACAGTTTAAACGAAACCGTCGTAAGACCGCCAAGAGACGGCAACTAATTGAAAAATTAACTTACAACCTCACACAGCCCAGGGGGAGCGGCAGGGAGCCTGTGAGTGAGGCTGCAAGCTAATTTGAGGCTTATTTGGCGTTTTCCCGAGATCAAAAATCTGCTAAGCGAGGAAGAAAAAGGTGGCCGTAAAAAACTTATATGTTTGGAAAAAGGCTGAAAACGAGGCTGAAGCCTATAACACTTAGCCGATCGTTGGGAGGCCGGCAAGACTTGGAAAATCATACGGAGGCATGCAAGACTTGAGCAGGGAGAGAGAGGAGAAAGACACAGGGGAGGGAGAGATGGGAGATGGTGGAAAGAGACACAGGGGTTAGAGATGGGGGAAAAGAGACACAGGGCAGGGAAATAAGGGGAAGAAACTCAGGGCAGGGAGAAGGGGGGGGGGGGGGGGTTATGTTCAGAGGTCATCTGGTATCAAACCAGCAGCACCTGCTTAACTATGTAGTAGCCTTCTGTGAGATGGCTGGGAATGGCCCGGAAAATGGAATGAAGAAAGCTGTCAATTTCCCTCCCCATCATCATCACATTGTTGAAAGACTCTATCGGTCATCTGCCTGGGTGATGGATCAGAATCAGCGCAACTCTGGCTGCAATGTTGTGACTGGTTGCTTGCCTCCTAGTGATCTCCATGCTTGCTGTACTCATTACCTCCTTTTTGTATCCGGGGACAGCCGTTTTCCTGGTATGTGCAGCTCTGCCACAATGGCATTCCGGTCCTGGGGCTTGCACAGACGCATTCCTGCTGCAGTTCAGGTGTCTTAATTTGGTCATACTGAGCTCATCATATTGGGCCATTTCCGCAGGCCAAAGATAAGAACTGAGGGTTTTCAGTCAAGATAGAAGCAACATGGATTTGTCCACTTTATCGATGGCTGTAGAGTGAGGACTAGGGTGTCATTGTTGGATGGTCTTCAAGTAGAATTTGCCTCCTATAGTTGTATTTTTTTTGGGGGGTGGGGGTCATTTCTTTTATTTTTTTCTATTTTATCTGTAATTCTTTTTTGTTTTATGGGATTTTTTTGTATTTAATTCTTTGCTAGGGGGATAGTGTTAGGGCCTATGAGGGTCCTTGTGGATTCCCATGATGGGATAGGGTTAATTGGGGACAAGTTCTGAAAGAGTCCATAATGTTCTGTACATACTTAGTGTAGAAATTAGTAGGTTTTATTGATTATTTGACCACTACTCCAACACAGGATAGCCCATTACCACTTGCAAAACTGGCAAAAATAGATATAAGTGGTCTGCAAAGATGTCAGCAATATGCAAGAGGTCCACCAATACCCTCTGAAAATGTTAAGTGATCCTCCATAGGATAGCTTGGTAACAAATTATATAGATCCACGGCTCATCTAGTTAATGTTGCTTGCAGAGGATAACCAAAATAAGCAGAAAGCTCTATACAGGGGCAGAGCTACCAGTGGTGCAGTTGGTGCAGTGCACCAGGGTCCTCCTCTGGGGAGGGGCCCAGTGCTGGGTAATTTTGTTTGCCTCCTTGGCCATACACCCCCTGGCTGGAAATAGGTACGTGTCATTTTCTTTCCATCCCCACTTTCTTTACCCCTCTGGGCTCTCCCCATACAGCGGTATCAGGCACCTATAGGACTATAATCCTGGCTATACATCGTTATCGGGCTTCGCTAGGACTATACAGCGCTATCTGTCTCCCCTTCTCCTGTCATTCATCTCCCTTTCTCCCTCTCCTATTTTATCTTATCCTTCCTCCTGTCTTCTTTCTCTTCCTCTCCTGTTTCCCTGTCACTGATCTTCCTCTCCTGTCTCCCCTTCTTCCGTCACTCATCTCCCTCTCCTGTCTACCCTTCTCCTGTGACTCACCTCCCTCTTCTGACGCAGATGTCAGGGCGTGGTCATTACGGGCGCGCTTTTGAGTGAGCGCATGCGTTGACGCGCATTTGTCAGGCAGGGTGCCTCTATTAGTATGTGTGAACAAAATCCCCAATGAAAATATTACAAAATAAGGTTATGAAGTGATATATGTTCCTTTTAGATGCAATTATAAAGTTATAGATATAGAAAAAATGAAATCAATATTGATACTTAATAAATAATAATACAAATCTTGATATTAGAGGCGGCTATCTACATACATGATCATTTTTATAGATATGTCAGATAATCTTTCCATAATAAGTCAGAAGGCGATTATATGCCCATAGTGACCTTTCTAAAAGGATCTCTTTCCATGAACTCCTACAAGGAAACAAATACTAATATCTGAGTTATAAAATCCAAGAATTGTCATTAGGAGATATACTGTTACATTTGTGTGCCAATATCAATATTAATGTTAAATGAGAATACAAAGTGCAGAGACCGAAAGTCTAATATCAATTCCTAAGCCAATAACCATCTTGTTATAAGTGAAGTTAATCACATCTTGGTTTCACTTATATAAATCACATATATAGTTGTAGATCTGCGGGACTGCTTGTCACGTTTGCAATGTTGGTAACGCAGTTGCGGCCCTTGGGCTGCATGCGAGTCTCACAACGCGAGGCGAGGCGTTGAAGCACGCAGGACTTGGGCTGCAATGAGCGCTGAAGGGCCACTGCTCTGTCGAGGCCACCTTTGGCCGGCTCTGGCTGGACCCTGCCACTCCCTACTTTGTGCCCTAGGTACTGCACCGACCCTCTAGCAAACTGGCACTTGTCAGGGTGAATGGAATACATAATAAGTTGCCATATAGATATTTATATGTTTTCAAAAAATATTTTTGCAGTAATTGACACTCTGCTGATGTGACCTCTAATTAATATGATCTTCCCTATTACTCTTTTTGTGGAGTGGTAGAACATTAGTAATTTTCCCCCAACACCACCACATTATATAGCCCAATGCACAGTTTAGTGTAGTTAATTGCGCTTATAGTTACGAGATAAGTGGAGGGTCCCCAGTTCTATCACTTTAGATGGTTCAGGCACTGACCCCTCTTATTATTCAAATACCTTTATTACTGATTACTCCAATACCTTTTCTTATTAGCACTTTAACCTTCAAGTAGCAGTTAGCACTTTCTTCCCATCTGCCCTATATAATTAAAATTCAGTTGCGAATATTATTAGATTATTAAATAAAAACACAATTATATGAAAAATTAACCAACTTCACAGTTAGATTCAAGCTCTAAATAAAATCCACAATTTCAATTACTGTATATATATACATAGGCCCTCATTCAATTGCAATTTGGCCAATTGAATAGGGGTCTAAATAAGCACATAACATATTTTTTTAAAGAAGTTTTTACTTAGTAAACATCTATCCAAAAGCAAGGTTTTCACTAACTAAACACGTATTTAAAAAATATATGTTATGTGCTTATTTAGAGCCCTATTCAATTGGCCAAATCACAATTGAATGAGGGCCTATGCATATATATACAGTAATTAGTAGGTAAGCTTTTTATGTATTTGTTGTGTGTATTGTGTTTTTTATGTTTTCATGTGCGCCGGTAAGGTTGTATTTTTGCGAGGTCGTAATGGGTCGTAACGCGTCTCGTATTTTTGTGTCATAAGTCTTAGGCGCTCCATGCCAGCAACTGAGGCCCTCGCTTCGGCGCTCCTTGCCAGCAACTGCGGCCCTCGCTTGCTCGCAACTATATATGTGATTACATCTAAGAAGGATTGGGAAGCCTTTCTTGCAAAATGTCAAAGCTGAATGTGGGCCGTTAAGTAAATAAGTTGAGAACACTAAACACTAAAACAGACGAAACTTACTTTAGTTGTCTGCTCTTCAAGCCATTTGATAAATAGGAGTATACTTATTTGTGGAGCCCATGATGGTTTTTCACTGTCTATATTACTTATATTAGTTAGCTACTTTTTGCCCTGTAACGTCTTTGTTCTTCAATACAGCAAGTTGTAAATTAAATTAAAGTAATAACTTATTGGAGCTTCTTGCAGTCCATAAGCTGTTTTCTCCAACACCACAATTCAAAGGCCCAGTTTTATGACACTCAGCCTTCTTTACATCCATATGTTACAAATGGGAATACCATAGTTCTAACTATACAGACCTTTGTTGATAATGTAATATCTGTACTTTTTACAAGCTTGACCAGACTTGCCATAGCTTTCTTCCTCAGAAGCAAACATCTTTTAATTTTATGGCTGTAGTCACCATCTGCAGAGATCTTGGAGCCCAGGAAAATAAAATCTGTCACTGCCTCCACTTCTTTTCTATCTATTTGCCAGGAACTGAGATTGCCGTTTGCCATGATCTTCGTATGTTTAATGTTGAGCAGCAGGCCAGCTTTTGCACTCTCTTCTTTCACCCTCATCAATAGGTACTTTTGTTCTTCCTCACTTTCGGTCATCAGTGAAGAATCATCTGTGTATCTGAGGTTGTTGATATTTCTTCCAGCAATATTGATTACCACTTTGGATTCATCCCGTCCAGCCTTACGCATGATGTATTCTGTGTATAAGTTGAATAAATAAGGTGAAATATACAACCTTGTTGTCCTATTTCCCAAAATTAAACCATTCTGTTGCTCCATGTTCGATTCTTGATCCACATACAGATTCCTCAGGAGGCACGACAACGTCTTTTACTGTTTTCACTGTGCAGTTTTCTCTTTTGTTTGGCCTTGGCACTTCTGATCTTCAGTTTAGCCTACCTCTCTTTGTTTAACAAACTTCTCTGTCATCAGTTTGTATCTTCTATAAACTGGCTTTTTTTTGCCTAATGTACCTTCTTCCAGTTCTATTTACTATCAGGACTGAGCAGTCACTTCTGCAGGGGCTCAGCCAATGTCACTGAGCCTCATAACATCCACCTCAGTAAAGCATTCACAAACTGAAATTTTTCACGGATCCATTTACCTTGCTTTCTTTTGCCTCTAGACCTAGAGCCTCAAAAACCACCACTTTTCTGCCTCTAAAATAATATAATATGCCCTCCCACCTACCCTATCCACACCCACCCATCTATCAATTGTGTTAATTTACAGTGCATTTATTTTAGTAGCTCCCATTATAAGAAAAATCAGCCCCCCTCTCTTGTTTCTAATGCATAAAATAATATAGTATAATCTCAAGAACTTGTAATAAATATCCATATTTAATAATAATAACCATATGTGTATGGGTATTCACAACCATATCTATTCTACACATATCATTACAAATACATTTAAATGAATTACACCAGCATTGTCAGATGACTTATGTGTATATAGCAGTTGGTTCTCTTGTAATTTTGATTGATTTCTATTCTGTAGAGGATTACAATTCTGTGATCAGGATACATGTACCATACATATGTATGCATGATTGAGAAGTGTAGCTCAAATATTCATTCCCTTCGCCAACATAGTCCATTCCCTAAGTAAACATAGTTATATTTGTATATGGGTACAATGTCCTCAATGAAAATATAACGAAAACGGGTTATAATGAGATATACGTTCCTTTATAGATGCAATTATAAATATATAAGTCAATTGCCTATCAAAAATGGCGGTATAATATTGTGCACCCGCTCTCTATGTACCCTGTCTCTCTCTCTGTGCACCCTCTTTCTCTCTGTGCTCTCTCTCTCTCTCAAACTGTGCGCCCTCTCTCTCTCCTTCTCTCTCTCTCTCTCCCTCCCTCCTTCTATCTCTTCCTCCCTTCTTCTCTCTGTGCCTCCATCTCTCTTTCTCCCTTTCTCTCTCCCTCCTTCTCTCTCTCCCTCCTTCTCTCTCTCCCTCCTTCTCTCTCTCCCTTCCTGTATATTTCTCTCCCTTCCCCACTCTCTCTCTCTCTTCCTCCTTCCTTCTCTCTCTCCTTCTCTCTCTATACCTTCCTCTTTCTCTCTCTCTCTCTCCCTCTTTTTATCTCTCCTTCTCTCCCTCCTTCTCTCTCGCCTTGTCCTTCTCTCTCTCCCCTCCTATCTCTCTCCTTCTCACTCTCTCTTTTTCCTATTCTCTCTATTTCTCTCTCCCTCTCCTTATCACTCTTTCTCCCACCTCCTCCCTTCTCTCTCCTTCCCTCCCTCTCTCTCCCTCCCTCTCATTCTCTCTCCCTCCCTCTCCTTCACTCTCTCTCTCACCCTCTCCTTCATCCTTCTCTCCCTATCCCTCCCTCTCCTCTCTCCCTTCATCTCTCTCTCTCCTTCATTCTATATATTCCTCCCTTCTTCTCTCTCCCTCCTTCTCTCTCTCTCTTTCTCTCTCTCCCTCCATCTCTCTCTCCCTTCCTCTCTCTCTCTCTCCCTCCTTCTTTATCTAGCTCTCTCCCTCCTTCTCTATCTCACTCTCTTTCCCCCTCATTTCTTCTCTCTTGTTCCCTCCTCCTACCACCTCTCTCCTTCTCTCCCTCCCTCTCCTTCTCTCTCCCTCCCTCTCCCTTTGCAGCGCAATGCAAGGCTCGCAATGCAAGACTTTGCATGCACAAATTGCAATTCTTTTTCTCTCTCCCTCTCTCACTCCTTCTCTCTCCCTCTGTCCCTCACTCTCTCTCCCTCTCCTTTATCCTTCCATCTCCCTCCCTTCCTCTCCTTATCATTCTCTCTCCCCCCTCCTTCAGCAAAGCTTGATAATGTACTTGAAAATACATTAAACCCACAGTCAAGAGTCTGTCTGTAAAATACCTAAGACCATAGCCATTAGTGTAATTAGAAAGACAATAAACCATGTTAGCATAGAATCGTATGCACTTTCACACCATGAAGAGCCCTTATAATGGGTAAATGCCCATAAATCTTACCCCCCCCCCTCCCCTCTAAAGCCATCCCCTTTGGGCAGCACCTGCTGACCTGGCGTGACAATATGGGAATTGCTTGTCAAAAATGAAGGCAATAACATTTTAAGCCTGGCAATGCTGTTTGCCACACCATGCGAGGCTCTACCCCCTCTAATTTGCGTGCCTCGCAATGAGCTCCTTTGGCGCTCATTGCGAGCCTCTCCCCCCGTCTACTTTACGGGCCTCGAGATGAGTCCCGCAATGATCAACTTTGAAACCTGCACGCAAGACTTTGAAAAAATTACAGTTTAAACGAAACCGTCGTAAGACCGCCAAGAGACGGCAACTAATTGAAAAATTAACTTACAACCTCACACAGCACAGGGGGAGCGGCAGGGAGCCTGTGAGTGAGGCTGCAAGCTAATTTTAGGCTTATTTGGCGTTTTCCCGAGATCGAAAATCTGCTAAGCGAGGAAGAAAAAGGTGGCCGTAAAAAACTTATATGTTTGGAAAAAGGCTGAAAACGAGGCTGAAGCCTATAACACTTAGCCAATCGTTGGGAGGCCGGCAAGACTTGGAAAATCATACGGAGGCATGCAAGACTTGAGCAGGGAGAGAGAGGAGAAAGACACAGGGGAGGGAGAGATGGGAGATGGTGGAAAGAGACACAGGGGTTAGAGATGGGGGAAAAGAGACACAGGGCAGGGAAATAAGGGGAAGAAACTCAGGGCAGGGAGAAGGTGGGGGGTTATGTTCAGAGGTCAGCTGGTATCAAACCAGCAGCACCTGCTTAACTTTGTAGTAGCCTTCTGTGAGATGGCTGGGAATGGCCTGGAAAATGGCCTGAAGAAAGCTGTCAATTTCCCTCCCCATCATCATCACATTGTTGAAAGACTCTATCGGTCATCTTCCTGGGTGATGGATCAGAATCAGCGCAACTCTGGCTGCAATGTTGTGACTGGTTGCTTGCCTCCTAGTGATCTCCATGCTGGCTGTACTCATTACCTCCTTTTTGTATCCGGGGACAGCCGTTTTCCTGGTAGGGAAATCCGGTAGTTGTACCTCCTAACTACCACTAGGATGGGATAGGAAAGCTTCAAACCTTGGTTCTTCACCTGGGGCGTCCCCGGACTCCTTGCGAACTCCTTGTTTCTCATCCAGATCAGAGTGCAGCTCTGCCACAATGGCATTCCGGTCCTGGGGGTTGCACAGACGCATTCCTGCTGCAGTTCAGGTGTCTTAATTTGGTCATACTGAGCTCATCATATTGGGCCATTTCCACAGGCCAAAGATAAGAACTAAGGGTTTTCAGTCAAGATAGAAGCAACATGGATTTGTCCACTTTATCGATGGCTGTAGAGTGAGGACTAGGGTGTCATTGTTGGATGGTCTTCAAGTAGAATTTGCCTCCTATAGTTGTATTTTTTTTTTTGGGGGGGGGGGTCGTTTCTTTTATGTTTTTCTATTTTATCTGTAATTCTTTTTTGTTTTATGGGATTTTTTTGTATTTAATTCTTTGCTAGGGGGATAGTGTTAGGGCCTATGAGGGTCCTTTTGGATTCCCATGATGGGATAGGGTTAATTGGGGACAAGTTCTGAAAGAGTCCATAATGTTCTGTACATACTTAGTGTAGAAATTAGTAGGTTTTATTGATTATTTGACCACTACTCCAACACAGGATAGCCCATTACCACTTGCAAAACTGGCAAAAATAGATATAAGTGGTCTGCAAAGATGTCAGCAATATGCAAGAGGTCCACCAATACCCTCTGAAAATTTTAAGTGATCCTCCATAGGATAGCTTGGTAACAAATTATATAGATCCACGGCTCATCTAGTTAATGTTGCTTGCAGAGGATAACCAAAATAAGCAGAAAGCTCTATACAGGGGCAGAGCTACCAGTGGTGCAGTTGGTGCAGTGCACCAGGGTCCTCCTCTGAGAAGGGGCCCAGTGCAGGGTAATTTTGTTTGCCTCCTTGGCCATACACCCCCTGGCTGGAAATAGGTACGTTGTGCCTTTTTTTATTTTTTTAAAAAAGCACTTCTACTGAAGCTCCAAGAGGTGGCAGGGTGGTGCAGGTCAACTGGCTGGGATTGTGTATCAGAGAAGAGATGAGAGAGCAAGAGAATGCAAAGTACAGTTGAGATGGGTTCTGTGAGGAGGAGCAAAGGCGATAAGGAGGGGTGTTGTTATGGTAAAGGGACCTAGAGAAAAGAGATGGTATGGGAAGGAATCTTGGGGGGGCACTGAGTGAATTGGGGTGGCAGGCCAGCGCAAACAGGGGCCAAATTCTTTAGCTCAGCTACTGGCTCTATAATATAATCAAAAGTCATTAATGGTTTTCAACACTATCCTAGAGTATAAAAGTAGTGTGATGCTCCTTTAGCACTGACATGATTTTGGCCTGACCGAATTTCTTCAAAATCCATAAATGTTTAAACTAGAGAATTGAATAGTATCGATTTTAAAGGAACTTTACCAAAACTGTCTATAACATGTTGAAGAAACAAGAAGAAGTGGACAGAAAGGAAAGTCATGATATTCAGTGGTGGAGCTAGTGAATGCAGGACACCAGTGCAGAAAGTTTGTGCTCCTTGCAACTTATCTATTCAAGATAGTTGCCCGTAGGAGTCATTAAGAAAGCCAAAACGGAAAAGAAATCATGGGCTGTCTTTACTAGCTGATTTGGCCTTATCTAATGTTTCTTCTGCATTTGTCTTAACTAACATAGTACCTGTTATAGCCCGTCTGCCAAAAGCAATCCATATGATGTCTCTGTGACTTTGAAATAATACATGAATATCTTCTGTAGAAGTCATGTTGTCCGGGACTCTATAGAATCTAGGAAGGCATTCAGTCTTCTGCTTCCTGATCAATTTGGGGCATTCTTGGATTCTCATCTCAGAAAGACCCTAAGTGAAGCTTTGGGCTAAAGCATTATGATCACAGGATTTCTTCCACAACTGTGTTCTACTAGTGATCATGGCCTCTTGACTCACTATCGCTCTGTGAGGCTCCTGTGCCTCGACTTGTACTTCAACCTATCTGCTCTCAATTTCTACTTTCAACTTCACCATCTCTTGCCTCACACTGTTGTGGGCCTGAAATTTGGCTTCTTTCTCTCTGGCGGACTCTTTCATATCACTCAGTCGCTCCCTCACTACAACTAGATGGGGGTAAGTGTCTGGCTCAGATAGCAGCTGACTCTCTGCTATAGATCTGTACAACTCTTAGTCAAATTCTGTAACCTCTTGAGCTTGTCAGGCTCCCTTTCTCAGCTCATTCTGTAGGGTATCCAATTCTCCCTCTTTAGGCTCACCAACAACATCATTTCCACCTTCCAGGTGGAACAGCAACTTCTTGTGTTGCTTTTCTTCCTTTTTTTCCTGGCTCTCTCTTTTCCAGGTGCTCCAATTGGCTGGCTGATAATTCTAACCAAACTGTATCAGCTTCATACAGCCATCTTGCTTCTGTCCTGGTACAGTATCCTGTATAGATTCCAAATGCAGGTCCTCTCTCACCACTTGCTTCTTGCTCTAGGATCTGTACTTCATCTTTCTTTCTGTTCGGAACAGGCCTACTCGTACCCACTGCGCTTCCAATCCTGCAAGGTTTGCAACTCTCTATCTCTGCCAGGTAGGACCTCTCAGACTTTTGGTTTTGCTGGAATGTATCTTACTGCATATTCGATGGAGGAATCTCCATTGACTTTTCCATCAGGTCCTCCCTGAATATCTCAGGTGTCGCATCCATTCTTTTTTTCTCCTTTTGTTGCTCCTGCTCTGTGCTTTGTATGTGAGCTTCCTGTGGACATAGCTCGGTATTCAATGCAGCGTCTCGTGTACCCTGGCCCTGAAGTTCAGAGTTAGTCTCTTCTGGACATGCATACTCTGAGCCAAATGTGTATCTCCATATCAGATAGATCGGTCATCCTCTGCTTTTGTGGACTATGCATCAGCAACTTCTTCGCTATCAGAGCTGTTTTACTCTCTGTCTCTTGTAGCTGAGAGCGTAGATCAGCTACTTGGCTTGACACTCCTCATGCGTTCTATACTCTTTTGTGCATCTCGCAATATCTTTGTTTGCTCCTCAAACTTCTCTTGTGCCTCCATATTAGAGAATGTGCTCACCCTCTGCTTTTCTGGAGTATGGAACAAGAGTTCCTTTTCTATTACAGCTGCTTCCCTCTGGGATACACGGTCAGAGAGGAGATCTTGCTTCACTTGTTCGCCACTGTGCAGCAGCTTATGCATACATTTCTCATTCAGCTTGTGCATGGGAAGACTCTTCCTCTGTTCCCAAATAAACATCTGTGTCTTCTTCCTATAGGACACTCTGTTGTCCTTAAACACAGATTTCTTTCTCCATTCAGGAATATAATTTAGCATAATCCTGAGACCCTTCATTTTAGTAGCAACTTGCCTGTCTTCCGCTTAAGGCTTTTTCAGCCCCCCTGGGATAGAGTTCATCTGTACTTCTTGCTTTACTTGTTTCACGTCTTGCCTAAAATTGTCCATAGCACTTTTATTGCCACCTGAGACAGAGCAGTTTCGGGATACTTTAATTTTCTTTTAGGACATATCTCCATATTCTGCTTCTCATGTCCTCTCAGGCATGGTGGTTCGTCTTTCACCATCTGAATCTCCAAACACTTTTCTTGCTTATCTTTTACTTTAGTAATGATTCCAGTTTCTTCATAATATTTAGGACATTCTTCCTTTGTAAGAACACTGGCTATATTCATCCATTTGATCTCTCCTTTCAGAGATATTTGTCAGGCACTTTCTTTATCTAGTACTCTCCACCACACGAGTATTCACCAAGGACAGGTGGCTGTGTCTTTCCAGGTTTCTTATGGAGACCTCTTCATTGCTCTTACCCATAAGGTTTCTGCAACTATTAGGGTTCAACTCTTAACCCAATGACTTTATCACCATGCTTCATACTGAGAGTGGGTTTGCACCCAGTAGGTAAAAACATCATGTCCCTTTCTCTTTGGCCTGTGCTTATAACCCCAGTCACTTTAAAAATCATCTTGCTCCAGGAGCAAAGGTTCTTTATCTGCATCAGTGGCCTTTTTTGCTTTCTCAGCAACCTCTGTTACTTTCTCAGCAATCTCACTTGCACTCTCTGCAGTCTCACTTGAGCTCTCTGCAGTCTCTTTGCCTTTCTCTGCAGACTCACTTATGCTCTCTACAGTCTCTTTGGCGCTCTCTGCAGTCTCACTTGCACTCTCTGCAGTCACTTTTGGCTCTTCAGAGTTCTTATTTGCTTTCTCTTAGTAGTGAACTTGGTGGCTTTTTGCACTCTCTCTGCCATCCACCAGGTCTCTAATTCCTGATTTCCTTCTGCATCAGGTTCTGTTTGCCTCCCCTTAATAGGGAAACTGCATTTTAAACTAGGGTAGACAAGCATGCCCCTTGGGTAGCGACAAGCCTGTCTGTCAAAAAAAGTCCTGGAGTGTAATCTCTGTGCTCTTTTCACTCCTACTCTGTTAAGGATCTCTTCTTTCAGGATATAATAATTTGTTGCCTTTTCTTCAGGCAAAACACAATATACTTTCTGTGCTTCTCCACACAGATAGGGACCCAGGACTGTGGCCCAGTGCTTTTTAGGCCAACCTTCCCTAGTGGCAATCTTCTCAAAATTCAGGAGATATGTTCCAACATCATCGTGAGCGGTCATCTTCTTTAGGAAGCAATTAGGATTCATGCTTCTACTTGATTCTGTAGCCACAATATTAGATGCTGCAGCTGTGCTTTCTGTGCTTCCAAAAATTCTCTCATTTGCTCTCTGTCCTCTTCCACTTGTCTCCACCATTTCACTGTAGCCTCATTCATACTGACTCTTCCCTCTTCTGCCTGTCTCAGCCATTTATCTATGGCCTCTCTCAGACTTGTAGCAACATCTCTCAGGCTATCCTCATTTGCAGCATGGGCTCTGTTTTCTGCAATTTCACTCAGCCATTTCTGTCTGTTTTCTTGCTGGCTTGCTATGCCCTCCTGCTGGCGTCTAGTGGCTTCTACCAGGGCTGTCACTAGTTGCTCCATTATCATCCCACCACTGCCACCATATGTGACATATACACTGTCATGCTCAGGAACCGTGCCCTTGTTTCCGACACTATAATGGAGGACTCAGGAGGCCTCTTAAATAGTTTATGACTTTAATAATGAGTAACAGCCAGCAAACAAAACAATCAAATGAACAGTCCAAAATACTGGCTTCTTCCAGTTACTCACTGTGACACTGTAGTCCCAGGCCTCTCTGGGACTCTGCACTTCCTGGGTAAACAACATCAGGGTCTTGGCAAACAAAACAAACACTTCAAGACTGCAGCTTCTTTACATCTGCAACTGCAGAGTTCATTGATCTCAAGCAGACTTTAGTCCAACAAACAGTCCCATAACATGGTACAGGCCGCCAGTACACTTGTCTGTCTCCAGAGTCCACTTTTGTAGGGGTGTGCCTGTATAATCCAGACTACGCTCTTGTCAGTGTCTCTCACTTTGGCTGTATGCTTCAGGCAGTCTCTCTTGCTGACTCTCCCTCTGTGTACCCTCAGAGCTGCCTCAGGCTCAGGCTGACCTAATGGGGAAACCCCACCCATGCATCTGAGTGAGCTATTTAAGGTTAGAGTTAACCCTCTCCAGTATGGTCTGCCCTCCACTGCACCTCCACACTGATCTCTAGGGGGCACTCCATCACACTTGCTATATAAATAATGATCTGTCCCTCTTCCCTAAATAAGGAGATCCCTTTACTCCAGGCTGCTGCCAGTAGCAGAGGGCTGGTAACGCCTCAGCAACTTCACCACTTGTGATATTATCAAAACCTTAAAATACATAACATTATCACTTAAAGATATGTACTTGCAGCTATAACACATTATTCCAACAGTGTAATGTTATGTCTCTATGCATTCAATATATTTTCTTTTCTGAAGAAAATAATTTAAATAATTTAAGAAGGGTAAGGGAATTAATACTTGTGATATGTATTTAATATATTAAAATATTTTATGTTCTAGCTCTTTCAAACCATTTGTGAGTATTAACCTTCAGTCCTGACAGAACCTGTTGAATTACAGCCTAAGGTACAGCTGCTGCTGGTGTATATTGTTAGCTGAAAAACAAGCTATAACATTCTTTTTTATATATATCCAAGACTTACACTTTATACAAACATTGCCCTTCTAGCAAATCATTGTAAAATGTCTATACTTATGTGATTTGATTCTTGTAACATTTTTACAAGAGCCTAATAATATAACTATCTATTAGCCTTCATAATCACTATAACTATTCATCAGCCTCAATCACCAAATTCATTTAGTATTCAAATCAGTCATACATCACCTAACACATTGTTTTTTAATATATTAAATAAATATCATGTTATTCATTCCCTTACTCTTCTTGAATTATTTGTGGCACAATTGAGAGTGTAATGCGCTAAGAGATTTAAAACTGAGATTTAATTTTCTAGAAAATAAGTCAACACTAAAGAATCCTTGGTATTTTGCGTTACTGTCCAAGCCCATCCTTATGATGTCAGATGCATTAGGTGAGTAGGTCTGCCATAATATTTTGATTCCTCTAAAAAATACTGCCCAATCACTGGAGTAAATTTCTGTTTTCTTGTGTAGACATGGAGTACATATGATTCAGATTCCTAGAAGGCAGGGTGTCAATCTCTCATGAAATAACAATAGACTGTAGAAGAGATGCACAGAGCGGAAGAGGATTGTCTCCATTTAAAGATGACCTTTCCAATTCACATAACACAAGCAATACATTGCATTGACGTTGGTACCATATTGTGATAACAAGCAACATAAATGATGTAACACTAAGTAGAGTGCCATTACAAGCTGCCAAGCATTCTGGGTTTCTTTGCCACGGATGATGTCATTTAGAAGCAACAATGAAATTATTAAATTCAGCTGGATAAAATATAGAAACCTGTGCACTTACATTTTTATAGCAAATGAGAATCAGTAGTCTAAAAAGCTTTGACTTTAAAGACAACTATTGTCCCATATTTTCAATTTGCTGTTTTGAGCAACTGTGCTTAAAAATAGAAAAATATCTAGTATTTTTTTTTTTTTTAAAAGCCATTGATTTATTAACTAATATATGTTTTTAACTTTCACTGGCAGTGTCCACTGCTTCATTTACTTTGTTGATTTGTCATCTGGGTACTGATGCAAATATAAGTTGAGCATCCATTAAATAAGTTTGCTATGGAGAATACTTAAAAAAAGGGCCCAAATAGGTCTATTAATCACCTGTACATACCCCAAGCATGCCAGAACTCATTTTATTATTTGCCCATATTGTATTTATATATTGTGTATAATTGCATATATAAAAACATATTATTATTACAAAGTAATTTTATATATATATATATATAAAATATATATATTTATTTATATATATATGAAGACTGAGGTAGCCGTATATATATATATATTGTGACAAGGATGGCCACATCAAATGGATTCTCTTTGAAAGAACTTTTCAAGATACTACAGTAGAGTGCAGTAAACAGGATGTTTAATGTGCAAATGAAAAGAAAACGATATAAACATAATAATTGCTGAACATAAACATCTGCATAAAGGTTCTGACTGACCTTCAGGAACACCCTGACTAGGCCTGAGCAGCTTATCTGCCTCAGGGGAAAACAAAATAAATTAAGCACTATTTTCTCCTGTGTGCACTCTACAGTCTCTGTATTTTGCAGATCGCAGTTCCACAGTCACTACCACAATAATGTGGTTTAGGGCACCAGCCTGCCCCTCTCCGAGAGCCCTCCCCCAGGGACCCTTTAGGAGTACTGCAGGTACTCTAGTAAGAAAAAATATCTCTTCACACAAACAGAAATAAAGGCTTTGGATACCTTGTTTTAAACATGCTGTCAATCTCTGTGGTTGTTTCAGGTTGCAGTGAGTGTGTCCCTCAGGCCTGGTAGGAAATGCAGACTTCAAAAGGCACTCTGTAAGTGAATTTTCTTGTTGACCCAAGGGTGCTGGTATATTTTCCAAATGCAGCATTTTCTCTGGACAGGAGTCTCCTCAGCTCCAACATTTCCTGTGTCCACTTTCTCTCTCAAACTGA
This sequence comes from Discoglossus pictus, assembly GCA_027410445.1. Taxonomy (NCBI): domain Eukaryota; kingdom Metazoa; phylum Chordata; class Amphibia; order Anura; family Alytidae; genus Discoglossus; species Discoglossus pictus. The sequence continues at coordinate 112,423,783 of CM050171.1, forward strand.
GGCTCTCCCCTGGGTTGGTTATCCTGAGGTTTTAAATAGCCTAACTGCCGCTTCAGGTGCAGCTAATTGCTTTGTTTTTTTTTAACTCTCTCAGGACTGGACACACTGATCTGTTCAGCCTGGTACTGACATATCTGGCCTCTATAATTCTTCCGTACCCCATGCTGCCTTTTTCACAATATATATATATATATATATATATATATATATATATATGAAGAGTGAGGTAGCCGTGAGTGTCCAGTAATCCAGATGAATAATCAGAGTATTGCAGTATATAGTGATACCTTTTTTATTGGACAAACGTATTCATAAATATATGAAAAGCTTTCGAGAGCTTCCTCTCTGTCTAGAGCTATACTGATATTAGATTCCAATTAAAAGTTAGAAATTACAGGTTTTAGAAACAAAAATAAAAAAAATGTTCTGTTTGGTCAGCTGTGAAGAAGACACCATGAGTGTAGATCAGAGAAAATAAACAGGGTTGTAAATATTTGCAGGTCATAGGGAGTAAGGAACCATAAAGCTGTAAGGAGACAGAAAAGGGCCAGAAGGGAACCAGGAAGAAAAAAAAATCATATCAGGAATATAGAAGGTTATAAGAAGTTAATATAATGCGACAAAAAAACCCTGTAATTTCTAGGTTTCAATTGGAATCTAATATAATTATATCTCCGGACTTGAGAAAGAGAGTAAACTCTCAAAAGCTTGTCATTTATTTATGAATATGTTTGTCCACTAAAAAAGGTATCACTATATACTGCAATACTCTGATTATTTGTGTAAATAAATAAATATAAATAGTAAATAGTATATATATATATATATATATATATACACATACATACCCCTTTTTGCTCTTATTTGCTGTAGCTCTATTTTTGCTCTGTTTTCACTTTAATTCCCTGCTATAGCTCTGATCTTTTGGCTGCAGATCCCCATTGAATGCTTGTCTTCCAGATAATGATGTTTTTTCCTCGCTGGACCACGCTTTATTCTCAGAATAGCATCCCAGCATTAACAGAGACTGCAGAGGGAAGAGAGAGACAGAAAGAAAGAGAAAAGTGCCATCCTGAAGAGATTGAGAGCCGCAAGAGCCACAAGAGACCCTTAATTGCTTTCTCCAACATCCAGAGAGGTACAGAATTTTCATTCCTTATTTCTCATAATGTGGTTGTAAATTATTGTAAATTATTAATTGTTAATTGTCTAATAAAATCATTTTTGTATTTTTTGTACTGTTTTACATCTAATGACTGAGCACCAGAAAGACCAGGGCAAGTTGAAGCTCCAGATCATTTCTCTAAATTTTGACATCGAAGCTGCTGTGGACTTTCTAGCAACTTTTAAAGAGATTGTGGAAAGAGGCAATTACCCCCCAGAACTGGTGTTTAACTTCAATGAGACCTGTGCATCGCTATTGCAGGCACTAAGGACTTGATACCAAAGCGCTCCTTCTAAAGGACAATGCTCCAAGTCACCCTACTGACTAGGCTGAGCTGAGAGCTCCATTGCTGCATTCCGGTGGAAGTAGTGTTTCTGTCACCAAACACTACTTCATTCATCCAGCCTATGGATCAGGGGGTCATTGCGACCTTCAAGGCCTAGTATATCTGCCGCACATTCTACCAGCTCATTGACCTGACAGACAACAAGGACAAACATCCATTATGGATTTCTGGAAAAAGTACACCATCATGCAGGGCATCACTAATATCGATTTGCCCTGGAAGGAGGTTACACAGCAATGTCTGAAAGCTATGTGGGGGAAGATATGGCCAGAGCAATGTGCCGATATGCAACTAGGACAGACCATTATAGCAACCAGAAGAGGCCATTATAGCAGAGATAGTGGACCTTGTGAAAACAGCTGGACTAGGTGATGCAGATGACCAGGACTTGATACCAGCTTCAGGTGAGAGCCTTATCAAGAAGGACCTCCAACAACTGGTGGAACACTGCATTGAGGAAGCCCAGGACAGCAGTGATTCTGACACTGAGGAATGAAAATATCTTTCAACCGAGTTCCTCATTAAGACTTTGTGTTCCATCCGAGACTGTATGGGTGATTTAGTGGCAAATGATTCAGAGGCTGTGAGGAACAGAAATGTGAGACATAGTGTTATTGGGGCAATGTCTTGCTATCAGAATGAGCCTGTAGCTTACTCATCTACCACTTAAAATGGACCTATTGCCTGGAACCTATCTACAGCGCTAAATGGGGTATTCCTGTACACAAACACATATGAGTATCTTTAGTCCAATATAGATGCTGAGAGCTAAGTCCGTCAAATGCCAGCACTTCCTTGTTCGGTCAATATGATTCTATATATGCAGGGTATGTGGTGCCGCTGTTGTACCGTTCTGGTAAATAAAAGGAGGCTGCTGCTTCTCTGGGGGCACCGTTCATAGAGATGCCCAATATTAGAGTGTAAAAATCACAGAGTTGTGGTTGGAGAAGCGCAACTGCTCCTGACCAGTACCTAGAGGTTTGGTGAATCTGTGTGACTGGATGGAGTGCAGTTATACCATTGGTATATGATCTTTCCAATCTTGTGTGTGAGATGATGTATTGATATAGTTCTGGTTATACAAAGAACATACACGATCGTATATAATACATATTCCCTACCTATACCCATGCATGAGAACTATGCCTTTTGCCACCAGCTTTAAGTTCACCCATACAAGTATATAAATATACAATAATCCCAGTACAGGTACATCCGACAATGTCACAAGGCGATACATGGCTCGACCACAGTCCTTTTTCCCATTTATATCACAGACAAGTATCATGTACATTCAGCCCTGTGGATATATAGATTCTGTATGACTGCTACTATAAGCCAGCTCTGTATTCATTGTGATTTTGTATGACTGCTACTATAGGCCAGCTTTGTATGTATTCACATTTGTATACTTGAATGTACATAGAAGCCACATGTATGTATATATATATATATATATATATATATATATATATATATATATATTTAGGATTTAGGTGCATACTTTTCACATAAAATTGTGTATGTGTGTGTGTATATATATATATGTATATATATATATATATATATATATATATATGTGTGTGTATGTATAACATTTTTTAGACCTCATATATATTATGACTGCTTTTTCTAACTTTGAACATGCGCTATGAATAGTTTTTCAGCACTGTGATTGTAGTGTTATAAGGCCAGTATTAGCCGTATCTATGTATATATAACAATCTGTTAAATTAATTGTATTTAGTAGCTGGATTTATAGAATTCCTATACATAATGTTTATTTATTATTTATAATTATTATTATTATTATTATTATTATTACTTTTATGTATATCAAGAAAATATTTTAGTTTTTAATAAGAGACCAGAATAGTCTGAGGACCACCTGCTGCTATCTGGGTAGCACAGAAGAGTCATAAAAGCTGTACTCTGTATTACAATATAGACTTTTGACTCTTTCATATGTACCCACAGAACTATATTATCAATGAGGAAGCTGTGTACACCACATCGAAACGCGTTTGATCATCCATTTATTTGTGCATTTCGGTTATATATTATATATTAGCATTTTTTATCGCTTTGGATTTTATTGCTTCATCATTGTTTTTACATGACCTAAATTCCAACGCAGAGGGCGGAGAATTCTGTAAAACAAAAATAAACTGGAATTTTTATATACGATCATGTATGTTCTTTGTATAACAAGAACTACTGTATATCAATACATCATCTCACACACAAGATTGGAAAGATCATATACCAATGGTATAACTACACTCCATCCAGCCGCACAGATTCACCGAACATCTAGGTACTGGTCAGGAGCAATTGCGCTTCTCCAACCACAACTTTGCCATATGTGTATCTGCATATATAGTTACATAGGGCCTCATTCTATTACCGGCCGCAGCCGATGCGGGGCCGCAAGGACCGGCCGCAAGCTTTCCGGCTATTCTATTCCCCTCCGGCCGGGGGTTCCGGCAGGCTTGCGGCCGGCGCCTTGCTATCTCTTGCGGCCGATCGGGCCGGAGGAAAGCCTTTAAACTAAAACGGCCGCAAGGAAATCGGCCGTAAGAAAAGCCTGGTTGCGATTCTATTGCTCCGGGAACCCTGTCTGCAAGGCTAAAAACGAGCCGCAGCTTACTTGCAGCAAACAGGTCCCGCTAGCACCAATTAAGCACATAAAATAGCTCAAATAAAGCCATCCTGCACTTTGCGGACTCTATAAAGTGATATTCGGTGTTAGAAAAAATAGCACATAATTACCCTATACTCAAATCCATAAAATAATTTTTTTTAATATACGTAAAATATCCATGTAAAAAGTCCATAGGGCTTGGAGCACCTCAGACACACCCACGCCACAGCCGGAAAATAAACAGTTAATTTGAACTCGGGTTTGGGCTGATATGCAAGCTTGAGAGGGGGTTACTTTTAATCCTCATGTCCCCCAATATGATCCCTAGCATTTACAGAGCTGTACAGTGCAGGCTTGAATTTATTTTTGCGTTTTTAGATTTCAGAGCCGGTTTCAAGATATGCGGCCGGCCGTAAGGGGAGATCCTTGCGGGGCCGTATAATAGAATTGCGAGTTAACTGAACCACCGCAAGGAATTGCAGCCTTACGGACGATTTACGGCCGGTAATAGAATGAGGCCCATAGTAATTAAGGTTGAAAAAAGACTTTCAGTCCATTAAGTTCAACCCGTTAATATCTCCTCTGATCTGCAATATGCGGGTTAGTTATTAATTAATTAGTTGTTAAATAATTAATAATAGTATAGTATTTGAGGATGAATAAAGAGTTAGTCCATCAAGTTCAACCTTTTTAGATCTCTATTGATCTTTTTAATATGTGGACTATTTATTATTAATTGTTAATTGATCCAGAGGAAGGCAAACAGAAAAAAAAAACATTGAAACTTTGCCAATTGTCTCATAAGGGGAAAAAAGCAAAATTCCTTCCTGACCCCAGAAACTGGCGATCAAATTTCTCCCTGGATCAATATTCCTTCGCTAGTTATCTAGGATAGCCTTGAATGCCCTCTTTATTCAAAAATATATCTAACCCCTTTTTGAAGTTGTCAATTGAATTCGCTGTCACCACCTCCTTTGGTAGAGAATTCCACAGTTTAACCACCCTAACTGTGAAGAACCCTTTACTTTGTTTAAGGTGAAATCTTTTTTTCCTCTAACCTCAAAGGATGTCCTCTTGTCAGTTGAAAATCTCTTGCTACAAAAAGTTCACTTGACAAATCCTTATACTGACCCTGGATATATTTAAATAACGTAATCATATCTCCTCTTAGACGCCTTTTTTCTAGCGAAAATAAGTTTAATTTGGTTAGTATTTCTTTATAACTTAGCCCCTCCATTCCCCTTATTAGTTTTGTAGTACTTCTCTATACTTTTTCCAGCTCTAAAATGTCCTTTTTATGAAGTTGTGCCCAAAATTGTTCTCCATATTTCAAATGAGGGCATACTAGAGATTTGTATAGTGGTAGAATTATATTTGCTTCCCTCGCTTCTATACCCTTCTTAAAACATGCTAATATTTTACTTGCCTTTGCAGCTGCTGCTTGGCATAAATTATATGTTGTTGTTTAGTCATTCAGTCATGTTCGACTCTCCATGACTCTATGGACCGCAGCATGCCAGGTACATCTCTCAGTCACTGCCCCTCTGAGCTCCATCAAGTTCATGTTCATTGTTTCAGTGGCTTCATCTATCTATCTCCGCCTTTGTCGCCCCCTTCTCCTTGTGCCTTCAATCTTTCCCAGCATCCAAGTCTTTTCTAGGGAATCTTGCCGTCTCATGATATGGCCAAAATATTTTAGCCTCAGCCTCATGATCATACCTTCTAGTGAACAGTTTGTCTTGATTTCCTGAAGTACTGATTTATTGGATCTCTTGCATTCCAAGGGACTCTAAGTACAATCTCTACAGTAGGGATGGATTGCACCTTAATGATGAGGGAGCTTTTGTACTAGGGAATAGGATGGTAGAAAGGCTGGAGGAGTTTTTAAACTAGTAGGTGAGGGGGGGGGGGGGACTAGATATAAGTAATGGGGTAGAAAGTGTAGAGGGTATAAGGGATGAATTTACAACTCATAGGAGAGGAGATGGGGAGGGGTAGTATAGTCAATAGAGAGGTAGTACTAAGTAATTCAAGTACATTGGCAGGCACTTCAGAACTACAGACTCATAACATAAGGTGTATGCTTGCTAATGCCAGAAGCTTGCCAGGAAAAATGGGAGAGTTAGAATTATTAGCAATTAATGAAAAATGGGATTTAATAGGCATTACTGAAACGTGGTGGGATGAATCTCATGACTGGACTGTTAATCTGGATGGTTATAACCTATTTAGGAAAGATAGAGGCAATGGTAAACGAGGAGGAGGGATTTGTCTGTATGTTAAGCCTGAATTTAAGCCTATAGTCAGAGAAGATATTTATGGTGGACCTAGTGATAAAGCTAAATGTTTGTGGGTAGAGTTAAATAGCGGAGCAGCAAATTCCAAAATAATTATAGTAGGAGTATGCTATAAACCCCCAAATATCGCTTTAAGTGAGGAAATACAATTATTGTTACAGATTGAAAATGTAATGGGAGATTTTAATTACCCTGAAATAAACTGGATAAATGAGACCAGCAGTTCATCTAAGGGGAGAAGGTTCTTGAGTACACTCAGGGATCATTATCTGGCCCAGATTGTACAAGAGCCTTTTAGAAATGAAGCTATCTTAGATTTACTCATCACAATTAATATTGATATAGTATCAAATGTTGGAATAGGGCAACCTTTGGGAAACAGTGATCACAACACAGTCTCATTTGAGATTGAATTAAAAAAACATACCGTATATACTCGAGTATAAGGCGACCCGAGTATAAGCCGAGGCACCTATTTTACCACAAAATACTGGGTAAAATGAGTGACCCGAGTATAAGCCGAGTGTGGGAAATGTGCTGCCCCCTGTGTCCCTCTTGTGCCCTCTGTGTCCCCCCTCTCTCTCCCGTGTCTCTTCACCCCTCTCCATTCCCTGTGTCTCTTCCCCCCTCCCTTATCACCCTCCTCAACCCCCCTCCTCATTCTCAACCTCCCTCCTCAACCCCACTCCTCATCCTCAACCTCCCTCCTCATCCTCTCTCCTCATCCTCAACCTCCCTCCCCAACCCCCTCATCCTCAACCCCCCCATCCTCATCCTCAACCCCCTCCTCAACCTCAACCCCCCTCCTCATCCTCAACCTCCCTCCTCATCCTCAACCTCCCTCCTCAACCCCCTCATCCTCAACCACCTCCTCAACCCACCATTCTCATCCTCAACCCCCTCCTTAACCCCCTCCTCAAAATAAACCTCCCTCCTCATCCTCAACCTCCCTCTTCATCCTCAACCTCCCTCCTCATCCTCAACCTCCCTCCTCAACCCCCTCCTCAACCTCCCTCCTCATCCTCAACCTCCCTCCTATTCCTCAACCCCCTCCTCAACCTCCCTCCTCATCCTCAACCCCCTCCTCAACCTCCCTCCTCTTTCTCAACCTCCCTCCTCAACCCCTATCCTCAACCCACTCCTCAACCCCCCTCCTCAACCTCCCTCCTCAACCCCCCATCCTCATCCTCAACCCCCACATCCTCAACCCCCTCCTCAACCTCAACCCCCCTCCTCAACTTCCCTCCTCAACCTCAACCTCCCTCCTCAACCTCAACCACCCTCCTCAACCTCCCTCCTCAACCCCCCTCCTCATTCTAAACCCCCCTAAATACCTCCCCCTCTCCCTTTCCCCTCACTTACCTGCTTCTTCTCCGGCCTCTGCTCCTTTCATCTTAACCCGCCGCGCATGTGACGTCACATGCGCTCACATGCGCGCCACGTCACTAGCATATACCGGGTGCCGGCAACCGGTATATGCTAATGACGTGGCGCGCATGTGACGTCACATGCGTGCCGGATCAAGACGGAAGGAGCAGAGGCCGGAGCAGAAGCAGGTAAGTGAGGGGAGAGGGGGAGGTATTTAGAGGGGAAAAAGTGAGGAGGGGCTGTTTAGAATGAGGAGGGGGGTTGAGGATGAGGAGGGGGAGGGAAAGAGACACAGGGGGGTTAGAGAGACACAGAGGGGGGTAGAGAGATAGGGGGGGTTAGAGAGACACGGGGGTGAGAGTGACTCGACTATAAGCCGAGGGGGCCCTTTTCAGCCTTAAAAAAAGGACTGAAAAACTCGGCTTATACTCGAGTATATACGGTAAATTATACAAACAAGAGGGGACAGAGACTGCTTTACAAGAATACAAGGAAATCAACAAGGCAGCAAAAGCGCGATTAGACTGGCTAAAATAGAAAATGAAAAATGAATTGCAAAAGAGAGTAAGACTAACCCTAAAATATTTTTTAAGTATATTAATGGGAAGAAGGCGAGGAAGGAAGCTATAGTACCATTACAATGTGACACAGGCCATCTGAACATTAGTGACCAAGAAAAGGCAGATGAGCTAAATAGGTTCTTTTCTTCGGTATACACAAGGGAGGTACCAGTGGTTGGGACACCGCAACATAATGGGCCTACACTACCTTTGCCAAATAATTGGTTAACACAGGGAGTAATCCAAAAGAGGTTGGAAAAAATAAATGTTAATAAAGCCCCGGGTCCTGATGGAATACATCCAAGGGTACCGAGGAAACTGGGTTCTGTAATAGCCAAACCATTATATTTAACTAGCGACTTGCCCGTCAAAAAATGACGGCAATGTTATGTATATGTTTGTCAAGTTGTTTAGTTATTAACATATATTTTTGACACTTGTAAGTATTTTAATATGAACGTGTATTTTTGTAAAATGTTGATGTAATGGTTTTTTAAAATGTAATTAGTATCTGAAGAATTGTTAACTTGAATATACATTGAATGAATAGGAAAGCCAAAAGTAAAAACCCTTTTTTAAACGTTGCAAATTTTAACATGAAGTTTAAAATATATGTAAGCAATAACCATCAAAGTATATATTTTTAAACTTGAACTTTATTTTTTATGTAAGTTTAGAAGTTGACAAAACATTGGTATAATTTTGAACATTATAAACAGGAACATAGTGAATACATTTTGTAAAGTAATTTTTTATTAAAAGTATTAACATTTGAATGTAAAAACAATTGACATTTAAATTAATCAGTATTAAAATTCAATTTCTATCACAATAATTGTTAACTTGAATATACATTGAATGTAGAGGAAGGCATACAGTCAAACTCTTCTTAAAACGTACGTAATTAAACTAATTTATTACTGAGCACATAAATTGGCGATAAACATTAATGTAGGTAGTAATCTTAAGATAACAGACAATATTTACATTGTGACTTAAAAGGTGCTTGACCTCTTAACATCCACTTTGTAATATGTTGAATGAAATAACTTCAAAATATATTTTTTAAACTTTTAACATTAGAAACATTAACATAGTGACTTAACATTTTAACATAATTTTTACTAACAATGCAAGGCAAGTATTTTGTGAGGCGAATCATTCATAAACATGACTTCCATTAATTATGACTGAATTAAACAACCAATTGTTATGTATTTTGCAATGCTTTTAAAAAATCTTGGCACCTTTAATTAGTATCCTTCAAAGTTATAGTACTTCATAGTAGACAATGTTTTTAGTAAAAATACGTCCATCTTCTAATAAATCACCTTGACTTTCATTGTTTTCAATGTAAACTTTAATTGCCTGTGGATTTTTGCACCTTGACAACGCAACGTACAATTGACCATGTGCAAAAACTGGTTCTTCCAAGAAAATACCCACAGATTTGAAAGTTTGACCTTGTGATTTATTAATGGTCATGGCAAATGCCATAATAATGGGAAATTGTCTTCTTTGAAGTATAAAAGGGAGACTACTTTCACTTGGTGCTAAATCTATTCTTGGTATGAAAACTCTCTCTCCTCTATGGGTCCCAGTTAAAATTTCAGCATCTATAAAATGGTCCTTTAATTGTTGAACAATTAATCTTGTGCCATTGCATAGGCCTTTTTTGGGATTCATATTTCGCAGTAACATGATAATTGCACCTTTCTTTAGCTGCAAAATATGTGGTGGCATTCCAGAAGGAGTTAAAGAGTTTATGAATTCAGTGGAAAAGTTAGCCTGACTTTCATTGTCATCAGCAAGTACAGAATCAGCACTGTGATAATTTCTTTGTGGTGCATAAATTTTTTTTAAGATTTTATTATTGAGGATTAATGCATCTTTATTTTTACACGTCAGTATGACTTGGTTGGCAAGCTCGGAATATTCTTCGTTATTTATGCTCCCTTCAAATATAGCCGATATAATATCTTGTTGACAAATCATATGAGGTGGGATCTCTACAGTGTCGTCAGGTAAATTTAGTATTTTTTCTGTTCTGCCTTCTCCAATTTTAATAAGCCAATCATTGAAATCAGTTTGGCCTTCTGATCTCATATTTTGTTGCAGTTGAAGATGGGTAAAATGTTTCCATACTGTACTTGACTTTATACATGTTTCGATAATGTCAGTTCGATTTCCATGTACAACAACAGGTAATGTTTGTCTAAAATCGCCACCCAACAACATTACCTTTCCACCAAATGGAAAAATATTATCCATGACTTCACGAAGCAAACGGTCAATACATTGGAGGGCATAGCATGACATCATTGTGGCCTCATCTATTATAATTAATTTACATTTCTTCAATTTCTTTGCTTGTAAGGATGTCATGCGAATATCTGACACAGAATTTTCTAAAATAGGCACTGGCAGTTTAAATCCACTATGAACAGTTCTTCCACCTTCTAATAAAAGTGCAGCAATTCCAGTAGTGGCAAACGCCATTGCTATTTTTCCTTGTGCTCGTACTGAACTCATTAATAAATTGTACAAATATGTTTTTCCTGATCCGCCAGGTCCATCAAGATAGAAATAACGCTCTGTCACCATGTCATCATCTATAGCATTTTTAATGGCATGAAATGCTTGCAATTGTAGTGTATTTAAAGTTGCAAGTCTTTCTTCTGTTCTTTCTGCTTGTAGTTGAATGTCATAGTCTTCAAAGTTAATGTCATCTATAAGACCTGGATCAGGCAAATTAAAACTTGCACAACTTAATCCATGAGTTAAAAAGACTTCTTGGATTTCCATTAACGCTTTTAAGTGTGCAATGGGTTCATTGTATCGTCGCATAAAGTCTTCAGCCATATTACTTTTAAAAGTCTCCCACAAAGCTAATGCATTTGGAGCATTTGAGAAGATACAAATAAAAGCAAATTGTTCTCTCATCTGTCGTGGCATTTGACATTGTGCTGCTTCTTCTAAGCATCTTTCCCACTCTGTATCATCAGCGAGTAAGTTTCTATGTCTTGCAGCTAAATGGAAGGATTCATATACAATGTCATTAACAGTTCTTAATTGTTCAAAACTTTGTGCTCCAGGAACATTTAAAAGTAATATCCGTAAGCAAAAACGTTCAACATCTCTTGGACTGACTGTGTAAATTCTTGGAATAATTTTATTGCCTCTGGTTTTTCTTGGTCTCCATAATCCATTCACAAAAACATAGTGATATGGAATTTCAATATATAAGTATTGTGTTGCTTCAGCATCAGTGGAATTTAATGCAAACCATGCAGTTAGTGTAGTGTGACGATCTTCACTTTGGGCCAATGCATTCATTTCATTTCCAGCATGGAAATAGACTAAATGTCGTTGTGGCAAATGTACTGCTAACCTATATACTGCATGTGATCTATCATGCATTTCAAATTTTAAAAGCCGCCACATAGCTTCTGGCGCACTGACATAGCGAGCATCTACATGAGATGCAAGTTCATCATGTACTAACTCACTACTTTCAGGGTTGTCTGCACTTTTGACGACTACAGTAGCTGCATCGTAACCTTTGTAAATATATTTGTAGACATATTTAATGGATTTGATGGAAGTGCAGGCTTCTACGTTGATGTGGGCGTTGTACTTCATGAGTAAATGTGGATTGTAGGGTACTACATATCTATTGTCCACTTTTTTCCCACGAATAATGGCACTATCTCCTTCTCTTCTTTTATAAAGTGGATATCCATCACAATTGGCATAGGTTTTGTCTCTATAATCTTTGGGAAATTCTTTGGAACATTTATTATTTTCCATACATGGTGATTGTGGATTAAGGTCACCACAGGGTCCATGAATCATGCGATGAGTAACAATCTCATATAGTCTACCATATAGTTCTGGATCTGGTAGTTCAGCAACAATGACTGCATCCACTTTGTCTGAAGTATCTAATTTATCTTTTTCTTGAAGTATTATTAGAAGATGTGCATGTGGAAGGCCTCTTTTTTGAAATTCAATGGTATATACATAAGCAAGACATTTGCCAAATAACTGATTTATAGTGAAGTCACGTATTAATTCATTTAATTTTATCTTAAAAACTCTGGCTACTAAATCTGGTCGATCTGAAGCAGTTTGTCCAAGAAGTAGATTTAGTGTAATTTCTGGCCATTGTGGATTACATGTAAATGTCACAAATAAATCGGGTTTGCCAAATTTTGTCACAATAGCCATAGCATCATTGTATCTTTCTCTCATATTCCGAGGAGATCCTTGAAAGGAAGATGGTAAAATGATGGCTTTGCCAGCTGTCATGTCTCTGCTTGTAGCCACGTCAGCAACATAGTCCATGAGTCCAGAATATTGTTCTACACGGAGTTTATCTTGTTGATATTTGATAAAGTTTAAATTATTTGCCTCAACTTGCAAATATGAATCAATAATCCATTGTTGTGTTAGTTTCCCACCACATAAAATTGGATTAAATACATTGCGAATGGCAATTTGAGCTACTTTAAATTCAAGCATAGAAACATTATTTCGGATTCTGGCTTTAGCATTTGGGTAGCTGGGAAGAGTTAATTTTGGTTGCCAACCTGCTTCTCCGTGTGGGAAAAAGATGGGATATGTCATTGGATCTAAATTTGGACTTAAGATACTCATATTAATAAACGGTTGGTCCTCATTTCTAGGATATATTCGTATGTCTCTTTGAAATGGTGGTTCTCCTTCATCATTGTGAAACACCATTGCAACCTCATTTGTTGTTGGCAAGTTATAACGACGTTTATCAGTATGTCTGTCTCTTTTAAGCACCATATTAACCTTCGGCATTGGTAATTGATGTGTTTGTGAATGAAGTAGTTGTTCATTTTCTACTTCTGCCAATTTTTTATAAGCTTTACTGTAGGGATTGTTGTCCATAATGTTATTTAGCTCTATGAAAACAGTGGGTAAGCATTTTTTATTTTCTTCCATCTGCATACGTTGGTCAACAGCTTCCATTGTATCTAGGACATATAGTTGAGCGAATTTTCTTTTATTTCCTTCCTCTGGATGTAAATGGGAAGTGCGATGATAAATTTGTCCTTGGACTTTAAAACAGTAAGGACCATGTCCTGGTACATTAGCAGCTAATGTTGCCCCCATGGATGCAAAGGATATGGCACTATTGTAGGATCTTATGTTTGTCTTAAAATTTTTGTAGTTTGGAAAAGTAGGTTCAGTCATAATATTTTGTAAATAAATAGGAAATTCTTTCCTTTCTGGAAGTTTGAACTTGCCTTTTTGACAACAACTAATAAATTGTCCATCTCTGGGTCTCTCCTGTTTAAAATAATAAGCCTCACAAAACTGACATTGAGTAGTCATGTCCCCACAACTATGAACCTCTACTGCTAAAGACTTGAGTAGAGGACAATTTGCAAAGCATATAGGATTTTGCCTTTCATATTCATCAGGTGAAATGTCATATAATGTTTCAACAACAGGTTCTAAATGTTTTGTTTTTTTCGTTGCTTTTCTTGGTATATGTTGTATTGTTTGAGGTAAAATGTCATCTAATGTTTCATGAAACGGTTCTAAATGCTTTGTTTTCTTTGTTGCTTTTTTTGGTATCTCTTGTCTTTTTTCTGGCAAAATGTCATCTGATGTTTGAGCAACAGGTTGTAAATGCTTTATTTTCTTTGTAGTTTTTTTTGACATATCTTTAAGTTCTGCAAGTGACAGTCTTTTGCTTGCAATTCTTTTGCGTTCTTTTTCTCGTCGAATTTCCTTCTTCTCCGGTGTCTGCTGGCTGTCTGCTCTCTGTCGTCGTTCTCTAGCTTGGCGTCTTTTCTTTTCTTGTTTACTCTCATTATCAGCCATGTTAATCTGTAAAAATAAAATAATGTACCATTAGTTTATTTTGAGATGTTAAGTTGTTTTTCATGACATATAGTTATCAATAGTGTGTTAACATTTTATAGTTAATCAATTTCAATGCGTTCAATTGAATAAAAGTCTAAATAAGGGCATGAGATAATTATTTAAAGACATTTTTATTTATTAAACATGTATCCAAAAGCAAGTGTTTCAGTAACTAAAAAGGTATTTAAAAAAGGTGTTATGTCCTTATTTACAGCACTATTCAATTTGTCAAATGGCAATTAAATTAGGGTTTAGGACTGGAATGTTACAATGACAAATTGTATAGATTCTGTGTTTTTAGACTTTTTTGGACTATGCGAATTTATTTTTTAAGTTTACATTGAAGTTTGTTTTTATTGTTAAAGATTATTGGCCCTAAAAGACAAATAAGAGATAGATGATAGATATTACTTTTTATACTGTACCTTGGTTGAAGTTTGATTTCAAGCAAAATTCTTTGTTGGTCCTGTGTTGAAAGCCTTCGTCCGATGGTCTGGTCCTGTGTTGAAAGTCCTCGTCCGATGGTGTAGTCCTCTGTTGAAAGTCCTCGTCCTCTGGTGTGGTCCTCAGTTCCAACTCCTGTTCCGATGTTCTTGACGCAGTATCTGTTATAAAATAAAAATGAAAATGTTATGTTATTTGAATGTCTTTGTATGAATGAAAAAATGGCATTATTTCTGTGTTTTTCTACAATCCTTTTTGGTGCGCCACAATTTTGGTATGCTTCTGTAGGCTATTTTCTAAGGCTTATAGGTGGTTAAACATTAAAGAAGAATATTAATTAATTTTTCTCTTTTTTTACTTGTTATACTGTACCTTGGTTGAAGTTTGATTTGAAGCAGAATCTTTGTTGGTCCTGTGTTGAAAGCCTTCGTCTGATGGTCTGGTCCTGTGTTGAAAGTCCTCGTCCAATCGTCTGGTCCTCTGTTGAAAGTCCTCGTCCGATGGTGTAGTCCTCTGTTGAAAGTCCTCGTCCAATGGTCTGGTCCTCTGTTGAAAGTCCTCGTCCGCTGGTGTGGTCCTCAGTTGAAACTCCTGGTCCGATGTTCTTGACGCAGTATCTGATATAAAATAAAAATGAAAATGTAATATTATTTTAATGTATTTGTATGAAGTAAAAAATGACATTATTTCTTTGTTTTTCTACAATCCCGTTTGGTGTCCACCACTTTTGGTATGCTTATTTAGGCCTTTTTCTAAGGCTTATAGATTGTTAAACATAAAATAAGTATCTAAATGTACTTTGGTATGTGTTTGTGTGAGTTTTCATACAATCCTGTTTGGTGCGCACCACTGTTGGTATGCTTATTTAGGCTTCTTTCTAAGGCTTATAGGTTGTTAAACATAAAATAAGAATGTAAATGTAGTTTGCTATGTGTTTGTGTGAGTTTTCATACAATCCTGTTTGGTGCGCACCACTGTTGGTATGCTTATTTAGGCTTCTTTGTAAGGCTTATAGGTTGTTAAACATTAAATAAGAATCTAAATGTAGTTTGCTATGTGTTTGTGTGAGTTTTCATACAATCCTGTTTGGTGCGCACCACTGTTGGTATGCTTATTTAGGCTTCTTTCTAAGGCTTATAGGTTGTTAAACATTAAATAAGAATGTAAATGTAGTTTGCTATGTGTTTGTGTGAGTTTTCATACAATCCTGTTTGGTGCGCACCACTGTTGGTATACTTATTTAGGCTTCTTTCTAAGGCTTATAGGTTGTTAAACATTAAATAAGAATCTAAATGTAGTTTGCTATGTGTTTGTGTGAGTTTTCATACAATCCTGTTTGGTGCGCACCACTGTTGGTATGCTTATTTAGGCTTCTTTCTAACGCTTATAGGTTGTTAAACATAAAATAAGAATGTAAATGTAGTTTGCTATGTGTTTGTGTGAGTTTTCATACAATCCTGTTTGGTGCGCACCACTGTTGGTATACTTATTTAGGCTTCTTTCTAAGGCTTATAGGTTGTTAAACATTAAATAAGAATCTAAATGTAGTTTGCTATGTGTTTGTGTGAGTTTTCATACAATCCTGTTTGGTGCGCACCACTGTTGGTATGCTTATTTAGGCTTCTTTCTAAGGCTTATAGGTTGTTAAACATTAAATAAGAATGTAAATGTAGTTTGCTATGTGTTTGTGTGAGTTTTCATACAATCCTGTTTGGTGCGCACCACTGTTGGTATGCTTATTTAGGCTTCTTTCTAAGGCTTATAGGTTGTTAAACATTAAATAAGAATCTAAATGTAGTTTGCTATGTGTTTGTGTGAGTTTTCATACAATCCTGTTTGGTGCGCACCACTGTTGGTATGCTTATTTAGGCTTCTTTCTAAGGCTTATAGGTTGTTAAACATAAAATAAGAATGTAAATGTAGTTTGCTATGTGTTTGTGTGAGTTTTCATACAATCCTGTTTGGTGCGCACCACTGTTGGTATACTTATTTAGGCTTCTTTCTAAAGCTTATAGGTTGTTAAACATAAAATAAGAATGTAAATGTAAATTGCTATGTGTTTGTGTGAGTTTTCATACAATCCTGTTTGGTGGGCACCAATGTTGGTATGCTTATTTAGGCTTCTTTCTAAGGCTTATAGGTTGTTAAACATTAAATAAGAATCTAAATGTAGTTTGCTATGTGTTTGTGTGAGTTTTCATACAATCCTGTTTGTTGGGCACCAATGTTGGTATGCTTATTTAGGCTTCTTTCTAAGGCTTATAGGTTGTTAAACATTAAATAAGAATCTAAATGTAGTTTGCTATGTGTTTGTGTGAGTTTTCATACAATCCTGTTTGATGCGCACCACTGTTGGTATGCTTATTAATGTAGTTTTGTAATGCTAATAGGTTGTTAAACATAAAATAAGAATGTAAATGTAGTTTGTTATGTGTTTGTGTGAGTTTTCATACAATCCTGTTTGGTGGGCACCAATGTTGGTATGCTTATTTAGGCTTCTTTCTAAGGCTTATAGGTTGTTAAACATTAAAATAAGAATGTAAATGTAAATCCTGTTTGATGGGCACCACTTTTGTTATACTTATGTAGTGTTTTTTCTAATGGTTATACATTGTTAAACAATCACATTTGAATGAGGCCCTCGGCCATTAAACATATTTAGGTCCTGAATCAATTGCGTTTTGACCAATTGAATAGGGCTCTATATAAGCACATAAAATATTTTTTGACAGAAGTTTTTAGTTAGTGAAGACCTATTATGTGCTTATATAAAGCCCTATTCAATTAGCCAACTCACAATTGAATAAGGCTCATGGTTCGGTTCTTTTTTATACTTAAATACTTTACCTTGATTGAAGTGTGGAATGACAGAGGGTCCCCTCCTGCCAATCTTAATCCGCCGGTCTTCTTGTAGTGTCTGTTTGAAAAATAAAGTGAAATAGTGAATTATAGAATTTTTTATTTGTATTTAACAAACCATGGCCTTTTCAGCATTTAAAGTATTTTTGTATCTTACCTCTTGTTCTTTGTTGGTGTTCTTTAAAAGGGATTGTTCTTCACAGTGCACAGTGCAAATTGTTGAAAGACGCTGTTGATGCAGAGTCTGTTTGAATATTTAAAAAAGTAGAAAGATTGAGTTTTAGGTGATCTATTGAATTGCAGTAAATTAATTTCATTGAATTATACTTCTGTAATTAATTTGAATTAACATTATTTTTTGGTGGGTGCTACACACATATGTCACATACATGAAGCACATTTCCATAGTTGAAAGTAATTTTTTTGTGTGCGTGTGACATATCAGTATACATGAATCATATTTTAATTGTTAAATTAACCTTATTTTTATTTTTGGCCAACATACATAAATGTGTGTGTGACATGTGACTATAGATGATACACATATATGTGCGTGTCACATATCAGTATACATGACTCATATTTTAATAGTATTTTAATAGTCCCAACTTATTTTTTTGTAATGTAATTTAAATGTAGTTGTTTAATTAGTTTGTTGCAGGGGCAATACACATAAATGTGCATGTAACATGTCACTATACATTATACACATAAATGTGCGTGTCACATGTCACTATACATTATACACATAAATGTGCATGTCACATGTCACTATACATTATACACATAAATGTGCGTGTCACTTGTCAGTATACATTATACGGCTAAATGTGCGTGTCACTTGTCAGTATACATTATACGCATAAATGTGCGTGTCACTTGTCACTATACATTATACACATAAATGTGCGTGTCACTTGTCACTATACATTATTATACACATAAATGTGCGTGTCACTTGTCAGTATACATTATACGCATAAATGTGCGTGTCACATGTCAGTATACATTATACGCCTAAATGTGCGTGTCACTTGTCAGTATACATTATACGCATAAATGTGCGTGTCACATGTCAGTATACATTATACGCATATATGTGCGTGTCACATGTCAGTATACATAAACCTCTTTGTCTTCTTTAATTTTTTTTTTTGATGTCCTGTCTTGAAAATAAGTAATATATTATAGCTTACCTCTCAGTTGTAATTTGCACAATGTAAAGTAGTAAATTAGGAAAGAATTATCTTCTAAAGTTTTAGCAGCAGTTATCTCCGAAGTCACTCTGTTCATCACCTGAGGAGAAATGTATTTTTCTCTGTCAAATAGACAGTATTTATAAACTTGTAGAACATTCTGGAAAGTTAGACCGTTAGAACGTAATACGCATGCGCTATTTGCGTTCCAGCTTACAATTTGCGTTCCATCCGCCATTTTGTGCGTAGTACTGTTTAAAATGGTGTTTAATATGAGTGTGATCCGTTCCGCATAGTATGTGTTTCATTATTGCGAGTAAGTGTAGTGTAGTTACGTCTGGAGCCTCGTTTTCGTTTTGTTCGGCGGCCATTTTTTCTCTCGCTTAGCCGATTTTCGGGCGTTTAAACTGTTTGTTTTCACTTAAATGGACGTGTAAATTAACTTTTGGAGGTGCCGGATGCCCCCCCGTGCTGTAAGTAAGCTTTTTATGTGTTTGTTGTGTTTCTTTCTTGTGTTTGTGATGTTTTGATGCGCGGCGGTTGGAATGGGTCTTTCGCGGCCGTATTTTTTTCCGATGCGGCCGTATTTTGTTGCGAGTAAGTGTAGTGTAGTTACGTCTGGAGCCTCGTTTTCGTTTTGTTCGGCGGCCATTTTTTCTCTCGCTTAGCCGATTTTCGGTCGTTTAAACTGTTTGTTTTCACTTAAATGGACGTGTAAATGAACTTTTGGAGGTGCCGGATGCCCCCCCGTGCTATAAGTAAGGTTTTTATGTGTTTGTTGTGTTTATTTCTTGTGTTTGTGATGTTTTGATGCGCGGCGGTTGGAATGGGTCTTTCGCGGCCGTATTTTTTTCCGATGCGGCCGTATTTTGTTGCGATATACGCAGTTAGCTTTTACGTGTACGACGCAGTGTATTTGTTTCTAAGTCGTGCGTATGTGTGTTAAGAGCGTGTGAGGGGCCTTTTTTACTGTTTTTTTGTTAAGTCTTGCGTCTGTGTGTCTGGGTGTAAGCGGGTGTGAGGCGACTTTGATTTTTTTTTTGTTATGAAGTTATGTGTGTGTGTATGTGTGTGTTAACACAGCCGATGTTGGGATGCTCCCACCACCGCAAATGCGGACCCTCGCTTCGCGAGGATCCGCATTTGCGGGGACGTTGTTTGTTTTTTGTTGGCTGGGCGGTTGGGTTTATTCTGTTAAAAAAGTCGTGTGTGTGTATGTGTGTGTTAACACAGCCGACGTTGAGCCTCCACAACCGCAAATGCGGGCCCTCGCTTCGCGAGGACCCGCATTTGCGGCGAACTGCGTCCCTCGCTTCGCGAGGGACGCAGTTTCTTCAAGCGTGAGGAACGACTTGGGTTTTTGTTGGCTGGGCGGTTGGGTTTATTCTGTTACAAAAGTCGTGTGTGTGTATGTGTGTGTTAACACAGCCGACGTTGAGCCTCGACAACCGCAAATGCGGGCCCTCGCTTCGCGAGGACCCGCATTTGCGGCGAACTGCGTCCCTCGCTTCGCGAGGGACGCAGTTCTTGCGGGCTCGCTACGCGAGCCCGCAAGCGTGAGCCGACGTTGAGCCTCGACAACCGCAAATGCGGGCCCTCGCTTCGCGAGGACCCGCATTTGCGGCGAACTGCGTCCCTCGCTTCGCGAGGGACGCAGTTCTTGCGGGCTCGCTACGCGAGCCCGCAAGCGTGAGCCGACGTTGAGCCTCGACAACCGCAAATGCGGGCCCTCGCTTCGCGAGGACCCGCATTTGCGGCGAACTGCGTCCCTCGCTTCGCGAGGGACGCAGTTCTTGCGGGCTCGCTACGCGAGCCCGCAAGCGTGAGCAACGACTCGTACGCTCACAACTATATATGTGATTTTTCAAGATTCACTCAACACAGGGACTCTACCAGATGACTGGAGAAAAGCTGATGTGATACGTATATTTAAAAAGGGAGCAAGAGCAAATCCGGGAAATTATAGACTCACTACTGTAGTGGGTAAGCTTTTAGAAGGGTTAATAAGGGATAAAATACAAGAATATATCTATTTGAACAGGATTTGCCTAGAAGTCCCCTCTTAAGATTCACTTTTACATCTACAGCCTATTCTCTCATTCATCATGATTATCTGGCCCTCCATGCTGGCTAGGTGGAACTGACCACAAATTAAAAAAAAGAGTTCTGGCATGCTTACGATATGTACAGTTGATTAAAAGACCAGTTAGCCCCCTTATTTACAATATTCTACAAAAGATTGTGACAAATCAAGAAATTAAGTAGTGGGCACCTCTGCTGAAGTTAACAGCTTATACAGTAGTAAATAATAAAACAATGTTTTTTTTAATTCAAAAGAGATTTTTCTATTTTCAGATGTAGTTGCCCAACACAGCAAATTGAAAATATGGGACAATAGTTGTCCTTAAATTCAAAGCTTTTTAGATGCAAAATAAAGACAGAAAGGACGAGACTACTGGTTCTCATTTGCTGTTAAAAGCTAAGGGCGCAGATTTCGAAATTCTATCCAACTGAATTTAATTATGTCATTTTTGCTTCTAAATGACATCATCAAAGGAATACAGAATGCTTAACAGCTCATAATGTCACTCTACTTAGTCAATTAAGGTCTTAGTGTTACATCATTTGTATTGTTTACTATCACAATATGGTGCCAACGTCAGTGTAATGTATTGCACATATTATGTGAACTGGAAAGAACGTCCTTCAATAAAAACAATCCTCTTCCGGTCTGTGCATCGCTTCTACAGACTATTTTTATTTCATGAGAGATTGACACCCTGCATTCTGGCAATCTGAGTCATATGAAATTTACACCAGTGATTTGGCAGGATTTGTGAAAGGAGTAAAAATGACAAAATTACAGTAACTCAACTCATGTAATGCATCTGACATCAAAAATAAAATATATTGAATGTATTTAGACATAACTTTATACCGGCAGAATAATGTGTTACAGTAGTAATAACATTTCACACTTTATGTGATCATCACTATAACAGTTGTCAGTGTGCATCACGTTGCAATGTTGGTCATGTTGTTGCGGCCCGTAGGCCACTAGCTTTGCGAAGCGAGGCCAAACTGATATTGTCATCCTAGGGCGACTTGGCCAACTACATAGATTTGGGGATTTTTTAATAACCCCTAAGGCACCTATCTTGTATAGAGAAGTTGCAAGGGACCCACGTATTATTCTTCACTAGTGCCTTCCATTCACTAGCTCCACCACTGAATATCACTACTTCCTCTCGTCTCTTCAACATGTTATAGACTGAAGTGGCAGAATTCTTTAAAATAGATACTATTCAATTCTCTGGTTTAAACAATTGTGAATTTTGAAGAAATTCAGTCAGGACAATAATATAATTTACAGTGTAATTATTTATCCTCTGTTTTCTGTTGTCCAATCTTTAGCGACATTTTCAATATTGTGATGTCATAATTTGTTATTGGGTATCTTAATAGTAAACCTGTGCAATTTTTGTTTACCTAAGATAAACTATAAACCAATAAAACAAATCTATGTGAACACGCTATATCATTTAACTTGCTCACGATATAGACAATTTTGATCATTTATAGTGGTGTATTATACATCCTTCATTAGATCACCATTGAAATTACCCATGTAATAGTACGTTTGTTAAGATGTATGTATCCCGACCCAGAATCCTCCCTCCTTTGATACAGGAATCGACCCTTGGATCGTGGAGTGGATGGGCTCTTCGGTGACCGGCTTCTATTCCAGGACCATGAGCATGTAGAACAGGAATCAAGGGGCTAAAAAATATCAAATAAAGCTTATATTCTCTAAATAAAAGTCAGAACAAATAGCTTATGTCCCATAGAAGAGGCGCTTTATTTGGGAAAGTTTGAACATTTATAGTCAAACAGAACAATACCACTTTGGTTCCACCCAAAAAGATGATAGATTACTTGACCTTAAACAGCTAACTCCATAAATCCTCTGTAATATCTTATTAGCCAATCTGGGGGATGGTAATCCCATTAGCCAATCTGGAGGGAGGATAGAGAGGACAGAGCTCTTTCAGAGAGGTTTTCAAACTTATCGTCACAATACATGACTATTTTCTCCACACAGGCCGTTTTTGGTTTCTGTCAGTGCTATAGGAGCGTCACAATCCATCTGTACTCCAGGACATTGTTCCAAACCATACAGGACTTTTCATTATATTATAGAGCTTTCTGTTTCTTTAATTTGGTTATCGTCTGCAAGCAATACTAAATAGATGAGCCGTGGATCATTATCATTGTTACCAAGCTACGTTTTATGGAGGAGCACTTACAATTTGCAGAGGGTCTTAATGGGTCTGTATATTGCTGACATCTTTGAAGAGCGCTTATGTTTATTTTTTACCAGTGGTAATGTGCTATCTGTGTTGGACGATAGCACGTGCCAGATAATCAATAAAACCTATTAATGTCTACACTGTGTGTAAAAATTTTATTAACTCTTTCAGAATGTGTCAGCTAGTTGTGTGTGGATCACAGTTTGGGAACTTCCTATGTAGACACTCTCCTAACCATAATAATAGACTAGCTGCAGTATGTTCAGTGTAAATCGTTGCCTAGTTTACATTCCAAGCAAGCTTCTCAACTTTATACCCATAACTCATGCTTTGTGTGATTTTTTTAGAAAATAGTTTCTACTGAAAAGCATGCACAGTTATAGCATTATAGAGACTGTGACTGGCTTTAGTACTATCTGGGCTTTCCCACTATCCCCAAACACTTGGGGCCAGGCTACATTTAAATGTATGGAAACTGACACATTACTTTGATTACAGTGTTCTTTGCACTTTGATTAAAGAACATCTCTTTCTGTTTTATAGTATTTGACCCAAATGATTCACATATCATATAACAAGTATCCGTAAATGTACAACCTGCCCTGTGGCAAAATGCAGATTAGAAGAGAAGAAGATAATTATATACACTTATTGATTACTAGAGGCTACAGAAGTGCTGTATCAAAACCCAATAGGATGATCAGGAATATTTTTTCTCTGTTGCATCATAAAGACGGTATTGGATAATATGTCAAAGTGTGTTTTCTTTTTTTAAATAGAGGTCTCAGAGCACACAATCATATTCAAAAGTTTAACTGCACTTTTCAGACAATGAGATATACAGACTAAAGTACGCTATCTGCACTTCCTGCTAGTCTCAATGAAGTTTAATCTGGTTTTACTAAATATTTTTCATGCAACAAAAAAAAAACATTTGTTATTAGTTTAGTGGATACAGCAAGTTCCATGATTATTACATGACAATAGCACCCCAGCCGTTTCTACATAATACAGATTCAGGGTCATTGACTTTGTTCAAATGTGTACGTGCATGTCCCTGCCAAGGTTCCCAGAGTGCAGTGTAATAACTGTATTTCTCGGAATTCTGAGCAGGAAACAAGTTTTTTAACTTGTTTTAGACATTCAAATGTGAACACAGATGTACTATTTATTTACTGTACCACTGTACGGTGGAGGCTTCTATCGCACTTTTGCCCACCATATATTAAATGACTGTTGTGGTAAACTACCGCCTCATAAAATCTACTACTCCAGCTAAGAACCGGCCCCACTCTGATGAGAGGCAGTAACCTCCAAACAGCTGTCTGTGGGTAGGATTCCTGGTTTGTGTATAATACATCCTGGGCTTTGCAAAAAAGCTGTGTGTGCATATGCTTAAAGAAAACCATGTTTAAAATTGTTATGGATTGCAAGAGGGAAGCCTTTGTAGGAACATTTGCAAGTCCCGGCCCAGGCTCCCAGAATGCAGTGTAATGAGCAGGAAACCAAAAAATGTAACTCGTTTTAGTCGTCCAAATGTGAATACAAATTACAAATTTACTATTTATTTACTATATATATATATATATATATATATATATATATATATATATACAATAGACTCTCAATTAACTGGAACTCAAATGCCAGGGGCCAGGTTGTGATGCCACAAAATCCTAGATTGCATCCACGTCTCTGCAATTCATCTGGAAGCAGACAGGCATGAGTGACTGAGCCAGGGCTGTGCTGGAGTTAGTTTCCCCGTGCATGAGTGACTGAGCCAGGGCAGTGTTGGCGTTACATTCCCCGGGCATGAGTGACTGAGCCAGGGCAGTGCTGGCGTTACATTCCCTGGGCCTGAGTGACTGAGCCAGGGCAGTGTTGGCGTTACATTCCCTGGGCATGAGTGACTGAGCCTGGGCAGTGTTGGGGTTACATTCCCCGGGCATGAGTGACTGAGCCAGTGCAGTGCTGGCGTTACATTCCCTGGGCCTGAGTGACTGAGCCAGGGCAGTGTTGGCATTACATTTCCTGGGCATGAGTGACTGAGCCTGGGCAGTGTTGGGGCTACATTCCCCGGGCATGAGTGACTGAGCCAGGGCAGTGTTGGCGTTACATTCCCTGGGAATGAGTGACTGAGCCAGGGCAGTGTTGGCATTACATTCCCACGACATGAGTGACTGAGCCAGTGCAGTGTTGGCGTTACATTCCCTGGGCATGAATGTCTAAGCCAGTGCAGTGTTGCAGTTACATTCCCCGGGCATAAGTGACTGTGCCAGGGTAGTGTTGGCATTGCATTCCCCGGGCATTAGTTACTGAGCCAGGGCAGTGTTGGCGTTACATTCCCTGGGAATGAGTGACTGAGTCAGGGCAGTGTTGGCATTACATTCCCACGACATGAGTGACTGAGCCAGTGCACTGTTGGAGTTACATTCCCCCTGGCATGAGTGACTAAGCCAGTGCAGTGTTGCAGTTACATTCCCTGGGCATGAGTGACTGAGCCAGGGTAGTGTTGGCATTGCATTCCCGGGCATTAGTTACTGAGCCAGGGCAGTGTTGGTGTTATATTCCCTGGGCATGAGTGACTGAGCCAGGGCAGTGTTGGCATTGAATTCCCCGGGCATTAGTTACTGAGCCAGGGCAGTGTTGGTGTTATATTCCCCGGGCATGAGTGACTGAGCCAGGGCAGTGTTGGTGTTATATTCCCCAGGCATGTGTGACTGAGCCAGGGCAGTGTTGGCGTTACATTCCCAAGGCATGAGTGACTGAGCAAGGGCAGTGTTGGCATTGCATTTTCCGGGCATTAGTGACTGAGTCTGGGCAGTGTTGGGGTTACATTCCCTGGGCATGAGTGACTGAGCCAGGGCAGTGTTGGCGTTACATTCCCCAGGTATGAGTGACTGAGCGAGCGCAGTGTTGGCATTACATTTCCCGGGCATAAGTTACTGAGCCAGGGCAGTGTTGGTGTTATATTCCCTGGGCATGAGTGACTGAGCCAGGGTAGTGTTGGCATTGCATTCCCCGGGCATTAGTTACTGAGCCAGGGCAGTGTTGGTGTTATATTCCCTGGGCATGAGTGACTGAGCCAGGGCAGTGTTGGCATTGCATTCCCCAGGCATTAGTTACTGAGCCAGGGCAGTGTTGGTGTTATATTCCCCGGGCATGAGTGACTGAGCCAGGGCAGTGTTGGTGTTATATTCCCCGGGCATGAGTGACTGAGCCAGGGCAGTGTTGGTGTTATATTCCCCAGGCATGTGTGACTGAGCCAGGGCA
Source organism: Discoglossus pictus (assembly GCA_027410445.1). Taxonomy (NCBI): domain Eukaryota; kingdom Metazoa; phylum Chordata; class Amphibia; order Anura; family Alytidae; genus Discoglossus; species Discoglossus pictus. Next base: position 112,450,149 of record CM050171.1, read on the forward strand.
GTGTTGGCGTTACATTCCCTGGGCATGAGTGACTGAGCCAGGGCGGTGTTGGCATTGCATTTTCCGGGCATTAGTGACTGAGTCTGGGCAGTGTTGGGATTACATTCCCCGGGCATGAGTGACTGAGCCAGCGCAGTGTTGGCATTACATTTCCCGGGCATAAGTTACTGAGCCAGGGCAGTGTTGGTGTTATATTCCCTGGGCATGAGTGACTGAACCTTTGTAGTGTTGGCATTGCATTCCCCGGGCATTAGTTACTGAGCCAGGGCAGTGTTGGTGTTATATTCCCTGGGCATGAGTGACTGAGCCAGGGCAGTGTTGGCATTGCATTCCCCGGGCATTAGTTACTGGGCCAGGGCAGTGTTGGTGTTATATTCCCCGGGCATGAGTGACTGAGCCAGGGCAGTGTTGGTGTTATATTCCCCAGGCATGTGTGACTGAGCCAGGGCAGTGTTGGCGTTACATTCCCTGGGCATGAGTGACTGAGCCATTGCAGTGTTGGCATTACATTCCCCGGGCATGAGTGACTGAGCCAGGGTAGTGTTGGCATTGCATTCCCTGGGCATTAGTTACTGAGCCTGGGCAGTGTTGGTGTTATATTCCCCGGGCATGAGTGACTGAGCCAGGGCAGTGTTGTTGTTATATTCCCCAGGCATGTGGGACTGAGCCAGGGCAGTGTTGGTGTTACATTCCCTGGGCATGAGTGACTGAGCAAGGGCAGTGTTGGCATTGCATTCCCTGGGCATTAGTGACTGAGCATGGGCAGTGTTGGGGTAACATTCCCCGGGCATGAGTGACTGAGCCAGGGCAATGTTGGTATTATATTCCCCAGGCATGTGTGACTGAGCCAGGGCAGTGTTGGCGTTACATTCCCTGGGCATGAGTGACTGAGCCAGGGCAGTGTTGGCAATGCATTTTCCGGGCATTAGTGACTGAGTCTGGGCAGTGTTGGGGTTACATTCCCTGGGCATGAGTGACTGAGCCAGGGCAGTGCTGGCGTTACATTCCCCAGGTATGAGTGACTGAGCCAGCGCAGTGTTGGCATTACATTTCCCGGGCATAAGTTACTGAGTCAGGGCAGTGTTGGTGTTATATTCCCTGGGCATGAGTGACTGAGCCAGGGTAGTGTTGGCATTGCATTCCCCGGGCATTTGTTACTGAGCCAGGGCAGTGTTGGTGTTATATTCCCTGGGCATGAGTGACTGAGCCAGGGCAGTGTTGGCATTGCATTCCCCGGGCATTAGTTACTGAGCCAGGGCAGTGTTGGTGTTATATTCCCCGGGTATGAGAGACTGAGCCAGGGCAGTGTTGGTGTTACATTCCCTGGGCATGAGTGAGAGTGACTGAGCAAGGGCAGTGTTGGCATTGCATTCCCCGGGCCTTAGTTACTGATCCAGGGCAGTGTTGGTGTTATATTCCCTGGGCATGAGTGACTGAGCCAGGGCAGTGCTGGCATTGCATTCCCCGGGCATTAGTTACTGAGCCAGGGCAATGTTGGTATTATATTCCCCAGGCATGTGTGACTGAGCCAGGGCAGTGTTGGCGTTACATTCACTGGGCATGAGTGACTGAGCAAGGGCAGTCTTGGCATTGCATTCCCCGGGCCTTAGTTACTGATCCAGGGCAGTGTTGGTGTTATATTCCCCGGGCATGAGTGACTGAGCCAGGGCAGTGTTGGCAATGCATTTTCCGGGCATTAGTGACTGAGTCTGGGCAGTGTTGGGGTTACATTCCCTGGGCATGAGTGACTGAGCCAGGGCAGTGTTGGCGTTACATTCCCCAGGTATGAGTGACTGAGCCAGCCCAGTGTTGGCATTACATTTCCCGGGCATAAGCTACTGAGCCAGGGCAGTGTTGGTGTTATATTCCCTGGGCATGAGTGACTGAGCCAGGGTAGTGTTGGCATTGCATTCCCCGGGCATTTGTTACTGAGCCAGGGCAGTGTTGGTGTTATATTCCCTGGGCATGAGTGACTGAGCCAGGGCAGTGTTGGCATTGCATTCCCCGGGCATTAGTTACTGAGCCAGGGCAGTGTTGGTGTTATATTCCCCGGGCATGAGTGACTGAGCCAGGGCAGTGTTGGTGTTATATTCCCTGGGCATGAGTGACTGAGCAAGGGCAGTGTTGGCATTGCATTCCCCGGGCATTTGTTACTGAGCCAGGGCAGTGTTGGTGTTATATTCCCTGGGCATGAGTGACTGAGCCAGGGCAGTGTTGGCATTGCATTCCCCGGGCATTAGTTACTGAGCCAGGGCAGTGTTGGTGTTATATTCCCCGGGCATGTGTGACTGAGCCAGGGCAGTGTTGGCGTTACATTCCCTGGGCATGAGTGACTGAGCAAGGGCAGTGTTGGCATTGCATTTTCCGGGCATTAGTTACTGATCCAGGGCAGTGTTGGTGTTATATTCCCTGGGCATGAGTGACTGAGCAAGGGCAGTGTTGGTGTTACATTCCCTGGGCATAAGTGACTGAGCAAGGGCAGTGTTGGCATTGCATTCCCCGGGCATTAGTGACTGAGCCTGGGCAGTGTTGGGGTTACATTCCCCGGGCATGAGTGACTGAGCCAGGGCAATGTTGGTATTATATTCCCCAGGCATGTGTGACTGAGCCAGGGCAGTGTTGGCGTTACATTCCCTGGGCATGAGTGACTGAGCAAGGGCAGTGTTGGCATTGCATTCCCCGGGCCTTAGTTACTGATCCAGGGCAGTGTTGGTGTTATATTCCCTGGGCATGAGTGACTGAGCCAGGGCAGTGTTGATGTTATATTCCCCAGGCATGTGTGACTGAGCCAGGGCAGTGTTGGCGTTACATTCCCTGGGCATGAGTGACTGAGCAAGGGCAGTGTTGGCATTGCATTCCCCGGGCATTAGTGACTGAGCCTGGGCAGTGTTGGCGTTACATTCCCCGGGCATGAGTGACTGAGCCAGGGCAGTGTTGGGGTTACATTCCCCAGGCCTGAGTGACTGAGCCATCGCAGTGTTGATGTTATATTCCCTGGGCATGAGTGACTGAGCCAGGGTAGGGTTGGCATTGCATTCCCTGTGCATTAGTTACTGAGCCAGGGTAGTGTTGGTGTTATATTCCCCGGGCATGAGTGACTGAGCCAGGGCAATGTTGGTATTTTATTCCCCAGGCATGTGTGACTGAGCCAGGGCAGTGTTGGCGTTACATTCCCTGGGCATGAGTGACTGAGCAAGGGCAGTGTTGGCAATGCATTCCCCGAGCATTAGTGACTGAGCCTGGGCAGTGTTGGTGTTACATTCCCCGGGCATGAGTGACTGAGCCAGGGCAGTGTTGGCGTTACATTTCCCGGGCATAAGTTACTGAGCCAGGGCAGTGTTGATGTTATATTCCCTGGGCATGAGTGACTGAGCCAGGGTAGGGTTGGCATTGCATTCCCTGTGCATTAGTTACTGAGCCAGCGTAGTGTTGGTGTTATATTCCCCGGGCATGAGTGACTGAGCCAGGGCAGTCACATGAGTGACTGAGCCAGTGCAGTGTTGGCGTTACATTCCCCGGGCAGTGTTGGCATTGCATTCCCCGGGCATTAGTTACTGATCCAGGGCAGTGTTGGTGTTATATTCCCCGGGCATGAGTGACTGAGCCAGGGCAGTGTTGGTGTTATATTCCCCAGGCATGTGTGACTGAGCCAGGGCATTGTTGGCGTTACATTCCCTGGGCATGAGTGACTGAGCAAGGGCAGTGTTGGCATTGCATTCCCCGGGCATTAGTGACTGAGCCTGGGCAGTGTTGGGGTTACATTCCCCGGTAATAAGTGACTGAGCCAGGGCAGTGTTGGGGTTACATTCCCCAGGCATGAGTGACTGAGCCAGCGCAGTGTTGGCGTTACATTTCCTGGGCATAAGTTACTGAGCCAGGGCAGTGTTGATGTTATATTCCCTGGGCATGAGTGACTGAGCCAGGGTAGTGTTGGCATTGCATTCCCCGTGCATTAGTTACTGAGCCAGGGCAGTGTTGGTGTTATATTCCGTGGGCATGAGTGACTGAGCCAGGGCAGTGTTGGCATTGCATTCCCCAGGCATTAGTTACTGAGCCAGGGCAGTGTTGGTGTTATATTCCCCAGGCATGAGTGACTGAGCCAGGGCAGTGTTGGTGTTATATTCCCCAGGCATGTGTGACTGAGCCAGGGCAGTGTTGGCGTTACATTCCCTGGGCATGAGTGACTGAGCAAGGGCAGTGTTGGCATTGCATTCCCCGGGCATTAGTGACGGAGCCTGGGCAGTGTTGGGGTTACATTCCCCGGGCATGAGTGACTGAGCCAGGGCAGTGTTGGCGTTACATTCCCCAGGCATGAGTGACTGAGCCAGCGCAGTGTTGGTGTTACATTTCCGGGCATGAGTTACTGAGCCAGGGCAGTGTTGGTGTTACATTCCCACAACATGAGTGACTGAGCCAGTGCAGTGTTGGCGTTACATTCCCCGGGCATGAGTGACTCAGCCAGGGCAGTGTTGGCATTGCATTCCATGGACATTAGTTACTGAGCCAGGGCAGTGTTGGTGTTATATTCCCCGGGCATGAGTGACTGACCCAGTGAAGTGTTGGCGTTATATTTCCCGGGCATGAGTGACTGACCCAGGGCAGTGTTGGCGTTACATTCCCTGGGCATGAGTGACTGAGCCAGGGTAGTGTTGTTGTGGATGAAATTTATTTCATCCACAACAGTGTTAGCATTGCATTCCCCGGGCATTAGTTACTGAGCCAGGGCAGTGTTGGTGTTATATTCCCCGGGCATGAGTGACTGTCCCAGTGAAGTGTTGGCATTACATTCCCCGGGCATGCATGACTGAGCCAGCGCAGTGTTAGTGTTACATTACCCAGGCATGAGTGACTGAGCTAGGGCAGTGTTGGGGTTATAATTCCCGGGTTCAGCACTGCACTCTCCAGCTGAACGTACCTGTGTGTAAGTGAGGTGTGAAAGCTGCTGCTGCTAGAAAAGCCCTCACTGACAAATATACTTAGCAGAGCATCCTATGTGCAGCTAATCTAGGCCTCTTTTAATAGTAACTCTCAAGCAACCAGAAACTACATTTATCTGACATCTACCAATCCCCATGGGTGCCGGTTAACTGAGAATGTACTGTATATATAACTCTGGCTCCCCAGTAGGGGAATTTTTAGTCTACTCTACCTCTATAATATGTCAAACATTGTTTCCAGTAAAATCTTGTGTCCCAGTTGAAACATTATTTGCACTGACACGTAGGGAACTTCCTCTGTATGCCTGAGGCCTCTTTACATATTTCCATTGAAGAGTAAACTTATATATAAAAAAAAAAAAACACTGTCACCTAATCTTTTTTTAGACTGTTGTAGGATTTTTATGACACTCTGTCACCTTTAAATGAGTTGAGTTAAGTTTGGAATAAATAGCTTTTTCGCTGGGAGTTAGAAGTTATCCGAGAGAAATAGTGATGGGGCCTTACCCACATAGAAGCACATGGAGAATTATTGGTTATGTCACATAAACGTGTGTTTGAAAGTAAATATTTTAATATAGGCTAGTTCGATTCATAGGTTTCTCCAGATGGTCCATGAAGTGAGCCAACCCCTAAACCCTAGGCTACCCGCTATGAAAGATGTGTGATGAAGAGGAGGAGAGAAAGGGGGTGATGGATTGAGATAGAGGTGATCAGAGGTTAAAATGAGGAATTATTTGGAGTATGACATATTAAAGGACCACTGAAATGGTATACTTATGGGATGCACTTATAAGGAACACAACTTCATAATGTGCAAAATGTTGTTACAAAGTTTAAACTAAATACAATATTTAATGTTTAGCTATTGTAGTGAATTTTGTATTAAGGATGAGAGACATTTTGCTTTTGTTACTAAAAGGACATCTGAAAACTGCCACATAAAACAGCATATTTGACAATAGAAATATATAGATAATAAATCGAAGAGCTATCCCCACAAGGATCACATATAATAGTTTTCAAACTGTGATTTGTCGTCATGTTTGCGAGCCTCGCAAAGCGAGGCGAGCCGTTCACGCATAGAAGCCTTCCGAGCTCGGAGCACATAGGCGATGAGCGCCAAAGGCGCTCATCGTCCTGCGACACTTACGAGGCGAGCAGTTGAGGCATTGAGCTCGGAGCACTTTGTCCTACGAGCCCTTATAAAGCGAGGCAAGCAGTTGAGGCATTGAAGAACGCGGGACTTAACCTGCAAGCAGTTATGAAACGCGGGACTTACTTAGTCCCTCATTCAATTGCGATTTGGCCAATTGAATAGTGCTCTAAATAAGCACATAACATATTTTTTTTAAATAAGTTTTTAGTTAGTGAAAACCTTGCTTTTGGATAGATGTTTGCTAAGTAAAAACTTATTTAAAAAAATATGTTATGTGCTTATTTAGACCCCTATTCAATTGGCCAAATTGCAATTGAATGAGGGCCTAAGGCTGCAAGCAGTCGAGGAACCAAGTAACACATACAAAAAAGCTGCCATTTTACAACACTTGCAAATAATAACATTACGATTCTAAAATGGTGCTTTACCCCCTAAACAAATTGTTTGGCCTAGCGAACGCAGCCTATTTACACTGCACATTTGGCACATTGCTGACACTTTCTCCTCAGGTGATCAACAGTCCAAATGTACATTTTTTGATGCAGGAAAATCAAAAGAGATTGTTAGCTCTTCAGGATATTGATTGCTGAATATTAATTATAAATAGGTAAAGTATATTCATTTATTAATTCATATTAATTTATTAATTCTCTGTACTAAAAAAATTGTATATTTTACACTGTACTTATATATCTCTCTTCGCGATGAACACCGAAGGTGATCGTTGCAAACGTGGAAGCTTGAAGTACACGAGGGGAGTGGCTCGCAATGAGCACTGAACATCCTCAGAGGAGCAAAAGCCTCACATTGTGTGGCAAACAGCATTGCCATGGCTTATACTTTTATTGCCGCCGTTTTTTGACGGTCAATTTGCTAGTAATATATATGTTAATCCAGTATGTTATATATATTCATTTTCATGGGAGATTGGTGAACTTTTCTGTTACTGTTACTGTGGAACAATCATCTCAACAGACTCTCATTAGAAATCACATATTATATATGTCCAACTACAAGACCTTGTCACACTGTTTGCGTGGTGAGTACGACTTAGCCATGAGCGAGCCTCGCATAGCGAGGTGAGCAGTTAAACCCGGAGGTGTTAGGCAATGAGCGCCAAAGGCACTCATTGTTGGCGAGCCTTGCATAGCGAGGCGAGCCGTTAAACCAGGAGCACTTTTAGCGTAGCGAGGTGAGCCAGTAAACTCGGAGCACTTTTAGCGGGACTTAGCAAAACAAAATACGAGACGAAAAAAATACGAGACGCAGGACTTAGAAAAAAAAAGATACAAGACATGGCACTTAAAAAGAAAAAGAAACAAGACGCAAAAAATTACGAGATTAGCGTCCAAACCAAAAACCCGAAAAAAAACACTAACTACACCTAAAAAAGTTTCAGAAACATCACAGACAGCATGGGGCAAAAGCCAGGACGTCTGTGAGTGAGGTGGAACTCTAATTAAACTCGATTTAGACGATTTTTCGCAAAAGCGGAGAAAAAAATGGCTGCCGAAAAAAATGAAAACAAGACTACACGACCACGAAGAGCGCAAAGCACAGCCAGACACGTATGTGGTAGAAAAATACTAATAGGAATGATGGAAAATACCCGCGGAATGCGTAAAACATAGACAAACGGCGCCATTTTACAATACTAACTTACACATTTACACATTAACATTGTGAAATGGCGGATTTCCCGCCTAAAACAACGGTTTTGTCTTGCGCACGCAGCCTATATATAGGGCATACTTGACACAGAACTGACACTTTCTCCTCAGGTGATGACAGTTTGACTGGACATTTTCTGCTGCTGGAAAATCAGATTGTTAGCTCTTCAGGATACTGCATGATGAATATTAAATTCAAAAAGGTACATTATATTAATAATCATTAATAAATAATTAATTAATTATTAATTTAAAAAAAAATAAGTGAGGGAACAAGAATTGATGCCTGATTTAGTTTAGCAAAACTTTCATGCTTACCTGTTTGTAAGATATTAATTCATTGAATAATTAACTAATAATGTACTTTAATTAATTAATTAGTAATTAGTAATCATTAAGAAAAAAAAAGGTTAACGTTTATTAATACATGATTAATGCCAAAAAATTGCAAAGACATTTACACATTGATTCATTAATTATTAATGTACATTATTTAATTAATTAATTAATTAATTATTAGTAATCATAATAAACCAAAAAAAATGTATACAATGCCTTTAGTTTAGGAATATATTAATGCTTACGTCTTTAGATTATATTTAGTCAATGATTAATTTATTATTAATGTACATTAATTTATTAATGTGTAAAGACTAAGATTAAAAAAAGGTAAAAATAAATTCTATTTTAAGATGCACTGACATATCTGTGATGATGTGGATTGACTAATAGGGATTAATTCAAATATTACAAATTATTTCCATTTTTTTTAACACTTTCAGTGATGCTGCAGCTGAATCAACACAGAGAGTGACGTTTGCAGCCTTTCAAAAACATAAACAGCATCTTTACAGGTATATCAATAAATTATGTTCTTCGAAGGAAAAAAAGGATTTAAGTCTTCTTATTTGGAATTGATAACAGTTATTGATTAAGTAACGTATATTAATATATTAATTAATTAATAATTAGTAATAAGGACCAAGATTTTTTTTTCTTTAACAATACATTGATGAGTATTGCTTTTATGTTTTCAATCTATGCTAATATATCTTTGTTGCTGCTGATTGACTGATAGGGATGAAGCAACATATTACAAATTATTTTTATCTTCTTGAACAGTTTCAGCGTACCTGCAGCTGACTGAACACAGAGAGTGACGTTCAGAGAAACTGGCAACTTTAAATACTTTACAGTTACAAGCATTTAATGCAATCACAAATGCTACAGATGATGAACTGGTCAAAGACTGGTATTTCTATCTAGACGGCCCGGGTGGATCAGGAAAAACTTATCTGTACAATTGTTTGATGAGTTACATTCGAGCACAGGGTCAGATAGCTATGCCATTTGCAACAACTGGAATTGCAGCACTTTTGTTAGATGGTGGTAGAACTGTGCATAGTGAATTTAAGCTGCCAGTTCCCATTTTGGAAACATCAGTGTCAGATATTCGACTGAATTCTTTACAAGCAAAAATGTTTTTAAAAAGTCAATTAATTATCATAGACGAGGCAACAATGATGTCATGTTATCCGTTGCAATGTATTGATAGATTCTTAAAATAAGTCATGGATAATAATTAGGCCATTTGGTGGAAAGGTGATGCTATTAGGAGGTGATTTTAGGCAAACATTACCTGCTGTGCCACATGGAAATAGAACTGAGATCATTGAAACATGTATCAAGACAAGTAAACTGTGGAAAATATTTACACATCTCAAATTAGAATTAAATATAAGATCTGAAGGCCAAAATTAATTCAATGATTGGCTCATTGAAATTGGAGAAGGAAAACATCCACAAATACATGATATACCCAATGATACCATTGAAATTCCATCACAAATGGTTTGCAAGGAATCACTCATATCAGCAATCTTTCTAAACACTCTGAATAACGACGATTACTCAGACATTACAAACAAAGTGATATTAACATAAAAAAATATAGATGCCTTGAATCTAAATTACAACATTTTAAAATTCATCAACGCACCACAAAAGAATTATGACAGTGCAGATTCAGTTCTGGCTGATGACATTAAATCAAATTTAAGTATCGAATTTATTAATTCTTTAACCCCATCTGGAATGCCACCACATGTTTTGCAATTGAAAAAAGGGGCAATTGTCATATTATTGAGAAATATGAATCCAGAAAAAGGACTTTGTAATGGCACCAGATTAATTGTGCACAAGTTAAAAGATCATTTTATACATGCAGAAATTATGACTGGGACCCATAAAGGTGAACGAGTTTTTATACCAAGAATTGATTTAGCTCCAAGTGAGAGTGGTTTGCCTTTTGTCCTTCAAAGGAGACAATTTCCAGTTATCATGGCATTTGCCATGACCATCAATAAATACCAAGGACAAACTTTTAAGTCTGTGGTTATATTTTTACAAGAACCTATTTTTGCACATGGACAACTCTATGTTGCTTTTTGAAGGTGCACAAATCCAGATGTGATTAAAGTTTCAGTTGAAGACAACCCAAGTCAGGGTGATCTACTACACGATGGCCGTATTTTTACAAAAAATATTGTGGATTACGAGGTCTTGTAATCACAGATAATAGTGGTTTAATTTGAAGGAAGAAATTAAAGGTCAATTGCCCTCTTCTTAGTGGAACACTATTTCAGTTACAAAAATATGTCAACAATTTCAGAAAATTACAGTAATAACCAAGACAAAAGGAAGAAAGGAAAAAAAACAAAAAAAAAGGACTTACATCACATATACAGAAATAAAAGGCTGCTGTGCTCTTTGAAAGGAAAACAGTTTAAAAAAAAATTTAAAAAATGGAATGTCTTGGAAGTCAGTTTAGACATGATTGGCTCCACAAAACAATACGTTTGCATTTTAGAAATTGTTTCAAATGTAATATGGTTCATACAGGTTAGTAAGCTTAAAATTGAGTGTGCTGGGGCTGCAAAGAAACAAAAAAATAAACTAAAACATGTCTGTGAACCATTGCCCAATGATACTATATTGCCTACTGACACCAATGTTCAGACACATGACACCAATGTAGATATAGAAAGTTGTAGTGAGATCTATGTTGAGGAAGTGCATGAGAAAGTATTTAGTAGAGCACTAAAAGTAGACACTCATTATTGTGGATTACTTAATGTTGTTTGTCAGTTTTGTGGGGCCTATCATTTTCTAAAGGAAAGACCAACTGACAGAGATTTCATTAGTTGCTGTCAGAAAGGAAAGGTAAGACTTCCACAAAGACACCAATTTCCAGATTACTTACAAAGTATCATGAGCGATCCAACATTTCCAAATAATACAAATTTCAAAAAAAACATAAGGTCTTTGAACAATGCAATTTCATTTGCTTCAATGGGTGCCACATTAGCCGAAAATGTACCAGGACATGGTCCTTACTATTTTAGAGTTCAGGGACAAATTTACCACAGAACTTCACATTTACACCCACAAGAAGGAGAGCAAAGGAAATTTGCACAGTTATATGTCTTAGATACAATGGAAGCTGTTGGACAAAGAATGATGCTTCCAGAAAATAAACAGTGTTTGCGCATAGTCTTTGAACAGCTGGATAAAATTATGGCCAACAAACCCATACAGTCAAGCATACAAACAATTAGCACACCTTGAAAAAGAACAACAGGAACATGCTCAAAGACATCAATTGACAACGCCAAGAGTAAATATGGTGTTAAAAAGAGATTGCAACACTAATCAAAGATGGTATAATTTACCAACAGTCAATGAGGTTGCCATGGTTTTTAAAAATGAAAATGGTGAACCATTTTCAGCGGGATATTCGAATATATCCACGCAACGAAAAACAACCTTTTATAAACATAAATATATTAAGTTGTAATTTAGATCCAATGACATATCCCATTTTCTTTCCAAATGGTGAACCTAGATGGAAAACAAAATTACAATTGCAAAGTTATCCCAATAGTAAAGTTTGTGTTAGATGCAATATTTCTATGATGGAATATAAAGTGGCACAAACTGCTATTCAGGATTCTTTTAATCCAATTTTAACTTGGGACAAACTCACTCAACAATGGATTACTGATTCCTATCTACAAGTTGAAGAAAATAATCTAAATTTCATAAAATGTCAGCAAAATAAGCTACGAGTAGAACAGTATTGTGGATTGATGGATTATGTTGCGGAATTGGCTTACAACATAGACATTCCAGCTGGAAGAGCAATTATTTTGCCATCCACTTTCCAAGAAACTCCTGGCAATATGCAAGAAAGATATAATGATGCCATGGCTATTGTCACAAAATTTGGAAAACCAGATTTATTCATTACATTCACATGTAATCCTCAATGGCCAGAGATCAAGGAAAATGTGAATCTGGGACAAACTACTTCTGACCGACCAGATTTAGTGGCAAGAGTATTCAAAATCAAACTCAATTCATTAATACATGATATAACTAAAGCACAGCTATTTGGAAAATGTGTGGCTTTTGTTTATACCACTGAATTTCAAAAAAGAGGACTGCAACATGCTCACATACTTTTAACCCTGCAGGAAAACGATAAGTTCATTACTGCAGAAAAAGTGGATTCAGTCATTACTGCTGAATTGCCAGAGCAAGAAAAATATTCCAATTTTTGGGAGATGGTTACACATGGGCCATGTGGAGATATGAATCCTATTTCACCATGTATGGAAAATAAAAAATGTACTAAACAATTTCCTAAACAATTTCAAATGCAAACTTATGCGAATTGTGATGGATACCCTTTGTATAAAAGAAGACAAGGACAAACAGCTATTATCTGTGGACAAAGGTTGATAATAGATTTGTCGTTCCATACAATCCACATTTGCTCATCAAGTACAATGCAGACATAAATGTGAAAGTTTGCACTTCTATTAAATCAATCAAATATGTGTATAAATATATATACAAAGGATATGATGCAGCAACTGTTGTTGTGCACGGTGCTGCAAACAAAAAGGAAAATCCAATTTTACATGACGAACTTTCAAATTATTTAGATGCTCGCTATGTCAGTGCTCCTGAAGCAATGTGGCGGCTTTGGAAATTTGAGATGCATGATCAGTCACATGCTGTCTATCGTTTAGCTGTACATTTGCCTCGAAGTCAGTTTGTTTGCTTTACTGCAGGCAATGAAAGAACTGCCTTAGCTCAAAGTGAACACCGGGATACAACACTTACTGCATGGTTTAAATTAAACTGCCAGGATACACGGGCCAGACAACTTTTCTACATTGAGATTCCATATCACTATGTATTTGTAAATGGTCTATGGCGACAACAAAGAAGCGATACACATAAAATTATACCACAAATTTATACCGTCAGTCCAAGCGACATTGAACGTTTCAGTTTAAGATTACTTCTTTTACATGTTCCCGGTGCACAAAGCTTTGAACATTTACCCACAGTGAATGACATAGTTTATGATACTTTCCTATTAGCTGCAAGACATCAAATCTTCATAGCTGATGATACAGAATGTGAGAGGTATCTGGAAGAAGCAGCACTATGTCAAATGCCAAAGCAAATGAGACAACAATTTGCATTCATTTGCATCTTTTGCAATGTACCTGATGCATTTACTTTGTGGGAAACATTTAAATTAAATATGTCTGAAGACTTCTTGAAACGTTACAATGAGCAAATAGCACTGTTAAAAACTTTAATGGAAATTCAAGAAATATTGTTTGCTCATGGATTAAATTGTGCAAGTTTTAATTTGCATGATCCCGGATTTATAGATGACATCAACTTTGATGATTATGACACTGAGCTACAAAAAAAAAACTGAAGAAAAACTGGCAACTTTAAATACTTTACAGTTACAAGCATTTAATGCAATCACAAATGCTACAGATGATGAACTGGTCAAAGACTGGTATTTCTGTCTAGACGGCCCGGGTGGATCAGGAAAAACTTATCTGTACAAATGTTTGATGAGTTAAATTCGAGCACAGGGTCAGATAGCTATGCCATTTGCAACAACTGGAATTGCAGCACTTTTGTTAGATGGTGGTAGAACTGTGCATAGTGGATTTAAGCTGCCAGTTCCCATTTTGGAAACATCAGTGTCAGATATTCAACTGAATTCTTTACAAGCAAAAATGTTTTTAAAAAGTCAATTAATTATCATAGATGAGGCAACAATCATGTCATGTCATGCTTTGCAATGTATTGATAGATTCTTAAAATAAGTCATGGATAATAATTTGCCATTTGGTGGAAAGGTGATGCTATTAGGAGGTGATTTTAGGCAAACATTACCTGCTGTGCCACATGGAAATAGAACTGAGATCATTGAAACATGTATCAAGACAAGTAAAATGTGGAAAATATTTACACATCTCAAATTAGAATTAAATATGAGATCTGAAGGCCAAAATTAATTCAATGATTGGCTCATTGAAACTGGAGAAGGAAAACATCCACAAATACATGATTTACCCAATGATACCATTGAAATTCCATCACAAATGGTTTGCAAGGAATCACTCATATCAGCAATCTTTCTAAACACTCTGAATAACGACGATTACTCAGACATTACAAACAAAGTGATATTAACATAAAAAAATATAGATGCCTTGAATCTAAATAACAACATTTTAAAATTCATCAACGCACCACAAAATAATTATGACAGTGCAGATTCAGTTCTGGCTGATGACATTAAATCAAATTTTAGTATTGAATGTATTAATTCTTAAACCCCATCTGGAATGCCACCACATGTTTTGCAATTGAAAAAAGGGGCAATTGTCATATTATTGAGAAATATGAATCCAAAAAAAGGACTTTGTAATGGCACCAGATTAATTGTGCACAAGTTAAAAGATCATTTTATACATGCAGAAATTATGACTGGGACCCATAAAGGTGAACGAGTTTTTATACCAAGAATTGATTTAGCTCCAAGTGAGAGTGGTTTGCCTTTTGTCCTTCAAAGGAGGCAATTTCCAGTTATCATGGCATTTGCCATGACCATCAATAAATACCAAGGACAAACTTTTAAGTCTGTGGTTATTTTTTTACAAGAACCTATTTTTGCACATGGACAACTCTATGTTGCTTTTTGAAGGTGCACAAATCCAGATGTGATTAAAGTTTCAGTTGAAGACAACCCAAGTCAGGGTGATCTACTACACGATGGCCGTATTTTTACAAAAAATATTGTGGATTACGAGGTCTTGTAATCACAGATAATAGTGGTTTAATTTGAAGGAAGAAATTAAAGGTCAATTGCCCTCTTCTTAGTGGAACACTATTTCAGTTACAAAAATATGTCAACAATTTCAGAAAATTACAGTAATAACCAAGACAAAAGGAAGAAAGGAAAAAAAACATAAAAAAATGACTTACATCACATATACAGAAATAAAAGGCTGCTATGCTCTTTGAAAGGAAAACAGCTTCAAAGAAAATTAAAAAATTGGAATGTCTTGGAAGTCAGTTTAGACATGATTGGCTCAACAAAACAATACGTTTGCATTTTAGAAATTGTTTCAAATGTAATATGTTTCATACAGGTTTGTAAGCTTAAAAATATGTTTGAAAAGGACTGAAAAGTTGATGCATTCTTTGTAATTAAGGTTTAATGTTAGTAGCAGCATCATCATTTATTAAAAATTAAAATGGTGCATGATATATAGATTATTGATCCAGTTAATGGAGTCAGGAAGGAATTATTTTTGGACAACACTTTCAAAACATTTACAAAGTTAAATTACATTTATTAAAATTTGCCTTTCTTTGGATTAAATATTCAAGCTCAATATAATTTAAAATAAATTAAAGTTAGATGTTAGTATCTTATGTTAATGTTTGCATTGCATGTAAAAAAGTTGGCGACATTCATTTAGTAATGGTTAAAAAAGATTTATGTCATTTGCAGCAGAAACATTTGTTAACAAAATTCAATGTATAATTAAATAGAAAGTATTCATCCAGGGAGTAATCCGATCGCCATTTAATGGGGTCAGGAAGGAATTAATTTTTTTCCCTTTTGAGACAATTGGCTAAGTTGCAATGGGGGTTTATACTTTTTGCCTTCCTCTGGATTCAATACCTATGTGTTTTACCAGGAGATTATATTAAAGTTTGTATGTTAAAAGGCATTCTGTTATGGTTGAAGAGACTCACTTTCACTTTCAACAATTTCATGTTAGTATTGTTAAAAAAAACAACCTTACACACTGTTTACAATATTACTTGAATATTAGAAAACTTTGTGTAATGGTTTAAAATACATTTTTAGAGAAATTTGATGGATTGTTATATTACTATTGCATACATGATAATTACAATATGGTTTAATATTACATTGTTTTAAAAAATTGGAGTACTTCTTTGTAGATAAGAAAAAGATTCAGTGATTGTTAGAGAATCACATTTTCAGCATTTCCAGATTTTAAATTCTAAAATACTATAAAGGATAAACTTTTTTAGCCTCAGCTACTTCTGTTCCAGTATTATGAATGATCTTTGAGAACATTAGGAAGGGTTGGCTTTGTCTTTTAATAGTTTATATAAACTTTAATACCTTATAGAATGAAACTATATGCACAAGAGCCAACAATTGAATAGGTAATTTAAACAATAATTATATATCAATATGGTCATCGGTGTCAAATGACAAGAAAAATGTAGAAGTAAAATATAGATTGGCAGATGTGTGAGTAAAATTAAATAGAGAACCTCTTTGAAACATGATGACATTTACACATTTGATGTGCCTATGATTTATTTACAAGGCTCCTCACATAGTTGTAAAAACACTACATTGTTTAAAATTACAAAGCAGTACAAAATTGTAAAAACAGTACAAAAATATAGAGCAGTACATAATTAAAAGATTGGGCGCCATGGGCCAAATGTTGTATAATGGTCATTGGTGTGCAGTGACCTAGCAGGGCGGAAATAGTGGGAAGGGGTGAAAGGTTAATCCTCAACTCTGTTGCACTAACTCTGTTGCATCAAACTGTCTGCTGACCCATTTGCATCATACTGTGTTGTATTTCTACTTGTTTTTCTACTTACCTTAGAAGCGGTCTATACTTTTGTAATTTGGTAATTATACCCACTGTACTTTATTCATTTTTATAAAAAGCGATAAAGAAAATGCTGGCCCTTATAAGTAAAAACTCATAATAATAATAATAAATGATTTGAGTGGCCTTGGTAGATGGGTTAGCAACAATATATTAGGTATATTTGATAGCAGGTATTGCTAAATAATCTGCAAGGGTTTTGTATGACCATTGAGGATGTATAGCTAAGGGAATGGCGCTTCAATTGAATACCAATATGTTTACATTTTAGTCGATTGATGTTTCACACATAGACCCTGCATTCTCTAGCCAGTTGCGATGACCTTGTTCTTTGTTTGGGGGAATTGATATATATGTTATTTACCTACAGTGGGGGAAAAAAGTATTTGATCCCCTGCTGATTTTGAACGTTTGTCCATTGACAAAGAAATGACCAGTCTATAATTTTAATGGTAGGTGTATTTTAACATCTGAGAGACAGAATAACAAAAAATACCCCCAAGAAAAACACATTTCAAAAAAGGTATAAATTGATTTGCAGGTCAGTGAGGGAAATAAGTATTTGACTCCTTTGACTTAGTACTTGGTGGCAAGATCAATATATATAAATCATATAGATTCATCTATATGTAACAATTGTAATCCCAAAAGCTGCACCTTTAGTGGATGACTCTTCCAGGTCTATTCCATTTGGAATAAAGCCCTCACGCGCACCATATGTCCCACCATCATACATGCTAAATGACTAGCGGCCATTAATCTCACACTTCCGACTTATTAAGTAGCTCACCACCCTTCTCCTTCTTTCATAACCTACTTAATTTCTGGATTCCCGCACAGGGGTGATTATATTGCCTTAGGCATTATTCACCAATGCTCAGCTCCTTGCCCATGAGTTAGCATGTGTAACGTGATAGGTAGACAATAAATTGTCAGGTCGATGTGCACGTTTTAACAATGGCTTCTTCCTGGACTGGGCTGGTTCCATCAATTCTATTCAAGCAGAAGGAGTGGGGCAAGGGGGGGGGGGTAGGAGATTAGAATGGGGGACCTGGGGGGTAGAAAATCAAAATGGTGGACCTGGGGTGGTAAGGGATATGAGATCAGAATGCCCAAACCCCCCTCCCCCAGATCCCCCATTCTGATCTCCTACCCCCACCCACCCAGGTCCCTTTTCTGATTTCCTACCTCCCCTTTGACGGCCCCCCATTCTGATCTCCTACCCCCACACCAGGTCCCACTCTTTTTGCTTGTATACAGTATCATTGTTGGAACTGTAACCGTAACACCTTAAGTGGACAGAGCCTCTGACAGACGAGTTGGAGGGTTGTACAGCACTTGTCACTCCGGACCTCAGTGGCGTGTATAAAAACACGCTAGATCCGGAATATGTAAGAATTTAAGGGATGCAAAGCTTACATTTCAGAGTCTTCTCTAGGTAATCCTGCTATCTCATGATATGGACAAAATATTTGAGCTTCAGCCTCATGATGATAATTCTGAACAATTGCTGTTAAATTCAAAAAAAGTAATAGAGTAAACTATATACAAAACACTGAAAGTGACTAATGTAGATCCTACTAGAGAAATCTACAATAATCACACTAGACTCTACTTTAATTGTCTTTTAAAATATAACTTTTAATAATATCATTAAAATTAAAAAATGAAAATTAGAGAAATTAAATAATTTTTTGCATTTTTGCAACTTAGTTATTGAAGTAGTTACCATGTAACCTTTTAAACTGCAATAATTCAGTTTTGTGGCTTTTTATGAAGAGTTGTGTATGTAGTCAGGCATGTATTGATAGCTCTTTGTTATTGATATACTTCTCGACCTCATTGATGTTAAGTGTACTCTGATTATACAAGAAATAAATATGTTAATATATGAACATGAGATAACAAAAAATATTGAACCCCCCTGTCACGACCCACTCTCTGGCTGGGGTCTGCTGACCGGATTTGGGTTACTCTGGACCTTGGAGTAGCTTTGAGTACAGGAACATCATGTCTCAGCCCTTGGTTTAGACTGAGCAATATTGACAGTAAGTCTGACGAATCTTACTGCAAGCATATGTCCCCGGGTAAATGATACATCTACACACCACGTCTTGATGAAAATTATGAACAACTTTTTATTTTGGAACAACATATTTAAAACATTTCACACACACACAGTGGAGTGAGTGGATCAACCTTTCCCCTTTCTCTGGCCAATAGGGTAACCTCCAGGGTAACCTAATTACCTCTGTCCAATGTAACGGAGGTAGGCTATGGGAACCACCAGACCCCTCCCATGGGCCACCCCCAGGCGTGGCCACCAAGCTCATTCTGACCCAGGCTGTCCCAGGGGAAACTTCCTGTTTGAACTCCTAGGCCCCCCCCATTGTTATCTAGGTGCCTGGCTGTCTGGCAAATCTCTTTGTTTATACTAAGGACCATATGGCCAACTCCTGACTGAGGGCCTCATTCAATTACCGGCCCTAAATCGGCCGTAAGGCTGCGATTCCTTGCGGGAGTTCAGTTAACTCGCGATTCAATTATACGGCCCCGCAAGGATCTCCTCTTACGGCCGGCCGCATATCTTGCAACCGGCTGTAAGCTTTGAAATCTAAAAACGCAAAAATAAATTCAAGCCTGCACTGTACAGCTCTGTAAATGCTAGGGATCATATTGGGGGACATGAGGATTAAAAGTAACCCCCTCTCAAGCTTGCACATCAGCCCAAACCCGAGTTCAAATTAACTGTTTATTTTCCGGCTGCGGCGTGGGCGTGTCTGAGGTGCTCCAAGCACTCTGGACTTTTTACATGGATATTTTACGTATATTAAAAATAAAATATTTTACGGATTTGAGTATAGGATAATTATGTGCTATTTTTTTTAACACCTAAAATCCCTTTATAGTCTTCTCAAAGTGCAGGATGGCTTTATTTGAGCTATTTTATGTGCTTAATTGGTGCTAGCGAGACCTGTTTGCTGCAAGTAAGCTGCGGCTCGTTTTTAGCCTTGCAGACAGGGTTCCCGGAGCAATAGAATCGCAACCAGGCTTTACTTACGGCCGATTTCCTTGCGGCCGTTTTAGATCAAAGGCTTTCCTCTGGCGCGATCGGCCGCAAGGGATAGCAAGGCGCCGGCCGCAAGCCTGCCGGAGTCCCCGGCCGGAGGGGAATAGAATAGCCGGAAAGCTTGCGGCCGGTCCTTGCGGCCCCGCAGTGGCTGCGGCCGTAATAGAATGAGGCCCTGAGAGTTTATACAATGGGGAATGGTTAACTAAATACAATCAATCCCTAATACAATATACAACATAATACTAACATATAATCACCACAACCCAAACCTTTTGTTCTTCCACATGGCAACAGCATGTGGAAGATAACCCAGCCCAAAATGGCCACTGCTGCCAGTCACAACATGGCCCCAGCATAGTTCACACCAAATCCAATGTGGCCCCTGGGTGATTCATGACAACACCTCCCCAAGCGTGGCAGGAAACATCCATGCCCCTAGGATTTTCCCAGCTACGCTGATAGTCATGACTCTTCTGGATTGGCTAGGCCCTCTGCACTCTCTCCACGTTCAATTCCTTTAGAAAACAGTCCCAAAGTGCAGAGTAACAACCTCCCCCAGCCCTTGGCCTTGCACCCACTGTATAGAGCAAATTGCTCTTCCCATTCACACCCACCCAAATAGTCCAGGTCCCTCCCCCAATAGTCTGGGATCCCAGAGTACAACAGGTGGGCCACAGTTTCTGTCCCATAGCAACTCTGTTCCCCCCAGCCAGTCCCCACAGCTGGGCTGGGATCTCTAAAACAGTCTCTGGGCCTATGGGACTACAAAGGGACAGCTCCTCTTGGCTTTCTTCCTCTGGTCCAGCTGTTTCCGTTGCAGCTTGGGGAGCTACGCTGCTCCCACCCAAGCTGTGCTTACACTCCTCTGACTTGGCTGGGGGGCTATGCTGCTCCCATCCAGCTGAAGTGCCGAACTCCTCCATTGCCCGGGGTTGAGCAACTTTATCCCAGTCCTTTATGTTGAACTGGATCTTTGGAGTGGTGTCTGTTCCAGTGGGCCCCTGAACAATGGTTATATAGGGTATCTCCCCACTTGGTACACCCTCTATCATGGTGCCACTCTGCACCCATAATGCTTTTGCCAAGGCTGGCATGCTTGCTGCCCCAGCCTGGCTCTTTGTGCCCCTGGCACTCTCTTGCTGTGTGAGGTCAGGTTCCCTGTAGCCAGAAACCAATTCCTTTCCCTCCCCACAGTCTCTTAAACAACCCTCCTGGGCTCTGTGCTTTACTAGCACCTCTGGGAACTACTCCCCTGGGGTGTCAGGGTACAGACAGTGGTTATCTGATGCAGGCTGGGGGATCTCCTCATTTCCACCCAGCCTGGCCTCTAAGGCTCCCTTCCCACCGTCCATCACATAATCATCCCGAGCCTCTGGCTCCATTAACAGTTCTGGCCAACACACTTTGCCTGGAACTTCTGAGGGCAGACTTAACTTATCTGGCCCTAGCTTGTGAGCAGTTCCCACTTCCTCTGGGATTAAGTCTCTTGGGGTCTCAGGGGGCAGACATGGATTATCTGACCCCACCCAGGGAACATTCCACTGGGTCTCTGGCTCTTTGGGCTGGTGACTAGGCCCTGACACAGTCGCTGCATGTTCTAGGGGACAACATTCTCCATCCCCAGGAGTTGGCAAAGGAACAGTGTTTACCCCTTCCCACTCCTCACTTTGTTTACCCTCTATAAAAGCCTCTCCCCAGTTCCAGTGAGCATACTCACTCTGGTACATTCCGTCTGAGTTGAAAGGGTCTGGTGAGCCGTCCTCCCATCCGGATGGGCCAAAATACTTCTTGGGTATCGCATCCCACAATTGAACATACTAAGCCTCCAGTTGCTGCTCTTGCCGAACCAGGGGTTCTAGCAAAGGAGCCTCCGGGAACCATGGTTCCAGTCCCAGACCCCGGCAGCGATCAACAAACAAGTTATTATGTCTCCTTGCAGTTCCCATGCCACATTCCGGATCACCATTCAGAATCTCCTCAACCCCATATTGTAGATCCAAACGAAAATAGAGATCCTCTCTCCGGCCACCAAAGGACTCTACCCTGGCCAGATACTGTTCCTCCAAGTCCATCTCTTTCTCTACCAGTTCCTCCAACCAGCTTGCCAGCTCATGGCCATGCCATAATTGCAGGAATGCCATCCATTGATTTAGCAGGACCCTTCCTCTGTAGTCCTCTTGGATAAATCCGTCAATGCTTTCTTTATCATCCTGGGACTGTATAAAATTCTGATTTGCCAGTTTGACTCTTACTGGCATCTCTGCAGGGTTGACCCCAAGCCTTTGCTGACCTTGGACACTCACCCCTGTACGTTCTTCCTGTATTTGCTGCTTTATTAGGTTCAGTCCTTTAATTGCCTCTTCCAGCGTTATCTCCCCGGGGCAAAACTCCCTGGCTATACTGAACCTGCGTCTTGCCTCCTTGGACATGTCCTCATACTGCTGTTCCATTTCTGGTCCTTCTCAGAGTATCCCACCACTGCCATCAATTGTCACGACCCACTCTCTGGCTGGGGTCTGCTGACCGGATTTGGGTTACTCTGGACCTTGGAGTAGCTTTGAGTACAGGAACATCATGTCTCAGCCCTTGGTTTAGACTGAGCAATATTGACAGTAAGTCTGACGAATCTTACTGCAAGCTTATGTCCCCGGGTAAATAATACATCTACACACCACGTCTTGATGAAAATTATGAACAACTTTTTATTTTGGAACAACATATTTAAAACATTTCACACACACACAGTGGAGTGAGTGGATCAACCTTTCCCCTTTCTCTGGCCAATAGGGTAACCTCCAGGGTAACCTAATTACCTCTGTCCAATGTAACAGAGGTAGGCTATGGGAACCACCAGACCCCTCCCATGGGCCACCCCCAGGCATGGCCACCAAGCTCATTCTGACCCAGGCTGTCCCAGGGGAAACTTCCTGTTTGAACTCCTAGGCCCCCCCATTATTATCTAGGTGCCTGGCTGTCTGGCAAATCTCTTTGTTTATACTAAGGACCATATGGCCAACTCCTGACTGAGAGATTATACAATGGGGAATGGTTAACTAAATACAATCAATCCCTAATACAATATACAACATAATACTAACATATAATCACCACAACCCAAACCTTTTGTTCTTCCACATGGCAACAGCATGTGGAAGATAACCCAGCCCAAAATGGCCACTGCTGCCAGTCACAACATGGCCCCAGCATAGTTCACACCAAATCCAATATGGCCCCTGGGTGATTCATGCCACCCCCCCTAAAAAAGGAGAAAAAATACATGAATTAAAATACTTTTAAAATGAGTCATCTGACCCAAATGTTGCTAATATGCTTCCCTTGCCTGGCTAGTTCTCCTTTTTTATCGACATAAACGACTGAAATCTGGCAAGAATTTGACCCTGACCTTATTGGGGAAGCTTAAAACATACTTTTAATCTGAAAAACATTTTTTTGGCATTTTTAGACTACTTCCTAAAAAACATGAACTGAAGTACAGATAATATATATATATATATATATATATATATATATACATAGAACAAATAATACATTTGTAAGCTCATCTGCATGTCTAAAAGGAGGGGACATGCAAATGAGAAGACAATGTACCTCGCTCTTTGAATCAAAAATAGCAATTTTATACATTGCTCCCTTAAAGCACATGCTCACTGTATTTAAACAGCTTTTAAGCAAAGCATGGAGTTGGATTTTGCACAAACCAAGAATCACTCTCTCCTTTCCTCCTTCTATCTCTCCCTCCCTTCTTCTCTCTCTCTGCCTCTCCTTCTCTCCCTCTCCTTCTCTCTTCCTCCTTCTCTCTCTGGAGTGGGTTGCCAGTTCCTTCTCAGTTCCTTCTCTAGTGGGCCACAGCATACAGCTCCTGGTATTCCTAGGTGGTCTCCCATCCAAGTACTGACCAGGCCCAATCCTACGTGGCTTCATTGTGATGTGACCTATTGGTTCCTTGGCTGGAATCAAACCCAGGTCGCAGCAGTGAAATCACCAAATCCTAATCACCGGACCGTGTTTAATTGGAATAGTAAGGAAAGACTTGGACAATATTTTATGAATTTATTTGTTTTAATACAGGTTTTGATTTGGAGAGAAAGCCAGTTGTAGAAGTAAGGGGCGGAGCTACCAATGTTGCAGTCTCTGAGGGGCCCATTGCTGTGATTTATTTTCTATTTAATTCCTGTCCACCAGGGCCCCTACACTACAGAAATATGAAAAATTACTATTATCCCCTGACCCTTAGGTACGTATTTCAAAAGACATTTAAAAATTCTAGCTAACCTAGTGCTCTTAATTATACCCATCATTACACCCACCATCTGACCCAGCTTCTGCATCCAACTATCACCCTATCTCTCTCATTTCCTTGGCTTCAAAAGTGCTTCCTTAGCTCTTCTTCAATCACCGAACCCAGTTCCTTTTCTCCAACTCTTTTCTGGACCCATTCAGTCTGGCTTCCAACCCCACAGTGACACAGTTTTCTCATGATTTACATCATATCCATAAAATTTAACATTTAGTGTTTCTTTGATGGTACCTATTTTCCCCCACTCAGTCTAACTGTTGGCTTACCAAGGATCAGTCTTAGGCCCTCTTCTTTTCTCCGTCTATGCATCCTCCCACAGCACCCTAATACAATCTTTTGGATTTCAGTACCATTATATGCAAAAAACACTGAAATCAATCTTTTAATACCAGACCTATCCCGCTCTCTTCTAGCACATGTTGCAGACGATCTCTCAAGCGCATACTTCTGGATCCCATCAATTCAGATTCAACATTTCAAAGACTGAGCTCCTAATCCTCCCACCATCTACTACCGCTCCCACTCCTCAAATAACCCTCACTTTTGACAATGCCCCATCACTTCCACTTCTCAGGCACACTGTATTGGGCTTCTTTTGGAACTCTCTTTCATTCCTCACATACAATATAAAAAAATTACAAAATATATTACTATTTTACACAAAAAAAACACTAAAATTCTAATCTATTCCTTCTTTATATCTCACCACGTCTACTCCAACTCATTCCTTGTTGTCCTCCATCACACATCTATCTATCTACCTCCACTTCAATGCATAATGAACATCTCCGCTAACCTCACTCTACCACACTCAGAATCTGCTGCATCTCTCTGTCAGTCACTCCATTGGCTTCCAATGGCCTTTAGAATAACATGTAATATCCGAACTCTAACATACAAAGCCCTTAACAACAGCACTGCTCTGCTATTGACCTCCTTTCTTCCTCCTCTCATCACTTTCTCTCACTCCTGTTTTCAGGACTTTTCTTGTGCGGCCCCTACTCTATGGAACTCCTTGCCTCGCTCCGTCAGAATATCTCCCTGCCTGAAAACCTTCAAAAAATGAACGCACTAAAACGCATTGGGTCACTTTCAGCCTTAACATGCACAAACTGCATACTCTACAAAATGATGCGCCAGTCTACTGCCTTGATCACTGCCACTGGCATATGTCACCCTCCTGTCTCACAACCCAACCTTACCTTCTAGATTGTAAGCTCTGCTGAATACAGACTTCAGCCTTGCTGCACCAACTCTGTTGCCTTAAACCTTCTGCTGGCCCATTTTGTCTCATATTTGTATTGTATTGTATCTGTATTTGTATTTCTACTTACCATAAAACTTGTCTACACCTTGGAATCTACTATATGTACCCACTGCTTTCTATTTTGTAAACAGCACCATAGAAAATTCTGGTACTTTAAAAATAAAGCGTAATAGTAATAATAACTATACCTTACTGTCACCAATTGCATACTCCCTACCATTCCAAATGGGTAAAGAGGGACATATATATATATTTAAGCATATGCACTATTTATTTGCTAATAAAGAAAACGTGAAAATTGTCGAAAATCCAGTGGACCACTGGGGAGTTGCTGAAGGTTTTTCTTTTAGTTAATTCTTATTAATCAAACTAACACTTATCAATAATAACATATAACATTTAGGTAATTCTTAACTTCTTGTTAATTATGTCACACAATTTTAGTAATACTACTACATTGCGCACCAGCTAAATGAAGCTCATGGGTCAGGAGGCTGCTAATAAGCAGTGGTAACATTTGGTAATGGAAATATGTAGAACAGAAAGTAAAGATGAAGATAAACAAGTAAACCACAGGGATCATTTCTAGATTCTGTAAGTTGCTGCATATTGAGTGAATCATATTATATCCCCACCTTCTAAATTTATTTGGATGTTTTTGTTCTCCCATGTGTGTATGTATCGATATGTCTATAGGAACCTTTGTGGATACATGATTTGTTGGAGAACTTAGTATATTTTCAGGTACTATACCATGAGTTGTCTAATGGCAGATATCACAAGGCTGAGCTGGGCCCTCTTGGTAACAAACCACTTCTTACATCAGAGATGTGTCATAAAAGATGATGTCACAGAGCCCAGGGCCTATATAAGGAACTGCCTTGGGAGGTAAAGCCATTAAGCATAAACATCAAGAGATGAACAGCTATATAACCATGTGCCTGTGTCCTATAAACATAGGAAGCCTTAAAGGAGCAAACTCTACCTTGTACATGGAAGACTGGGAGATTGGATTGATAAAGGTAACGTTTCATATCTGGGGGATTTGGTTCATTGTACAGACAGAAAAGAAAAGTATGCCAACTGAAATAATATAACTGACTTTCTAATTTTAGAAGATGCATAACAAATGTGTCCTCTGTTATGTTACTTTTTTTAAACTTACTATTACTGTAATAGGAAATTTCCCATAAAAAATGATGGTAGTAAAATTGTAAGACTGGCAATGCTGTTTGCCACACAATGCGAGTCTATGGCTTCTCTGAGCACCTTCGCCGCTCATTGCGAGCCTCTCCCATTGTGTACTTTTTAGGCCTCGCGTTTGAACACCTTCGGCGCTCATTGCAAGTTTTACTGGCTTGCGTTATGTGATACTGGCTTGCGTTATGTGTTACTAGCTTTGGGCTCTTTTTTACTGCCTTCAACTTAGTTTTCATCATGTTTACGTTTTTTCGGGCGCCATTTTGTTCTTGCTTAGGCGATTTTCATTGTTAAAAAAACGGCAGATATGCCTCAAATTAACTTGCAACCTCACTCACAGGCTGTGCGTGAGTGTGGCAGTGAATTTAAGGCGTGACCAACATCGCAACAGGGCGAACACTGACAGCTGTTATAGTGATGTTTAAATCGGTATAGTGATGAGTCCCATGTATTCACTTTACCCCTTGTTTTTTTCTGCAGAAAATATATATAACAATACAGTAAATAGTGAATAATTCCACCTGTGAGGAGATAGGACAATGAGGTAAGTATAGAACTTTCGTTAGTTTATTAATGTGTTATTATAGACCTCTGTTGGGGGTATGTATGTTAAGGAGGCCGACCTCCCCTATAACTGACATTAAAGTGGAGGTGCTGTCACATTAATTAATGTGAGTGTTGATATTCTTTCAGTATATATAATATTGTGTGAGTAATTATGAGAGGGGTGTTGTCTTCATGAGTATCAGAGTTGTGTTACCAACTTCCCCAAAAAACAAAGCACCAACCAGGGGCAGTTACCCTCAGTCTCTAAAAGCATCATACGTCAAAATTGATGACATCACAAAAATATGTTACTTTACAGATGTAAGGACAGAAGATGTACTGGTCAATATGTCTAACTAGGAAATTGCCCGTCAAAAATGATGGCAATAAAATTTGAAGCCTGGCAATGCTGTTTGCCACACAATGCGAGGTTCTGCCCCCTCTGAGCCCCTTCGGCACTCATCGCGAGCACCGCGCTGTGTGCCTTAGGCGCTCATTGCGTGTCTCTCGTGAAGCTGCTCATTGCAGGCCTCGGCAACCTGCAACTTTTGTGCTTAGGAATGCCATGTGTCTCTTTCCACCATCTTCCCATGTCCCTTCCCTGTGTCTTTCTCCTCTGTGTCTCTGTTGAATCTTTGCGTGGCGAGTGCTGACTGCCGTTGGTTTTATTTTCAAAGTCCTGCGTGCCTGGCATTGTTCGTGTGTGTTACTGGCTTTGCCGTCGTGTATTTTCTAAGTCCCTCGTGCCTGGCGTTGTTCAGGTAAGTGTTACTGGCTTCGGCCTCGTTTTGATACTGTTTAAGAATTTTTACGTTTTTTCAGCCCCTGTTTTTCCTTGCTCAGCCGATTTTCGATCAACGAAAAACGCCAAATATGGCTCAAATTAGCTTCTAACCTCATTCACAGGCTTCCTGGCTCCCCCTGTACTGTGTGTGAGTGTGTTAGTATTTTTTTATTTTATTATTTGGCTGTTTTGGGGGGTCTTTCGAGTTACGCTGCTGAGACATTTTTAGCCACTAAAATCGTAAACTGTTGCGTGCCTCACGATTAGCAGCCATTGCCATAAGAGCCTTTTGTGCTTATGTATTGGGTGTTTTAAAGTCTCGTGGCATTAGCGATGAGTGTCCTTGGCGCTCATTGCAGCCCTTGTCATTTGTAAAGTCTTGCGAACAAGACCTTTGGCGCTCATTGCAGCCTAAGTCCCGCGGGCCTCGCAATGAGCGCCTTTGGCAGCTCATTGCTCATGCACAAAGGCGTAATTTTTAACATTGCATGACGACAACTTGCAATACAACAACTATTATATGTGATGTAGAAAAAACAAAACATTAGGAGACATTGTAGCTCCATATTTACAATATGCGTTATACTCTTGAAGTAATTTCCTTTGATAATGCAGAAGCTATATTTTTTTTATCATATGCCATTGTTATTCTATGGGCCAGCCATTGACTTGGCTTGACTGAGTTGTGTATGTTTATCAATAGAAAGAGACTTTGACTTGGCTTGACTGAGTTGTGTATCTGTTTATCAATAGAAAGAGACTTTGTAGACTTAGATTTTCATTATTCCTACTGGAAGAACTTACTCTAAGGTTCTGAAATTCTCTAAACTCCGGAAATCTAGAAGTAACAGCAACATTTTTGATTGGATACTATATAAGGGAATCGGTTGAAAAACATAAAATTACTAATTCAGGTGTCTACATGACAGATCAGAACCTCCCGTTCAGTAACATAACAGATGTGCTCAAATGTCATGTTATACATATTGTTCTTCAGCTTTGTTTATTCTTTTTTACAGAACTGCATCCCAAGGCTTACAATAAATATAACGGAACTGAACTCAGCTTCCTGGAATATTCTCTGTAAGCTCTGTCATTGAATGAAGCAGTGAAATGATAAGAGCAAAACAAATTGAGAACATTTGGAGATATCTACGAGTTATTTCTCCCTCATGCTCTTGTGTGAGTATATATTTTTTCTTCAATGTATTTTATGTGTGAGTACAGACTTTCCTTCAGTGTATGACCAGACCTCCGGTATTGTTTTTCAGTGAGCAATTAAGTGAGAGATATCTTCGTAAATATCAGAGTGGAGATAAATAACCAGCCGCAGACACTAACCCACAGTCTCTTGTAATACCTTAGAATATGGATATAAACTTATCATATGTCACATTGGATGACTTCACAGAGCACAATTACTAAACATCTAGAGAAGAGACTGCAAGTCACTATACACCTTTGAAGAAATAGATTTGGGCCCAGCCTTTCATTTCATTACCCATATGCAATTCTTTACTGGGGCAGTCTTGTTTGTGTAGCTTTCTAAATCATTTTGCCTGGGATCATACAATCCATCTCTTCCGTGTTGTAAAACACATTGTTCTTTAACATTGTTTTCACTTCTCCACAGAACTGCAAGTGCAACCCAAGACTCACACGAAATTTAAGCCAAATAGAACCAAATTTGGGTTTCCCAGAAAATTCTCTGCATTCTTTGACTTTGAATGAACATTAGGTGATATCCACAAGTCGTCTTGCAACTACATCTCTATTCAAATAGAGAAATATTACTGGCTTGATCTTAGCTGTGTAAGAAAAAATTGGAGACAGTGTGTTTGAAATATACAATCACTGAGAGACCAGAGACTCTGCATTATGTCTGTGTAATGCAACTGCTCAAGTCAAAACAAATACTGTCCTGGAGGAGGAACCCAATCTCACAACTCCTAACTTGCTATGTGGAGAGAAATCCAAAGCAGTATTAAATATTGGAAGACCCTACTGGGCACACAGCCACCTCTTCCAGTATGTCCTGCCTGCTGACTGGATCATTGTCAATTAGACTCTCACCCTCTTGTGTCACTTCCCCATCTCCTTTACACTGTAAGCTCTCGGGAGCAGGGTCGTCACTTCCTCATGTGTCAGAATGTCTGTCTTGTCCTTTGTCATACAGGGCTCCCCATGTAACTAGTTATGTTGTCTTGCGTTTTCCCTTATTACTTTTCTCCGTCATTTGTAAAGGACACTACGGAAAACATTAGCTCTTTATATGTCATCCAGACGCTATAGTTATCTCTCCTGAGCATGATGTGCCTGAACTACTCTGTATCAGAGACATTGTCTTGTTATAAGTCATATTGGTGATATTATTTCTCATTTTATATTTGTCAATACAAGCAAAGCCAAGTTGGAGCTCTGTGATTTGGTCTTTCTTTCATTGTAAACATATCTCAGGCATCTTAAACTCCAATAAGCATTTGGTTCTTCTACTTTTTAAAAATCCAGGCACTAATCATACAGCCCTGCAAAGAGCTGGTATATAATGATATAGCAAGTTCCATATAGTTCTTCACATTACAGATATATAAATAGCAACACACAGGTATATATAGTAAACTCCATATAACCCTGCACATTTCAGGCATATAAAAATATAGCAAGCTCCATATTGCCATGTATATTACTGATACACAAAGTTATAGCAAGAACCATATAGCCCTGCACATCGCACTTATTAATGCATATTACTGATATCCAAAAATATATCAAGTTATAAGTAGAATCATCTTTTTAAAAGCATAAAATGAAACATAATAAATATGCCTCTTACCAATGGGGCAGCACTTGGCCTATTACTGAGACAGGACCAGGTGCAGAGGTAGGCAGCTGCACCAGGACTCTCACACATTTTCTCTGGCCCCTCTGTCCTCCCCCTGTTCTCTCTGACACCTGGTGGCCCTCCAGAGGCCGCCCTCTCTGGCTCTCCAGTGCCCCCACCTGACCACCCCCCTAGTCCTTTCTCCGCTCCCACTTCCTCCTATGGCTTCATGGCACCTCTTCCTCTCTTCTCTCTCCTCTCTTTCTGTCTCTCTCCCACCTATCACCCTTTCTCCAATCCTTCTCTCCCCTTCATTTTCTTTGCCCCTTCATTCTTCCTTCCTCAATCTCCTCTCCTGTCACTCCCCATCTCCTTCCCTCCCCTTTCTCCTGTATATCCCCTCTCTCCTTCCCTCCTCATTCCTGCTCTCATCCTTGATTTCCCCTTCCTTGTTCTTTCTCTGCCTTTCACCCTCCCAGGCTCTCCCTTTCTCTTGTTCACCCTTCGTCTCTTTCTTGGCCCATCTTTTCTCTATGTCTTCCTTCTTTCTCTCCCTTTTGTCTCTTTCTCTCCAAATTCCTCCTCTATGCCCTCTCTCCTTCTCTCTATTCCTTTTGACCCCCACTACACTTTTTTCTCCTTTCTTTCTTCATCCCTTACATCTGTTTCTCTCTCCCATTCCCCATGTTTCTTCCATTTTGCTCTCTCATTCTGTTACCCTCCTTTTCTCTAACCCATCTGTCCCACCTCTCCTCCACATTCCTTCTACCATTCCTCCTGTCTTTCCACGTTTTCCCCCTCTCCATTACCTTATCTGGCTCTACCTCTCTATGCCTCCTTCTTTCTCCCTTCTACTTTTTCCCTTCTCTTTCATTTCTCTCCTTCTTTTCTCACACTTCTCTCCTCTTTCCATCCTTGTCTTACCGTTTATCTCTATTCCTTGACTTTCTCCCTTCTGGTTACATTTCTGTCTTCTCCCCTTCTTTCCCTATACTCTCTCCCCATTTCCATCTCTCTACCTCTCATCTCTGTTCCATCTCTCCCCCTGTCCTCAAGTGCTGAGAGGGGGTCCATATTTTTTTAGTGCACCGAGCCCCTTACATTCACCAGCTTAACCACTATATATATATATATATATATATATATATATATATATATATACATTATAAACTGTTACAGGAAGGGGGCCCAACACACACACAAAAAAATGCCCCAGGGCCCTCCTTTCATTCCGCTCGCTAAAGTTATCAGTGTAAGGAGAGTTGGGGGAGCAGAAAACAGGCAGAAGTCCAGAGCCTTTGTTAGATAACTGGATATGATTGAAACTTAGATCACAGTCCTTCTCCCTCTCTTCTCCCTCACTTGCCCAGAGTCAAGACGTGCTTCAAAGGATATAAGCACAGCACTCCAGAAATGTAAACACCCCTCACTTATATACAACTTTCACCAATGTATCATAGCGCAGGGTCCTGAAGATGCATCAATATGTATTAATTCTAATTAAAAAATAGATGTATGACATCTCTCTCTCCTCTCTCTTTCCCTCCCTCTATGCCTCCTTTTTCCCTATATTTACTGACCCACATTGTTTTTTGCACATGGGCCCTCCATTGTTTAGCTCTGCCACTGGTATGACATTTTTTCTGCTTAAAAATGTTCTTAGTCAGTCTCAAAGTCTTCATACATATTTATTTTTCATTAAACAGTGGTCCTTTATAATTTTGTATCAGTGTCAACATCCTGCGTCTATTTACTCAAACTTGGAACACTGAACAAAAGTTGTATTTAAAGTATATATTTTTTTATATGGAACATTGCATTTACTTTAAATTATATTTTGTACTGGAACTACAGTTTTTTCTGTAATTTGCAGTCACAGGACATAAAGTACTACATTATCCCTGAAAGTAAATATTTGTACTATTGAAGTGATCTACTTATCTTCAGTCTGGCATGCACTTTATAAACTTATACTGTTGAACCAGGAAAAAAAGTATTGAAAATATTATTTGCGCTTGTGACGGTTTTTCAAAATACATATACTGTTATGCATCACTGATCGTGTATCCTTTTACTTGCCCTCTGATCCCTTATTTCCCCAAAAGATAATTGCCTCTCCACATAAGTGCACACACCAGCGTCCCCACTGACTCTGACTACCTTCTCCATTCAGCTTACCCCACTACATTCACCTTTTTAAAACATGTATTTAATTCTGCTCTGTAGTTTATGGATTTCAGCAGCATCTCTTAAATAACCCTGAATCAAGGCCATATACATACCTTTGGATCTATGCTACACTCCCTTCATCTACAAAAATGTGTTAGAAGAGCGCAATCTGAGAACACACTATCCAAATACGTTAGTTCTATGGGCTAAAAGAGGCTGCCCTCAGAGTGAGTTCCTGTGCCCATACAACTAACCTATTTCCACTCCCTTCATCTCATATATACCCTTGCCTGAGAACCTATAACCACTCAAATATTAAATCACTGCTCATTCCTAGTTATCTCCCTCTAGATTCGGATAGGCAACTTTGGTCCTGGGCATTCCAACATTTCCATGCAGTGCATACGTGAATCAATCGGAAAGATTAAGGCAGTGATTGACGAACCTCTGCACAACATGGAAATCCTGACCTGTGTGCAGCTCTCCATGACTGACTTTGCCTACCCCTTTGCCTATGACATAAAAACCCAATCAGTTCCCTATACCTCACTAAACCAATAATCCCTTTCACAGTACAAATAAAATCCTCTCCATCTGACCTTTTGTGTGTGACAATGTGTGTATATTATATTAGTCTCTTTTGGGAATTTTGGGCCATTCCAGAGAATATTTGCTATAATGCTATATACATAATCCCCAAGAATTAAAAGTTATTTCTCACCCTCTTTTATTGTGTCTGTGTAGATTAGCAATCATAAACAATAACAGGAGGAACAACTCCCCTTCTCCTTTGAGTGAAATCACCTTCAGATGGTGTTGAGATTCTGAACCCAGAAATATGCCAAGACAATTCAAAGTCTCTTCTTATGTTTTTCACACTTTGTTGTTTATTTTCTTATGTTTTATAAGGTTCCAAGAAACTGCTGATTTTAGAAAATCTAACCATACTGTACCATATATTTATTTTCTTTTTTTAGAGGAGCCTTGTTTGGGATTAATTCAGGCTGGTACAGTACGTGATAGGACACGAGTGAAGAATTCACATACATAAACTGGAAAATAAATCCATTTAGCGCCAGGAATTTTTCTCTTGTACTTTCTGTAGCTCTTGGATGAAGAACCAGACACTTGACCAGTTGGCCATTTCCTTATTCTACTTTAACTATGATGGTATATCTACTTTCTTGAAAAGAACAGTTCCTTTGGTGGATTAAGAATTTGAGTAATGAGGAACAGTTTGCCAAGTTATTATTGTTTGCTTTAGAAAAGAGGTCTGCAGACTATAATTATTACATACAATGAGAGTATAATCAAGGTCAAGAGAAATACATTTTATAAGGCTGTTAATATTAATGGAACATATTCTGAGGTATTATAAGGTGACAGGGTTTTAAGGAAACTAGTTTCTTAAATTATTTATGAATATTACCTATGGGCAAGAATACGAGAATGCCTTTTGTAGGCGACAAGCTTTAAATATACAAAAGGAAAGCTTTCAGATTTACAAATTCCATCACAGGTCACCAGTTGTCCTTAAAAGATTGCTAGAAGATATGCGAGTTATTGGCTGGTAAGAGCAGTTCAAAACTAAAAGAGTGAATTAACCTTATTCTCAATTAATTGGATGCATCTTAACACTCAATAGTAAATGGAATAAGAATAATGGACACATTTATCTGCTACCTTCTGCATCAACAGATAGAGGGTTGAAAGACATGTAGAAAAGTGTTTTCCTATTTGCAAGTATTGCTGAATTTAAAGAGTTAGAATTTGTAGCTAAGGATCGTGCAGTGTATGAATTCATTCATAAACCAGTTATAAATATATATATAACTAGCGAATTGCCCATCAAAAAATGACGGCAATGAAATTGTAAGGTAGCTAATGCTGTTTGGTGTGTAATAATCAAATATATAATACATTAATAAATGAATATACTTTACTTATTTTGAAGCATTGTGTTGAAGAGCTGGCAATGTGTTTTGAGGTTGCTGCAGCATTAGTGGTGTGGAGCTGCTGTGTAAGCGTGATGAATGTGTGCAGTGTAATACTGTGCGTGCGCGAGACCAAACCGTTACCGTAGTGGCGTACTTCCGCATTGGCGTAAAATGGCGGATTATCTGTGTTATGCGTCTTTGCAGATTATCCGTAGGTGCTTCGTGGTGTTTTTCGAGTTTCGTGTGGTGTTTTGCGAGTGTGTTGTGGTGTTTTACGTGTTGAGAGTGCTGTAGCCTCGTTTTCGTTTTTTTTCGTCTGCCATTTTTTCTCTCGCTTAGCGATTTTATTAGTGTCTAAAGTGTTTTATTTTTATTTAAATGAAGGTGTAACTTGGTTTTTTGAGGTGCTGGATGGTTCCTCTTGCTGTAGGTAAGCTTTTTATGTGTGTGTTGTGTGTATTTATTGTGTTTTAAATGTTTGTATGTTGGCGTGTTGCGTCCGATTTTTGCGAGGTCGTAATGTCTGGTAACGTGTCTCGTATGGTGTTTGCGTGTGTAGCCTTGTTTTCGTTTTGTTCGGCGGACATTTTTTCTCTCGCTTATCAAATTTTTTAGTGTCTAAACTCTTTTATTTTGAGTGAAATGAAGGTGTAAGTTGCATTTTTGAGGTCCTGGGTGCTCCCTCTTGGTGTAGGTAAGCTTTTTATGTATGTGCTGTGTTTTGAATTTTGTAATGTTCGCGAGTTGCGTCCGAGTGTTGCGAGGCCGTAATGTGTGTTAACGTGTGTCGTATGTTGTTTGCGTTGCTTGTAAAATTTAGCGAGTGTCGTAATTGGTGTGTCGTGTTGTTTGCGTTGCGATGTGAAGTTTGCGAGGGTCGCTTCATGCCAGCAACTGAGGCCCTCACCCACTGCCCTCGCTTTGCTAGGGCCTTGGCTCGCTGTGCGAGCCGCGGCTCTCGCTACGCGAGCCCGCAAGCGTTAGCAACAACTCGCATGCTCACAACTATATATGTGATGAGAGACACTAAGATGTTTTGATTCCTACACCTTGCAGCTGCTTGTCTTTCCTCAGGCCTACTAAACCTAACTCCATTCACTTGACTAGCTATCCACATGAGCAGTTCACTGGTTGTGTGACTGAGCCTATATCCTCATTATCTATCCAGCTGCTTTTATGATGTCTACATGGCATATAGAAGCAATAACTATAAATGTCTATAATTAATTATAATCTTGATCAATATAAAAAAAAAACAGCTCTGGAACTTCAGCCCACAGACTCCCAAGATACCAACTTCAGATTGAGCTGTCAAGGGGTATTGGAAGGACTCTAACCTATCCCCACCCTAAGAATAGATAGGGATCAATAGTATCCAAAATTGTAGGTAACACTGTCCTGGACCCATTAATCCCTCTATATACCAACCCCTATTTAATTGAGCAATTGTTAGTTACAAGACTTGTAATGTAACCTGTAAACTAATTTGCTATTTAACTAGTGGCTACCAGCTTCGGCTTATGGCCAGATAGCTGCGGGCTTGTTCAATTGAATTGATCTGTAACTGTTGCAAATTGGAATTGAACAGGGGTCCAAAAATACTACCTAAATGATACTATGTTTAATCATTTAGACATTCCTCTATAAAAATGTCCTTTATAGACTCAAAGAGTAAGATCCAATTGATTAAACTTAGTATCATTTAGGTAGTATAATAACACTTGGTATTACAACATACGTAAATTGAGCCTGAGCATGCAAATAAATTAATCTATATAAATGAATAAATTCTGTTTAATGCTTAGCATTAGGTAGTATCCAGCAGCACGTCTATGTGGATATTTTGTTTTGTGGAACATATCTCAAAATCTTGTTTTAAATGGAAGATCATGCTTGTGGTATGTTGAAACCATGAGTTGAAAAGACTCTATAAAAATATTCATTCCAGACTCTTCTACTCAAATAGACTGTTCCGGCTTGGCATGTAACCAGAACTTAATCCGGATAGTACCAGGAAAGCTGATTAGTTCTGTGTTCCTTTAGTAAATTATAAGGGTCTTCTCAAAGTCTTAAGGCCCCATTACTGTATTTCGACAGTAGAGCGACAACTCTTCAAGTTTCTATGTGACCGTGCAGCTTTGTATATTTATGAAGCAGCATCAATCATCATTTATTAACACTTAATAATTCATCTTTTTGGATTAAGTATTTTCATGTAACCATTCTACCACTTATATTATCTGGCTTTCTGTATGCATACTACTGAAGAGCTCTTGGAGACGTTGCACCACCATATTTGCGGAGAAAAAAAAGTGTAATAAAAAAAAAAAAACTGGTTTCATAACATGGCAAGCTTCAAGTTACGAAGGTTTATATATGGATGACTCTATACATTTTACTCTGTCATCACACTGCTAAGAATAATACTTAAGTTATGAATAGAAGAGAATGAAGTACAAGATAAATAATCAGTGAGTATATGAGAGTCACACTTGATGTCAATGAAACATCCACTATTCTTGACAGTACTTCAAAGTTCCTTAGATGTGTCTCAGTCCCTCTACCTAAATACCCAGGTTTTTGATCATGCCTCTAAATCTCCTTCCATGCTAGTGTCCTCTACACCTCCAAATCTCTATCATTTAAAAACAAAATAGACACTAAAAAAAGGACACCCAATTGGTGGTAGGAGCAGGTATATAGTGCTCTGTAAGTAGAAGTATGAAGGTGGTGGGCACTGCTGGGACATGTTAATGAAAGAGGGGTATGAAGAGGGTAGAAATTATTTCATGTAAATGTCTGTAAGTGGTAGTACATCTACTACCAATAAGAAACATTGTGTGCATGAGCTACTGTGGGTGGACATTTGCAGGGACTATTTATATGGTTTCAATTAGTGAAAACAGAGCTTTTAAATTCTTGTTAATAAAAAAAAGTTTAGATATCCAAACAAACACTCACAAACCCTCCATGTCCCTTTAATACAAAAGACTATGCATTTTATTTAATTTGCATATTCGTGTTCCTGCTTGTGTGGATATTTCCATGTTGACAAGGAACCAGCCTGGTAAAAAGGATCAATTAGTCAGTGAAGGGATTTTTATTTTTACTTTCACCCAGACTTTCAAACTTATTTACACATGCATTTCTTTTGCCAGGGTATTAGATTCAAAATCTTAGAATGACTAAATACATAACTCTCTGAAGATAGCCAGAAACCTGATATGGCTGTAGTAATTCTATTATAGATAGAGAAACATACATTTAACTCTGTAATATATTTTAATTAATATTTTTAACTAAAATCATGTTATAGTCATTGCTATACAGATAATTAATTGTAATTGATGCTTCAAAAGTCTCCTTAGAATTCAGGTTTTGCATAATAAAACAGCTTTGCTGTACTCTGTGTGAGACATGCTGGCCTATAGGGACAATGAAGTCACCTATATGGCGTGCACCATTAGACAGAGGGTGGAAAAACATATGAAAAGGTTGTTTACATGTTTTAATTGATACTGTAATTTTAATTGTTTGTAGACCCTGAAGTCCTCCCACAGAAATCTGCATTGATAAAAAGTTTCAGTCCGTAAAGGTCACACCGTCTTTGAGCCCAATGCTAATCCCTGAAAAATCACGTACGAATGCCCTAACTGCAGAGCAAATCCTACCTAGCTATGTTAATCACCGATCCCTAAAACACTGCAAGCAAACTGCTACGGGTCACTGCTAGGAGTGAACTTCCCAACACAGACGAAAAGCAAGGCATAAATCTCCATTGAGTTTTACACTGAAAATAAATGATAAGATACTCCCTGAAACACAAACACTATGCTATTAAGATGTTATGGATCACTTGCGAATCAGGGCAGGGTCCTGACAATATAGCAAAAAAAGCATTACAAAATTATGAAATTTCAATATTATTTGATCCTTAACAATCCAATATCAACATATGTGTAATTAAAAAATATGATATGTTGGTGTTAAGCCCATTTTATGATACAGAATCCAGGGTAACAAACATCCCAGTATCAAGGGGTTAATACACGTCACAAAACCACAATGCTTAGGAATAAACAGTCTAATTCATAGTCTATAAATACATCAAATGTTAACACAAAATAAACCCATATTTACTTATTGAAGCTATAAATACAATTGTCACATCTTTTTAATATCAAAATATATTAATAAATACAAAATAAATTACTTTATTTAAGGGATAGCTGAAGAAACAAAACAAATATATACTTTCCTTTAGAATCAATATTACCACCATTTAGCCTTTAATTTCTCAACTCTGTGACAGGCAACATTTTTTTGTTGAAAAGCTACGTGTGGCCACTGGGTTTTTAAGAAGGTCGCACAGTGAGTTTTACCCTTTTTTTAATGCATAGCTAAATCACTATAGGAAAAGATGTAGAGAATTAACTTATAAACAGAAATACAAGTATACCCCACTTTAAGCTACCCCTTTTAGAGCTGATTCACTATAGAGCTGTTTTTCCCGCCAGACCCCTTTTAATGCTAAACCCCTATAATGCTCTGATTCTCTATAGCACTGCCTTGGCTATAACACTTTTTGCCTGCCAGACCCCTCTAACGCTCTGATTCGTTATAACACTTTTTTTTACTACACAGAAAACAGAATCCAGGATGACCCAGAACTTCAACATCAATAATTTAAAGTTTATATTCCTGCTAATGTTCACTTTGTGTTAATGTTATGTTTGCGGTTTCTTTGAAGTTAATATAAAACCCAAAAAGTAAAAAAATTCAATACAAATTGTGTGTTTATTTCATGAGTTCCCCAATCCCTATTTACGGAATGTTAAACTGCCCCGTTTAGAGCTGTTTCACTTAGCACTCCTGTTAACTGGAACCTATCTACAGAGTTAAATGAGGTATAGCTCTAATACAAAGTGTTCAGAAGTGCAAGAGAGAATTATTTAGCATTTGTGGAGAGATAAGGACATGCTCGTCTACCGCAGAGAACAGGCTGGTGGCCACGTGGACATTGTCTGAGTACGGCAAACGGCCACTGGGCCACTGCCTTAATTGAATGAATGGCTCATAATACAGTGCAACATTGTGAATTTACATTCTATGAAAAAAAAAAAAAAAAAGAGGAAAATTAATAATTAAAATGTAATATTTTTTGTTAAAAAGGTGAAAACATCGCACTTAGCCTCACTTAGGACCAGGTGAACATTTCAGCAGTAATAAACTTCACTTCAAATGAGCCTTTGAGAAAGCCCATTATAGGGTGAAACGGGAGGAGAGACACCCGTTAGGCAGAAACTTAAAAAAGGAATGCTGCTGACACCTAAAATCAGGAGTTTAATTTAAGCTAAGAGGGTAAAAGGGGGAAAATATTCCAATTATCCAGCTAAACCGAGTCAGCTCTTATAAAACCTTTTAAGGGTGCTTTTCAAAAAAGGCAATATATTTATTTTAAAATATTATTTTATTTGCCAGTGTTGATTGACACATTTTCTGCCAAAGATAGACAGGTTTAAGGTAATCTACTTGCAAACAATATACAAAGTTGGATTCTTTCCAAAGGTACTACCAGCCTTATTAAATTGCGATTCAGCAAATTTAAAAGGGCTCTATATAAGCACATAGCATATTTTTTTTAAAGAAGTTTTTAGTTAGTGAACTTCTATCCAAAAGCAAGGTCTTCACTAACTAAAAACTTCTGTAAAAAAATATGCTATGTGCTTAAATGGAGCCCT
Source organism: Discoglossus pictus (assembly GCA_027410445.1). NCBI lineage: Eukaryota > Metazoa > Chordata > Amphibia > Anura > Alytidae > Discoglossus > Discoglossus pictus. The sequence goes on from CM050171.1 coordinate 112,490,830, forward strand.
TTTAAATTTGCCGGATCGCAATTTAATAAGTCTGTACATTTCTATGATACAAAAACTCTTTAGACCTATAACAATATAAAAATATATTTTGTATCAATGGATATGGTAGTGTAATGTTACCAAGTTTAGTACTGCTAAAATGTTCACCTGGTTTTAAGTGAGGCTAAGTGCGACGTTTTCACCTTTGTAACAAAAATTATTAAAGTTCTACTTTTCCTCTTTTTTTTTTAATTATGATTTTAGTGTAAACCACTGGAACTTGTAGTAGGGCTTTGACATTAGATGTATTTTACATCTTATGGAAAATCAAGTTTATTACTTCAGCTAATTATCCCTCCTTCCAGATGGATGGTAAGACATCAATCCAGGAAGTGTCCGTGTGTTGCATGGTAACTGGAAAAAGTGGCCAGAAATCGATATAATACCATGGCCGGCTTATAGTATACATGCATTTTCATCATAGGTTAAGATGTCCATGTGTATAACTGAAGATAAAAACAAAATGTATAGAACTACACTTTAGTGACACATTTCTTTTATTATACATTTATTTCAATACATTACTGTAAACAATGGTCAGTGATGTTTTACAGAATTTGAATTTTACAGTAAAGTATAGTGTTTGCATCATATATTATGAGACCATGAAATAATCAACCAATTAAAATACACCCAAAATCTCAGGACTTGTAGAGCTCATACCCCTGATCTCCTCTTGGATCTTTTAGAAGAATGGCAGTCCACTATATAAAAAGATTTTGTATTCACTTTTGTACTGTAGATTTATTAAGCATATTTTATAGATAAGACAATGGTTTACAATCGTTTATCATATAACATTAAAAATATCTCTAAATACATAACGGAATAGTGTATAGTGTTAATTGCATATTGTGAATAGTGCCGTTGTAATACAGTAAAAACAAAAAAGGAACATAGGTACAGTCTGAATATATTTGGCAGTTAAATGTCCAGCACATGTAATTGAGTTAGATGTCAAATCCTGATTGGATTTATTTGTCCATATACATTTAATATTATAATGTGAAATATAAATTCTCAATAAGAGAAGATTGTATATATAGCCAATGAAATGGACCACTGTAGTCCTATATTTAAAATATATAATCTTTTGGAGAACTACACTTGAAATCAGAACAAAGCCTCTGTACCTCTCAGGCATTGGAGTAATTAACTGAAGGCAAGTACTAGCCCTTTAAGGGAGTGGAAACTCAAGTCATGTCTGAGGATAAACATAAAATAGGACAATTAACAGTCATAGAGTGTTCACCACTTTAGAGAATATGATAAAGCACATACATGTTTACAAAATGAGCATTTGTTTTTTTTACATACAGTATATTTAATACCAACCAGTTTATTTGGATATGTCTTGAATACAAATTTCACATTTAGTTTCCATGAACTTTTCATGAATCCCTTTACACATCAGAAAATATCAGTGAACACTTCCCAAAAAAGGCTGTTTTGAGCCTCTTCGGTTTGGGCTTAGTCGCGGGCTTGAACAGAGTATGCCAGGAACATGGCTTCTTGGAAGATGCTAAGGAAATTTGTGGAGAATAGCTAAAAGTTTATCTATTTTATTATTATTATTTTACTTTTTAATGAACTTTAAATGTCCATTGCTGTTGATCTTTCATCTAAAACTGGATTACCATGCACTTACCATTGGTATATTTCATAAAAACAAAACATAACTCCAGCACTTTCCCATAATCTGGGAAGGCATCTAATTTCTACTGTTAAAAAGATTATATTAATTATTTTCTTCATACCAGGATTTATTTGTCTTTCATGTCATAAAAAAAAAAGGATTCCCATAATGCCTTTAGGCCCAAGTGTATAGATGTCAAAGAAACAATACTATACAGTACATTTTACATCCATGTTCACATTAATAATGGAAAGTGGTGTGCTTCGAACTTTGATATGTTTAGCTTTCCTCAAACCTCCCTGAAAATATTAGACCAAGAATGATCTACACAAGAATTTTTTTAGAAATACAGTTCTTTTGTCAGCATAGAAACAACACAAGGAATTTGTTTCTTTTCACTAAATCGTGGATCATCAGACCATGACTCAAAGTTGGTAGCCACCATGAAGTTTACTCGGGTGAGGATCTGCATGATCTCAAGTTGTTTCCCATGTTCAGTGAGGACACTGCAAAGCGCCTGTACAAACCAGGACCCCCTTCCGGGATTTCTCCAAGAATAATAACCTGCAAGATAAAATAAAAAAAGAGAGTCATAAAGCAAATTCACGTCACTTTCATTCTGCCAATAAACAAAGAAATTAAGAGATTGACTAACCTAGGTTGGTATGTCTACATTGGCTCTACTGCATTAAAAACTGTAATTAATATTGACTAGAGGCATAATTAAATACTCATTAACTGCTTTCATTGTTTACCACCACTTTATGCAATAAAACTTCTTATGAGAAACCAGTTATTTTACTTTCGATAGTACATAAATAGGAAGATTTTTGGGAACCTTTAATAAGATCATCAACAAAGTCTTTTGCTCAAGGGCTAATCTGACTCATTGTATAAATATGATAAAACACTGAATACCCTAAGTATTGTTCATAGATATACGGCACAATAAGTTGCTCATTATGAAGAATGATCATTGTCTTGTATTACTGGAACTTCCACAGTGTCACTTTAGGACTCAAAATTCATTACTGAAATTTGTATCATTCATAATCTTGGCAAGGTATTATATACCACTAGCTACTTGCCCGTCAAAAATGACGGGAATAACATTTTAAGGCTGGGAATGCTGTACCTTCGGCGCTCATTGTGAGCCTCTCCTCCCCTCCCCCCCGTGTATTTTAGGGCCCGTGCAAAGAGTGTTACTGCCTTGGGTTAAGTGTTAATGCCTTGGGTTAATTGTTACTGGCTTCTGGCTCTTTTTTACTGCCTTCAGCCTCGATTTCGACCTGTTACGTTTTTTCAGAGGCCATTTTTTGAGTGTGAAAAAACACCAAATATGCCTCAAATTAACTTGCAACCTCACTCACAGGCTCCCTGACTCTCCCCCATAGCTGTGTCTGAGTGTGTAAGTTAATGTGAGAAATATTTGTGTTTTTTTCGTTGTCTTTACAGTTCCGTCGGTCGGCCGTTAAATTCATATTTTTGAGATGCTGCAGTTTTATGTACGAGCTTCAGTTCTAAGTCCTACGGGGCTCGCGATTCCAGTTGCGTAGTTTGGCCATTTTACGTGTTTCAGTCCTAAGTCCTACGGGGCTCATCACAAGCCCTGGAATGAGTGCCTTTGTCGCTCATTGCAGCTTAAGTCCCGCAAGCCTCGCGATGAGCACCTGCTCACTTTAGAGGGCTGCAATGAGCGCCTTTGGCACTCATTGCATCCCTGCAGTTGTGGCCTGCAATGGCTCCCTTCGCAGTTGCGGCCCGCAACGTGACCAAGGTCCTTGAACCAACAACTATTATAGTGATTCATGCCAAGGCTCGTTTTCCTGTAAATCCAATAAATCTTTATTTTATTGCTCTAAGGAGTCCGTTACCTCTGAATATTCTATAATATAAACTAGATGTTAAAGGCTGATTAGAGTTGCAACTTTTGCAAATGTTTATACAACTCTGTATATCTAGAAAAACAAGCTTTCAATATGTGACATATAATGGTAGAGATAAATCTAAATGGATGGAGGCATAATACCACCATTATCAATATATATAATACCGCCAGAATGTTATATATAAAATTGTTCTTTCTATTGTTCATAGCTTCTAAAGTATACAAAGAGGCATCATGTATTGTCAAACTATTGAAAATTCAAATTGTTTTGGGTTAATAAAATTAAGCCAGTGGTGGGCAACAGGTAGCGCAATGAGCACATGCAGCCATCAGGCACTTCCCGCGGAAAATGTTTTTTTTGTATGTGAGGATATTTGATAGTGTATTCATATTATTACAATGTAGGTCCTAGAACAGAATAAACTGATATTTGTTGGTCAATTAAATTTATATAACAATGTATCTTCTGTGCACAGAGAGTTACTTCTTGTTCATTTCAAAGGAAGATTAAACACGTTTTATATATTATTTTGCACAGAAAATTGCTTAAAATAAAATTTGCGTTTACTGTCCCTTTAATGCATATTATTGAGCTATAATTTTGTCATTCTGAAAAGAAGAAAAGTACGTTTTTTTTAAATATGCATTTAAGAACTTCTAAGGATTGAAAATAGAATAATATTTAGAATTGTTCAAATCAGTGGGCTATAAGACTTCACTTAAAAGTGCCACGGAAGTGTCCTACTTAGAGTATGGTCCTATGTGGAACTTGCTAAATATTACAGTTCTTGTGTCATTATACTTATCTACAGTATATCAGCTGGCCATTATCTTCAACCATGTTACCCCCTCACATCTTTGAGAGTTAATTAATCTCTATAAATTCAACCTTTCCTAGAGTGGGGGGATGCTTTCAGTTAATTTATTTGTATAATCCCTAACTTTCAAGCTCAATAACCAAGCACTTACACCAACGACCACCAACTGCAATTATTTTTATATGTGTACTTTTTTTTCTGCAAAAAACAGAGAAATTTGCCACGTCAAACTCCTTCTTTGTCACAAACTGAAACCAGTTTTAAAGATTTACGAAACAGCTTTACATCAGAGTTCTTCCTAACAGGATACAGCATTGGCACCTTGGCCAAGTGGCACTACATTATGTAACTAATTGCGCCACTGAGCATTTCCTACGGCTAAATTGAACACAATGCCATTCTAATCCGTATAAAAGTTATTTGGCCACGTTCATGAAACCTGCTATATGATTAACCTTGGCATTTTTTTTTTTTCTTGCGTTGACGTCATTTACCTGGCACTGTAGAATAAGCAAATAAAAAGTCTGCTTCCACTGGAATCTTGTATCTGGGATTTGCGTCTGTCTCCAGGGAATCATTGGGAGGCCCAGAATCTGTTTGTATCCCTTCATCAAACTCTGAGCCCCTACAAGCCTACAATTAAAGAAGTAAATTATTAACAAGCCACGTGGATAGACAGACAATTTTTCACTTGGCAAGGTGTTGGTGCAATAAACTGGATTTTCCAAGTACCGTATATACTCGAGTATAAGCCGAGTTTTTCACCCCCTTTTTTAAGGCTAAAAAGGGCCCCCTCGGCTTATACTCGAGTCTCTCTACCCCCCCCCCCCCCTCCCCCGTGTCTCTCTATCCCCCCCTTGTCTCTCTAACTCCACAGTGTCTCTCTAACCCCACAGTGTCTCTTTCCCTCCCCCCTCCTCATCCTCAACTACCCATCCTCATTCTAAACCTCCCTCCTCACTTTACCCCTCTAAATACCTCCCCCTCTCTCCCATTCCCCTCACTTACCTTCATCTGCAGCTTCTCCTGCGGCCTCCACACTCCTTCTGGCGTCTTGACCCGGCCAATGCTAATGACGTGGCGCGCATGTGACGTCACGTCATTAGCACATACCGGGTGCCAACGCATGGAATGAGCGGAGGCCGGAGGAGAAGCTGCAGATGAAGGTAAGTGAGGGGAAAGGGAGAGGGGTGGTATTTAGAGGAGTAAAGTGACGAGGGGGGTTTAGAATGACGAGGGGGGTTTAGAATGACGAGGGGGGTTTAGAATGGGGAGGGGGGTTTAGGTTGAGGATGGTGGAGTTGAGGAGGGAGGTTGAGGATGAGGAGGGAGGTTGAAGAGAGGGTTGAGGATGAGGACGAGGAGGTTGAGGAGGGAGGTTGAGGATGAGGAGGGAGGTTGAGGATGAGGAGGGAGGTTGAGGATGAGGAGGGAGGTTGAGGATGAGGAGGGAGGTTGAGGATGAGGAGGGAGGTTGAGGATGAGGAGGGAGGTTGAGGATGAGGAGGGAGGTTGAGGATGAGGAGGGAGGTTGAGGATGTGGAGGGAGGTTGAGGATGTGGAGGGAGGTTGAGGATGTGGAGGGAGGTTGAGGATGTGGAGGGAGGTTGAGGATGTGGAGGGAGGTTGAGGATGTGGAGGGAGTTGAGGATGTGGAGGGAGTTGAGGATGTGGAGGGAGTTGAGGATGTGGAGGGAGTTGAGGATGTGGAGGGAGTTGAGGATGTGGAGGGAGTTGAGGATGTGGAGGGAGTTGAGGATGTGGAGGGAGTTGAGGATGTGGAGGGAGTTGAGGATGTGGAGGGAGTTGAGGATGTGGAGGGAGTTGAGGATGTGGAGGGAGTTGAGGATGTGGAGGGAGTTGAGGATGTGGAGGGAGTTGAGGATGTGGAGGGAGTTGAGGATGTGGAGGGAGTTGAGGATGTGGAGGGAGTTGAGGATGTGGAGGGAGTTGAGGATGTGGAGGGAGTTGAGGATGTGGAGGGAGGTTGAGGATGAGGAGGGGGTTGAGGATGAGGAGGGGGGTTGTGGAGGGAGGTTGAGGATGAGGAGGGAGGTTGAGGAGGGGGGTTGAGGTTAAGAAGGGGGGTTGAAGAGGAGGTTGAGGATAGGGGGGTTGAGGAGGGAGGTTGAGGATGAGGAGGGAGGTTGAGGATGAGGGGGTTGAGGAGGGAAGTTGAGGATGAGGAGTGGGGTTGAGGGGGGAGGTTGAGGATGAGGAGTGGGGTTGAGGAGGGAGGTTGAGGAGGGAGGAGTGGGGTTGAGGAGGGAGGTTGAGGATGAGGAGTGGGGTTTGAAGAGGGAGGTTGAGGATGGTGATAAGGGAGGGGGGAAGAGACACAGGGAAGGGAGAGGGGGGAAGAGACACAGTAGAGGGAGAGGGGAGATGAGACACAGTAGAGGGAGAGGGGTGAAGAGACACAGAGGAGGGAGAGAGAGGGGGGACACAAGAAAAGGGCACACAAGAGGGGGACACAGAGGGCACAAGAGGGACACAGGGGGGCAGCACATTTCCCACCCTTGGTTTATACTCAAGTCACTCATTTTACCCAGTTTTTGTGGTAAAATAGGTTCCTCAGCTTATACTCAGGTCGGCTTATACTCGAGTATATACGGTAACTTACTGTTCTGTCTCAGAAGTGAAAGTAAAAACTATTTATTCAGCTCATACAATACATTAATTATAGTTGTAGGTAGAAAGCCTATAAGGTTAAAATAAAACAGAATAAAAGCATCAAAATAGCTGGCAAGGTAATCTATGCTTTAACATTGGTGTGTGTTTGTACATTAAATCTTGTTCTAACTTGCCTTTTTAAAATCTAATCTTAATGTTCATTTGCATTAAAAACCACAATAAGAGAAGCTTAACCATCTATACAAAAGGTATGGCACTTGCCCAGTTGATTCAACAGACAATCAAGCTACAGTTCTAAACTATGGAAAGTATATAGTTACTAGCGACTTGCCCGTCAAAAATGACGGCAATAAAATTGTAAGGCAGGTAATGCTGTTTGGTCCAGACATTAATTTTGTTGGTAGTCCGAGATCCTTCGACGCTCATTGCGAGGCTGTTGGTTGTTGTATTTTTTTTATGATAGGCGCTTTTGCCGTTATTGTTTGGTCGGCAATGATCTGCTTTTTGCGCTTATTGCAAGGCTTTGTGTGCCATGAGCAGCGTTGGCGCTAGTTGTGAGTGGCACGGGGAAAGGCTTTTGTGTTTATTGTGAGAGTGTATTATTTTTTATGTATATTTTTTTGTATGCTAATTAAATAATAATAAATTAATATACTTTACCTATTTGGAAGTAATATATGTATATTTTTTTGTATGCTAATTAAATAATAATAAATTAATATACTTTACCTATTTGGAAGTAATATATGCAGGAAGCATTGTGTTGAAGAGCTGACAATCTGTTTTGATGTTCCTGCAGCAGTGGGGTGCAAGTGTCAGCAATGTGTGCAGTGTGTAGGGTAAATAGGCTGCGTGTGCGAGGGAAAGCAGCGTATCTGTGTCCTTCCGCATAGTGTAAGTTAGTGTTGTAAAATGGCGGTGAATGTGTATGTGGTACGCGTCTGTGGATGATGTAGCGTCCTTTCTAAGAGTGCATCTTGTACGGCTTTTTGGAAAAGCCGTATGTGCTTGGTGGTGTTTTGCGTCTTAAGGGTCCTGTAGCTTTGTTTTTGTTTTTTTCGGCGGCCATTTTTTCTCTCGCTTAGGAGATTTTTGTGTGTCTAAACTCAGGAAGTAGGAATTAAATTGAGGTGTAACTTCACTTGCAGAGGTACTGGGTGCCCACCCCCTTGCTGTGGGGTAAGCTTTTTATGTATTTTTTGTGTGTATTTATTATGTTCTTAATATTGTCAGGTGCGCGCCGTTGGGCCGTTAAGGTTGTACTTTTGCGAGGTCGTAATGTTTTTTTTTCTTAGTCCCGCGTTTCTTATTTTTTTGTGTAAGTCTGTATATAATGATTGCGTGTTACATCTATTTTGGTAAAGTGCAGCTTGTGTGGGTGTTTGTAAGTGCGTTGAAGCGCCGTAACGCCGAAGAGCGTAGAGCCTTCGGCTCGTTGCAGCCGACGTTGAAACCTCCACCTTCCACAAATGCGGCTCCTCGCTTTGCGAGGGTCCGCATTTGCGGACCAAACTGCGTCCCTCGTGATTTCTGGGTTCTTCAGTAGCTCACATTCAGAGGTCTTGTAGTAAAAAAAAAATGGCAGGGTCTACAATATAAATTATCTAGATTTGAACTTTTATAAATGCACCCTTTCTTATAAGAACAGCTTGTGTTTAGGTGGGACTCTTCGTTTCGAGAGTACTCAGCAAGTATATTATTTTATTGCAACATTACTGATAATGAAATGAAGGCCTTTCATTTATAATTGTATTTCCAGACTGCTTATCAAAAGTATAAATTCTTTTAGTAAATGATAAAATCCCTAAACAGTAAATTTCAAATCTATATTTTAAAAGTTTCACTGAATTTATTTTCTAGATACTTATTTATGGCAAACCATTTCCTATACCACCAAATAAAACGTATTTATTTATCACTACAAATGATCTTTAAGAAATAATGGCAGGATTGCTCCTGGGATAAGTCCATCTTCAGACAGGATGAAAACAATCACACTTACAAAGCAAGCTCAAGATAAAACGTAGTAAGATACATTATACCCGCTTCCTCTTTTAGCTCTGATTCGCTATAGCGTTGTTTTCGCTGTAATTCCCCACTTTGCCCTAAACCTTGCTATAGCAATGTTTTTTTGCTGCCGATCCGCGCTGAACGCTCAGCTTCGCTATAACACTGTTTATTACTCACTAGACCCCATTTAACGTTTAGAACAGTGTCACAGTGTGAGGAGAGGAGAGAGGAGAGAGGAGAGAGGAGAGAGGAGAGAGAGAGAGAGAGGAGAGAGGAGAGCGAGAGAGAGAGAGAGAAGAGAGAGCACAAGTGACATCCTGGACAAAGAAAGAGCCACAAGAGACCCCAAATCTACCTTAATTGTATTTGTTGTACTGTTTTACAGAACATGAGTGAATACAAGGAAGACCAGGTCAAGTTAAAGTGCCAGACCATTCCTCTGGATGTCAAGATACAAGTGCTCCCACTTGGAAAAGGGGAGCGTCAAGTGGACATTGAGACGGATTTGAAGTTGCCAATCTCCACAATCGAACCATACTGTAGAACAAAGAAATGATCACATTTTCAGCAACCTCAGCACTGCATCTTCAGCTCTGAAGATTACCTGCTTCAGATGCTACACCATGGAGGAGATGGAGAAGCAGTTATCCATCTGGATTGACAAGAATTTTGAGCGTAACATGCCTCTCAGCCAGGCCATTATAATGGAGAAGGCTAGAAGAATATACGGCCATATCCAGAGTCAAACACCAGATCTCACTTTCATATCACAGGAGCAGAAGAGAGCACCGGGGCTCATAGCGGCCAAAGACCCTTATTTTGGGTGGGAATGCCAGGAGTGTTTTCAAGATCAAGCCATTGCTAGTCTATCGATCAAAAACACATGGCATACCTAAATCCTCTTTGCTTGTCATTTGGCAATTCAATTGGAAAGTCTGAGTTACCATGCACATCTTTAAGAACTGGTTCAGCAAGCATTGCTGTCCATCTGTGCAGCGTTATGGCAGGCGCAAAGGATTTGACGCCAAAGCACTACTGATAATGAGTCTGTGCCCTCATTGGCAATATTAAAATAGAATAGTTCTAGTAGAATAATCCTCAGAGCTAGGTACCAAATCAATCTGGGTTTCATATGCGTTGGTGTTAGTTAACAGAACCAATGAACTCATTGTCAAAACTACTGATTGGCAACACCTTGCACAAACATCACAAGTTTCAGGAAATAAGAATATGAGCCTTAATCACAACAATATAAAACTAAGGTGGAGGCTTTCCCTATCGGTATCATTCTTCAATTGGCTGGAGAAACCATGCTTGAAATACTGTCTACTGCTGAGAAATAAGAACAGTAGCCCAACCTGCTTGACTGATTTACATAAATGTAACTGCAAATAAAGACTCAAATTACAGATGTAGTTTTACACATTAGGTAAGTAACTCCCCTACAAGACACTATATGGTGCTACAACCGCCACAGCTCTCACTTCCAAATACTCTAAAACTTCTGTCTCTCTTGTTCTCCCCTTGCCCCCTCTGTTCTCTTCTGCACCCCCCCTCACCTCCCATTGGCTCCTTCTGTCCCCCTTGCTACCCCCTTTCCACACTCTGGTCTCTTCTGCCCCCCCCCCTCATCTCCCTCTGACCCCTTCTACTCCCCCTCTCCTCCCTCTGGTTCCTTTTGTCTCCCTTGCTCCCCCCTTGGCTCCCTCACCTCCCTCTGCCCACCTCAGGCCCCCTTCTCACCTCCCTCTGGCCCCTTCTGTCTCTCCTTGCCCCTGGTCCCTTCTTTCCCCTTCTGTCTCCCTTGAACCCCTCTGTTCTCTTCTGCCCCCCCCCCCCCCTCTGACTCCTTCTGTCTCCCTTGTTCTCCCCTTGCCACCCTCTGGTCTCTTCTGTCTCCCTTGCCCCCTCCCTCACATCACTCTGGCCCCTTCTGCCTCCTCTCACCTCACTCTGGCCCCTTCCGCCTCCTCTCACCTCACTCTGGCCCCTTCTGCCCCCTCTCACCTCACTCTGGCCCCTTCTGCCCCCTCTCACCTCACTCTGGCCCCTTCTGCCCCCTCTCACCTCACTCTGGCCCCTTCTGTTTCCCTTGCTCCCCCCCCCCCGGCTCCCCTCGATCTCCCTTGCTGCCCCTCTGCACCCCACAGACGCTCCATCCTACCTGCTATTCATTGGTGGTTCAGTGTAGATTCAGTTGCACCCCTGCCGGCGTGTCCTCTCTGCGGCAATCCCGAATAACGACACAGCTACATCCCTACGCCGCAGAGAGGACGTACCAGCACTGGTGCAACTGAATTACTGCGCTGAACCACCCTGGAGGCCCAGGGTAAAAAAAAATACATTTAAATATAAATAAATAATAGAATGCACCGGGGCCCCTACTGAGCTGGTCCTCGGAGCATTGCACAGGCTGTAGCTCCGCCCTTGCGTATTACCTTTTTTTACAACTTTGCCATATTGCTCCACCCCAACATTGTCTTCCTGTGCCCCCATCTCCTCTAGATTGTGATCTGGATTGCGGCTGACTAACCTCTAACAAACTGTAATTACCCCTGTATACTGCTACTAGAAATGTGGGAGCTTTATGATATCGGTAACAAAAAGGAAAATAATATGTTCTGCGTATTTTTAAGTTCTTATATTAGGAGTCAACAACAACTTTTCTGAGACCTAAACAATTCCCGAAAACAATAATTAAAAAGGACCTCAGTGTTGGCACCGCTGTCTATAGCATCCTGCCAATGCAAACAGTCATACTAAAATTATCATGCCAGTACAAGGCAGTCAGACTGCCAATATCCTACCACTGCTTAATTTATTTTTCAGTTGTTTGGTGATCTGAAAGAAACAATAGTCATGGCCCCAATGAAGTTCCTCAAATCTCCTTAGGCACAGTGAGCAACTGGTCAGTGGTTGAATCACTAATATAGTTGTCATAAGTTTGCAGCTCTTGGCAGCAGCTGATAGCTGCGAGTTGGATTTGAAAATGGGAGGGGGGAGGGAGACAAAGGGGAAAATACAAAGGGGAGGGAGAGAGGGGAAAGATACACAGGCGAGGGAGAGAGGGGAAAGATACACAGGCGAGGGAGAGAGGGGAAAGATACACAGGCGAGGGAGAGAGGGGAAAGATACACAGGCGAGGGAGAGAGGGGAAAGATACACAGGCGAGGGAGAGGGGGGAAAGATACACAGGCGAGGGAGAGGGGGGAAAGATACACAGGCGAGGGAGAGGGGGGAAAGATACACAGGGGAGTGATAGGGGGAGGAAAGAGACACGGGGGAGTGATAGGGGGAGGAAAGAGACACGGGGGAGGAAAGAGACACAGGGGAGGGGGAGGAAAGAGACACGGGGGAGGAAAGAGACACAGGGGAGGGGGAGGAAAGAGACACGGGGGAGGAAAGAGACACGGGGGAGGAAAGAGACACGGGGGAGGAAAGAGACACGGGGGAGGAAAGAGACACGGGGGAGGAAAGAGACACGGGGGAGGAAAGAGACACGGGGGAGGAAAGAGACACGGGGGAGGAAAGAGACACGGGGGAGGAAAGAGACACAGGGGAGGAAAGAGACACAGGGGAGGAAAGAGACACAGGGGAGGAAAGAGACACAGGGGAGGAAAGAGACACAGGGGAGGAAAGAGACACAGGGGAGGAAAAAGACACAGGGGAGGAAAGAGACACAGGGGAGGGAGAGGGTGGACGAGATACAGGGGAAGGGGGTGGGGGGAAAAATAATAATAATATCCCATCATTCATGGCGGGCAAAGGACTAATTATAACCTTTATTGGGCTCTAAGAGTTAAAAAAAGAAACCAAAACAATGTTATTGATGCCGACCTAAAACAGACAATTCTAAAACAGCACCTTCTAAGGGACGGTGCCCATACTGGGTGCAGTCTCTCAACTTTTAGCTCTCATTGCAAAGGAGAAATAACCCGTAGGACTAGAAGTATGACATAGACATATCCCTTGCTCACAGTACACATAGAGGTCAGTGAGACTTTATTGATGAAAACTGTTGTTTTTCCTGTTCAGAAGAGACTTGGTGCGAGATATGCAACAGGAAATATCTCTACAAGTGAGCTGAAACTGAAGATACTATACCATTAGTATAATCTATACTGCACACTATTTAGTACTAGCGACTTGCCCGTCAAAAAATGACGGCTATAAAATTGTAAGGCAGGTTGTTTGCCACAATGTAAGGCTTTTAGTCCTCTGAGTACCTTTGGCGCTTATTGCGAGCCTCTCCCCTGCTCTTTTTTTTTATTTTATATAAATATATCTTTTTATAATAATTAATAAATTAATTAAATAATAAATTAATATACTTTACCTATTTGTAATTAATATATCCAGCAGTCAATAGGCTGAAGAGCTAACAATCTGTTTGTATTTTCCGGCAGCATACAATGCACATTTGGACTGTTGGTGACCTGAGGAGAAAGTGTCAGCAATGTGGCAAGTGTGCAGCATAAATAGGCTGCGTGCGCGAGGGCAGACCGTTTGTTTAGTTGTGTAAAGTGGCATTTTAGAATGGTAATGTTATTAGTTTTAAGGTTGTCTTCCTAAAAGTGTATTTTGTAGCCTGTACGTTCCTGGGTAAAAGTCGTATGTGCCTGGCGGTGTTTTGCATGCTTAGGGGTCGCATAGCCTCGTTTTTGCTTTTTTTGGTGGCCATTTTTTCTCTCGCTTAGGCGATTTTCAAGTGGCGAAACTCTGCCAATTCGACTTAAATTTGTGTGCAACCTCACTCCCAGATATCCTGGCTTGTATTTTTTGTGTTTTTCGGTGTGTGCAGTTTGGCCGTTAACTATTTTTTTGCGGGTCGTAATTTTTTTTCTCTAAGTGGCGGTTTCCATTTCAAAGTGTTACAGTAATATTTGCAGGCAATTTTTTCAAAGTGCTACGGGTCTCACACTGTGAATTGTGTATTTGAGTTTTCTGTTAATCTGTAGTCCCACTGGCTGTAGGTATGATGCTTAAGTTGGGAGGGGTCGTAGGGATGAGCGCCTATAGCGCTCATCTACACCAGCGCAAGGAGCGCCTTTGGCGTTCCTTGCCTGGCCTCAATCGCGGCCCTCGCTTTACGGGGGCCGCAGTTGCAGCGGGCTCACTTCACGAGCCCGCAGTTTTAACGTTGCGTTGCCAACGTTTTTTGGCAAGCCCACGCTGCTGAGAACTATATATGTGATTGTTTGTTCTCAGTTTTCTCAATTGCAGGACGTATAGACATGCTTCCAATCTCCATAGCTAGCCCATAGGTAACTAATTCCAATGTATCCCTAGGGGGCATATCTATTAACAACCAACATCTCTAGCAGTTTTTTGAAGAACAACAGTGGTCACGTTTCGTCTATACGGTTCCATATGCAATAACCAAGCTTGATAACTGCAAAGTGGTTTTAGAAAGCGAAAAAATAATAAATTCTGCATTTTATTTTTTCACTTATATACACAATTATGCTTTATTTCAGGGTTCAATTTTCTTTACTGGACGCTTCATGTGACTTCTTTCTCTTGTAAATTAACAAGCCTTCCATTAGTTCTAATGACAGCACTGGCAGTTTTAGATGTCCCATTACACTGTCCAGAAAAAACGCTTACTGAGCATTCAAAGTATCCTAGCCCATCAGGAAATACATCAGTTGAAACTAAAATGGCAGCTCTCATTGTAGCATGATTGCATATATTAAAAAGGTAATAAATGTGTTCGAAAGACTATTATTTAAATTTAAGAATTTAGTGGTCCTTTAACCTTTTAGTACCATATCTTTCAACTAAAATGAAACTTTATTAAATTTTATTTTGTACAGAAGACAAGTTTCGCAAGCTTTTAAAGCCAAGAATAAGCTGAAGTTGAGAGTATAAGATTGATTGCCCCAATGGTAACATTGATGGTTGCCCCAATAGCACTTGCCATGATGTAACCTGTAAAGAAATGACGATTCAAGTGTTAATTGTAAAAAAAAATTAAAAAAATAACTTTCTACTTGATGTCCACATAATGTATATGTTTTGTATAAGCTTTGGATATAATTATATCAATAATTTACATCCATTTTAGAAAAGGATTGCACCATTGGGTCTTTCAAAATTTCTTTAGCAGGGACTAATAAATATGTTCAAGAAATATTGAAATACTTTTCTATTTGGCTATACATACATAAAACGACAAATGTATCTATCAGTACAAAAAACACAAACACCATTGAGTTTTTTTTTCTAATAACTTTGACGCATATAGATTTTACCATGATAGTGTACCTTTAAGTTACCTGAATAAAAAAGAGCTTTGGTTTCCCAACAAGGCTTTTACATTTGTCACCTCGGAAGAGAGTGGTTAGAGTTTTTATAGCCATTGCTCCATCGGTCCCATAGATTAGACCTTCTTCCCCATGACTTAACAGGATGCAGGCAAAACATGAACTGTCGCTGTGGTTTTGTTGAGCCACTGAAAAATAAACATGGAGGTTCAATTCAAATTTAAGAATGGCCATTGACTAAAATTAAATGAAATTGAAAAAAAAAAACAATTGTGTTCCATCATTTAAAAGAGAACATTTAAACCATTTTGCATGAAAAAATAGTAAGTAAAACCTGTTTATAGTTCATTAAAACAAACAGGAAATGCACAGAGCCTGTAGATTTAATTGGCTGACAAAGGCCAAGCCCTAAGAGCAGTTAAACTATAGTTTTTTTTTATCATTAATTGTATTGAATATTATTTTTTGACTAAAGGGCTTTCTATTTTCCAGTATGGGTGCAGCCAATTTGCTATTACCAGACTTCTCCTAATAGCAAGACTTTCATGTTAAAATAATATGAAAAAGCATGACCATTTGTGCACACGTCTGTCTATTCCACATGGTCACGTGATGCCATTGGTGATAAAGAGTCACATCAAATGGGCACGTGAAATACACAAGACAATGTTTGTGAGGCCAGTGTTGCATTTTACAACTGCATTAACAAGATGTACAGTAGGTCTTGCTATCAAGGAAGGGTTGTAAATAGCAAAATGTCCTTGCCCATAATGGAAAAAGAAAAGCCCAAATCACAAGTGAGCGACATTTTCCCTTTATTTAAATAATACTTGAATGCAAATAAATATTTATAACGTGAAATACTGAATACATTGACAATGGCTACTATTCAATTGAGCAATTGTTGGTTACTGGAGACCGTGAACTAATTTGCTATTCAATTGGCGTCCTTTAGCTACCCGCAAACGTTTTGCGGGTTATAGGCTGAAAATCCCTGCGATTGTTAAAATCGTAACTCCGACCCAGCTAAACCTTTGATCTTTCAAGCCCGTAAATGTTACAATCACAATCGCTATTCAATTGCCACAATTTCTCAAGCCCGCAAATGTGTTCCCACCCGTAAATGGCAAATATAGAAGGAAATCCTACGAGTACCAGATAGGACTTGCAAGGGGGTTAAACACCTGATCGTAGCACTGCAAATGCAAATAAAAAATCCATACTGCACTTTGAAAGACGTGCATTTTTATTATTATGTGAATTGCCGGATTGCGATCGATATCGAACTTCTAAACGCTAATTGATTGACGTTTAACCTCCATGTTTTACTCACATAATGATGTCTCATTTACTATTGTCAGTTTCGAAAAGAAAAAAAAAATAGGTAAAATGGTCTTGCTTAATTGATCATGATCATGCTCTGAAATGCTACCTTCAATTGCATGGTTTAGGCTTTCGGCCAGGTAGCTACGTGCTTGTTCAATAGAATCGCTCTGTAACCGTTGCAAATTTCAAGCCCTCAGACTTATGGCTGGTATAAAGGCAACTGCAGGCTTGGAATTAAATAGAGGTCCAAGTATACTACCTAAATGAATAGGGGTCAATGTTTCTTTCAGACTCCATTAGTTCTTTGAGGAAATGGTTCCATATCTAGTATGCACTTCATCAGGAAGTATTGGACTACGCCACAGCATTGCAGTAATAATGGATGGATGTGATATCAACATTGCATATTCCACCTGGGAAGAACCTGAGAACTCATACTTTATTTTTATTGAGTGGTGGATACTTATTCATTGCATTAGTCAGTCATAGAGACTCACCATCTTGCAGTAGTTTCTCCATGTCTCTGCAGCTTTTATCATTGTACACAGTAACATCAAAGCCCAAGCCTTTGAAACATCGAAAAAGGTCCCCGGCATCTTTATCTGTGCCATTGCGTATGCACATACCTGGCCCAAGGAAAGGAATTGGATTAGTTGACTTATAGAAAAAAAATCAAATGCACAAAACCTCATATACTTTATTGTAAACCAAATGGATTAAATACTTGTTTGGCAACATATTTCTGTTGAATATAACAGGAAGTTTCTACCCTAGAAGGCAGAAGCCATATAAACAAACAAAAATCTCCACTTTAATCCAAAACTTTCTATGATGCATTTAAAAAAAGCTTCTTATACATTATTGACATTTTGTTTTACAAAAGTATATTAATTTAACTAGAATAGCAATATGGCATCACAAAAACAATGTGCTTGATCCGCCTTTTATCTTACAAGTGAATTGAGAGGAAGTATAAACCAAGTCACATTCAGTTGAATAAGAATACAGGTTCAATGAGTCACAATACAGAGCCCAGTAACATTCACTGTCCATTTGTTTCCTGTAAGGGCAGAAGAGAAGCCCCTATTGTGTCTTAATCACATATAATAGTTGTCAAACTACGAATCGTCGTCACGCTTTGCGAGCTCGAAAGAACTGCGTAAAGCGAGGGGCCGCATTTGCGGAAGGTGGAGGCTCCAACGTCGGCTGCATGCCCCAAATACGGACCCTCGCTCTACGCCGCCTCACAAGCGGTTACAAACACCCACAGAAGCGGGAATTTGAAAAAATACATCTAACACGCAATCACTAAATACTGAAAAACTACACTAAAAAAATACGAGCCACGGGACTGAGAAAAAAAAAACATTCCGGACTCACAAAAATATGACCTTAACGGCCGAACCGTGCGCACCTGAAAACATAAATACACACAAAAATAACACAAAAAGCTTACCCACAGCAGGGGGGGCCACCAGGGGCCTCTGCAAGTGAAGTTACACCTCAATGTAAGTCCAAACTCCTGAGTTTAGCTCAGGACCCTAGCTACAGAACCCTAAAGTTGCAAAACACAAGCAAGCACATACGGCTTTTCCACATACACATTCGTCCGCCATTTTACTATACTACCTTACAGAATGCGGAAGTACACAGCTACACTAACGGCTTTCCCTTGCGCACGCAGCCTATTCACACTACACACTGCACACATTGCTGACACACCTCAGCTCAACAACACTGCAAACCTACATTGTAGGCTGCAGGAAAATCAAAACAGATTGCCAGCTCTTCAGCACAATGCTTCCTGCATATATTACTTACAAATAGGTAAAGTATATTCATTTATTAATTATTTGATTAGCATACAAAAATACATATACACAAAAAAAAAATGATTGCAATAAATACAAAAGATATTCACCGCACGCCTTACACCAAGCGCCAACGGAGGACCCCCAGCCCCAGTGAATTGCGCCCAGCCCCAGAAAATTGCCCTGTGACCGCCCCCAGCCCCAGTGAATTGCCTCATCCCTGCCTCAGTCCCAGTGAATTGCCCCCCAGCCCCAGTGAATTGCCCCATCTCCGCAAAAAGCAGATCAGCGCCAACCTTACTATGACAGCAAAAGCGCCTAAAAAAAGTACAACAACCAAGAGGCTCGCAATGAGCGCCGAAGGATCTCAGACCAAAAAATGAATGTCTGTGGCAAACAGCATTATCTGCCTTACAATTTTATTGCCCTGTCAATTTTGACTAGCAAGTCGCTAGTTTAATATAATGTATCTGCACTATAGATTGTGGTGTTGATCAGTCATGTCTGTAACCCTATGGACTGCGGCACTCCAGGCAGATCGATCAGCCACTGCCCCTCTGAGCTCCCTCAAGCCCATGTTTATTGCTTCGATTACCTCATCTATCCCTATCCGCTCTGCCCTTCCCTTCTTAGTGCGCCTTCAATTTTCCCTAGGGAATCCTGTTTCATGAAATGGTCAAAATATTTTGAGCTTTAGCCTCATGACCATACCGTCCAGGGAACAGTTTGGCTTAATTTCCTGTAGAATCGATTGATTGTAAAAAAGGTTTAGTTTAATGTAAATATTATAAATTATTATAATGTTCAATAAATTATTCTCCTGTCCAGGAGCATAGTGTATTAAAAATAATAATAATTTAGGTTAATGCTTTTTAAAATACCCTGAACTTGGTTAATTGTTCATAAGGCTAAAACTCGGAGAGATATATATCCAAATATTCAATATACAGAAATAATTATCCAAAATCTTTGGAAATAGTTGTCACATATAATTTGAATATAAAACATAATGATCTAAATAATGGATAATTAGTAATTTTGCAATTCCTGTCTGATGCGAGATGATATATATATATATATATATATATATATATACATTTATCATTGATTTTAATAATTAGCACCTCTACTTCTACTTAGGGAGAATGTGAAAAAAATTATTTTAACGGTATTTAATAAAGATTTTTTTTAGTTAGTTTTTTTTTAGATAATTATGGTTCTCCTAGATTGTTTTTGCAATAAATAGGTATGCTATACATTTTTTTTATTTATACCTGTAGAAAGTAAAAGCTTAATCATAGAAATTCCATAAGTAGTAAGGATTTTTACCATAAATTAAGAGCTAAAACAGTTGCAACTTCTTAAGATAGTCTTCATTTAATAAAGCCACAAGTTTCCATATGGTAGTTAATGGCACTGTCCACCCCAGCATAATGAGCTACTGAGCATGAGATCGAGATCTAGCAAAATTTGAAGATTCCTTTGTGAGACCCAGGAGCTAAAATATATTTATTACAATTAGTATTTGAAACTATAAAGGGCACTTGAGAAATATTTGCTGGTTTCAAAGCCGTGTACCTCATCTATGAATAGGCCCTCTAAGGTATCTCCTCCTACATCAGACAGTCACCATGTGTTTAGATTAAACTTGTTATTTATAGATTAACTTCTCCATTATAATTATAAGACAGCTATTGTAAAGAATAAAAAACACCTAGAATAATCTAATATAATAATTAAATGTACAAACAATCCATACATATTTGTTTTGGAGAGAAAGTTGACCTATTGAGTTCGGCTCATTTATTCCCTGAAGTAAACAAAGGTATACCTGTCTTCTCATCAAAGTTCTTGTTGTTTATGATAATGCACTTGCCAACTTTCCCATAATTCATCTTATATTGGAATGCTGGAGTAACAACACGGAAATTGTGGCTGTTGTCTGGGGATTTTTCTGGCTTCTCCTGTTCATTCTTCTTTTTTCTGTGGTAATACAAACAGAATGACAATTACGAAGAGTCTTAAAAACTGTCATATGATGGCAAAACCACTAAAAATTATTCAGAAAGGTGCCTATGATGGAAAAACACATGGCGATAAAACACCAAGCAGTACATTAAAGGACCACAGACATGACTTTTTTGAAGGATGTGACTTAGAAAACAATTTGTATCTGGTATATTCAGGTTTGCTTTAATTGGGAGAACAATTTGCTGCCCGTCCTAATATAATTAGTGACATGGAAGAAACCTTGGATGCAGACAACATCTCTATTCAGTTCTGCCACATCTCTTAAAATTCACCATGGAAGTTCCCAGACACAAAAAGTCTGATATACTTAAGAATTTAACAAGCGAATTCCATTAAAATCTTAAGTGTGTATTTTTTTCCGATCTTCAGGGGTCCTTTAATGGTATGCCATAAACATTTTTCATGTCAGATTAAAGGTACTCAATGTGTGGCTGGTCTCCCCTATTCAATTACCTTTTGTTAATAGAGAATGGTCGAGATTATTGGCAGTCGCTTGAGGGTAGAAAAATAGATTAAAAACCAGGCATAAAATAATGTTATTGTTTTGGTTGAGATAAGGATAACTTGCCTTCACCATGACGTACGTTGTTAAGATTACAATTTTACATAACTAATTATGTATGGTTACTTTGGCACACCTGAATGTCATAACGGATTTAACCTTGTATTAGTCATAAAACATACACATATTATATATCATTGAAAAGATTGATGGGTAGAGGCTCAGGGATACAGAAGTCTTAAAGAGACATTGTAATTCTAGATTTCAGTGCTAGATTCTACAGAACTAGAATGAAAAATTTCTAACATATTAGAAAGTTAAATATATAACAGCAACATTTAATTTACCACCTAATAAACACATTTATATGCAGTCATGGCCATCTCCATTGCTGTCCAAAAATACTTCTCTTCTCTTGTGTCTCTTCTACTCAAAGCAGTCTATATTATAAAGGTGCCTATAACAGTTGAAATGCACAAATCGCAGCCTCCAAGGTTCCTACCTATGTAATAAGAAACCTATATTATATTATGAGATTGCGGTATCAATACAATGGAAATTGTCAGGAGTGCATACAAATTTGCATAAACAGCTAATGCATTTAAAGTTTTTTTTTCTAATTTGATCTTATCTTATTAAAAATGTTAGCCCATCATCAATACTATGCCCATCTAGTCTACCTGGCATACCATAATAAGAAAGCACAGATATTGATATTTCTTGCCAGACTGCCGACCCCGGATATGGACTGATAATCTTGATCTAGCTACACTCACCTGTAGTATGATCAGCTGTACTGCTTTTTGTAAAGTGTTTTTGATAAAAATGGTATGTAAATGTATATAAATTAAACGAATATACACAGGAGTTACATTATTTTACAGGTAAATGAGGGGAAAGGGAGAGGGGTGGGTATTTAGAGGGGTAGAATGAGGGGGTTAGAATGAGGGGGAGGTTGATTATGGGGGGTTGAGGTTGAGGAGGGGGGGCTGAGGATGAAGAGGGGGGGCTGAGGATGAAGAGGGGGGGCTGAGGATGAAGAGGGGGGGCTGAGGATGAAGAGGGGGGGCTGAGGATGAAGAGGGGGGGCTGAGGATGAAGAGGGGGGCTGAGGATGAAGAGGGGGGCTGAGGATGAAGAGGGGGGCTGAGGATGAAGAGGGGGGCTGAGGATGAAGAGGGGGGCTGAGGATGAAGAGGGGGGCTGAGGAGGGAGGATGAGGAGGGAGGATGAGGAGGGAGGCTGAGGAGGGAGGCTGAGGAAGGAGGCTGAGGAAGGAGGCTGAGGAAGGAGGCTGAGGAAGGAGGTTGAGGAAGGAGGTTGAGGAAGGAGGTTGAGGAAGGAGGTTGAGGAAGGAGGTTGAGGAAGGAGGTTGAGGAAGGAGGTTGAGGAAGGAGGTTGAGGAAGGAGGTTGAGGAAGGAGGTTGAGGAAGGAGGTTGAGGAAGGAGGAGGGGGATTGAGGAGGGGGATTGAGGAGGGGGATTGAGGAGGGGGATTGAGGAGGGATGATGAGGAGGGATGATGAGGAGGGAGGTTGAGGAGGGAGGATGATGAGGAGGGAGGTTGAGGATGAGGAGGGGGATTGAGGAGGAGGGGGATTGAGGAGGAGGGGGATTGAGGAGGAGGGGGATTGAGGAGGAGGGGGATTGAGGAGGAGGGAGATTGAGGAGGAGGGGGATTGAGGAGGAGGGGGATTGAGGAGGAGGGGGATTGAGGAGGAGGGGGATTGAGGAGGAGTGGGGTTGAGGAGGAGTAATGGGGTTGAGGAGGAGGAGGGATGATGAGGAGGGAGGTTGAGGATGAGGAGAGGGATTGAGGAGGAGGGGGATTGAGGAGGAGGGGGATTGAGGATGAGGAGTGGGGTTGAGGAAGGAGTTTGAGAATGAGGAGGGGGGAAGAGACACAGGGAAGGGAGAGGGGAGGAGAGACACGGGAGAGAGAGGGGGACCCATGAGGGGGACACAGAGGGCACAAGAGGGACACAGGGGGCAGCACATTTCCCACCCTCGGCTTATACTCGAGTCACTTATTTTACCCAATATTTTGTGGTAAAATAGGTGCCTCTGCTTATACTCGGGTCGGCTTATACTCGAGTATATATGGTATATGTTTGGATATAAAGCACACCTAAGCTGAAAAAATAATTTAATGTTACTCATTCAACATTGTTATGTTGTGAGATTTCTGCATGTATTTTTCTTGCAAAAGTGCCAGTTTATTGTTATAAGCCAATGTACTATGTTTGCCCTCTTGTAGTCACTTACAGAAACGCAAACTGTATTGGTGGTATAGAAGTTATACCAACACTTCAAATAGTTCTGCTGGGTACAGTATATTTTATATTATGAAGCATTTAAAAGTATTTATTTAAGGTTTGCAGGAATAGGATTAGGATGTGCAAAGGGAGAGAGGAAAAGGGGCGACAGAGAAAAGATAGTTTAACTTCCTTGATCACCCATGGGAGAGAGAATACACATTGTGACAGAGTGCTCCAATGGGTTTGTATGAGCCACATACTTTTAAAAGCTTTATTTTCCCAGGAGTTCTGAATGAGGTCTGAACGAGTTAACACTCCTGAAGCAGTTCATTAATTACCTGATAGAACTAATTAAAAGACTGAGGCTGAAGCTGAGGTTGGACTACATGCTGGTAGTCACTTTAGGAGGCTGTGCTTTGTGGACTGCAGTCTGTGAAGCTGCTGGATTGGACTAAGTTCTCAGATGGTCTGAGCTGAAGAAGAGACAAACACACAAAAGTGTTTACAGAGTTTATTTGGGCTGAAGATAAAAGACACAAGTGTATTGTATGGAGCTGAAAAATTGAAAAATCTGGAGTTCTGAAGAAAACAGGCCTTTAAATTTAAACAAACCATTGAACAGCTTTGTTTTGTTTTTGCTCCACTCAGGGCAAGCTGGATGTGATATGGCATAAGAAAGAAACTGTCTCTAAGTAAAAGGTAATGCTCTGGGGAGAGCTGGCCTGTTATTTTCTATTATGTGTGATTGTTTTATTATTTTGTAGCACTGGCTAAGGTTATAGTAACTTGAAAAAAAGGTATTAAAACCTCCACTATTGGGGTTCCTCCATAAAAGTAGGCGCAGGTCCAAATAAAGAAGAGAATGGTAATTTTTTGTCACAATGTGTATATCCCAGGCATGTGGTATTCACTCCTGGGTATACTTACATTCTCTTCCCTTTTCCACAAAAAAAAACAAAAAGTCAAGGATGCCTTATTAGATACAAAAATAAATAGGAAGCCTACTAGGTATATTCATTCAATATAAACACCAGATGGTCATGAGTTGTATATACCGTATTTATCGGCGTATAACTCACTTTTTCTCCCTGAAAATAGGGGGCAAATGATAGGTGCGTGTTATACGCCGATATTCCCTCCCCCCTCCTCATCCTCAACCTCCCGCCTCACTCTAAATCCCCTCCGCATTCTAACCCCTCCTCCTCCTCAACCTAAACCCCCCTAAATACCTCCCCCTCATTTACCTGCTTCAGCTCCGGCCTCCGCTCCGCTCCCGGTGACGTCACATGTGCGCCAGCGCGCCACGTCATTAGCATATACCGGGTGGCACTCTGTATTTGCTAATGATGTGGCGCGCATGTGACGTCACCGGGTCAAGGAGCGGAGCGGAGACCGGAGCAGAAGCAGGTAAGTAAGGGGGGTTTTAGAATGAGGAGGGGGGTTCAGAATGAGGAGGGAGGTTGAGGTTGAGGATGAGGAGGGGGGTTGAGGATGAGGAGGGGGGTTGAGGATGAGGAGGGAGAGGTTGAGGATGAGGAGGGAGGTTGAGGATGAGGAGGGAGGTTGAGGATAAGGAGGGAGGTTGAGGAGGGGGGTTGAGATGCAGGAGGGGGGTTGAGGAAGGGGGTTGAGGAGGGGGGGATGGAGGAGGGGGTTGAGGAGAGAGGATGAGGAGGGAGGTTGAGGATGAGGAGGGAGGTTGAGGTTGAGGATTTTCCACAATTCATCCTCGTTTACCTTGCTGAATACCATAAGAAAAGTATGTCCTAATTCCTTCAATCTTGAAATGTCTCCGAGCTATATACATATAGATCTGAACTTTGTACTATAAAGTAGAGAAGCTCACAGGAGTAAGTATCCACATGTACATGGAAAAGGATAGTCAAACAGCCAGAGAGCTAGAGGGACCTAAACATAGCTGCTATGGATAGAGATGAAATAATGACAGTCATGGGAAGGAGGGGTTGCATGCGTGAGGACATTAAGACTTACATTGTAACAGTTATAAAACCAAGCTCTTAGGGAGACAGGATGGCTTATGCTTTTAAATGTATGTTTCTATGACAATGATAGGAAGGGCGACATTAGCTTTTCATCATCTCCCCTATCAATACCACTAACAGGGGCGTAGCAACTGGGGGTAACAAATCCCCTACTCCCCAGATAACAGGTATACCCTGCTTAAAGCTACCCCGTTTAGACCGATTCACTGTAACGCTGTTTTTGCCTGCCAGATCCCTTTTAACGCTCTGATTCTCTATAGCATTGCCTCACTATAACACAGTTTTTGACAGCCGGATCCCTTTTAATGATCTAAGTCACTATAACACTGTTTTTTTTCTCCAAAGAAAACAGAATCCAGGATGACATAGAAGCTACAATATCAATAATTTAGTTCAGTAAAGTGTATATTTCTGCTAATGTTCAGTTTTGTTTGTGTTAGTGTTATGTTTGCTGTTTCTTTGAAGTTCATATAAAACAAATTTCAATTGAAATTGTGTTTTTTTCATGAGTTCCCCTATCCCTATCTTCCCCATGTTACAATGCCCAGTTTAGAGCTGTTTCGCTTAGCACTCCTATTGACTGGAACCTATCTACAGCGTTAAACGAGATATAGCTGTATTTGAACAGGGGACACAAAAAATAGCAAAATCAAACACCATGGAGTAGTATGTCTTTACCATGAAAGCTTTGACCTATAATTTATTTTTATATATATATTATTACACTGCATTCTGGGAAGCTAAGTAGGGACATGCAAATGTGCCAACAAATGCCTCAATCTTCAATCCATAGCCCATTTTAAACATTGCTTCCTTTAAGCTTATGCCTGCTGTATATATATATATCAAAATATATGACCATAAAACATATATATCCTGGTGCTTAACACCTACTGTAAATTTATAAATTTATTAAATAGGAATATTTAAAACCCAGAAAAAAAAACGCTGCTAAAACCAGTGCTAGGATTGGGAATAGCGAACCATAAACCTTTTCCTAACTACCGTATTTATCGGCGTATAACACGCACTTTTTCTCCCTGAAAATAGGGAGCAAATGATAGGTGCGTGTTATACGCCGATATTCCCTCCCCCTCCAAATCCTCAACCTCCCTCCTCATTCTAACCCCCCTCCTCAACCTAAACAGGGGGGTTGAGGAAGGAGGATGAGGATGGGGGGGTTGAGGATGGGGGTTGAGGATAGGGGAGGGGGGTTGAGGATGAGGAGGGGGGTTGAGGAGGGGGGTTGAGCTTGAGGAGGGGCATTGAGGAAGGAGGATGAGGATGGGGGGTGGAGGAGGGGGTTGAAGATGGGGGGTTTGAGGAGGGGTTGAGGAGGGAGGATGAGGAGGGAGGTTGAGGATTTTGCTTCAAAAAGTTCTTTATTTGAATTTTTTTTTTCCTGAAATTTCCTTCTTAAAATGAGGTGCGTGTTATACGCCGGTGCGTGTTGTATGCCGATAAATACGGTATATCAAAAGGAAGGAAATAATATAGCAAACATGCTATCGAAGCCAGATGAAAAACTATCCAATAAATCATAACATATGTAATTATGAACTGTTAATGGATAGTCCTCAAGTATTTCCCTAGTAGCTATTTCCTAAGAAATTCTAGAGTAACCCTCATATGCATGAATTTGCTAATCCCAGGATTACCATATGGTAAAAAACAAACAAAAAAAAACAACAACTTTAAAACCAAAAATGCAAGGATCTTCTCCCACAAATATGCATTGTAGCGCTAAATGATCCTGCAACAATAATGGGCTGTTACAGCCTTAAATCCACAATACTTGCAGTAACGCTGCCCAATCGGGAACTTTACTAATGTAGCAAATCATTAGTAAATCACAGCGCTCATCAGTGGGGTGTACAAGGGCTTGATGTCATTGTGAAGTCATGCCACTGGGTATGATGACGAGGTCTAACTTGTGTACAGCAAGTTTATTCTTCACTTCAGGAGTGGGATGACCCTTAAAAGCATCTAAAACTTGCATGGCTCTCTTAGTGAGCAATTCCAAACTACAGACAGCCAGTCAACCATCAGCTCCGTCCTTATCCAGTCTTTTTCCTGGCAACTAATCACTAAGCCCTCAGGAATGTTTTCTTTGGGCAAAGTTTTTCGCTTCAGAATAACATAGAGGGGTAACTTTCCTCCATCAGCAGTAACAGCCAACATCACCGTTACTCAGTTTTTCATTGCTGGTTGTTCTTAATGTGACACTTTTAGGCCCTTTATGGTCTACAGTCGTATTGCTTAGCATGTCGAAAAAACTGTTGTCAGCATTGCCAATCTGGTTTAATGAGTATGAGTGACGCTGGCGCAATTGGATGACATATCGCTGGAAATGAGTCAGTTTCTTCTCAAAATCTGCTGCCAGTTTCTGTGCTAATGAAGCGCTTCGTCGAAGGGCGAGACCATTTCTCCTCATAAATCGATGGCACCAACCAATACGCGTATGGAATTCCCTCTTCTGTATTTTTAAGGTTCTTGCAATTTCCATGGCCCTCAGTTGGATTACTTCTCGTGAAATAGGCACCCATCTTTTTTCATATCTTGCATGTAGGAAAAAAAAACAGCTTCAAGTTCTGGATATTTGCCATGTTTTGATCCCCTGAAAGATTTTCTAGTTGAAACTGAATTTTTCAATTTCTCCTCTGAAGCAACCCAACGTTGCACATTAGATCCATCCAAACCATAGGTTTTTTTCCAGACTCTCTGTTGCTTGTGGTTTTAGCATAATTAACAACTGCAAGTCTGAAACTTGCATCATAACTACGCCTTATTCCTAGGCTTGATGATGGTTTTCTCTCTAAGTGATCAGCCATAACTGCGAGAAACAGGCTTTCCTAATCAGTACTGTAACTTATTTTCGGGTTACAGGCCTAAAATCGTATCTCACTAAACATTAGAATTACTAAAACCGCAAACCTCTATTCAATTCAGTCTCAAGCCCGCAAATCGGCAATCATTTTTACAGGCGTAAATATAAACTGCAGTCGTCATTTCCAAGCCCGCAAATCGGTCATCATTTTTTTTTTTACGGTCGCAAATATAAGCGGGACCCATAATTTCCAAGCTTGTATATTGGAAAAATAAGTACAGCTTATATTCAGGCCAATACAGTGTTTGTATCAGCTTGGATACAATGAAAAAATAAGTAGAGGGTTTGGTCCAAATGTTATGACAGATACTGAAAAGCAGTTCAGTCTTAAAATATTTCTGTGTATACAGGGTGTCAAAATAACTATTTTTAGAAAACAGAAAAGACATAGCCAATCTATTTTTAAAATGTTATCAATCATATCAATGAAGTTAGAATTTTTTTAGTATTTTCTTCTTTGATAGGTATGTAGCATATCACAATCACACAACAGTAGTTAATGTTATATGGTTCTGCATTAATAATATTTTTTACATATTTTTCATATTTTTAAACACACTGTGCCTAGGGAGAACCTTTATAATAAAGGCTTCTGACCTTCAAATGTGGCCTGGTATTTCTTGATGACGGTCTTTGTAAGTGGGCTGACCTCCTAAATAAATGGCACAAATACTACCATCTAGTATAACAGGCTTTTAAGATTTGCTCATTCTCAGGTAGGTGCCATATATTATTATGTCAAGTCACAGAAACATCCCCAAGTCACATATTAAGCAACACATATTAAGCAGCAAGGCTGGCAGTCTGACGGTCTTCTACTGGTATTCCAACGTCACTGTGTGCATTGGCAGAAGCAATGAGTGGTGTCAACACGTGAAAATGTCTCAAGTGTTTTCGGGATACTTTTAATTCCCAGCAAAGTTCTTCAGCCCTATAAAAAGAATGCATAGTACTGGCTAGTGGGTGCATATTAATTTAAATTATTAAATATTAAAATTAATTCAATGTCTTACATTCAAGCAGTAACAATTCAAATCGGTCAGGTTAATGCACCTGGATATTTTCCAATATGTGTTAAAATG
The DNA here is from genome assembly GCA_027410445.1 of Discoglossus pictus. Classification (NCBI taxonomy): domain Eukaryota; kingdom Metazoa; phylum Chordata; class Amphibia; order Anura; family Alytidae; genus Discoglossus; species Discoglossus pictus. The sequence continues at coordinate 112,520,021 of CM050171.1, forward strand.
ATAACCAGACACAGCTGACAGGTAAATGCTGCATCACCTGTGGCTTGAAGTTCAATGCACAGAGAAGCTACTTGACCGATACACACATGGGCTATCCTGTCCTGTCGCGTCCTGTCCAAAGCAGATGGAACTTTCCTGCCAAGATATGTTAGATTAAAAAAAATACATTTGTGCACGATATCAACTTTTAAACCCTTCTATTTTTGTATTGTTTTGAGGGCAGAAAGATAGGTTTGTTATTTGTATAAATGGTTGATTAGGATTGTTTTTTAAATAGCAAATAATACAAAAAAATGTTTTTAGGATTGCTACCTTGATGTGCTAAAGGGGCTTGGGTATTGTGATCTATACCATATAGGGTGAACCAAGATGGACAGATCATAGCAGAGAGGTCAGACAAATCATAGACCACTGGATAAGAAGCTAGCAACAGTAGCACTGCCAAGAAAACCTTATTGAAAAACGCAACCAGAAACACAAATGTGTCTGGCGTACTGGTTTCCATAGGGTCAGCGAGAGTTGGACATGACTGAATGCCTAAACAACAACAATCCCAAAAGCAGTGTTCCCCAACTCTAGTCCTATCTAGCAGGTCATAATTGCAGGATTTCCCAAAACTGACCGTTACTTATTAGCACCATTGAACGGATATAGGGATACTGGTAAACACTGTTTTTCTTTTTTTTTTTTTTATACTTTATTTTTTCTCGTTTTTCTTTAACAAACATCAAAAACATAACAAAACAAAACAATCATACATTCCAGAGGTATCAGTAATTCAACAGTTTAGCAATTGCATATGTATAAATACACTGTTAAAACACTGTTTTTCGATATTGGTTTACAACACATTACATTGTAGATCCCATACAAATAAAACAGCCTTCTTCTTTTACCTTAGAAACATATCCTACCTGTAGATCTTGCACCTACCACATTTTAGTTCCTTTAAAGGATCATTACCTGATGAAGGAAATGTACAAGTATACTACTAGGATGTAGCTTTAGTACCACTGGAGGTATAGTTTCCACCAACTAAGATCAATATATGATTCTACGGTCATTAAATCATACAACTATTTTCTGAGCGGGGGAGACCTCCTAAACTGACATATAGTGCCATATTATTAGCAGCCCAAAGATGTAGACCGTAGCGAGACACCCGAATAAATAATATTCAGGGAAGGCAGTAATGGAGCTCTGTACTCCATCAACCAAGTCAATACATAATATAGGTTATATGTAAAACCATATGACCTATATTTTAAAAGCATGAAGCAGAGACACAAATAGAGGCCGACATCGGAATGAGACACACACGTATACACAATGCAGCAAATAACTGAAATTACTAGTAAATTCTTTGTTAAAATATAGAGAATAAAAAAAATAGCAAGTATGTATTTATGTAAACATCACTATTTTATTTGAGTTATCATTGAAATAATGGAATTACGCCCATGCTGTTTACCCAAACTAATCATTTGCATTACCCCCAACAACTTCGATTGAAAAGTCGGTCTATGTTTCTCTTGGAACAATTGTCATTTGTTTCTTAACAAGTTAGAACAAGTCAGATTAACTGAAAGCGAAAACAAAATCACCTTATTATTTCATTGCTTTTTTTGTCTTATAAACTATTGTGTTGTAGGACTGACTTAGATGGCCCGAGTTAGATAAACAATTTGTGGATAATACTCAAACTGTGGATTAAACACAATTCAATAAAGTAAACAGTTTGTTTATTTAACATTTGTTTGTATGTACAATGTGGAGGTTACGTGCAAATGTTTAGACCATTAAATAGGCACATTTGCTATAACTCACTTAAAAGGTATATGGAAATTTCCTGGAATATGAATGCATCTGATAGATGAGAATACGTAGTGTATGAAAACATTTTTTTTGCATGAAAATATCCCACAATAAACATTAATAAACTTACCCTAAAGTTTGCAAAATGTACGCATAGTTCAGGTAGGTGATTTTGTGAAGGAACACCCCTGAAAATCCAAGCTTTGGCCAATCGGAGGCAGCTACAACAATGTATCTGTTGCCCTCTCACTGGCTGAGACAAAGCTGTTCGGGAGCCAGCCGTGATACGGACAGCTGATTCCCTAGAACACCACTCCGCACAGCTAATTGGCTACATAGGTGCGTCCTAGACAATTAGCTTCAAATGTACTTTGGATTACAAATATACAGAATTCCTCGATAAAATTATTTGATATGAGATGCCCAATCAGACAAACTTACACATGATATCCCACACACTGCCATATACATTACAGTGTTAAATGTTCTTTTGATCTGTAAAAAAAAATTGGGAAAAATTCAGGACTGGATCACCTTCGGCCGCTAGAGGGAGTAGTTAATTTTGTCTTGAAGCGCTATGACAATTGAATATTGGCGCAGTGCTCAGACTCGCTTCAGGTAGAATTAGAAGGAGGTCCTGGTTTTGCTTCTCAAGTCGTTTGTAGAGAGTTTAAGGACCATGTTTAACATTTGTAGCATTAATTTTTCTTGCAAACAAAAAAGTAAATATAGTAAATAAATAGTACATCTGTGTTCACATTTGAATGTTTAAAACAAGTTAAACCTGCTTCCAGCTCAGAATTCTGAGAAAATCAGTTATTACACTGCATTCTGGGAAGCTAAGCCAGGACATGCAAATGTGCCCACAAATGCCTCGCTCTTCAGTCCATAGTCATTATCAAACATGGCTTCCTTTACGCTTATGCATGCTGTATTACACAGCTTTAATGCAAATCCGATGTTGGATTAAATACAAGCTGAGTATCCTATCCATGTACAGCTGTTTCAAGCTTACTGGCTATCATCAACATGGAGCAGGATCTCATATATATATATATATATGTGCGCTGTGATAAAAACACAAAACAAAACATACGGATACAAAAGGAATTGAGGATAAAGCATCTGAAATAAAACACTCGAGAGGAGAGAATACGATTTGTGAGGCATTCGAGATCCTACTCCAATTATAAGCCTATATTTCCTAGAGAATTGGCTGTTTGTCATGGGGAAGAAATCACTAGGACAATTGGGTTCTGTAGGGCGTTTGTTACGTTAATGGTGTACGCGACATGCTGGAAACCTGGGTGGTTAGGAAACCTTACAAGTCCTGAAAGCTGATCTAGCGAGATCTGAAATTGATTACATATAGGAGGGGCAATACATAAAGAAATTGTAATCTGAGAAAAGCCCTCTAGGCAGGAGGTAAAGAGCGAGAAAATGTTCTTGAGCAAAGCAAATAAGGAGGTCGGGAGTCTGTAGAGACTAAGATAGATAACAGAGGAGGTTCAATTTTAGAAAAAGGTTTTAGATGTTAATATTGAGATTTATTTGAGCTTTCATAAAAGCTAGATGGCATCAGAAAGTAACTTGACATGGTTTTGCGTTGTTCAGTCATTTCCAATTCTCAGTGACCTCATGGACCATAGCACACCAGGACATCTTTATGTCCATGATCATGCTGATCCACTTGATATTCAAGGCAGAGATACTGGAGTTGGTTGCCAGATCCTTCTCCAGTGGGCCACAGCTTACAGCTCCAGGTATCCTGGGTGGTCTCCCGTCCAAGTACCGACCAGGCCCAACTCTGCTTGGCGTTAGTGTGCTGTGACTTGGTTCCCTAACTGGAATCGATCCCAGGTTGTAGTAGTAAAAGCACATCGTTATTACCACTGGACCACAAAAGGAACCCGTAGCCAGGTTAGCCTACTTTAAAAAACAAATATCCCATCTTTCTGCAGGAGTTCACATCAATGTGCGTGGTTCCATAAGGATTTGAATTTTTTCAATGCAATGACTCGAGATCCATTATTAAGCCAGGTTTTAAAGCTTTGTTTAAGGCACTTCGCTTTGTTCAATATAAGTCATCAGTATTTGGGTAGTGAACTTAAGAATCACATATTTCATGTAATAGATTTATGTTTTATCTCTAACCTAGATAATATACTCAGGCCCTATTCGCTCACACTTACAATACGAGGAGTGCTAATATCAGCAGAGTCTGCGTTTTCTATTTAACACAATATTACTCGGTATTAGCACTTTTTGAAATCCTAGGACACACCTTGTGATGCTCTAATGTGCCCTGCCATGTTGGTTGTGGTTTCTGTGCCACTCATTCAGAGACAAACCATTGTCGTATACATCATGCGTCTAGCTTTTTTTTTTTCTTTTACTTTCAAACAAATACACTTTTTTCTATAGGTGCTTTGTCTCTACCGAAAAAGGACATTGATGAGTACTTGTACCTACACAATAAACTGTCCAAAAAATGGTTTCCATCACAAATTCTCAAAGCATATACAGTTTCAGGAAAGTACAGATGAGGTTACTCACCAATTCCAAAACTTAGAGATGCTCAAACCTACGGTCTTGTTAGGTTTGAGCATCTCTATCTAGAGTTCGAGGCTACGCACGGTCAGAAAATAGTTTTCATGACTAGATTGTTTGTTTAGAACAGGGAGCCATATTGGATATTTCTCCTTGTGTATGACACAATTAAGCTAAAATAGGACAAAGCCCAAAGAACAAGCCATTATGGAGTTTGTGGTTTCAATTCACGGTTTAGTTTCTACCTTTATTACATGGACTTCATGAGGCCAGAGTGCAGCTAATTAAGTTACCAAAATGAATGTTATTATGGTTACAGGTTGAAAGGATAACATACCCTTTTTCCCGATTAAAGATGTCCTTTATAGTTGTACTAGCTACTTGCCCATCAAAAATGACAGGAATAACCTTTTAAGGGTGGGAATGCTGTACTTTCGGCGCTCATTGCGAGCCTCTCAATCCGTCTACTGTACGTCCGCAACTGCGGCCCGCAGTTTTAACATTGCATTACCAACGTCTTTTGGCAACCCCGCGCTGCAGAGAACTGTATATGTGATTGTGGGGGAGTTATATCTAAGTTTCCATGTTTGTAACTTTTTCTAATCTAACACAAGCTGCTTATATCAGGCACAAACACATTACATTGAGTCAGTCTATACGCCCTACAGCTTTATTTAATCACATATATAGTTGTGAGCAATATGGGTTGTTGCGAACGCTTGCGGGCTCACTGTGCGAGCCAGCAGCAAGGAATGGCCCTCGAGAAGAGAGGGCCACAGTTGGGGGCAAGGAGCGCCAAAGGCACTCACTGCGCTGGTGGAGATGAGCGCCATAGGTGCTCATCCCTACGACACGCAGAACTACACAAATCTCAATTACACTATTCACAATATAAGACCTGTAGCAGTTTGCGGGGGGAAAAAAATACGGCCCGTAACATTTAGCAAAAATGAAAGAGGGACTATTACGACCCGCGACACTTATAAAAAAAAAATAAGAGGTCAAAAAAATACGAAGCTAACGGCCAAAGGATATTGATTGCTGCATATATTAATTAGAAAAAGGTAAAAGTATATTAATTTATTATTTAATTAATTATTATTCCAAAAAAATAAATATATATATATATATATATATTAAAAAGAGCTCAGCGTGGGGCTCGCAATGACCGCCGAGGGAGCAAAAGTACACAAGGGGCGAGGCTCGCAATGAGCGCCAAGAGGGGAGAGGCTCGCAATGAGCGCCAATAGCGACTTGCCCGTCGGCGCAAACTCAGGTACTCATAGGACTAAAAGCCTTACATTATGTGGCAAACAACATTACCTGCCTCACAATTTTATTGCCGTCATTTTTTGACGGGCAAGTCGCTAGTTTTAAAATAAAATGGGTTTTACCAGAGCTGCTGACATAGGCACAGTGTACCTACCAACACATCCCATGATCCCTTCCTGCAGAAGCTGTGATCACAGAATGTAATGTATCAGAATCATGAATTGTATGCTACTTTTAGCATGGATATGATGTGGTGTTAACTAACAAAGCTGCTGCTTGCAAACTCAAGAGAAGAGATTTAGCAAATGTCAGGGTTAGTTTCTTAATATTTATTCTGGTATTTTTTCATGCAAAAAATATTTTCATACACTACTGATTCTCCTCCATCAGATGCACTCAATTCAGAAAACTTAGAAATGCCTTTAAATGACACGCGGCCTTGTATAGATTCACTATCCTTATACTGACGAGATCAAACAGGCTGAACAGCTGTCTGTGGGTAGATTTTCTAGCTCAGCATGGCTATGTACTGCATTTGCTGTGTTAAAATAGCAAGCAAAAAGACCAAGTGGAACCATACAATCAAGATAACAATTGGTACCGTCTAAAAACATCTACCATATGTTGTGCTTCAGAAACTATATCCACACAGCCACAAAGGAGCCCTTTTCATTGTATGCTCTTATCTCGGATTGAGCACCTCTAATTTTGTTGTTGCTTATGAAAAAGAACCCTTGGAGTTTAGTCTCCCTAATGGTGATAGGGGGCTTCAGAAGTGGGTTCCTTGTTCACCGTGCCTTACTAGCGAGGCCCATCTAAAGGCTGAAACGTATGTCTAGGGTTTGCGGTTTTGTCTGTTCAGGGTAAAATTTCCTGGTATTTTGGGGCTGGATCACTCTACTGGGTCAGACCAGACTGATATACTACAGGATATTTCTCCCTATGAAGGACACAACGGAGCTAAAAGAGGTTGCTCTCAGAGTGGGTTACCATGTCCATTTAACTAACGTATTAAGGGTTGCTTATGTTCTTATCTGATTTACATTAAAACCAATTGGAACAAAGACATAATAATATCTTGCAGTTCACATCGGTCCATATATAGAGGAAACACAGGAACAGTTAGTCTTATGGATACAAGGAGAAAACAATTCACAATATCTATCTTTAATGTAATTTCCTTCTACTATAGATCAATTCTCACCTAAAAACTTTGTTTTGTAATGTTTAAAATGTGATGTTTTAAATGCATGCTTGATTTTTTGGGACTACAGTGTCCCTTTAATGCCCTCCATATAACACAAACCTCTTTCCTTTGTACAGTGCGGGCTTTTGTCCGACACAGGTGTTCAGCACAACAAGGAAGTAAATGAAACACAAATATAAAACACCCACAGAGTAAGTCTCCGAAACGAATACTTACAATTGTAAAAGTTTTTATTATTACAAATGTGGTTGTAAATTTGAATAATTGGGCCAGGATTTCAGTATTAATCTGTTGTGTACAGGCAAGTCATCCATGCCCTATTAACTGACCGCTAATTAACAAGGAAATACTGGTGTGTGTTGTCACTTGAGGACAAAGCTGCCTACCCTCGTCCAAATAAAATGTAATGCGGGGTAATAAATATGGAGCATGACTAGAGTGGAATCTCTATATTCATCATTAATCTGTTCCTGATTGACGGACCGGTACTGATCGGATGAATATAGAATCATTTTTTTTCCACTGGATTTATTTAAAATTGGAATAATCCATTCTAAGCCCCGAATCGGATACATAAATAAATAAAAATGTAACCTTTAGTTTCCCTTTACTGAGGAGCGATGATGGCAGAAGAGGAGCAAAGGAATTATTGTGTAGACGGGGCTTCACCTTCCATTAAACATCAGGTATCTCCAATTCTGGTGATCAAGGTCTTTTTTTTTGCCCTTTTCCCAATGGTTTACTACCACTCGATTTAGCAAAACATTCTGTGACTAATATTGGGTTTTTAGATGAATATAGGACTAATATTGGATTTGACAAATATAGGGCGGATATAATGGTTCTGCTGTATTGTCTTAAAATGTGCTCCTGAGAAACTTACTACCTCAAGACTAAAAAAAACATGTAAGAGACTTTATACAAATGCTAATAATTATTAATCTGCTGAAAAAAGGTTTCTAGTTTGTAAAGCAACTCAAAGAGCTAAATTGGTGAACAATAAATGGATTATGGGACATGTTCTAGTTCATGTAAACCAAGCTGTTTGAATGGTTTGCTATGGACATTATTTAAAACAAGTCAGTAAATAGACATACATACATACACTATATACACACACATATATATATATATATATATATATATATATATATATATATATATATATATATATATATATATATATATAGGGCAAAAAAGCAATAGAAGCCTCCACCATACAGTAAATAAATAGTACATCTGTGTTCACATTTGAATGTCTAAAACAAGTTTTAAAAAAAACCTGCTTCCAGCTCAGAATTCTGAGAAATCAGTTATTACACTGCATTCTGGGAAGCTGAGCCAGGACATGCAAATGTGCCCACAAATGCCTCGCTCTTCAATCCATAGCCATATCAAACATGGCTTCCTTTAAGCTTATGCCTGTTGTATTACACAGCTTTAATGCAAAGTGAAGGCTGAACTACACAAGCTGAGTGTCCTATGCATGTACAGCTGTTTCAAGCTTACTGGTTATCATCAGCATGGAGCGGGATCTCAGCCTGTGTTGCGGACTTTATGAGTAGGTAGGTCACCATAACAATTATTTATATTATGGCGGGCATTCAAATGTGAACACAGATGTACTTTTTATTTACTGTCCGGTGGAGGCTTCTATTGCTCTTTTGCCCACCATATTATAAAATTATTGACGTGTGAACTACCAAATCATTTTATTCAGTATTGCTTCTGACCTTATAAAGAGAGGTAAAACTCTTGAAAGCTTGTTACAGAAAACAACATTTTTCGATACAGATACAAAATACTTTCAGAAAATATTTACTAGTCACAAATAATATTTTAGGAACCAAGGCATCAATGCTCTGTTTCTCTGTTATTTGGGGGTAAAAAACAAGAAAAGATCCCAAGAAAAATCTAAATGGTCAGTTTAATACTGGAATTCTACAGTTTACAATAATGTTAATTAATTTACTGATTAAGGGAAAATAGTAATTCTGTTATAAAATGAGGATGTTCTTAAAGGTACACACACACACACAATTTACCTGGGCTCCTCATTAAGTGGTACTCCACTCTGCATCTGAAAACAGGGTACTCCTCCTGGATGGTGGCAATGTTATAACTCGTCCCCAATAGTGCCAGGAACCCCACCATACTCGAGGCTGCTGGAGAGAGTGAGGTCCCACGCTGTAACGTTTAGCAGGCCCAGGTCCGCCTGACTCAGCAGTGTGCCACTGGATTTTTCTATGGGACTATTCAATCCTCCCAGTCTCTGCACTGCTGAGCCTATTCACACTTCTCTCACCTTTGCTGACCAGGGTGAAAAGTCAGAAACCCTAACAGAAGGACACAGAATCCTGCACACATAGATTGCTACCAGTTATATACACGTATCTATGTGTTCATTACTACTATACATACTCCTAATAAATCAAATATTAGGTACTAGATGTGTCCTGGCTAAAATCAAATATACCCAGACTCTGAAAATAGACAGGAATATATAGAATGACAACATACAGCCTAACTAGGACAAAATAGCTTCTTATTTTATTATTTTATCCCCCTATCTTTGCTTGATTTTATTTATCCGCTCTGATATGAAATGTAAGATATTTAATTGTATTATATAAAAAAAAAAAAAAAAAAAAGAAGAGGAGGGAGAAAGAAGAAAGACAAAAGAAAAAAATATAGATATGGAAATATATTACTACACATAATCTACAGTATATACTTTCTAAATTTATCAATGCTTAAATTATATTTCTATATTGATGTATATTTGCAAAATAGATTTTGGTTATCTATATATTTCTATTTTTACAATAAAAAAAAAAATATATATATATATATATTTACTGTACTACTGTACGGTGGAGGCTTCTATCGCTCTTTTGCCAACCATATTATAAATGATTGTTGTGGTGAACTACCTCATCATAATTTCCACAACACAGGCTGAGATCCCGCTCCATGCTGATGATAGCCAGTAAGCTTGGAACAGCTGTACATGGATAGGATACTCAGCTTGTGTTTAATCCAACCTTGGCTTTGCATTAAAGCTGTGTAATACAGCAGGCATATGCTTAAAGGAAGCCATGTTTGATAATGGCTATGGATTGAAGAGCGAGGCATTTGTGGGCACATTTGCATGTGGCAGCACAGCTTCCCAGAATGCAGTGTAATAACTGTTTTTCCTGGAATTCTGAGCTGGAAGCAGTTTTAACTTGTTTTAAACATTCAAATGTGAACACAGCACAGATGTACTATTTAATATATATATATATATATATATATATATATATATATATATATATATACTGTATATACACACACACACAACATTTATGTATTTCATGGAAAAAATGATAAGGACATCATGTAGGAAAGTAAAGCTAAAAGAGAACAATGTAAATTCATAGAAAATAGCAAAGTTTCAAGTTTCGTGCATAATCTGAGGGTCTGTTGCTTAGAGAAAAATGTTCATCTATTCACCTACACATCAAGATGCCAGACTGGTCATATCCCTGGTCAAGTTCAGTTCATCTTCAAGATCCTTTATCTGGGAATATTAGGACTACTTATTTTTCTTAAAATCAAGCACTTTGTAATTTGGATTGATACAACACAAATAGAATTGTTAAATGATTCTTTTAACAAAATTGTTTAGTTTTATATAAATGTTTTAAAACTAGGTTACTCAATTCTATCCTCAATATAATGGTGATATAACATTTTTATAAAAGCCCCCAGAGTGACAGATTCTTACTATACAAGATATCAGCCATCTTGCACATCTGTAATCTAAACCAGGCCTATGTGGTAGGGACTTCAAACTACTAGTGTCTCAGGATGATAAGAAGCAAAAAGGGCTGTGCAGCATGTCTGAGCAGCATGAGAAACGGTAGTGTGAAGCCCCTCCCCTGTGGGTGTGGCTTTAGCTCAAGCCTACAAAATATGGCATCCTACATGAGAAACAGCTTGAAGAAAAGAGGATGTTCCATAAGATGAGAATCTGTTACACTGGAGGCTCCTTACAAGTGTAAAATATATAACAACTATATTGAGGAGAATAAAATGAATTCATCTGGATATAATGCAAAATCAATTAAAAACAATAGGTAAGAGGAGATCACAATAGATACAATGTTTGTTATTTTAATTGTGTTAAACATCAGGGATCTCTACCAATTTGTGTAACAATACCAGCAACCTGAACGTATGAAGATGAAGTGATAAAGTTGGAAGTAGCATACTTAAGAGCAAAGGTCTTGTAAACAATCTAAAAAATAAGGTTCCACTTCCTTGTAAAATCAACACATTCACTAAGTACTCAGTACTTATGATACTATTTTTAGCAATGAGTAATAACAATTACTGATCATTAAATAATATCTATGTGGGACAAAGTCATCACAAAGTATCCAAGCCTACATGGAACACTTGGTTCTATTAACTAGTTGCTAATCGTTTCTGGTCAGAAAAAGAGGTCAACATCCTAAAACAGCAGTTACTGTCCTATTAAATGGACAGTTAATTTAGTACAACCACTGTAAAATACTCCCCAAAACATGTTAAAATACTTTTAGAATTTTTGAAATAGGTGCCTTTTTTTTTTTTACAGAAAAAAAAAATCATGAAAGAAGTGTCTGTTTACATGAGAATTAGGCAAGTCCCCCAGGCAGACTCACAGCAAGAGCTCTGTGCAGAGAGCAGACACAGAAAGAGGGTTAACCCTTCACACATTCATCTGTGCAGGGAAATTACTACTGGGAACTCCTTAATATGTTACTTGTGGGTTAATGGATGGCTGATGACATTCCTGAAAGCAGAGAGAACCTATCATTCTTGTGCTCACAAGCTTGCAACGGCTGTTGTCGGCAGATGCAGTTCATCATGAACAGTCAGCAGTGTGTTTGTAAACAGACATATGAATGATATTAGAGTAATTAAAAAAAAAATACAAAAAAAAACATTAGATCGTTTTAACATAGAATCTTGTGCTCTCACTCCATTAAGAGCACTTATAGTGAGGTAAATTAAATGTCCCTTTAAGATTTCTCCCACCTAGTAAATGGGAACGGATCATTCACGTGTATCATACAAAATCAGACACCAGGTTGGATGTAAAGGATTATTCTTATTCATTGGCATTTTGAGGAAGATGATTGTTACTAGATCTGAAAAAGAACCAAAGACCTAAGATGTGTTCATCTCTTCAACTCTACTGCACTCAAAGACCACATTCTAATGCAAGTGTGAACCTAGATAACAACATAACTTTTTAATTTCTGAAAAAAGAAACCATAACCAAGTTTGAAGAGTATGTCAACTCATGAAATATGTTTTCATAAGTAATTTGAAACAATTATCTAGTTTATATTTCAAAATTAGATATTAGTGTCCTTTCTAAAGTGGTCCATTAATGCACAACTGGTCCACTAACCTATGAATCTACTAAGTGTACTGTAATGTCCTACCACCAGGAGCAGAACATATGAAATGGCCGCTGAACATCAAAAAATCATGTTTATTATGATGTAAATAAGTATATTTATTAAACTTATTTACAAAATCAGTTTTTCATTAATCTCCAAAGACACTGAGCTTCAATCCTATTAGAAACAGGAGTTGCTTAGGCCAGTCTAAACAGATAGATACAAAGATATTTTGGCCAGAAAACACCATATGGGTTCAAAAAGTATTCATGGAAGCCAATGACTTCAAATGTCTCCTGGGGCACCACACAAGTGTCTCCCCTGTACCATAAAGTAGTTCTACGTTGTTCGTAACTTCACCAGGCCTCAATAACCAGCCTCATGACCTCAACACTCCCACCATGAGCCTCGAAGGTTTCCAGGTCCTTTGGGAGGTTACCTCAAAGCTTTCCTCAGAGTATAACCTTTGGAGTAATTATTGTTAAAAACTCTGCGTCATACAAACTGGAAACTAACACAGTTTCGAAAATACTAGTCTAGGCAAAAGGTATTCTGTATATACAGGTAATTTTAAAGTAGCCCTTTAGATTTGCATCTCAGCCAGAGCCCCTCACACCTTTATGTAGTCGATAAGTAATATCAGCTTGCTTGAGGCTTTGATGCAAATGCTTGAAATGTTTAATATTGAATATTCCTTTTATAAATCATTGAATAGAACTTTAATTAATGATCATTGATGGGTTAAACCACCTAACTCCCTTTGTAGAGCATTACACATATGAACACTATATCACCCTTTTACTGAATATTGATAGTAGCATTTTACATAAAAAGAAAAGCTGGAAACACTTTTACTATTTCCACAGCAAAAGTCACTTAATATATTATTGATTCAAGAATTTCACTGTAACGTTACAGAGTACAGATTAAAGAAAACATTCCTCAAACAATTTTGAAAACTCATCCGTTCAATCTTACAATCATGCTCCCTAATACCCACAAAGTACATTTTCTAGAAGATACAGTAAATATATTTTTTCCATGGACCTTTTAGTCTCATATAGCCTCTACACCATGGCTAGACAAACTCCAGAATTGAGAGAAATACAGTTATTACACTGCATTCTGGGAACCTGGGCAGGGACATGCAAATGTGCCAACTAAAGTTTGCTCTTGAAATCCATAACTATTTTAAACATGGCTTCCTTTAAGCATATATACACACACATATTCACATACAGTGTTCATATACACACACTATATATATATATATATATATATATATATATATATATATATATATATAGTACATCTGTGGTCACATTTGAATGTCTAAAACGAGTAAAAAAACCTGCTTCCAGCTCAGAATTCCAAGAAAAACAGTTATTACACCCGATTCTGGGAAGCTGACCCAGGACATAAAAATGTGCCCACAAATATATATATATATATATATATATATATATATATATATATATATATATATATATATATATAGTCCAGTAATCTAGATGAATAATCTGAGTATTGCAGTACTGCCCCAGACTGCAAGAGAACCCGCCAAAGGCGACAGAATTCCAGGTTGAGTAACGATAGGAGCCAACACTGAATGGTTCAGTGCAACAGTAAAGTGGGGGGAATTTTACAAAAAGAAACATACAAGGAGGAAGTAAATATAATACTAGAATAGTTGTTTGTGTGTATCGCATTCTTGTCATGTAAGAATACTGTAGAGATCTATTCAGCGTTATGTTACGCTATCCTCACTACTGTACTTTTTGCATATGAGAAAACTGCTATCAAATATCGTGTCTACTGATATGTATGGTTATCTGCAATCTTTTTTAAATTAAAAATGCCATTTAAAACACATTTGTAAGGTGTCAATGCTATTATTGTGCATATAGATAAAATGAGACAACTGAAACATAGACCATATTACGCGCGGTGAAAAGACCCTGCATGTTGTAGGTATAATCGTCTTCACACAGTCAAAACAAATGTAATGCTTTTTTAATGTCAGTAAAGTCAACACACCATATAGATCAATGTCAGTAGTATAATGTTAGTCTGTATAGGTAGGTGTGAAAACATCTTAGGAGTTGGAGCCCAAACTCCTGAACATGTTACTGTTGGATTAGAACTATTTTCTTGAATAAAGTCTGAAGGAATGGATTAGAGTTTGGCAAATATAGGCCTCTATTCCATGGCTCTTGGAAGAATTGAGCTCCAGACAAACCCCCCTCAGTGCGAGTCAGTACATTTTACAGGCTTCTATTTTCCAGGAGCCACAGAATAGCTTGGGTACTTAGCTGTTCAGAACTTCCACAGATGTGGGTCAGTTGTCCTTTTACAGGAGCCATGCAATGGAGGCCTTGTTTATTTTCTTATGGGAGCAATGGAATGGAGGCCTTGGTTCTTTTCTTATGGGAGCAATGGAATGGAGGCCTTGGTTCTTTTCTTATGGGAGCAATGGAATGGAGGCCTTGGTTCTTTTCTTATGGGAGCAATGGAATGGAGGCCTTTGTTCTTTTCTTATGGGAACAATGGAATGGAGGCCTTTGTTCTTTTCTTATGGGATCAATGGAATGGAGGCCTTTGTTATTTTCTTATGGGATCAATGGAATGGAGGCTTTCGTTCTTTTCTAATGGGAGCAATGAAATGGAGGCCATAGTTGGTTCCTCCACTTGTCTGTATTTAGGATGCTTGATTATACTATGGAAAGCAAAGTCTTTCAGCAAAGGACGACATCATTTTCTGTTTTGTTTTGTTTTAATTCTTTTTTTATTAAAATACGGGAAAAAGTACAGAAAGTCCAAATATACATTTCAAACTTGCATCATTACATGAATATGAAAGGCTTTCCCCCACAATGTCTTATTTCCCTTCTATCATTTTTCTTTACAATTACAAAAAGCAGTAACAACCTAATGTTACTCATAAAACAAAAAAAGGAGGGGGGGGGGGGGAGAGAAGGTAGAGGTAATGAAGTTGTTTTTATCATTCTACGTCTTGCAGTTTAGACTTTACGTTATTATTCATTAATTCAGGCCCACCCTGAGAGTCCACAGGGCCCAGCAAGATGCCCATTTTCTTTAGTTCTTATCTAGATCTGCTGATACTGTGCTCATTGTGTATATGTGTTTAATTCCTCTCCAGACTTCCTCAAACGTGGGAGTATTTGTCTTCTAATTCTTTGCTACTACGCTTCTAGAGGCTAAGAAAATATTGTTTGATAAAAACTGCAGTATGGATGAGGAGTCCCAGTATTGCTTCTTCAGGTTTCTTGGGGATGCGTAAACCCAATATCTTTCTAAGATAGAGTATGTTACATCACAAATATGAGCAATTTTAGGGTAGTCCCAGAAAACATCTTAATGTGCCTAATGTATTACAGCCTCCAAAACAGTTACCATTCAGGCATGGGTTAGAAAGACAACACCATTTTTCTAATAATGTAGAAGAAAGACAACAAATTGGTCACAGAAAAATTCAGAACATGGAGTTTTAAAAATGAAAAAGCTTCCCCACAAGCTCCAGCATCTTTGTTGCACAGAGGGAGAATTTGGAAGGACATGGAGTAGTAGAGAGGAGTGAATGCTGGAAGCTCATTGATTGTATTTAATACTGTATGATATTCTATAGAGAATCCAAGATATTATATATTGGGACATGGAAGACATTTATTTATTTTTTAACATGGATTTAAGCATGCTTTACCCACTGCCAACACCTTTACACTCAACAAGCTGATGATACAGCATATGGTTAAATCGGGGTCCAACTACTTTCCAAGCAGAGGAATAGTTTACTCTGAGCTATATAGTGGGCCACAGGCTTCCCTAGTGGTTCAGTGGTTAGGTCTCAGTGCTTCCACTGCTGTCGGCCCGGGTTTGATTCCAAGTCAGGGAACCAAGAAGTCACACCAACCTGAAGCCAAGCAGGGTTGGGCCTGGTTATTACTGGGATGTGAGACCACCTAGGAATACCAAAAGCTGTATGCTGTGGTTCACTGGAGAAGGAACTGGCAACCCACTCCAGTATCACTGCCATGAATACCAAATGCATCAGCATGACCATGAATATTACAATGTTCTGGTGTTACGATCCATGAGGTCACGAAGAGTCAGAAACGACCGATCGATGCAACCCACTGCAAGAGTTAGTTAATAGCCCTCTGTAAAGAGCGTTCGATCGTTTACACATAAAATACCTAACTTTCATGCTTAACTATTTGCCAGATTTGTACTAACAACAAACTGCAATTACATGTATTTTTAGGTGTACTTTTCATTTATGCACTAACCAGGACCTTTGCGGTGTTAATTTGCATAGGATATTCATGGCGACTTCGTATACACAGAATTAATAGTAAAAATGTCTTATTATATGCCAATTGTGTAACATTAAATCGGTGATACTTATGTATCTGATTGCATATTATTCTATTTTACTCATGTAACCGATATGTACGTTGGCTTTCTTGTGCGCTATCTTATTTTTATAAATATGAATTTTTATATGTTGTGCTATTGGGGACAAATTTTCAGGTTGGGGTAATCAAATTGTAAAATGTCAATCATGTTATGCTGGATGTATAAAAGTATTAGGATCAGGAAATATTTCCTATTTGTACAAGGTAATTTAAAATTAATTATGGATAATATATTGTGTATGCGACGGTGTGATTGTTACTTGGTGTTTTCATTCCTTAAATGCATATGCAATAGATATGGAGCATAATCAACATGGCTCCATTGGTAAGTGGTCCCATACCAACTTTATATATCAAATAACATTTAAACTAATTTTGGTATTGTAAGACTCACAGATACACCTTTCTAGTGTGAGTTTGGATCATTCAGAAATATATATATTTTTAAATGTACAATTATGTTATGTTAAATAATGTATTTCTTTTTATATATTTGATCCTCTTGTTTAATTAAATGTATTAAAATATATAATGTTTGCAGAAAATAAAAAAAATGTGCTGGGGGGTGGTGTAGACACCCCCCCAGTAACTGAGATTTGCATATTGGATATCTCAGTTTTAATGAGATATCCAATATGCAGCACATGCGCATGCTGATTGGCTAAAGGAAAGGAAAGTGTCTGACATCATGTGACTTCCCACAGTAGGGCAGACTTCAGGCCTGAGCATGTCTGCACAATCCCCAGGCCAAAAAGAAACATTGTATAAGTTATGCTAATTTTCCCTGGGAATTTCAGGGGGTGTCAACATTGAGAGAAAACTCCTTGCAAAAGCAAGAAATTCAGCAAACTTCGGTTTAACCGTTTACTTTGGAATTTTTTTTCAGATATTATAAATTCTCCTCTATCAGATGCATTAATAACCCAGCTCACTTGCATATACCTTTAAGATAAAATACAATTTGATAAAAATGTACGTGTGATCATAAACATTTAACTTATTATTTAAAATGTATCCTAAATTAACACAAAAAGTGTGAGTTGTGTATGTAGAAATATAAGATGCCAGAATAGAACCAATAGTCCAGTCTAATCTGCATACTTTATCTACTTAAAAAGCTTTTGACTTTTTAATTATCAGGTTAATCGTGTGTCTAAATATATTATTTTGTGAATGTTGTATTTTTCAATTGTTATGTTTTTGGTACTTTTTATGAATTATGTATCATATCCCTTGTGTGTGTCAATGTGTATTTTTAGTTACATGTTTTATTATGTGTTTTGTATGTTTGTCCCCATTTAGTGACTGCTCAGTTATTATTATTATTATTATTATTATTATTAATAATAATAATAATAATAATATTTTCTGTATTTGTAGTGCACCAATATATTCGAAAAAAAGTATATTACTTTAATATACTTTAACATAGTACATATGTCTAGGAGGAGCTTCTGTTCTGAAGAGCTTGCAATCACTAAATTAAACCTCAGCCATCAACTAATGATCGCAGGAGATTTCTAGTAATATCTAGTGCAGTAGTATAGTATCCCTTTATTTAATATTTAGAATTTGAGTTAAAGGACTTTTTCTCTTGTTTCATAAAACTGTACGTCATGGGCAGTGGGAAAACCCATAAAATTTTCTCTGTAACAAAATAAACAGACGTAGACTATGCGCACACAACGCATATACATAGGTATCCAGCAGAAATATGCCCAGGGCATCGTCCATAGAGGAGTCCAATTTCTAAAGGGATGCGGAGCTGTGTCTAACATCGCCACCTGCTGGACAGATACAGTACTGTTTACTTTTATTTCAAAAGATTACTCCGTCCAAAACCCAAAGATCAAGATACTCGGAGGGGGACATGTGTCAATTCCCCCCTTGGAAAACAATTGTTGGTATGAATGAGTTTAGTATGAATGTGCTGCAAAGACTTATCAATGTATGTTTGATGCCTTGTAACATACATAAGACCCCCATGTAAAAAAGAGAGAATAAAATTTAGAGGGCTATAGTCTCGATTAGCAAAAACATAATTAAGTTTAATGAGTATTACAATTATTTCACACAATGTGAATAGAATGAATTCCCCCTCAAAAAGGAAAATGGCCTTTATGCAATACAAAAAATATAAGGCTATTTTATTCTTAAAGGAAATACATCTGAAAGGAAGTACAACCCATTATTTGAATAATTGTAATTATAAGATAAGAATAGATGCAACGTATAATAACAAATCTAGAGGGGTCTCAATTCTTTTTAATAATTGATTATATACCCAAGAAGAATTCTCAAAGATCGATCCAAATGGCAGATATATTATTTGGATTGGTAAATTGCAAAATAATAACCTTATTAAATATATATATATATATCATATTTCAATATGGTGTTAGATGCAGGGAAGGATAGAGTGGGAAATGTAAAAATAAAAACGGAATCTCAATTGATTAAAACATCTTACGAATTCTCCAAATTGATCAATGGTTTTGATCTTCTGGATGCATGGAGGGTACTACACCCGTTCGAGAGAGACTATACTTTCTTCTCGGGCCGGTTTAGTTCATACCCCAGACTTGACCATTTATTTGTAGATCTTCAATCCCTGAGAAGGGTAAAAGTGTCGAAATAAAGACATCAGTGTGGCCAGACCACTCGATGCTCATAATTATGATAAATGACACTATGGAAAGTCGAACCCCAAAAAAATGGAGAATAGGAGAATAGATCCCTCCTTATTTAAAGATCAGCTCTTCGTTAGAACATTAAAAGGAAGAGATATCCAATTTTTTTAAGATTAATCAAGATACGGTAAATTCTCCATCTATAACTTGGTGTGCCAATAAGGCCTTTGTGAGAGGTATAGTGATCTCTAAAGCATCAGAACAAAAAAAGATAAGAGGCAAATGTCTAAGGATCTTATATATTGAACTAGAAAAAAAATCAGTTCAAAATAAGATAAAGCCAAATAAGGAGTGCCAAAAATTAATTAATTCTTTAAATCTGCAGATTAAAAAAATATTACAAACACAAGTTGATAATCTCCTGTGGAAATATCAGATATCACATTTTGTCTTCTGGAGTAAAACAGGGACATTTTTGGCCAATAAGTCAAAAAAAAAAAAAAAAAAAAAAAATATATAAAACAGAATCTTAAGGCTGAAGGGCCTAGACAATAAAATATACTCTCTACTCAATAAAATTGCTAATATTTTTTATGAATTTCTATTTCAATTTGGAACAGGATCCTCTCTTTAGAAAACCAGACCTAGGGGATATTAACATTTTTTTAAGTCAAATAAAATTGCCTTCAATCACAGTGGAAGAACTCAAAAATCTTAACGAGGATATTAGCAGTGAGGAAATTTTAGATGATATAAAAAAAACGGGGAAAAAAATAAGGCACCAGGACCGGACGGTTTTGATCAATTATATTATCAAATATTCTCAAAAGAGATCTGCGATCACCTAGCTAATATGTACAATGAGATCAAAATAACAGGCAAATTAAGAGCAGAATTATCTAAAGCTAAAATAATAAATATCATAAAGAAGGGGAAAAACCCAGAACTTAGCACAAGCTATCGCCCAATCTACCTGATAAATGTAGATATAAAAATATATGCTAAAATACTGGCAAATAGACTAAACCTTATTATATCTAAATGAATACATCTAGATCAATCAGGTTTTGTCAAAGGAAGACAAGCTTCTGATAATATTAGACGTTTGGTCGATATCATGTCAATTGCAAAGATCTATCCTTGCTGGGCTTAGAGCCATGATGAAATTCTGGTTCAAAATCAGATTAAAAATACATTTAATACATTTCCCCTCCTTGGCTTCGCCTAGAGAAATTTTAAGAACTAAAGAGAACCAACAAACCCTTATATACTGGAAAAACAAGGGTATTAGTTATATAGGAGATATGTACTCAAAAGGTAAACTAATGGATCTAACCACATTACGAACCAAATTTAACATTAGTAAGACCTCATGGCTTGATTATGAAAGCTGATGTTGCTTTGGAAATTCAAACCAGTGAATGAAGACAGCCTATATAAATTGGAGATCCTGGCGATCAAGGAGGATGACTCCAAAATGATATCGAAATGTAGTAGGGCGATGTCCGATGAAGGTATTTTTATAAAATCGAGTGCTATTGTTGCATGGGAAGCGGAACTGGACTTGTCTTTTGAGCCCTCTTTCTGGTCTAATTCTTTCCAATTCGTAAAAAAATCAGCGATTAACACCTCCTACTTGGAGCTATATTTTAAAAAATTACACGAGGTGGTATTTCAGCCCCCAGTTTATGGGAAAACTAAATTTCCAACCAGATCACTTATGCTGGAAAGAATGTGGCAAGAAAGGCACTACATGTATGGTGGGAATGTGACAGGATCAATACACTATGGGTAAAATGCTTCTCAGAAATATCAAAGATCTGTAGGAAACATCTAATAGGTACCCCCCAGATGGCCCTATTTCATTTAGATATAGATACGGTAGCTCCACATGAAAAAAAAATATTTCTTCTATTCTCTTGAGTGTAAAAAACCTTCTAACAAAATATTGGAAGCAACCGATAATTCCCTCATGGAATGAAGTAGTAAATACAATAAAAATCAATCGGGAGATTATGAGGAAGAATTTTGAATTCAACCCTATAAATAAGGGCTTCTGTGCAAAATGGGATCAATACGTATTGTTAACACAAAGAGTACAGGAATAAATTCTAGTCTAAAAAAAAAAAAAGGGAAAAAAAGTGTTTGTAAAATGTATATTTTATATGTAAGAAATAATAAAAACATAATAAAAAAAAATATAAACCAATTCTTTATATATTATGTGACAATGTTTATTTAATTCATATATATAAATATATTTTTTTATAATAAAAAAGTTGTTTAAATGAATGGTCTTTCAGCTATTGTTTATAATTGTATAATTATGTATTGTGGTATATTTCTTATGTTGATCCTTATAGGGAACCAAAATAAAAGTAAAATTAAGATTTAAAAAAAAGATACTCTGAGAGAATTTGAAAATCACTAAGGAAAGGAAAGCATTTGAAATTATCACATCCTCCTATAACTAAGATACAGAATGTAAAGGACCACTGAAGCTTGAACCCATTTCTAGCACATAACCTAAACACCTAACTCTGCAGTCCATGAATTCACGGAGAGTCGGACACGACTGAGCAACGCATACCCACATAAATGTACAAAGACAATTATAAAAAATGTCAGGAGAACAGTACTTTAAATTTAAAGCCGTTTATATAAACATAAATTGTCTGAGGCAGATTGTAACTGTATATCGTGTGGCATTAGTAACCCGAAATACTTAAGTGACATCACAATGAACAGAATGAGAGTAATAAATCTGTGTCCATGTTCTCATTTTTAGTTCATTTACTACAATAATTTGGTAATCCAAATCTTGAGCGAGGCTGCCACCTAGTGGAAAATTAAAGTAAGACTTGATAGTGTTTGAAGTATAGCAATAGTTTTTGCAAATAAATTTACTGCTGTGATAATAATTTGCCTATTTAGAAAATCGTTCATTATTGCTTGAGGAATTATATAATAAACATTATATATATATATATATATATATATATATATATATATATATATATATATATATATATATATATATATATATAATCAGAATAAAGGGATCCTCCTTGGCAGTCCTCTACATTTTTAGATTGAAGTGACACAGGTTTTTATAGGTTGACTGTATTTAAAATAATCCTGAAATGGCATCTCCTATATTCCAAATACCTAAACCAAAGAGACATTGGTGTATTAAAGCAAAAACAAGCACTCAAGGTTTTATAAATGCCTCTTAAAGTTTCATCAGCAAGTAGAGAATCTCCATGTTGCAGCATGTATTTCACAAGGCCCAACCAATGACTCCATACTGGACCACACAGTCATGTGGTCATGCTGCTGTATATCCGATGCAATATGGAGATACACAGTTTACTCCTGAGCTTCTCACACTATCCCACCCTCTGTGGACTGCCCTACATGTCTAGAGGAGGGTGGGATACCAGCTAGAGGTGGGCAGAGAAAAAAAAAAGTAATATTTCACAAATCTGTAATTAGGCTGATATGATATTCATTATGCTGGTTGTAATTTATACTTTTAAAAGGGCCATGACTTGCAGCACCACTACAGTGTATCTTTAATAAATTTACAGGACGCCCCCACCCAAAAACATGTTTACATTTAATTTGCCCCAACTCCAACTAGAAGGCGAAATATTGCTAATCTTGCACCTATATTTTGTTCCTTTAGCACAACTTACTTATAAATACTAACAGTATGATTGAAATATGTTAAATCTGATCTTCTTTCCAGGATGTGCACATAATATTCAGATACCACCGACTGCAGCAAGAGAGGAGAACAGGGACCCAGCACCTTTACTTGTTTTATATCACTCACAGAGACACTGGTGGCTTTTTTTTTTTTTTTTTTTTTACCAAGAACCACCTAAAATCTGTTGCTCATCAGTTTTGAATTTTGTACTTTACTCTATAACATATATATTTATAGGCTCATATGTTATATATCATCTTCTGTGCTACTACTTGACGCATTTAAGTGCATCTTATTAATTATACTTCATACCGTTTTGCAATACAAGTCGTTCCACGGACTAATAAATATATCAGACCACTTTTGGTCGTCGGAAAACCACTAGGGGAAGGGTCTGGTGTAGAGATCACCTAACAGAGCACACTTAGGATGCTGATCACATTCCTTATTTAGCAAATAAGGCCTCCATTGCATGGGTCCTGTAGACAAGAATTTAAGTGAAGTTCACTCATATATCACTTCCAAGCTATCACACCACACACCTAAATCTAACCTCCAAGAAGCTCATAATGTCGCTAATATTGTAATTTCCGAGTGACTGTCCCATTGAAATTCTGAAAATCTCTTTCACAATGCTCCCACGGTCAGGTCTGAGCACTCGCAAAGACTATCGAGTACACTTCCAAGTGCTCATGATATAAAAAAAAAGTTCTTCAACCACCAATAAAGGCAGAAAAAGCACCTTCAAGAATGGTGAATTGCCACAACTAGCAAAACAATAGGCTTTTAAAAGAAAAATAAAGTATAGAAAACATGATGATAGCCAGAAATGTGGCATTCTAAACATATTATAGGCTAGTATGATGCGTGAAGTCTCCATACATCTGTGAACTTCACCATTGTCATCATCACAAATATAAACTGAAATTGGAGCTCTGTCAACACACAAGAGGTTAACACAAACTGTTAAAGCCACATGGAAATAAGCAGGTGGTGTAATGCATGGCCTATAAAAAGCACATCCATACCCACAACCACAGTCATTGCCATCATGGAGTTTGCTTATCTAAGAGCTGCTGCAAGTGGAATCGTACAACTGACACTCGAGAATGCTCGTAAAAACCCGAAGAGATTTGCCCGGGACTTGGACTATTTTACTAAATCCATTGTGTACTCTTAAGATATTTGTCCTAAGAGTGAATACCCAGTATCCGCAAGTAAAATGTTCTGGGACTGATGTGCTAGAACCTGGAGTTCTGGAAATAAAGCTCCCAGATTCTGAGTAAGGGTTTTCTCGGACGTTACAGGAGTCATGGAATGGAGGTCTTAGTTATTTAAATACCACAGCTAATTTTACATGTTGGCATTTCAAGTATTCATTCTAAAAAAAAAAAACTCCACTATTAACAGAGCTTGGATGAACTAATTGTATGAACATAGATGTGGTTATGTTATGGAAGCCTAAATATAAATAATCTAAATATTCTTTATCGTATTAGAATGCTTTTGTAGACTTAGCTGGAATATACCCAGAGTCTTCAGTGTTTTTTATTGTTCTGTTATGTTAAATAGGCAAGCATAGCTAGAATGAATGTCTAGATATGCCCCTAAGACTCTCCTGTGACAATCCAGGGGTAGGGGCTATTACTGCCCAGAGCCACCTGCTATAGACTACAGGTTAACTACCCACAAGGACCTGATATCTGGCTTCTGTATCAGTCAGGGCCTTTCTATTAGGAATCAGCACTTCCAGAAGTCTAAGTAACCTTCCTGTGGTAGTGACCAGGACAAGTTACTTGCAGAGTGGAGATAGGATCAGTATCACAGCCACCAGGAACACATAAGAGAACATACCATTTCTATATGTCTCAACAGTGACTGATTTATTTTTGGAAAGTCAACAATATTTATAGGGGTTAGATACAGTGGGGGTGTATACAACACAACAATGAAAGGGAGTGGAAGATAAACACAGGAGATTGACTCCAGATGGGGTCTAATAGTCTGGCATCCTTTCTGGCACCTGTGAACAATAGGCCTACCTCCAAATACACATAATGCTGGCTCCCTGTCTAGTGGTCCAGACCTCAAATAGAGTACATTAACTTTATCTGGCAAACAATGGGACAAACCAGATTACAATACAATGGAGGTGTTTATGTACATAGTCCAGTGGCTGGAGCCAAGCAGTCTGTCTTTTATGGTGGCTCAATGGGCTAAGATCCAGGAATCGGTAAAGGGGTGTGTGGTCCGTGATACCTCCCCTCACTTTCAGAGCTTTAAGTGTTCTTTAAAAACCCACCTATTCAAAAATGCCTATCACCTATAGTCCCTCAGACCTACAACCCATACAATGTATAAATATCACCTGTCCTGCAGGCTCAGTCTTCACCAGGATACACAGCCACCTCCTCCACCCTGACCATCATTTTATCTCCACTACTCCTTTTCTAAATCATTTTCTTTAGAATGCAAGCTCTGACTGCTGGGGTCCCTACTCCTCCTGTTTTTATTTAAACTATAAGGTTACGTATCACATGCTCACTGAAGTCTGTGCATTTTCACCTAGTGTTGCATTAAATATTGTCAATTATATAGAAAGACTATTATTAACAACAACAACAACAACAACAACAACAACAACAAGAAGAAGAAGAAGAAATCACAAATAGTATTATAGAAAGTTTAGAATTTCGCAATTTTATAATTGCACATAAAATTTAAATAAAATCCAATAGAGATACAGGTGGAGAAGTATTACTGCCACAGATACATTTAGAAGTTAAAACATTTAGATACATACCAATCTCTTGCATATATGGCCAATTAAATTCACTGAAATAGTCCATTAGTAATGGACGCTTGGGCAGACCCCACACCAATGTGTGTATACGATCAAAGTGCCACATGTGAGCAATGACCAGATGTTATGTGTGTGGTGGAGCCCACTGGCCCATGGCCACACACAGAAGCAGTACTGACACTGGCACAAATGAGCCATAGATAGTATGTCATTTAAACCGATATTCCAATAGCCCTTGGCTAAATAAAACAAATATCATATTGTGTTCCCTGTAACTTTATTGTATTTACAATATTAGACACATTGCAATACATATGAGCAAGTAACCAAAAAGAAGAGTTAAAAGTTTTTAACCGATTGTTTTTCAGTTGGTATTTACCTGGAAAAGATTGATGTCCTTTGACTTCGGTCAGGTTTGGCGTCTGTATCATCACATTCCTCCTCATCCTCCTTTATATCAGACTCCGGCACCAGAGCGTCTTGTTGATCCGCCATCTAAATAATCAGAGAAAACAGGTTAGGTTAAAGGAAATATGGAATTCATTGATGTGATACAGAATCAAACAGAGCTGAAAACAAAGTGAAAAGAAACGGTTTGAATCACATATAATAGTTTTCATTGGCGGCGGGAGGTCACACACTATGTGATGCGCATGAGCAATGTGCGGAGAGAGAGAAGAGAAGAGAAGAGAGAGAATAAACTCTTAAAAGCTTTACAGGGTTTGCATTGTCTCATATTAACCAATCAGTGGCAACTTCCTGCAACATGCTGTTTGGGAGAGGTCACTGACAGACTAATGTCAAACAGCACTTCACAGTATATTCATGAACTGCATGAGCTACAGAGGCCAGACCCAAACAAATTGTATTATTTTTGGTAGAGAAACAGAGCTTATAAGCAAAATAAAAATAAGGTCCATATAAGTAAATACATACTGTATATAGGTATATTATAATCCTAGTGAAATCCAGTAACCTTCCATGCCCCAATCCTATGAATTGTTGAGGTCTCTCACACTAATGCTAAAGGGAGGCCTGTGATAAAGGTCTACATAAGTCACAGAGGTCCTGGAAGGTCAGTGGCAGTGGCCTCCCAGGCTGAAACACTCAGTCTGCTTGTCTGACGTGCAGTCAAAAACAATTTCCCCAATGTTATCAATCAATCAGTTAGATTACATCCCCTACTCTTATGACGCACTCCAACTGCAAATTAGCATAGGGAGTCACAGAAACCCTCCCAAATATTTCTGGAATGATTTACTATATAGAGACAAATGGCTAATACAATGTATAGACCGTTTTGTAATACCCTTTAAAATGTTGTTGGGGTTACAGTGTCACTATAATTTTCTTATTGAACCACTGGTAACACAAAATAAAACCCTAGGGTCATAATATAACTCTGTTGTGTTAAAGCATTAAGAACATGCACAAGTGTCCAGGATTAACATGGATTAATCGAACATATTTATCTTTTTATGTATATTTTAGATTTTATTTTACAGTAACAGTTACTGTTTATACTTCTTGTTTATAAGCCCATATCATACAGTGATTATCAGAGAACATGTCAGGACACACACGTGTGCCACAGGGAAGGGAAGCAAAGAGAGATGAGTAAGAGGAAATGAGAAAGGTCACTTGAGGGAAACTATTAAATGCTGCAGCATTACCTTAAACATCACTCCAGGAGAAAAGCTCACAAGTCCTGAAAGGACTATAAATTACAAGTGTATATACTCTCAGTTGTAATAGTACATTTCTCAGTTCGTCCCTTTTGGAGGTTTAAATATCTAAAGAACCCCAAATTAATAAGTGCACAAGAGTGTGCACAAGAGTGTGCTTGTCATTTGTGGTTCTTTCAGAACCTGCAAGGCCTAGGAAGCTCCAAACATCAGCCAGAAATAGTCTCAATAAATGCAAGTTCTGTCCTGTCAAACATGCAGCCTTCAATGCATCATATAAGCATCCATGGTCCAACAGAGGCATCAAAATGTTTTTTTTCCCTAATTAACAGCTAGCTTTATGCAATTTCCCTGCCTAATTATGCTTTTAGACTCATAATTGTCAACCATATTTTATTTTATCATACATGCTACATTAACTAGTTTATAGAAAAATCTGCAATAAAAAAAGAAGTTATAAATTCAAGCATTTTCACATAATAATTGGCATATATAAAGATTATACACGTTTTGGACACAGTCACTTCTTCCCAATGAATTATTTTTTGATTTCCTGAAGGTCGTTGTAGACATAAATATAGAACATGACCTGTGAAAGGCCCAGTGGGTATGTCCGTATAACCCTTTGGGCATAACTTACTCCCTGAATAATTTGTTAGGCACAAACACTTCCTAAGCCCTCTAATTAAATAATTAGACACAACCACTTGTTGGGGGAATACTGGCCACAGCATTTATTGGTTAACCCAAATTCACATAATAATAACAATGCCATTTATTTAAATATACATAAAGAGAGGGGAGGAGCCTGACGACCGAGTACACTCTGCGCCCTGACCCTCGTCCAGGGCCTACCGTGATGGAGCATCCGTACCCCCGTAGGGTAGGATCACCCCCACTTTACCACTGTCCCGGCGACTCCCCTCACCACCGCAACGGAGAAGGCCGCAGACTACCTTTGCGGCATACGACTCCCCCCAAAAACGCCATGGCCAGCCGACTACCTCCCTAGCCCCAGTCATCAAAATTCCATCGAGTATGTAAGGGCATCCGCCCCCCCGAGCCACATACAGGCCACTGCCCAGCATGTCTAATGTGGGCCCGCCCGCACTTAACCCCTCTTAGAACTACCTTTCTTTGGATTGGATTATACACCGAGCAGGGAAACCTATCCGCGTACTGCTGTTTCACCCCTTACAGGCTAAGTGCCCGGCATAAGAAAGGATAACGGGCTGACCCGACCATGTGCATAAAAAACCCACTAGCTCAAAACCAGGACAAATTAGCGGGGCCCACAGTCACCCCGGGTCACCTGGTGCTGTCCCACTACATTTATAAAAGCTAGCTGCTCCTATTGCCTTGTACTCGATATAATACTGGTGCTAACGATGACGCACTAGAACACCCTTGTCGAATCGAAACTGCATACCACCCACGGGCACCCTACTGTGACTAGGGCATTGTACTAACCTTAGCCTAGGACTCATGGGCTTCTGCCGAAACTAAACATCCCCTAACTGTGTGTCAGCCCATTGGCAACTGCCATGCGTGCTTATTCAGGTAGAGGGTGACCGCAACTGACTGACCCTTTTGTGGGACCTTATTAACATGGTACATGACAATTAAATTGTTGCTAATTAATCCACAACGGCCTCATCTAATATAATATTGTTGTGGGGATCTGGGAGTGTCCAGAGCACAAGAATGGTTACTACCTAAGGAGTAGGAAAGATATTTTATGCTCCTATCCCTAACAGTAATTTACATCTTTATTGCTTATGTCTGCTACAATGCACGGCTTTTCTGCAAAACAAACTGGGTAATATACCAGTGGAAGAACCTATCCTGATACACCGAAACTAAACTAACCCTAACTGCGTGTCGCCACCTTGGCAACTGCCGTGCCCGCATATTTTAAATTGCCATGGTACATACCAGGTAGACACCTCGGCGTAATACGGACGACCTGACTAAACCAGACCGATAGGCCTAACCCAACATACAGAGCCGAAATTCTAAAGGGAGACCCGATCCCTCTACGGTGGCTTGGGATACTTTAGTAAGACACAGATACTTAAATGAAGGACCACGATAATGAACAGACCCACACGCAAGACAAACAAACGCATACACAAATATAGCCACACGCACATACGAATATATATATATATATATATAAAAAATTACACACATAAACATACATACACGCATGTAACATATACATACCCATATAATACGCAACCCATACCCACATACATATATATATATATATAATATTTAAAATATATATAAATAAACACCCATAACTACCCATACAATTCACATAATAATAACACCATATTTGTGAAATATGGTACACATATATATATATATATATATATATATATATATATATCTACCGTTTAATTATGGCGGCATATAGCCCTGACACCAAAACCTATGAAAGCGGGGGATTACTCCCCTCCTAGATGTAGGACTGATATATAAAATCTCCATCCAGGGTGACTAAGACCAGCAGACATGACAGAAGGATTAACCTAACCAAGCAATAGACCTAAACTCCCGATGCCATGCCAGGGCCCATCTAATATTATATAAAATGCTCTGACAGTGAATGGGATTATGATGAAGGGGCAGACTAACCGTCCCCAGGTCAATTGGTGGGAGAAACAGATCCGCTTGTCCAACCTAGAGCTAACAACCTGACTTGACCCATTAACAAAAACCTGCCTATATATGATCCTGCAAACTCTGCCATAAACAAGATAAAATGCAGGTTTAACTGCGTATTTATGAAATAAAGCCTTAAGGCTGCCAGCCTAAGAAGTATGTACTACCTTCTCAAGTTAACTGATGTAATGTATATCATTGGGAAGTTGCTTACTACACAAAGAGAATACCACAACATGAGCTCTGGCTACAGGCTGCAATGCAACCTGCATGCACAGAGGAAATCCACTTACTCCTGCAGCCACGTGTGGGCACCGGCGGCAGCCTGGGCCGAGAAAACCCTTTTCAGGAAACCAAAACCACCCTTCATCCTCACAGGGTAGGTGAGCATGAAGTACGGGGCCCGCAACCCGGAGGCCGCACTCACAGGACCCCTGTGAGGCTCTCAGGTAGGCCTAGCCAGATTGAGGCTCTGTAGGGCCAGGAGCCATATATCCTAACCCACCATATATCTCCCTTCCACTTTGGGGGTACGAAATGGGACTAGCAGCCGCGCAGAGGAAGACCGCACCCCTGGCATCGCCGGCACTCCTTGCAGCAAGCTCTCCACTGGTTGACTAAATCAATCAGAGAGACCACGCTGCGCAGGGGAGAGCGGGACCGGCGATCCCATTGCTCATGCCCCCAGCACCAGCACTACCCTAATGTCTCCATAGGAGCACATTCCGGGAAGTGGCTGACCGACAGCCACATCTAATGGGGGCGTATTTTTTTTCTCTAAGTCGCAATTTCCTTTTGTAAGTGTTACGGGCCGTATTTTTTTTTTTATGCGATTTTTTGAAAGTGCTACAGGTATCGCACCAGCGCAGTAAGCGCCTTCGGCGCTCCCTGCCTAATTGCTACGGGGTCGTAGGGATGAGTGCCTCTTGCGCTCATCTCCACCAGCGCAAGGAGCGCCTATGGTGCTCCTTGCCAGGCCGCAAATGCGGTTGCTGTGGGCTCGCTTCGTGAACCCGCAGTTTGCCTGTTGCGTTACCAACAGATTTTGGCAAGCCTGTGCTGCTTAGAACTACAAATGTGATTACAGTGGAACCTCTATATTCATCTGCCCCTAAATTAGCCAAATCCAATATTAGTAACAAGAAGAAAATGCTCCTATATTCATTCAAAAATCAAATATTAGTCACAAAATATAAAAAAACAGGACGACATTGGACAAAATGGAGTGCTAGTGAATCATTGGGAGACGGACAAAAAAAAAAAAAGACAGATCCCCAGAATTGGAGTTGATGAGCAGCAAAGGGATTATTGTTTAGCTTCTGCCATAATCGCTCATCGGTAAAGTTCTGTTTTTTAGTCAGATTTATTCCAATTTTAGTGAATTCCTATGGAAAAAATGATTATATATTAATCTGATTCGGTCCGTCCCTCAGGAACAGATTCATGATAATATAGAGGTTCCTCCAGGGGCGGCGTGTGCATAGGGGCAAATGGGCAACTGCCCCCCATAAAATATTAATCACTTTAATATTGTATTTTAAATTTATATAGATAATAAAATGTTATTATATCTGTATATCAGCTTTCATGTATATCAGCTTTCATGTCTTCTTTCATATGTTTTTGTTGAAAACATGCATCTATCACTTTAAATAAACCCTTTGTGTGCCTTTCCCTAGTGCTGCACTGCTGTAGATCATGTGGTCTTACTCAACCTGGCTGAGTCTACATTCACTCTGCTAGGAATTGTATAAATGTTTCCTTTCTGACAGCATCAACCAATCAGTGCTGTAGGCTGTCAGGTTCTCTGACAGTTCTCTCTGAACGCCCCCAAGCCTATAGAGGCTCAATGTTATAATATGACATCAGTAAGGCTTTATAATAAGCCATTATTTCAAACCCTCCCCATTCTGTTCCGACTCTTTTCACGGACTGATCCTCATCCTCCCGCGATTAACTACCCAAGACCCATAAACCAAGTAAGTTTGCACAGGCAGTGATACTGGAGTTTTAGAACCCAGATTAGAACAAAGGTCAACAGTTGTGGAAGCACAGAGCCCTAACCCACTGCACCACCAGCAACACCCCAATTATTATACAGTGCCTTGCAAAAGAATTCAGCCCCCTTGACCTTTTACCTATTTTGTTACATTACAGCCTTAAGTTCAATGTTTTGTTAATCTGAATTTTATGTGATGGATCAGAACACAATAGTCTAAGTTGGTGAAGTGAAATGAGAAAAATATATACATAAAACTCTTTTTTAGAAATAGAAAACAGAAAATTGGCATGTGCGTATGTATTCACCCCCTTTGTTATGAAGCCCATAAAAAGCTCTGGTGACAACCTTCAGAAGTCACATAATTAGTGAAATGAACCTGAAATCAAACCTGTGTGCAATCTAAGTGTCACATGATCTGTCATTACATATACACACCTTTTTTGAAAGGCCCCAGAGGCTGCAACACCTATGCAAGATGCACCACTAACCAAACACTGCCATGAAGACCAAGGAACTCTCCAAACAAGGGACAATGTTGTTGAGAAGTACAAGTCAGGGTTAGGTTATAAAAACATATCCAAATATTTGATGATCCCCAGGAGCACCATCAAATCTATCACAACCAAATGGAAAGAACATGGCACAACAGTAAACCTGCCAAGAGACGGCCGCCCACAAAAACTCACGGACCTGGCAAGAAGGGCATTAATCAGAGAGACAGCACAGAGACCTAAGGTAACCCTGGAGGAGCTGCAGTTCCACAGCAGAAACTGGAGTATCTGTACATAAGGCGTACACTCCATAGAGTGGCCAGAAGAAAGTCACTACCTTCATCAAAAAACAAAAATGGCACGTTTTGAGTTTGTGAAAAGGCATGTGGGAGACTCCCAAAATGTATGGCGGAAAGTGCTCTGGTCCAACGAGACGAAAATTGAACTTTTCAGCCTTTAAAGAAAACGCTATGTCTGGCGCAAACCCAACACATCACATCATCCAAAGGCCACCATGCCCATGGTGGCAGCATCATGCTGTGGGAAGGTTTTTCAGCAGCCGGGACTGGGAAACTGGTCAGAGTTGAGGGCAAGATGGATGGTGCTAAATACAGGGATATTCTTAAGCAAAACCTGTACCACTCGGTGCGTGATTTGAGGCTAGGGCGGAGGTTCACCTTCCAGCAGGACAATGACCCTAAACACACTGCTAAAGCAACACTTGGGTGGTTTAAGTGGAAACATGTAAATGTGTTGGAATGGTGCAAAAGGTGGCTCTAGAAAGTATTGACTTTAGGGAAGTGAATAGTTATGCACATTGACGTTTTCCGTTATTTTGTCCTATTTGTTGTTTGCTTCACAATAAAAAAAAACACAACATCTTCAATGTTGTGGGCATGTTCTGTAAATTAAATTATGCACATTTTCAAACAATCCATGTTAATTCCAGGTTGTGAGGCAACAAAATACGAAAAATGCCAAGGGGGTGAATACTTTTGCAATGCACTGTATATACAGTGGATATAAAAAGTCTACACACCCCTGTTAAAGTGTCAGGTTTCTGTGCTGTAAAAAAATGAGACAAAGATAAATCATTTCCACCTTTAATGTGACCTATAAACTGAACAACTCAATTGAAAAACAAACTGAAATATTTTAGGTAGAGGGAAGAAAAAATATAAAAATAAAATAATATGGTTGCATAAGTCTGCACACCCTCTTATAACTGGGGATGTAGTTGTGTTCAGAATGAAGCAATCACATTCCAAATCGTGTTAAATAGGAGTCAGCATACACCTGCCATCATTTAAAGTGCCTCTGATTAACCCCAAATAAAGATCAGCTGCTCTAGTTGGTCTTTCCTCAAATGTTCTTAGTCACATCCCACAGCAAAAGCCATGGTCCACAGAGAGCTTCCAAAGCATCAGAGGGATCTCATTGTTAAAAAGGTATCAGTCAGGAGAAGGGTACAAAAGAATTTCCAAGGCATTAGATATACCATGGAACACAGTGAAGACAGTCATCATCAAGTGGAGAAAATATGGCACAACAGTGACATTACCAAGAACTGGAGCTCCCTCCAAAATTGATGAAAAGATGAGAAGAAAACTGGTCTGAGAGGCTACCAAGAGGCCTACAGCAACATTAAAGGAGCTGCAGGAATATCTGGCAAGTACTGGCTGTGTGGTACATGTGACAACAATCTCCCGTATTCTTCATATGTCTGGGCTATGGGGTAGAGTGGCAAGACGAAAGCCTTTTCTTACGAAGAAAAACATCCAAGCCAGGCTATATTTTGTAAAAACACATCTGAAGTCTCCCAAAAGCATGTGGGAAAAGGTGTTATGGTCTGATGAAACGAAGGTTGAACTTTTTGGCCATAATTCCAAAAGATATGTTTGGCGCAAAAACAACACTGCACATCACCAAAAGAACACCATACCCACAGTGAAGCATGGTGGTGGCAGCATCATGCTTTGGGGCTGTTTTTCTTCAGCTGGAACTGGGGCCTTAGTTAAGATAGAGGGAATTATGAACAGTTCCAAATACCAGTCAATATTGGCACAAAACCTTCAGGCTTCTGCTAGAAAGCTGAACATGAAGGGGAACTTCATCTTTCAGCATGACAACGACCCAAAGCATACATCCAAATCAACAAAGGAATGGCTTCACCCGAAGATTAAAGTTTTGGAATGGCCCAGCCAGAGCCCAGACCTGAATCCAATTTAAAATCTGTGGGGTTATGACGAGATCAGTCTCGTCACTGCGAATTGGAGGAGCCTGGTTGCCCGAATTCTACCTTTTGATTACGGCCCATGTTGATACGCTTGATTTTCCCCCTACAAAGACATGGAAGCCATGCTTCATTTGGTCAGAAAGGACTATGATCTATCTTTTGAACCACTGGACCAATTTATATGTTTTGGACATATGGTGGTTATATTTGGAGTATGCTGATCCTGAAAATGTAAGTTATGTGAATGTGATGCATACTTTTAAAGTTATGAATAATGTGGAAAATGTGTAGAAATGTATTACAGATTCTGACCTCCCCCCATCTATGAGTGGTGAGTCACTAAGGCCAGATGGTTGAGAGCAAAGGTTATCTACATGCACAACAGGGGAGATAGCAGAACAAAGAGTTTCCAGACATACAGGCTCCATAACCCCATGGGGTCTACAGGTTTGCCCCCACAGGTCCAGGCAGCCACACCTAGTGGGTGGACCTGGGATGAGTCTCATGTTTCCCACGGTGTGACGCTATGTGATTGGCCAGAGGCCATTAGGGGCTGACCTCAGGTAGCCCCTCCCTCTACTGTGTATGTGAAATGGTTTAATATGTCTTGTAATTAATAAAGAAGGGAGTTTACTGCTTGACCCTCAAACACAGAGCTTATGTCTCGTTGTTGGGGGGATTCATGGTATGCTGTTACAGACTGATTGCCAGGAGTGTAAGCATCTTGGGGTGCTTTTCCTGTTCATCTGCTAGCAGCTATTCGTGAGGTTCCAGTTCCAGGCTTGGAGCATTTTCCCCTTTTATCCAGTTTGGGGGAATGGGTGTCCTGCAGTAGCTGTCCCTATATCACTGGACGGGCAGATCAACTAAAACGGCCTTGGCACCCCCTTATATGTGTGGGGGTACCGTTACATCTGGTGGCAAGCGGCGAGATTGTTCCCACAGCCAGAAGGACAGCTACAGGAGACACCATTTCGTGGATTTACAAGTTGGGGGCAACGCATGTCCCAGTACAGCGACCCTAAAAGCAGCAGAACGGAACCAGCAGTGCTATACGAGGATGAGGACCTGGATGGCCGGGATGCTTCAAGGAAAGGCATCTGGTGCCAGGCCCTGGATAATGTACAATACCAGCGGGGTGAGAGTCTCCCCAGTGAAGAGCAGCGGTTGCAGAAGCAAGTGGCCCTGGTCATGCCCTTCCTGGGAGAGCAGCCCCTGGAGGAATGGGTGGAGGAACTCAAGCCCAGTGCATGGCAGGAGCTATGGCTGGAGGATGCCTACCAGGCTCTCTGGTGGTATATGGCACAATATATACCCTGGACAGCCGAGCATGATAAGCCAGAGGGAGAGGAGTTTGATGGTCCTGGGTTGTTATGGCAGTCATTTGGAGATCCTGTCTTCGGGAGCCCTGCGCAGACCAGACTTCAGGACATTTTCTATGAAAGGGAGGCTAGGCATGACTGGGATGACCCCCATGAGGTAGAGCAAGACCTGGGTCACCTAGCCACCCTCGAGTGGGGACTAGAGCAAGACTACCGAGACCTCTTCTACTCCATTGGGAAGGCTCAGCAGGACAACAAGGTGAGAGACCCAGATCCAGACCCCTTCAGCTGGGAAGATATTGTAGAGTTTTACTGGGGAGGAACCCCAGGCGTCAGGTGGAGATAGGACTGAGTTCTCTCCACCAGCCCTGCAGGGATGCTGGGTAGTCAGCCCAGATCCCCAGCGGCAGGCTGAGTTACAGGGGGCATAGACAGCTGGTCCTGTCCCCCAGCGGCAGATTCATATGCAGGGAATTGGGAGCTCAGACTCTATTCTCCAGCAACAGGGCTGTTTAGCCAAAGGGGAGACAGTCGATCTCCCCCTACAGCTGCAGAGCTATGTATCCAAAGGGGAGACAGTCGGTCTCCCCCTGAAGCAACCAGGGCAGAGTACCGCTGGTCTCTGCCCACTCAGCAACCCACCAAGGCAGCTTACCAGTACCCCACCCAGCCGTGGTGAGGCACCTGGACAGGTTTCTCCTCTACTCAGGTGTAGTAACCAGTTATTGTGGGTGGGCTGTACTGCTGATTGTGTTTTGTGGGTGGGCTGCTGGACTAACCAGAGCACTGACCAGCAGAAGGTCAGATACTCTGTTAGTCTGTTTGGAAAAGGGGAGAGATGTGACAAGATCAGTCTCATCACTGCGAATTGGAGGAGCCTGGTTGCCCGAATTCTACCTTTTGATTACGGCCCATGTTGATACGCTTGATTTCCCCCCTACAAAGACATGGAAGCCATGCTTCATTTGGTCAGAAAGGACTATGATCTATCTTTTGAACCACTGGACCAATTTATATGATTTGGACATATGGTTGTATTTGGAGTATGCTGATTCTGAAAATGTAAGTTATGTGAATGTGATGCATACTTTTAAAGTTATGAATAATGTGGAAAAATGTGTAGAAATGTGTTACAGATTCTGACCACCCCCCATCTATGAGTGGCGAGTCACTAAGGCCAGATGGTTGAGAGCAAAGGTTATCTACATGCACAACAGGGGAGATAGCAAAACAAAGAGAGTTTCCAGACATACAGGCTCCATAACCCCATGGGGTCTACAGGTTTGCCCCCACAGGTCCAGGCAGCCACACCTAGTGGGCGGACGTGGGAGGAGTCTCATGTTTCCCACGGTGTGACGCTATGTGATTGGCCAGAGGCCATTAGGGGCTGACCTCAGGTAGCCCCTCCCTCTACTGTGTATGTGAAATGGTTTAATATGTCTTGTAATTAATAAAGAAGGGAGTTTACTGCTTGACCCTCAAACACAGAGCTTATGTCTCGTTGCTGGGGGGATTCATGGTATGCCGTTACAGACTGACTGCCAGGAGTGTAAGCATCTTGGGGTGCTTTTCCTGTTCACCTGCTAGCAGCTATTCGTGAGGTTCCAGTTCCATGCTTGGAGCATTTTCCAGTTGTATCCAGTTTGGGGGAATGGGTGTCCTGCAGTAGCTATCCCTATATCACTGGACGGGCAGATCAACTAAAACGGCCTTGGCACCCCCTCATATGTGTGGGGGTACCGTTACAGGGGTGATCTGAAGAGGGCTGTGCACAGGAGATGCCTTTGCAATCTGACAGATTTGGAGTGTTTTTGCAAAGAAGAGTGGCCAAATCTTGCCAAGTCAAAATGTGCCATGCTGATAGCCTCATACCCAAAAGACTGAGGGCTGTAATAAAATCAAAAGGTGCTTCAACAAAGTATTAGTTTAAGGGTGTGCATACTTATGCAACCATATTATTTTATTTTTATATTTTTTCTTCCTCTACCTAAAAGATTTCAGTTTGTTTTTCAATTGAGTTGTACAGTTTATAGGTCACATTAAAGGTGGAAAAAGTTCTGAAATAATTGATCTTTGTCTCATTGTTTTACAGCACAGAAACCTGACATTTTAACAGGGGTGTGTAGACTTTTTATATCCACTGTATACACCCATGGCATGGATGGTGCCTATATGGTCCTGCTTGGTGTAATGTGGGTTTTTAAGGTCCTGTTGGTGCTTATATAGTACAGCTTGTTTTTTTATGTACAGTTTTGGTCTATATAGTCCCGCTTGCTATTAAGGTTTTAAAGGTCCAGTTGGGGCCTATATGGTTCCGCCTGGTGTAATGTGGGTTTTTAAGGTCCGGTTTGGGCCTATATAGTCCCATTTACTATTTTAAGGTTTTAAAGATCCGGTTGGAGCCTTTATAGTCCTGCTTGGTGTAATGTGAATTTTTACGGTTCGGTTGGGGCCTATATAGTCCCGCTTGGTTTAATGTGGGTTTTTAAGGTCCAGTTTGGGCCTATATAGTCCCGCTCGGAGTAATGTGGGTTAATAGGGTCTGGTTGGGGCCCTATATAGTCCCACTTGGTATTTTAAAGTTTTTTTTAGGTACGGTTTGGGCCTATATAATCCCGCTTGGTATTATAAGGTTTTAAAGGTCCGTTTGGGGCGTATATGGTATGCTTGGTGTAATGTGGGATTTTAAGGCCAGTTTGGGCCTATATAGTCCTGCATGGTATGATGTGGGTATTTAGGTACGGTTTTGGGCCTGTATAGACCTGCATGGTATAATGTGGGGTTTTAGGTTTGGTTTGAGCCTATATAGACGTGCATGTATAATGTGGGTTTTTAGGTACTGTTTGGGCCAATAGAGAACTGTATGGTATTTTAAGTTTTTTTAGGTACTCTGGGGCCCTATATAGACCAGCATGGTATAGTGATGGATATTAGGTACCTATCTAGGTGATAAAGGGGACAGTGGGGTGGAAGGGGTGATGCCCTCCAGGCTCAAATGGATACTACTGTGATGGCTGAAAGTGAGGAGGAACTAAATGATCTACTGATGAGGGTAAAAAGAAGAGAGTGCAAAATCTGGCCTGCTGCTCAATGTTAAAAAGATGAAGATCATTGCAGACGGCAATCTCAGTTCCTGGCAAAATGATGGGGAAAAAGTGGAGGCAGTGACAGCTTTAAATTTCCTGGATTCCAAGATCTCTTCAGATGGTGACAAGCTATTAAGAAGTAAAAGATATTACAACAAAAGGCTGCATAGTTAGAACTATGGTATTCTCAGTAGTGATATACGGATGTGAGAGCTGGACCATAAAGACGTCTGAACGTCTGATTTGTGGTGTTGGAGAAAACTGCTGAGAGTTCCTTGGACTGCAAGAAGATCCAATCAATATTACAAGAAATGAAGGCAAACTGTTCACCAGAAGGTTTGATCATGAGGCTAAAGCTCAAATATTTTGTCCAGATCATGAGAAGACAGGAATCCCTAGAGAAGACTGTGATGCTGGGAAATATTGAAGGCACGCGAAGAAGGGGACGACAGAGGAGGAGATGGATAGATGAGGTCATTGAAGCAATGAACATGAAGCTTGATGGAGCTCAGAGGGTAGTGGTTGAAGATGTGCCTGATGTGCTGCAGTCCATAAAGTCACAAAGAGTTGGACACGTCTAAAACGACAATATACAGTAATTCAATTTTGACTGATAAGCTTTAGAAAGATGCATGTCTCATTTAGAAGAAGTCGAAAGCAGAAGTGATTAGATCTATACACCAGTGGTCTAGGAAAAAAAAGGCCATGATCATCTAGACCAAATTATGCAGCTATTTTAACAGATGTGCCTAACATCAAATAAAAAACATAATATAATTTATTAAAAATGACACTGTTTGGAATCCATGCTGACCTAGTCTAATCTAATACAAAAAGTCTATTTCTACAAGAAGTCCATATACTACCGAAGACAACATATTTTTGTCAATATGAGCCTTTCTGTACAACGGACACAGATTTGTATTCTGATTATTTGAAAGGAGCAGGAACCACTAAGACTACAGCTGGGATTTTAATCTGTGATTTATGAGAAAGCTGCTGTAAGGATAGTATTGGGTATGGCATTAAGGGCAGTGCAATATTCTTGAGATAAATAAAGGGATATCTTGAGCATTTTACACCCAGAATACAAATAATGTTAGAGACTTAAAAAAATAAAGGATAACAAAGTAAACAGACTAGGCAATCAATCAAGTTGTTCTGGCCACGTCAGATTCTATATCTATTCCATCTAGAAGTTTTTCAAAACAGTCAGTAAGAATTGAGACTTATCCCTCCAAAGGACTTTACTAGGAGGACCACACACCAGGTTTAATCATCTATCCTGACACACAAGCACCAGCAGAGATAAAATACCCCTCTAGTAAGAGTTAAAGAATATATCATTCCAGTGGTAATTTTATCTCACACAATTTAGCCTCTTTTTAAACTTCATGTTCCAATCCTGGATTGTTTATATATGTTTTTAATACGCCGTTGTTACCCCATTTCAATAAAGTTACCTATTTTTTACAAACATTTGTCCTAAAATATGTTCATATATTAATGATTAATTACCTCAACTAAAAAAGAAAAAAAGCACAAAGTGTTATTTATTGCACAATTCTTTTGCAGATTCTGAACTAAAGATAAGTAAAGAAAATACTTTTCCCAAGAGCTGTGATGCCATTTATTTCAACACAACATAGCGCTTAGTCATGAGGTTAAACAGGTAAGATCTGATAACTTCCTTTAGTCTCTCCTAAATGTGAGCTCATCTTAATTATTTACAGTTGATAGCGCCATCACCTCAAGAGCTGGATTAATATAAATCAAATGTCGAACTTCTGTATCCATTTTAATGCACGTAAAATAGTTAATTACAACCAACTGTAATTATGTTTCTAAAATTAATGGGAACTTTTCTTTAACACTTTAAAGGGATTTGGAAATTTCCTGGATTTTAATACATAACATATATAGTTCTCAGCAGCGCGATCTTGCCAAAATCTGTTGTTAACGCAATGTTAAAACTTCAGGCTTGCAAAGTGAGCCTGCTGCAACTGCGGCCCTTGCAAAGCGAGGGCCGCGTTTGCAACCAGGCAAGGAGCGCCAAAGGCACTCCTTGCGCTGGTGGAGATGAGCGCCATAGGCGCTCATCTCTACGACCCGTAGGGCTTAGGCAGGGAGCTGCGAACTCGCTCACTGCGCTGGTGGAGATGAGCACCATAGGCGCCGATCCCTATGACCCCGCATGACTTGCGCATCATACCTACAACCCGCGGAACTACACATCTACACAAAACTCAAATACACAATTCACAGTGCGAGACCCGTTGCACTTTGAAAAAAATCTCCTATAAAAAAAAATTACAGCCCGTAACACTTAAAAAAAGGAAAGAAATACGAGCTGCAAAATATACGAACTTAACAGCCCCACTAAGCACA
This sequence comes from Discoglossus pictus, assembly GCA_027410445.1. Lineage (NCBI taxonomy): Eukaryota > Metazoa > Chordata > Amphibia > Anura > Alytidae > Discoglossus > Discoglossus pictus. The sequence goes on from CM050171.1 coordinate 112,561,764, forward strand.
GCGAAAAACACGAAAAACATGCAAAATACAAACTAAAATAAAAAAACACACACAAGGGGGGACAGCCAAGACATCTGGGAATTAGGTTACACGCCAAATTAAATCAAATTTAAAGACTTTTGCCACCTCGAAAATCCCCTAAGCGAGAGAAAAAATGTCCGTAGAAGAAAACGAGGCTACACGACCTCTAAGCACGCAAAACACCGCCAAGCATACGACTTTTACATAGACCCAGTCGACCTACTAAATACACTATCAGGAAGGAGGCAAAATGCTCCACACCCGCCTAACACATACACAATCGCAGCCATTTTACAACACTAACTACAAACTAATAACATTACCATTACAGAATGTGGAAATACACAGCTAAACAAACGGCTTCCCCTCGCGCACACAGCCTATTTACGCTACACACTGCACACATTGCTGACACTTACACCTCAGCTCAACAACAGTGCAAATCTACATTGAATGCTGCAGGAACATCAAAACAGATTGTTAGCTCTTCAGCACAATGCTTCCTGCATATATTAATTACAAATAGGTAAAGTATATTCATTTATAATTTTAGTAATTAATTAACATTACAAAATACATAGAAAAAAAAAACAGACGACAGAATCACAATAAGCACTAAAGGTGCTCAGCCCTCGCCTCACAAGGAGCGCCAACAGTGTTTAGAGGAGCACAACTACACCAGGGGAGAGGCTCGCAATGCGAGCCAAAAGGCCATCAGCGCAAACCTTGCAATGAGCGCCAAAGGAGCTCTGACAACCGAAAATACATTAACCAAGAGGCTCGCAATGTGCGCCAAAGGTGCTCAGCGTGAGGCTCGCAATGAGCGCCGAAGGTACTCACACAACCAAAAGACTTACTTTGTGTAGCAAACAGCATTACCTGCCGTCATTTTTTGATGGGCAAGTCGCTAGTATATAATACACCTTTGTTTTTATTTACTTTTATGTATTTTATTTTATTAAGAATCTCTTATAAGCGCTGTTATTACTGCCTAAAATCAAACAAATAGATATGGGTCTGGCCACTGCAGTGTATGCAGACACAGATTCTGCTGAAGTTGCTGTGCTGCGTCTCATACAAACCAATCAGTGACCATCTCTTAGCAATGTGATACTCCCTGATAGGCTAGAACACTACAATGCACATCTAGCCCTGCTGCAACGGACAGACCCATACAGGAACTATTTGCTTGATTTTAGGCAGTAAAAACAGAGTTTATGATCACTTCTTGATGAAATAAAGGGCCCTTTACTGTTATGAGAACGCAGGCACACAACCAGCAGAGGTGGTAGCAGTGGCGGTAAGCATCCGTTCGATGTTGCTACCAAGATTTTGCTGCTGATGTCATAGCTTTAGGGTAAGGGTGTAAATTGTAAACAATCTCAGCAGCGCTTACAAACTGTGTACAATTTCAGCAGCGCCATCTAGCAGCTCCTTGCTGCAACTGCTGCTGCCACTCACAACAGGAAAGATCCAAGTAAAGTACATAAAAGTAAATAGATACACCGGGATATTACAAAACTGGTAAAATCCAGGGACCTTCTTTATCACTTTAAAAAGTTCCAGTTTTGCACTGTAGAGCCGTACTTCCCCTTTAAGAGTAGTGTTTTGCCTTTTTTTAGTTTACTTTTGCTTTACCACTTCTAACCTCCACTATATAATCTCTATGTGATATAACTTTACCACAAATTATCGACACAAACCACAGAACAACTTCTTTTAGTCGCTCATGTCACTCAGCATTTTGCTATCAAGTCCTGTCCATTCTTATTCCAACTCATATAACACACGGCTAAACTCTCACTAAGCATCATTATTAGATATTAAAAACACTCCCACTATCACTGGTAAGAAATAAATGAAGATTATTATTTACGCAATCTCAGATAACCGGTACCTGTTTATGTTCCTGAGACCCATATATAAAAAACATCTCAAGAACACGTAAAGAACAAATAATGACTCCATTGCAATAACATCCTGGTATTCCATGTAGAACAATCAGTAGATGCTCTATCATCCGAGGGTCCGACCTGTCCATGTACCATTTATCCACTTACCCTGAATACTGATTCTTCTATGTTCTACTTCTGGCATTCAATTGATATACAATTAACCTATGTTTATTTAAAAACAGTTTTCTTGATCATATTATGTTATCTCTTATGAATACTAACTAAATTTGGCATATTTTATTAATATTGTGGACATTTTAAATGAATTTTAAGTAATTTATGGTTGTACTAAGTATACAGTAAATAAATAATACAGTTGTGTTCCCATTTGGACGTATAAAAAAATAAATTTTTAGACTTCCAAATTCCCTATTTATTTATTTAGTATATATATATATATATATATATATATGTATATATATGTATATATATATATATATATATATATATATATATATATTTATATTGTATGGTGGAGGGCTTCTTTCACTCTTTTGCCCACCATAAGCTAAATGATGATGTTGTATGTGTGTGTATATATATATATATATATATATATATATATATATATATATATATATATATATATATATAATCACATATATAGTTGTGAGCAGGCGAGCCAGCCAGAGCTGTTGCTCACACTTGCGGGCTCGCGAAGCAAGGGCCGCGCGAGGGCCTCAGTTGCTGGCATGGAGCGCCGAAGGCGCTCCTTGCCAGCAACTGCGACCCTCGCAAACTTTACGTTGTAACACCAAATAGCATTAGCTCACTTACAATTTCATTGCCGGGCAAATACAATTTTTGACGGGCAATTCGCTAGTATATATATAGTCCCCGGGTTCCAAATGAGATGCGTTCCTGAGAATGTCTTTAGGTCGGATATGAATTTAACTTGAATCCCTGATGAATAATAAATAATAATGATGATGATGATGATGATGATGATAGCAACAATACCATAATGGCTAATATGTGGTAATAACACACTGTAACACTGTAGTAGTAGTAATAATAATAATAATAATAATAATAATAATAATAATAATAATAATAATAATACCCCCATACTGTAATAATAAGTTACAGAAACTTTTGTGCTCTTTTTTTTTTCAATCCAATCAAACAGAGCATAAAAACAAACTCATACAAAGCCCGATCTTAAGTCGTCTCTGAATTTCTAATAAATTATATATATATATATATATATATATATATATATATATATATATATATATATATATATCGTACACAGGCTGCTATTAACCCTCTCACTGGCTGAGGGGCCGGTAACCCATTGCTCTGTGGTGCATTGCTGGCCCCTCGGCCAAAGAACAACATGCTGTAAAGAAAGAATTAAAACCTCCATTCCTAATTATGGATTAATGCAATCAGAGCCCCCTCTACAATACAAAGTGTTACAATGTTACCATTCGGTGTACGCTGTCCTCCTTTGTCCGGCTGTTTGTCAAACGAAACAAAGTTTCATTCTGTAACTCCCGCCCTTCAAGGAAGTGAAAAAGAGCAGCCTCCCCCACCCAGACACTTTAACCAAACTTTATTGTACTGGAAATAGCAGCTAGTCCTGACAGGAAGATACCTCCGAGAGAATATGAGGTTCCTGTTATTACCAGGCTCAGTAAAATAGTGACTCACTAGTCATGTAAATTTACCACAAAAAAGTTCAGAATAGAAAAAAGAAAAAAATTACAAGAAATTTTCACCAAGTTAATTTATATACAGTATATTGTTGTTGTATAGTCGTTCAGTCGCGTCCGACTCTCCGTGACCATATGGGCTGCAGCACTCCAGTAACATCTGTCAGTCACTGCCCCCATGAGCTCCAGTAAGTTCATGTTCATTGCTTCAGTGACCTCATCTATCCATCTCCGCCTCGGTCGTCCCCTTCTTCTTGTGCATTCAGTCTTTCCCAGCATCAGAGTCTTCTCCAGGGAATCCTGCTGTCTCATGATATAGCCAAAATATTTGAGCTTCAGCCTCATGATCATACCTTCTAGTGAACAGTTTGTCTTGATTTCCTGAAGTATTGACTGCTTGGATCTTCTTGCAGTCCAAGGAACTGAAAGTAGTTTACGCCAGCCCCACAATTCAAAGGCGTCAATTCAATATAGATAGATAGATAGATAGAGACTAACATAGATAAATAGATAGATAGATAGATAGATAGATAGATAGATAGAGACTAACAGATAGATAGATAGATAGAGACTAACATAGATAGATAGATAGATAGATAGATAGATAGAGACTAAGATAGATAGATAGATAGATAGAGACTAAGATAGATAGATAGATAGATAGATAGATAGATAGATAGATAGATAGATAGATAGAGACTGACATAGATAGATAGATAGATAGATAGATAGATAGATAGATAGATAGATAGATAGATAGAGACTGACATAGATAGATAGATAGATAGATAGATAGATAGATAGATAGATAGATAGATAGATAGATAGATAGATAGATAGAGACTGACATAGATAGATAGATAGATAGATAGATAGATAGATAGATAGAGACTGACATAGATAGATAGAACCTTTCATGTTTTGTTCCCACCAGCAGTGACATGCAGCAGCCAGTAGGTGGAACGAAGATTGCTCACCAAGACTGTTCAATTTGTTCTTAGGGTTAGATTTAAGGGTTAGGATTTAGAGTTAGGGTAGTGGCAGATGATAAGCTTTACATAGTAAAGTAGTGGTGTGCTCAATCAGACAGACGCACACAGGAGATCCCACAAACTTTCTAGTGCTTTAATCTTTTTTCATGCAGAAAACAACGTTTGTAATGTTTAAAAAGTGTCCTTTAAATGGTCACTGCAATAGACAGCTGTGGTCAAATGTGTTCCTATACATGTTTTTTTTTTTTTAATAATCAATCTTGATATTGAATGAAATGTTTTAGAAAGTAAAAAAAGTAAATACAAACTTCACATTTTTAGCTTTTATAGAAGATTATTCCATATTGTATGGATCTATTTTCTTTTCTCAGTTGAATTTCCTGCTACTTTCTCAGGACAGTCATCTTAAACTAACAAGCTTTCTTAGACCCTTTGAAAAGCACTGGTAGTTTTTGATGCCACATTCCTATCTTCAGATATAAGCTACCTTTGCATCCGAAGTGTTCTCACACCTCTGGGTGTAGATTAATAGCAGAAAATAAAAATGGTAGATTCCACTGCAGCATAATTGCGTATGAAAAGCTAAAAATCAAACACTGATTTTTTTTTTTATATATATATAGTACATTAAAATAGTATATTCTAAATATAGGCTTACAGTGGTCTTTTAAAGTGAACAGATAAAATCCCAGTTATTGCAGTTATTATGAGAGTTTTCCAGTATGTTAAAGGGGTATGGAAGTTTCCTGGATGTTACTTGGTACATAATATATCTGTATATCTGTGTTATTTACTTTTATTAAGAAGGGATTATAAGCTATGTTATTATTACCTTAAGTCAAACAAATAGTCTCTATATGGGTCCGCCCTCTGCAGCTTACAAACACACAGACTCTGCTGTACTGACTGTGCTGTGTCTCATACAAACCAATCAGTGAACATCTCTCTGCAACATGCAGCTGAGACGTGGTCCCTAATAGGCTAGGACACTACACAGGACATCTAGTCCTACAAAATGTTTGCAGACCCAGACAGGGACTAGTAGTTATATTTTAGGTAATAAAATCAGAGCTTATAAGCACTTCTTAATAAAATAAGGTAAATAAAAGTAAATAGATACACAGAGATATTATATATCTAGTAAAGTCCAGGAACCTTCCATGTCCCTTTAAGACCAGGGACCAGTCATTTCCATCACAACCCCCTCCTAGCTCTTTGTATAGTGAGCTTCCTCTTCAGTCATAGAGCTCATCATTTCCACAACAAATGCCGCATTATTATTTATTATAGCCAAGTCTCCAGCATTACTAATACTATTCCTGTTCCCTTTATCAGGGGTGCAGCAAAACTTCTTTCTACTGGGAAGTCCCAATTAGCACACATGACAGGGCAAACTGGTGTTATAGGGCCAATGGGCAGAAAAAAGCTTATATTCATAAGTCATTTTCAGAATAACTGAATATTCATGTTCTGGATAACTGAGTTAAACTTGGGAGCAAGAGATCAAAAAGTGTCGGTATACGACTATCTTCATAACATGGGACAAGCTGCTGTTGCTGAAGTGGTTTAATCATTCAGTCGTGTTCGACTCTCCATGACCCTATGGATCACGGCGCTCTAGGCACATCTTGTCTCATATCCATAAGGTTTTAAATACCAGAGTTGGTTGCCAGTTCCTTCTCCAGTGAGCAGTGATTTGTCTGACCTCTCTGCTATGACCTGCCTATTGTGGGTGACCCTCATGGCATAGCTCACATCTTCATTGAAGTACACAAGCCCCTACGCCATGACATAATAGTGATTCAGAAGGGGACTATAGTGGCCCTCAATATGGAAAAGCACAATAAGAGAAGTTAACTTGCATATTCACCTTTTAGTAATCTATGAATCAAACAAGTAGTAATTTTAATTTTCAGCTAACAGAGCCATCTCTGTACTGAACATTATTCAGCTCTAGAGTCAAAGGCCCTCATTCAATTGCGATTCGGCCAATTGAATAGGGCTCTAAATAAGCACATAACATATTTTTTTAAAGAAGTTTTTAGTTAGTAAACGTCTATCCAAAAGCAAAGTTTTCACTAACTAAAAACTTCTTTAAAAAAAATATGCTATGTGCTTTTTTAGAGCCCTATTCAATTGGCCAAATCGCAATTGAATGAGGCCACTATGTTTTTAAATACTGTCATTGTGTGGCCTTTAGGTGAAATATTATTGCCCCAGGGAGCAATTATCGGGGACTCCCTGCCCAGATGAAACTGTATTCGAAAAACTACTCTCTCGTGGTTCTCATCATACCTCCAAGATCGAACATTTAGCGTCTCCTTCTCCGGCACCTCTTCTCCTCACCCTCTCAGTCCTAGGCCCCCTCCTATTCTCCATCAATACATACACACTTGGTATCCTAATATAATGTTTTGGATTTCAGTATCATCTCTATGCAGATAACACTCAACCTCTCAGCACCAGATCTACCCCCTCTTATCTAGCACTTGTTTCCAACTGCCTCTCAAGCATATCCTCCTGGATGTCTGCCCACTATCCAAACTCAACATGTCAAAGACTGAGCTCTTTGTCTTCCCACCCTCTATTTTAGCCCCTCACATCTCTCTCACTGTCGACAGCGCAATCATCACTCCCAACTCCCAAGCCCGTTGTCTTGGGGTTCTACTGGACCCCGCTCTGTCTTTCATTCCACACATACAGTCACTAACAAAATCCTGCCTTGTTCGTCTAAAAAATATTTCCAAAATACCTCACACAAGACACAACTAAGATTTTAATAGACTCTCTCATCATATCTCGTCTTGACTACTGCAACTCTCTCCTTGCTGCCCTCGCCACCACCCGTCTATCCCCCCTTCCATCCATAGTGAATGCCTCCACTAGACTCATCTACCGCACCAAACGATCATTGTCTGCAGCACCTCTATGTCCATCACCCCACTGGCTTCCTGTAGACTCCAGAATAAAATTTAAAATAATGACCCTAACTTACAAAGCCCTCAACAACAGTGCAACCCTTTATATCTCTACTCTCATCTCCAAATACTCCCCCACTCTACCTCTTTGTTCTACAAACAACCTTCTTCTTTCCACCTCTTGTATGACTTCCTGTCATTCCCACCTTCAGGACTTTTCTTGTACTGCCCCTATTCTCTGGAACTCTTTGCCTCGCTCCACTAGACTATCTCCCTGCCTCAAAATCTTCAAATTCTCATAAAAAATCCATCTGTTTAAAGAAGCCTACCAACTTCCACCCTAACATTCACAACAGTTCTCTCACCCTCCTGTACCACAGCCAAAACCTTTAGATTGTGTTTGTGAGTTTTCTATCCTGCAAGGTGCTTTGGGGGAAGCGCTATGGACAATTTTCTCTAAACTCAAAGACAGGGCCTTGATGGTAAACCATGTATAACGATATGGAATATTTTGCCACGTTACAAACAATAATAATAATCAGAAATTACCAGAGGGTCATCTATTGTATATCATTTATCACATATATAGTTGTGAGCATGCGAGCCGTTGCAACTCTTGCGGGCTCGCGTAGCGAGCCCGCGGCCGCCGCGAAGCGCTCCATGCCAGCAACTGAGGCCCTCGCGAGGCCCCTTCATGCCAGCAACTGAACGCCGCCAAAAAATTACGATACACATTAAGGCCAAAGGCGCTCCATGCCAGCAACTGAGGCCCTCGCGAGGCCCCTCCATGCCAGCAACTGAGCGCCGCAAAAAAGTACGAGACACGTTACGGCCAATTACGACCTCGCAAAAATCGTCCTCAACCCGCGGACATGAAAAAAGGAAAAACACAATAAATACACTCAACACATACATAAAAAGCTTACCTACAGCAAGAGGGAGTATCCAGGACCTCAAAAAATGAAGTTACACCTCAAATTAACTCAAAATAAAAGAGTTTAGACACAAAAAAATTCTCTAAGCGAGAGAAAAATTGGCCGCTGAACAAAACGAAAACGAGGTGTAACGGAGTTGGAACATGAATCCAATATCTCCGCTGGTATACGGTAAAATATCCAAGAAGCACTACAGTCTCACCATCCCCAACCTCCCATATTGGACGACACTCAACAGGGAGTCAAAGAATACTGTCTTTATTTTGTTATGTGCAGAAATATATATACACATCTCTTCCCACAGGCAATACCCACCCCTATAGTTGGCCACACAATACACATAGAGAGAACAATAGGTGGGTCACACCTCCCTGAGGCTACCTGGCTACTTTGATACAATCAGACATTGATTAGATCATCCTTCCCTTTGTTCTTATGTCTCACAATAAAAACACGTTATACAATAGACTTCCTTATCTTATGAGGAGTCTCTGTAATCGGATTATCTATTAGCCTAGTAGCTGTAATATTCTGAGCCAATATATTCTGTAGAACATAAACCAACATATCTACAGTATAGCAATGTGATCATATTTTAACCAAGAATTAAATAACCATAAAACAGGGTAAAACAGTGATGGGTTCCGTTACACGAGGCTACAGCACTCTAAACACTCAAAACACCACAAGAAACTCGCAAAACACCACATAACAGCTACGTATATTCCGCCACAGCCGCATACCACACATTAGCCGCCATTTTAGAACAATAACTTATACAATGCGGAAGTACACAGCCACGCTAACGGTTTTGTCTTGCGCACGCACACTATTACACTGCACACATTCATGACGCTTACACAGCAGCTCCACACCACTAATGCTCCAGCAACATCAAAACACATTGACAGCTCTTCAACACAATAATTCCTGCATATATTACTTCAAAATAGGAAAAGTATATTCATTTATTAATCTATTAGTTATTTTATTCTTATACATCAAACACCATTAGCTCACTTACAATTTCATGCCCGTCATTGGTTGACGGGCAATTCGCTAGTCACCTATATAATTGTCAGCAGTGCGGCTTGCCAAAAGCCGTTGCTAACTCTGAGGCCCTTGCAAAACCCATTACAAACTCGCAAAAATACGACCTTAGCGCCCGAACACTGCGCACATAAAAACATTAAAAACACAATAAATACACACAACAAACACATTAAAAACTTACCCACAGCAAGGGGGGCCACCCAGGACCTCTGCAAGTGAAGTTACACCTCAATTTAAGTACAAATTCAAGAGTTTAGACACCCGAACATCGCCTAAGCGAGAGATAAAATGGCTGCCGAAAAAAAAGAAACCGAGGCTACAGGACCCTAAACACACAAACCACCATGAAAGATTCTCTGTTTTTAATATTATTCAAATTACATAATTCTCTATTTGCTTGTTTAACAATAGTTTAATTAACAAGTGCTTAAAAGCTCTGTTTTTACTCATTGAAACCTTCCAAACAGTCCCTGCAAAGGTCTACCTGCTGTAACTCATGTACACAGTGTGTCTACAGTACTAGATGTACTAGCTAATGATTAGCTGTATCTCAGCAATCTGTTACTAAAATGCTGCTGAGTTAGCCTTACATTGGCTAGTACAACAATTACTATAGACACATTGTATACATTAACTACATGGGGCAGACCTCTGCAGAGACTATTTGGAAGATTTCGATGAGTAAAAACAGAGCTTTTAAGCACTTGTTAATTAAACTTAGGTAGTTTATTTTAGTATTATAAACAAGGAAACACAGTGCCCCTTTAATGGTACAGCTTTCCTGTATAGATTAATATCAACATATTTTCATTTTATTGTATTTGAAATAAGTTTTGAGATCAAATGTACATTAAAAACGGCTTGTTTTCGCACTATCTCTGGTCTGGACTAGGACAAAATAAGCAGTTGCCTATTTTCAGCTTTATTCTTTGCCACAAAAATGATCGAATTTTGAGTTCAGTAGAAAATCAGCAGTTTCAGTGTAAGTTTTCCCATATAAGATACATTTTTGTAATGATAAGAAATTGAAAAGTTGTTTATAATGTTTGCTAGATGAGAAGCTGGATTATTACTATGTGATTTTATATAGTTATATATATGGCTAAGCATATAGAGTGAGAGGGCTATATAAGATTAATTTTAATTCCCAAATGCTGGAAGTATTATATTACTATATAAGCCACATAGATTAAATAGAAAGGAAAGTCGCGCAGCTATTTGTATACATATTAGAGCTTGCACACATCATATGTCAGTCACTGGATAGCTGGGCAGTGACACGCTTAATCCATTCTCTTCTTATGACAACATGTGTTCCTGAGTCACTGTCAGACTAAGCAGGGAGACCATGAGGGTCATTTCTTAAGCTTGGATAATGACAACATAGCCTTGGCTTGTGTCAGTACATCTCTGTGTACATTGTAATGGCTGGTATATATTATACTGAACTATATGCCAACTGATACAACATGTGCAGGACATAAACTGGCATATATTCACATTATCTCACCATGAGGTACCCCCTAGAAATAGATGTAATCATTCTATGTGCAGTTATATATTTATAGCACAATACTATATATTGTATTGTACTGCTGTGTCAGTCACTGGATTTATATAGATTTGAACTTTTCAAGCATTCGTAATAATATATCCAGAAAGAAAAATGTTATAGTTTTTAGTCTCATACTGGACACCTTTGTTTTACAGATATATATTTTACTTTTATGGTTCATGGCAGTTACCTCGTATAGTAATGACTAGTAACTTGCCCGTCTTAAATGACGGTGTCAAATGTTATGTTCAATTGTCTGTGCTGTCTCTCTCTGTGTTGTCTCTGAACTCCCTCTGTCTCTCTCTGTGCACCCTCTTCCTCTCTCTGTGCACCGTCTTCGGGTGACCTCTCTCTCTTTGTCAGCCTTCTGTCTCTCTGTGCGCTGTCTCTCTCTCTGCACGCAGTCTCTCTCTGTGCACCCTTTCTCTCAGTGTGCCCTATATGTGTGTGTTCTCTCTCTGTGCCCTCTGTCTCTCTGTGCGCTCTCTCTGCATTCCCCCTCCCTTTCTCTCTCTCTTCCTACCTCTCTATCTCTCCCTCCCTCCCTCTCTGCCTCCTTCCCTCACTCTCTCCCCTCCATCCCTCTCTCTCTGCCTCCCTCTCTCTCTTCCTCACTCTCTCTCTCTCTCTCCCTCTCAGTCTCCCTCCTTCTCTCCACCTCCCTTTCTATCTCCCACCCTCTCTCTCTCTTCCTCTCTCTCTGTCCCCTCCTCCTCTTTCTCCCTTTCTCACTCCCTCCCCCATCCCTTTATTTCTCCCTTGGTCTATCTATCCCTCTCTCTCTCTCCCTGGCTCTCTGTCTCCCTCCTTCTCTATGCCTCCCTTTCTATCTCCCACCCTCCCTCTCTCTCTCTCTCTTCCTCTCTCTCTGTCCCCTTCCCCTCTCTTCCTTTCTCTCTCCCTCCCCTCCCTCTTTCTCTCTCCCTCCCTGTCCTCCCTCTTTCTCTCTCTCTCCCCCTCCCTCCCTCTCTCTCCGTCTCCCTTCCTCTGTCTCCCTCCTTCTCTCCGCCTCCCTCCTTCTCTCCGCCTCCCTTTCTCCCACCCTCCCTCTCTCTCTTCCTCTCTCTGTCCCCTTCCCTCATCCCCCTCCCCCTCTCTCTCCCCCCTTTCTTTCTCCCTCCCTCTCTCCACTCCCCCTTTTTGTCTCTCCCCCACCCTTTCTCTCTCCATCCGTCCCCTTCCCTCTCTCTCTCCATTTCTCTGCTTCCTCTCTCTCTCTGTCCCCTTCCATCTCTCTCCCCCTCTCTCTCTCCTTCCCTTTCTTTCTCCCTTTGTCTCTCTCCCCCTTTCTATCTCTCTCTCTCTCCTTCTCTCTGACTTTCTCCCCCTCCCTCTTTCTCTCTCTTCCTCTGTCCCCCTTCTTCCATCTCTCTCTCCGCTCCCCCCAACTTTATCTCTCTCTCCCCATCCCATTCTCTCTCTCTTTTTCTCTCTCCCCCCTCCCGCAGCTTATAATAATAATAATAATAATAATAATAATAATGGTTGCAAGACCTATAGTCTCCTACTGAGTATAATAAATCAGTACAGTCCCATGATTTAATAGCTAAAAAATGAATAAAAGAAACACCATAAATCCAAGTAATAAAGTACTATAATACAATAATTTGTCACCTGCTACTTCTGTGCAGACTATTTGGGAGATTCACCAAAAATGAGGTCCTAAAGACTGCCACAAAATCTCCACTCACTTTCTTGTATCACTTATATAGAGCCTCATTCAAATATGATTCAGCCAATTGAATAGGGCTCTATATAAGCACAGAGCATCTTTTTTTACAGAAGTTTTTAGTTAGTGAACTTCTATCCAAAAGCAAAGTCTTCACTAACTAAAAACTTCTGTAAAAGTATGCTCTGTGCTTATATAGAGCCCTATTCAATTGGCCAAATCACATTTGAATGAGGCCCTTAGTAACTGTGCAGGAAGCGAGAATGATGCGTTTACCGCAGAATAGTCCTAATGGAACAAAGTCTACTTGTGGTGAATAACAAATTATAAAATTAGTTATAATTATGGGAATAGGAGCTTGAAAGAAGTTCAGGTCAATCTATTGGATAACTGCAGTCCGTTGAGCAGAAATACTTTAATGAATACTGTGATCTTTGGTAATGTTAGTGTAGTCACTTAGAGCCTCATTCAATTTGGGGCTTGCAACTCTATTGCAGATGGCTAAATGCCTGCGATTGAGTTGCGGGCTCCATTTGGTCAACAATTGTGATGCTATTCAATTGGCTGGACAAGAGTTGCCAGTCCCGAAAATTGAAACCACATGCCCTCGGACGTAGCATTTCCGAGCTTGAACATGTTACGGGAGCAAGCCTGTGACTCCCGATGCAGAAACAGCCAATGGAAACAGAGATCGTTATCATGTCCAACCTCCAAGCCCGTAACTTGTAAGTGAAGGCCGTAGGACTTTGAAATCCAGCCTCCATTTTTCAAAGTCCTACGGGCTTCAACCTCTAAGACCGTAGGACTTTGAAATCCAACCTCTATTTTTCAAAGTTCTACGGGCTTCAACCTCCAAGCCCGTAGGACTTTGAAATCCAACCTCTATTTTTCAAAGTCCTACGGGCTTGGAGGTTGAAGCCCGTAGGACTTCACATTGATTGCTGTGATCGATATAACACGAAAATTGTACATTAAAGTATTGGAGGATGTTGTGCTATTAATTCTAAGACCTAACATCACTTTCACTCTTAATATAAGTACAGTATTGCTTTTTTATTTGCTTTTAAAAGTGCTCCGATTTTCCAAGTCCTCCTTTGTACCATTAACTTGTGGTTACATATTTGCCATTTGCGGGCTTGACGGAGTGGTTAGCGAGGGGAAATCTGAGCAACTGAATAGCGATTTGTGATTTTAGCCTTGCAACATTGAAAGGGTTTGGAGGGCATTAACTTACGATTTTTTTAAATCGCTATAAATCGCAGCTCGGAGCCCCTCAATCGGAGCATTAGTGCTGTGGAGCTGCTGTGTAAGCGTGATGAATGTGTGCAGTGTAATTGTGTGCGTGCGCGAGACCAAACCGTTAGCGTAGCTGTGTACTTCCGCATTAAAATGGAGTCAAATGTGTGGTATGCATCTGTAGCACAATATCCGTAGGTGTTTTGTGGTGTTTTGCGTGTTTCTTGTGGTGTTTTGCGTGTTTAGAGTGCTGTAGCCTCGTTTTCGTTTTGTTCAACAGCCATTTTTTCTCTCGCTTACAAATTTTTTTAAGTGTCTAAACTCTTTTATTTTGAGTTAAATGAAGGTGTAACTCCATTTTTTGAGGTCCTGGATGCTCCCTCTTGCTGTAGGTAAGCTTTTTATGTATGTGTTGTATTTATTGTGTTTTTCATTTTTTCATGTCCGAGGGTTGCGGACGATTTTTGCGAGTCCGTAATGGGTGTTAACGTGTCTTGTATGTTGTTTGCGTTGTGACGCAAAGCGAGGGCCGCGGGCTCACTACTATATATGTGATAGATCACCTTTGAGTTGAGGTATCAGGACATTATATCCAATACTATTAGATAATACACATTATTATGTGATACCCACTATTATCTTTATAGTATAGGCACTATTATCATTATAATCACCTGTAGGCTCTTTCAGATGTTGTATCTGGACCTTATATCCAATATTATTAGATAATACACATTATAGCCACTATTATCATTATAGTATAGGCACTATTATCACTATAATCACCTGCAGGCTCTCTTTCAGCTGAGGTATCAGCATCTTATACCTCTGCACCGGGTCAAAGTCCTGCTGCTGCTGGGGCAGCCCCTGGTTCAGTCCCCCACCTCCAGCCCCGGGCCCCAGAGCTTGCAGGTTAGGGCCTGCGCTCATCTGAGGAGCCTGCGAGTGGTTCATGGGAGCTACCATTACGGACCGCTTTCTGTACAAAAAGCAGGAGCGAGCGGATTGGAGGAAAGGAAAGGCGGGGACAGGCTGATAGGTAGACCGGGATGTCAGTCAGGGAATGGGCGGGATCAATGACGCTAGAAGAAAAGGTGGGGAGAATAATGCTTGCTTACTATAGGCGGAAGAGAGATGTCAGTTATAGTTTTAGGGTGGGGCTGCAGTGAAATATAATTAGCTATAGTAAGAAGCAACGGGAGGCTTTGCGAGGGCCGCAGGCTCGCTATGCGAGCCCGCAAGCGTGAGCAACGGCTCGAGCGGGCTCGCATGCTCACAACTATATATGTGATTGGCACTAATGAATTCTTAAGTCAAAATAATGCATAAAAACATTTATTTTAAAAAAACACCCAAAGCCAAATTTATGAGTTCAAGGCATTTGCAAGTAGCTTATTGAATATGGCCCTATACATTTATGGCACTGCTCAGTTTCTTTGCACTCTCCTTTCGGACCTCAGTGTTTACTCTATAGAAATAAGGTATGCATGGTGTTGATGCCAAAACATCTCCAGCATCAGCAGATGGATACAGTGGGTCCATATAATATATAAGTTCCTGATCCATATACAATACAAATACACATTTTTTTTAATTCCCTGTGGATAATTGTATTTAATTTGGAAATATTTTTCATACTTTAATGAGTAAGCACCATATTGGGGGGATTTGAATTGAGTATATTAGTATGCATTACATTTAAAATGTCATCTAGTACTATAGATAGCAAGGAAATAATTGTGTAAAAATACAGTATATAATGATTTATCTAAGAAGAATCATCTTACAGTAGAATGGGTGAGAGCCTTATTAAAAAATAAAGCATTTTTAGAATTAATTAATATTAGAACTTTAATGTGTGTCCAAAATTCAGTTAACAAAGCCTTTAAGGAACATACACAATATAATTAATATCTTCTATTAAATAGAGCCTGAACACAAGTGAATTCCAAGCACATGGCCTCTGAGATTAACACACATACCACTATTTAGAGAGTGACCTCCTTTGAAGATTAATAAGTGAGAGTCTCATTCAGTATATAAGTGAATGACCGCACTTTAAGATGTTATTGCTTGAAATTCCTGTGGGCCTTTGGGTGACTTCACTCTCCTTTTTGGAAAAGTCTGTCATTGAGGAGGTCTCAAGCAGACCCCCCTCCTCCTCCATTCTCGTCACTCCTCATGCACTTCCATGTGTGCAGAAATAGCACCCTCATAACTGCCAGCTTTAAAAGCCAACACGCATCTGACTCTGGGCAGAAGGTCAGCCTCAAGAGGCCAGTTGGATTGGAGAACGGGACATTAATGTGAGCTGGTGTCAGCTGCCTGGATTTTCTGTTCTGTTCAAGAGAACCACCTGTAAAACACAGTGTACCGTTGAATTGTGTTTGGTGGACCTACCTGTGCTTTTTGTACAATGAACGTGGTACCATGTTCCCGTTGTGGGACTGGAGTTTATCCTGCGGAGAAGATTAATTGTATAGATCAGGTCAGTGACCAAGCCATTGGATTCTGGCTATCCTGCATGTTGAAATCTGGTATATTATTCTATAAGAGCATAATGTTTCATATATAATTGTTTTATTGATCTTATAGATTTGGTGGCTAAAAAATTTCCTTTTTTTGTGTAAATTTGCCTGAGATCAGACACAAAATATACTGTGGTGGGTGGAATCATAATTGAAGCCCATCCACTGAAAATACAGGAAAGAAAGCAGCTTTCCAAGTTCATCTACATGTCTACAAGAGTTTTGCAGTCTGTAGTGCCGCTAAGGATACTGGGTAGCAACATGCAAATGAGCTTCACAATGTACCGCTATTTTGTCTTTATAAAATATAGACTTAGAGCAAAAAGACAAACTAGTGTTGCATAAAAATACTATTATGCGCTTACAAATGTACTCAGAAAACATTGGTATCAGCAAAACAAAACCGGCTCTTACGTGTTTTGTACTGTCAGGACTTCTTCGTGGATATTGATGGCCATATATGAAGACCTTTTTGTCTCTATCTCACTTTACATAGAATCATTTTAAGCTTATGTGCACTTCTAGCAAGTACTACATTTCGATCTCATTTGCATGACACTGCCACGAAACCTGTAGCACATTTCACTGGGTATTCTGTGTGAAAACAGGTCTTGTGGCCTGCGTAGGACAGGTAGAATATTTTCTCTTTTTTCTGCGTGCTACTGTTTCTAAGGCACATTACCACAGTATAATAAAAAATAGCCCATGCAACTTCCCAGCAATGTGAATAATTCAGCACTAAACATAACTATAAACAACATTTACATTCACTGTAATTATTTAAAAAATCTCTTTAGTAAAAATAAATGTATATGCATGTTCCTTTTCACCTCATCGCAAATATGCTGCTTTTATTTATTTTATAACTTAGAAATAATAATAGCATGTTGATAAGGATTTGTAATTGCGGATGAAGTGTCCATCCAACCTAGTCCATTAATCATATCACACTGGGCAAATAAATCATTAGTAAGTAGAAATTAGTAGGACTTCCCATGCAATTTGGAATTGTTGGCATCAGCCAACTTTTGGGCTCAGGTGCAGTTCTGCCTGTGTGAATACTTAGTTTTATTATTATTATCGAATATTTATATTGCGCCGACATATTCTGCAGCGCCATACATAGGACGAACAGAAGATAAAAACAATATCAGAACAGATTATATGAAAAGAGAGCCCTGTATCTGAGCTTAGGATCTCACATATAGAGGACTGTTTCACGCATCCTATGCAAATAAAAACTCACAAACTTACAATCTAAGGGATATGGAAGGTGATGGATACATTGGGCATATTAAGTATGAAGGATATAAGCCTCATTAAATAAACGTGTTTTAAAAGAGATTTTGAAGGACTTGAGATAGGAGGATAGTCTGTGCACTGCTAGAAAAACCACTAAGGAACCTGAGTACATCTTAAAGGAAATTACAAACCAATAGTTTAGCACACAATTAATTTAATAAGCACAGGAAAAAAAGCATTTCACATAAAAGCTAAATGCATTTTATTAACAGTACATTATTTATGTATGGTCTTGCCAATCTCACACAGCATCCTCTGGACGACCGTTTACATCTCAATGTTTGCATTATACCACTTGCCCTTAATGCTGGTGTGATCAGGCAGTGGCTTAAGTCTTGGATAAACTATCATCATAGGCCATGTCCTTTTTAACCCTTTCAGAACTTTTAATATCAATTGTGTAACACTTCCACTAAAAATATTTAATGACATCCTATTGCAATTATATTTACTTAAAAGTGTATTTTCTGTTTATGCAACAATTAGAACCTTTTCTTTGTCATTTTTAATTAAAATAACATTTCTAATAGTGAAGTTCATAAACATGTTGGTATATTAAATATTAAGATGTGAATGCTAAGAAAGCCAATGGAGATACACTGCTTACCCTGATTTCCTTTTCTAGATATGGCACAAGTCTTGCTTCCACTGCGAGGTCTGCAAGATGATACTCACTGTAAATAACTTTGTCAGTTTCCAGAAGAAGCCGTACTGCCAGACGTAAGTGCACTTCCAGATATCCCGTGTCACTCTCTCCTCTCTTCCTAGTATTGAAAGATTTCTGGAATAATCTTATCTGCTTGGTTCATTGGTAGATATTTGTGGTTCACATCCAGTGAAAAATGTAAAGGAAAATTGTCTCTAATAACATTTTTTTTTAAACACATAGGATGTCCGTCATTTGGGGGAAACCCTGTATGCTCATATGCTATGTGCAAACACTAGACGATGCAGACCCTTGAGTAGCACTACAAGCAAGTAAGGCAGTGCTACTCAAAGGAGCTTACCATGTGTACTGTTCAAGGGCGTAGGAACCGAAAAAAATCTGGGGAGGATACAGTATATACACATTATATATATATATCCTCCTCCCTATCCTCCTTACCTCCCCATCCACCTAACCTCCCTCTCCCCCTCCCTCTCCCCCTCACATCCCTTTCACACTCCGTATCCCCCTCACCTCCCTCTCCACCACACCTCTTGTACCTTTGGCTTCTGACAGTCGGATCTCATAAGTTCACGCGAGTCGCATGATCCCCCAAGATCTGACAATCTGGCAGTTAAAGGCACAGGAGGTGCCTATGGGGAACCTCAATTCTGGGGTGTATTTGTCCTTCCATCCCCCCCCATTTCCTACGCCGCTGGTACTGTTACTCATAGCTTTAGCATACACTAGGATCCCTTACATGTTTATATACCTACTGTGCTTCAGAGTCCCTCCTTTATTATTATTATTATCTTTATTTATATTGCGCCAACATATTCCGTAGCGCTGTACAGGGGTTGAGTACATGGCAAAAAACAAATTAAACACCTTGTAAAGAATGGAGGGCCCTGTTTTTGAGCATAAAATCAAATGTACATAGAGCTTGTTTCCAAGGCACTGACACAATATTGAAAACTCGCAAACTTACTATCTAAGACATACAAATCACTCTGTCGCTCATACCTCCCAAAATGTCCTTTTTTGAAGAGACAGAGGACATATCCCTTTATTTTAGTCCATTCATATCTTTCTTTTGTCAAATTTAATTTCAGGAGTACAGTCTGTGGGTAGGTTACCTGACTTGTGCATATCTAAAAGGCGATCAAATACATTTATGTGACTATTAGCTGCAGGATGGGGGCTATACAACTGTGTGGAATGTACTTACATCACCAGTTCGCCGACCAGTAATCATGACTACTACAAATAATTACTTAATGGCAAACAGCCCAGAAAGTTAGTTTTGAGCTATATTAGTCACTTTTGCGATAATAATGTTTCTACCAATCATATAAGCTCACAATATTAATTTTATAAAAGGCAAATTTAAATATTAACACCCAAATGAACAAATGTACGTCTTATTGTAGATGCCAACTAACCAACGAATATATGACAAGACATCAGTTACTAATAGTGTCTGTATGCTAGGGGTATAAAACACCTTGTTGTTGCTCAGACTGTTTGAATAAACCTCGCTTTCCTCTCCTTGCTGATCACCCCAGTCCTAGCGGAGTTTGATCCGTAACATATCAACGTGCTATGCTCAAAAGCTACATTTTCAAGGGCCATGTTTAAAATGACTACTGGATTAAAGGGTGTAAAATATTATGAGCTAATTTGCATGTCGTTGCCCAGTTTCCCAGAGTGCAGTGCAAACACTGAATTTATTGAGATCTTAAGCAGGATGTAAGTTTATTAACCTGTTTTAGACATACAAATGTACACACAAATGTTACTATTTTTCTTGTGCACTCTGTATGGTGGAGGGCTTCTCTCACTTTTTTGCCCACCATAAGCTAAATGAATGTGTGGTTATTTCTTGAGAAAGAGAGAATCTGCAAAATAAAATGTTTATAACTAGCATTTTATGACGCTGTGGTCAGATTGCTTCTATATGGTGTCTATAAATGTTTTTTTAAACACATAGAAAATAAAAACACCACCTTTACAGTTTTTTTTTTATATAGAATCATTCTTTGCTGCTGGGTTTATTTTTGTTATCTTGCCCGATGCAGTCTGTTCATTTTTGAGGTGCTTTCCTTTAGTCCTGGTAAAATCACCGGCAGTTGTAGATGCCACATTCTCATTGAGCATATATGAGATTCTGCTGCACTCAGTTGTTTGTAAAAAAACAAAACATTAAAATGATTCTACTAGCTATTTTCTAAAGCAAATAGTCCTTCAGATAGTGGTAGATAGTTTTTTTTTTTTAAGTTTGGAGTCATAAAAGACACATGCTACAGATTAAGAAAATATTATTGATAGTAGGAATGCTTTCCCCATGTGCAGGTTAGCTATCATATGGGTAGACATGGTTCTTCTATGCACAGTTATGCTTTCCTATAGGCAGCTATTCTTCCCTATTGCCAAGTGTACTTTGCTATGGTCAGGTATGGTTATGCTATGGCAGATATACTTATGGGCAGGCATACTTTTCCTTTGGGCTAGTCAACTTCCATATGATCAAGGATTTATTTATAATCAGCAAGCATGTTCTTCTTATGGGCACTCATGCATTTCCCATCAACAATCATGCATTCCCTATGGGTAGCCACACGTTTCTGATCAACAGTCATGCATACCCTATGGGCAGATATTTCTCACTATTTGCAATGATATGTTTCCCTTGGGCAGTCATGCTTTTCCTATGGTTGCAGGTGTGTTTGTCTCCTACAAGCAGGTATGCTCTACCTGTGGACAACCATGGATTTTTATGGACTGGCATGGTTATCCTATGGGCATGTGTGCTTTCTCTTTGAACTTGCTCGGATTTCCTATAGGGAAGAATAGTTTCCTATTGATAGGAGGAATTAATTTATTTTGGTCAGGTATGATTTTTCTATAGGTAGGCATATATATCCTATGATCTACTATGCATTTTTTTGTGAGCAGGTATGGGTTACTTATGTATTCTCTATGGACAGCTATGCTTTCTTTATGAGCATTTATGATTATGCTATTGGCAGGTAATGACAATAGTGGTATTATGTCTTTATTTGCAATTCTGAAATTCCCACTAAGGTAGTGGCGCAATTTTTCCCTATGCAAAAGCCTTACTGCATCGGAGTGGGACCTACACCCTAGAGCAGGGGTCAGTGATAAAGAATATGTTGACCCGTTACAAATAAAGGATATAAAATTAATAATAATATTGTTGTACACTGAACAGGATTTCAGTGAATGTGCACTTGTGAGTCAATCACAATGACTAAAACTGTGATTACTTCACTGGAGCACAATAGAGCAGAGCTAGTGCAGCAGTTGAAAAGCACCGGGGCCCGCAGCAGGGTAGGGGGCCTTCTGTGATCTGCCATTCTCTTAATTTATTAGAGGAAAACAGATTTTATAGAAAGGTGATATGATCATCATATGGGGGATCTGACCAACTAGATATATTTTGGACCTCTATGGGGTGTATAGAGATGTGCAAGGGGACCTCAAATTATTTTGCACCAGGGCCCTCCATTCACTAGCTCCGCCACTGAAACAAGGAATTCTAGCCTGAGTCCAGCACTCTACATTGTTCTACCCTAAGCTAAAGGATGGAGTGAGCACATAATCACATAAGATTTTAGGAGGAGAATATTGGGGTTGCCACTAGCAGGGTTATGTTATGTTATACCCTCTGACAGTGAAAGGGTTTAACTGACCGGTTTTCATTGTCTAGTAGACAGGTTCTTATTATTAATTCCCATCTCCTAATCCTATTTTGAGGTGTCAGTGTACCGTAAAATCAGAACTTGTTACTAAACTTCCATGGAACCTTGTTTGTTTCACTAATAAAGTTAGGTCATCTGACCAATCACCACCCTTTGGACATTATAGACACTCACTTAAAATGAATAAGAGCAATGAGAACCTCCTCACACACTCGGGGTAGGGTGGGTTGTCTCTTGGCCCACCTAAACTAGACAAGGCATCTAGATAGAGTGTCTTGGGCTGAGGCTGGAGGATTAGATTTATTCCGTATATGCAATGTTTTTCGATGATTGAGGATTAATAAATGAATCTATGTCCTGTAAATTGTATTGTGTAGACCATATCATGTGTTTAGTAACTTTGTATCTAAATTGAAGTGTATAAGCATGTTTTATTGTCATTTTTCTTACTACAGACACAATCCCAAAAATAACACGTTTACCAGTGTTTATGATACTCCTGTCAACATTCATGTGAAGAAACAGTCAGAGGCAGTTAGTGAGGTGAGTGCTAACTTCTAGTTTTCCCCAATCTTTACACTGTAGATGCATCATTTTTTACAATCTGCTTTGTTTGTTTTATGGTTTTGTATTGATGATGTTACAACAGGGAAGTGGTAACACGCTCTGCCACCAATGCTAGCAGTTTCTAAAAGGATGGAAGGTGCATGGTTGGAAATATATAATTAGAAAATTGCTTTTCACATTATATCTTTTTCGGACACTTTTTATCAGTTGCTGTCTTTGGATAGGAGAGATGTAATAATACTTAATTTGTTTTTTAGCTATATGGTGATATTGTGCCCCATGACAAATTTGTAAATAAAGGCACATGGAAAACATCAATGCTGTTCTGCATAATCAGAGCATAATCAGAAACTAAGTGATTTTTTATTTTTATTTATTCAGACGTTTCATAACTAATTATTCCTTGGAAAGCACTCTCCCACTTCTACTTTAAGTGTGTTTATAGCAGCAGGATCTTAAAAAATCAAATAAATCACAATACATTCAATTTGCTACAATCAGAAATTCAGCTTTTTGCTTTGATTTCTCCAGTTACAGCTGTTACATGAAAAAAAAAATGTTGGTAGTAAAAACAGCGTATAAGCTATTAATATCTAGCGGTAGCTTGTAATTTATGGTCCCTTTTACTCCTCATAAACTTAATTAATTTGACAGTTTGATGGTTTTAGTTAACACTGCAGCATTTAAGAACACTGATAAAATAGTGAAACATTTTTACAGCAATACAGTGGTGTCTTTAGGCTTGAGCCTAAGAGCCAAGGCCAGCACATTTTCAGGAGGTAGCAAGCTACCTGAAGGTATTGGTGAAGTGCCATGGAATAAGGTGTTCATATGCATTGAAATGTCTATATGCAGTGACATATCTGTCTTGAAGTGTACCTGACACTTTCTGATATACATGTGTTCGTGACGTTCAGTCGTGTCCGACTCTGCGTGACCTCATGGACCGTAACACACCAGGCACATCTTTATGACCATGGTCATGCTGACCCACTTGGTTTTCATGGCAGAGATACTGGAGTGGGTTTCCAGTTATTCTCAAGTGGGCCACAACATGCAGCTCCTGGTATTCCTAGGTGGTCTCCCATCTGAGTACTGACCAGGCCCAACCCTGCTTGGCTTCAGGTTGGTGTGACCTCTTGGTTCCCTGACTGGAATTGAAACCAGGTTGCAGTGGTATAAATTGTGGATTTTAGAGTAAACTGGATCCCCAAATAAGCTCAACAGGACACTAGAGAAAATCCAAGAGTCTATTTTGGAATTATGTAGCATCAAACTAAAGAAAAAACTTTATTAATAAAAAACAATAGTGAGGTTAAAAAGATATATATAAGGTATTTACATATCTAACATTACAGGCTGATACATGGGATACAAGCTACTATAAATGACCCCTAAAAAAAAAAAAATATATATATATATATATATATATATATACACATATAATGATATATTAAGACAGCACCAGTCTAGTTGATAAAACTGATAACTGACTGATGTTGCTTATGATTGTTTAATGAGTGGGTCTCTGTTTTTCCTGTACTTATCATGCATTTATCAATGTTTTATGGTCGAGTTATAAAGCAAATTCTTCCATAAGATTCAGGACACATAGATTCCAGAAAATAAAAATAAAAGTTTGAAAAGCAGAAATACAGATACTGCTCTCAATCCCCACTATATATGGGTAAAGTATATCAGATTTCTCGAGTCAGTTATTCCATTTATGTAAAACAAAATTGTACATGTATAATAGGGGAAGAGCTTGCCCCATCAGCCTGCTTACCCTGCCCGACACGCGTTTCCCCCTAACAGAATGGATTCATCAGGGGACACATTAGGACCAAAATCTCGGTCTTTTTTAACGCCCGCGAACGTATGCGCGATGATGTCATGACGATAACATCAACATAGTGACGTCACTGTGCACAACGTATTCGCGTATATCGCGAGATCTTTAGAATCGAGTTTGTTATTCTTCTGAGTTTACACACTGTCAATGCAGTGACATCACTGGGGCTAAAACATATTCACACAGACCCAAAATTTACTCTGGGGTGGTAGAAAACTAGTAAATACTCTTAATAATACTCTTAATAATTATACTAAAAGTGGGAGGATGCATGAGGGAACCCCAGTATACATATATACACATTTGGGATATAGCAAGGCTGTAGCCATAAAATTAAAAGATGTTTGCTTCTGGGGAGGAAAACTATAGCAAGCCTGAACAAGCTAGTAAAAAGTAAAAATATTAAACTATCAACAAAGTTCCACATAATCAGAACTATGGCATTCCTAGTAGTAACATACGGATGTGAGAGCTGGATCATAAAGAAGGCTGAGAGACTTAGAATTGACGTCTTTAAATTGTGGTGATGGAGAAAAATGCTTAGAGTCCATTGACTCATGAGGCTAAAGCTAAAATATGTTGGCCATATTATGAGAAGGCAGGATTACCTAAAGAAGGCTCTGATGCTGGGAAAGACTGAAGGCACAAGAAGAAAGGGACAACATAGACAGAGATGGATAGGTTAGGTCACTGAAGCAATGAACATGAGCTTGATGGAGCTCAGAGGGGCAAAGGCTGATAGATGTGCCTGGCGTGCTGCAGTGTATTAGGGCCATGGAGAGTTGGACAAGAGTGAACGACTAAACAACAACAAAGAAGATAAGAGGAATAGTTACTGGGGGGGCAGCTTGAAGGTGCACATATACTTGACTTGGGATCTCAAAAACCTGAATAGGCCTAGGGCAGCATAAAACCTAAATACACCCATGTAGCTCCTCCACCACTTGAGTTTGACTGCTCTACATGATACTGCAGAGCAGCAACAATTAATTTAATCTGCCATGAAAATGTATAGTATATAATTGTGAAATGAACATAAAACTCAATCCCATGGAGTAATGTTCTTTAGATAGGGCTATAAGGTATATATAATTCTAAGCCTGTATACCTTTAGAATATTGCCCCCAATAGCTGTTTGTATTTTGGCAGATGTACACTACATACAGTCCTTGAGGACTAGACACAATAATATGACTCTGTTATGAAACAATGCAGCCTGTGCCTGTCTCGGAGAGCCATGGTCTTGTTCTAGTATTACTATATGTTCTATTTCAGTTTCATGGCTGTTATTTAAGGTTTAGAGTCCATGTGTGTCTAAAGCAGACTCGCTGCATTGCCCAATCTCTGCGCCTGTTCCTTTCAATCACCTGCCAAGCTGCAAACTAAAAATGTTACTTAAGAATTCTTGTTTGGCCATGTGTATACCCTAGATAATACAAGACCGAATGACCATGAGCCACAGGGCTCTTTTCATTTTACAAAGTAGGTTTGTAGTTATCAAACACGGAAATAACTTGGCATAATTATTTTTATTATTAATATTTTTTTATTTAATTATAATCAAACAAAAATAATATACACATAGGGTTGAACTATTACATTTTCGGCCATACATCACGTAAATTCATCCAGAAATAATATGCAACCTCGGGACCCTTTGATCTTTCCCGTCCGCAAAAGTTACGATAGCTAAAATCGCAAATCACTATTCAATTGCTCCACTCCCCAAGGCCGCAAATGGTTTCACACCCGTAAACGGCAAATGTACGAGAAAATCCTACGAGTACTAGAGAGGACCCGCAAGGGGGTTAAACACCTATTTGTAGCACTGTAAATGCAAATAAAAAAATCAATCGTGCAATGTAAATAACGGGGAAAGCGATGAAAGACATTATAATTAATTGCACAACAGTCTCAAGCTACAAATCAGCAGTAAAAATACATTTTTCGGGGTTATATTGATCAATGAGTTAATACATGTCAGGCCACCCACATGGACTAGAACAGAAACATTCATTTTTATAATTTCGTATTTTGAGGGTTTGCGAGTCCCATTGCATATCGGACGCCCGAACCTAATTGATTGACATGTAACCTCCATGTTTTACTGCCATAATGATGGTGGTCTCATTTTCTATTGGCTGTTGCGAAATGGGAGATTACGGTCTTGCTTAATTAATCATATTCCTGCCTTGAACTGCTTCGGACAAGTGCATGGTTTACGGAGTCAGCTTTCAGCCTGCAGATATAAAGCCAGTATCCCGCATGATGCAGGTTTCCAATTAGATACTAAATGAGCTTTATTTTCATTCATAATTAGCTTTTCAGGATCAGAAAGGGATCTAATAGTTTTGATATAAAATTTGGAGTTTTCCCAGGCCGATCTAAACATGAGATAATTAATCCAAGACATTTTAGGAAGATTATATTTTTCTGCGAGTTGTTCCATTGTCACTAATGTATCTTTAACGAAAAGGTCTTTCAAAAACTTTATGCCTCTATTTGACCAATCTAAAGGAAAAGGTAATTTCAATACTCTATTTATCACTTCAACCGGTCTAATTACACTCAGGAACGGAATTAAATGTTATCTGGACAAAGCCTTTTTCCAAAAGTTTAAACCTGACCTAATTGTCCCTACATTTGTTAAAACATTTGACTTGAATCCAAATATTCAATTAATAACCATTGGCTCTGATATTTAGGGCCTCATTCAAATATGATTTGACCAATTGAATAGGGCTCTATATAAGCACAGAGCATATTTTTTTACAGACGTGTTTAGTTAGTGAAGACCTTGCTTTTGGATAGAAGTTCACTAACTAAATACTTCTGTAAAAAAATGCTATGTGCTTATACAGAGCCCTATTCAATTGGCCAAATCGTATTTGAATGAGGCCCTAAGTATCTAGCCATTTTAACAGATGTGAAAGCATTTTGGGATCATGGTATGAATTCAGGATAGCATATGCTAAGCCCCCTTTATTAAACTTTCAGGCGATTATATTAATCTTAACTCTAGGGGGTTTGTTCCTATAGATAAATCTATCCAATAGTCTTTGGAATTGGCTTATTAAAGATCTACAGCCTTACTAAATTGTGATTCGGCCAATTGAATAGGGCTCTATGGCCCTCATTCAATTGCAATTTGGCCAATTGAATAGGGCTCTAAATAAGCACATAACATTTTTTTTTACAGAAGTTTTAGGTTAGTAAACATCTATCCAAAAGCAAGGTTTTTACTAACTAAAAACTTCTTTCAAAAAAATATGCTATGTGCTTATATAAAGCCCTATTCAATTGGCCGAATTGCAATGTAATAAGGCTGCTCGGCATTTGTAATTAAATACATCTAAGCAAGTAATTAAACCTATAAATTGCCATAATTCAATGCAATCATTCTCTGCATAAGTTTAGCGAAAATAATACCCAGATGTTCAATGTTCTCACTTTGCCATTTATATTTATATTTATCTTTTAATGCCTCCAGAACGTCTTGATAAATTTAAAGCCATCACTTCTGTCTTTATGATGTTAAGTTTTTAGTTGGATATTTTGATATACAAATCTATAATTTGATGTAAGTATAAGAGGGAATTACATAGGTCTGATAGAGTCAGTATAATATTGTCTGCATATAAAGTCATTTTATGTTCAAGTCTTCCTCTTTTTATACCTTTAACAGGTGATGAATTACGGATTGTATCTACCACAGGATCAATTAATAGGGCAAAAGACTTAGGGCCTCATTCTATTAAGGGCCGTAAAATGGCCGCAAATCTGTGATTCCTTGCGGCTAACTTATGGCCCTACGCTGCTATTCAAATGGACGGCACCGCATGGAGGTCCCCCTTAAGGCCGATCGCAAACTATGCAGTCGGCCACAAGCATTAACCTGTGGATCTATTTTACCCATTTATGGACTTGACGGAGGCTAATCCCGCAGCCATTGCGGGTCTGATATGCTCCAAGCCCGTGGGACTCTGACACGGAAATTGAACATGAATTACAAAAAAATGATTTTCAAATTTGAGTGTAGGGGAATGTTGTGCTATGAATTCTAACACCTCCAATCAATTTTGCGTGAGATCAAAGGCTTTGACGGAAGTAAGCTCATTGCAAACGGCCGCAGCTCGACGCCTGTATGCCGCACGAAGGCCGAGAATTGAATAGCAATGTAGCCTGCGGCCTCCCCTTGCGGCCTCGAAGCTCTTATGTCCCTTAATAGAATTAGGCCCTAAGGGTGAAAGTGGCCACCCTTGTCTAGTGCCATTCATTTTATTACATTTAGTAGACTTAAATACTGCTCCAATAACAAATGGAGATGAAGAAGAGTAAAGAGCTTTTATGGCATGAGTACCAAATTCTCCAAACCCATATTTAGTTAAGGTCTGGTCCATATATTCCAATGCTACCCAGTCAAACGCTTTTTCCCATCTAGGGAGAGAAAGATAGTGGATAAATTATTTATTTTAGACTTTAACTTTAACTCTGTCTGATAAGCAGAAAATAAGGAGAATAGGCATTTAACTGTACTTTTTAACCTGACATCCCCACATTTTAATATTTATACCCAATAGACTGTCCATTTTTCATATATTTGTAGCACTTTATATGAACTAGATATATTTTGCTGAAACAAAATAAGCAATATTTAGTGGTGAAAGGTAAACTGTAGCAGTGTATTTAAAGGGTGTCATCTCAACAGGAAGCTGAGTTAGTTTTAAAGAGCATTAAAAACTGAATATATACTGTACATTGTGCGTGGCTTTGCATTGCTCAGTCGTCTCTGAACTCTCCGTGACCTCATGGACCATAACACACTATGCTGATCCACTTGGTATTCATAGTATAGATACTGGGGTGGTTGCCAGTTCCTTCTCCAGTGGGCCACAGAATACAGCTCCCAGTATTTCTAGGTGGTCTCCCATCCAAGTACTGACCAGGCACAGCCCTGCAAAGTGTGACTTCTTGGTTCCCTGACTGGAATTGAACCCAGGTTGCAGAAGTGAAAGCACTGAATCCTAACCACTGGACCATCAGATAACTCATATATTGTACTAACAGTTTCTCTATAGTAAGTAATTTCTGAAATATGTAGACCCAATATTGCAGTCCCTGTATTCAAATATGTGACATGATAAGGGTGGGAAAGGGGCCTAACTGGCAGATAACAATGCAGCTCTTTATATTGTCCACTTCAGGCAAGGGGAATGTAATCCTAATTAGTACATTAAAGCAGCTAATTATTATGCTTGAGCCTGTCATTTGCATATAAATCTACCTAACTATCCAACCCTAGTCACCAAGAACCCATATGAGCTAGATGGGTAATACCTCCCTAAATTAAACCCCTTCTAGAACCTACTAGTCAAATTGGCTAGAAGGGGCCCATCAATTACCCATCCTTTAGGAGGCATAATAGAGGTCCATCAACCATCATCCTAGACCTAAAGGGGTGAGGTCTACAAACCTGTGTACCCCCACTAGAGCTGTACTATTCTATTCTGTGTAGTCCCTAGGACCCTGCCGAGAATAGAAATGTATACTTGCTCTCCATGTCACATCATTGTCAAGGGATGTCCTTGTACCATCACCTTCAACCCCTTGAAATAGGTTAACCTAAAAAAAGAAACAACCTAACCAAAATCTAAAACACATTTTGATTTTAAAAAATTCTTTACTTTAAAAAATGACTGAATGTGCCTATTTTTGATGCCCTATACCTATACAGTCCCTTTTGGCAATGCCATCGAGCTTGTTCTACATGTGATAAGAGTATCTCTTCAGTCTCAATGAAAACTCTAAAGTGGGCTTACCCAACTGCAGTCCTTGGGGTCCAGAGTGGGTGGTCAGGTCCTCAGATAATCCTATATAAACAAAAAAAAAAAAACATGATCCATGACTGAATCTTTACAACTTTGCTCTTAATAGGATATGGAAGATTTCTGGATTTTAAATTTTCTTGTATGTACTATTAAGAAGTTACCTTTAAGATCTGTTATTACTGCCTAAAACAGTCCCTGTATAGGTCTGCCCTCTGCAGCTCACTAAGGCACACACTCTGAATGGCTGGATGTGCATTGTAGTGTCCTAGCCTATCAACTATGACTGGTTAGTATTAGACACAGCACATCAAGTTCAGCAGGATCTGTGTCTTCATGAGCTGCAGAGGGCAGACCCATACAGGGATTATTTGTTTGATTTAAAGCAGTGAAAACGGAGCCTATAGGCGCTTCTTAATAAAATACAGTACATAAAATTAAAAAGCTACACATGTATATTATATAGCTAGTAAAATCCAGGAACCTTCCATATCCCTTTAATGAAAAGTATATCTAAGATAGAACGTCTTCACCTGCTCTTGTAATGAGGTTACAGACACTAAGTACTGACTTTAAACATATTTCTTTGCAGCTTAAGTATCGGGAAGAAGGTGAAAGATACAAATCCGTCTTTCATTGGGATATGAAGACCAGAGAGCTGGAGCACAACTGCAAAGTGGAACAGCTGATCAGCCAGGTATCAATATTATATCAATTATATCTTTATATGGTTCTGACATTTAATGCAATGCTGTGCAAGTAAGGCCAGATGTTCTAAGGTGTGACGCTTGGACAACTTTGCCAGTCATTATTATTACTTATTATTATTATTTATTTTTGACTTGCCAACATATTTCATAGCATAATACAGGGATTAAGTACATAACAAAATACAATATTAAACACATTGCAAAAGAGTGGACAGCCCTGTCTTTGAGCTTAAAATCTTATGTACGAAGTGCTTTTTTGCCAAAGCACCTTATAAATCTAAAAACTCACATACTTAGGGCCTCATTCTATTATCGGCCGTAGGAGATGCGGGGCTGCAAGGACCGGCCGCAGGCTATTTGCCTATTCTATTCCCTTCCGGCCGGGGATTCCGGCAGGCTTGCGGCCAGCGCCTTGTTATCCCTTGCGGCCGCACGCGCCGGAGGAAAGCCTTTGATCTTAAACAGCCGCAAGAGTTTCGGCCGCAAGAAAATCCTGGTTGCTATTCAATTGCTCCGGGAACCCTCTCTGCAAGGCTAAAACTGAGCCGCAGCTTACTTGCAGCAAAAAGGTCCCGCAGGCACACAATTAAGCACATAACAAAGCCATAATAAAGCCATCCTGCACTCTGAGGAGACTATAAAGTGTTTGTGGGGTGTTAGCATTAATAGCACAACATTCCCCTACACTCAAATACGTAAATAATTTTTTTTTTAATTTATGTCACATATCCATGTAAAAAGTCCAAAGGGCTTGGAGCACCTCAGACCCGCCCACGCTGCGGCCGGAAAATAAACAGTTAATGTAATCTCGGATTTGGGCTGATGTGCAAGCTTGAGAGGGGGTTGCTATTAATCCTCATGTCCCCCATTATGATCCCTAGCATTTACAGAGCTTTACCGTGCCGTCTTGAATTTATTTTTGCATTTAAAGATTTCTGAGCTTACGGCCGGTTGCAAGATATCCGGCCGGCCATAAGGGGATAGCCTTGCGGCGCGGTCTATTTGAATTGCAAGGTAACGGGAGCCCCGCAAGGAATCGCAGCTTTGCGGCCGATTTACGGCCGATAATAGAATGAGGGCCATAGAATTTAAAGGTTATCCTGTCTTAAATTTACTATTTAAGTTATGGAAACTTCCTAGCTTAAAAAAATCTCAAAATCTTTCCTATTGCATTGGGTTTTCCCAAAACAAATATAATTTCTGTTGCGGGTCAAATGTACTGTGACAAGTTGCCAGGCTCCACTTGGTTTGTTCTCCGTGTTTACAGCACTTTGATGGAGAAACAATACAGGAGGCTTCAATATATTTACAAATGTTACTATATTAGCAAGAGATTCAAATTAATACACCAAAAAATAAAACAAAGAAAATAACCGTCCTAGCTCCCACCGGACCGTTACCTTTACCCTTTTAGACCGCTCCCTAACTATGTGCTATCATCCAACTAATCATGTGTGGAGAAAAAATAAAACAAAAACAGACCAATAGCTTGTTTACATTCACTGGCCTGTATTCTTCAGAAATCCAGGTTTTCACTTTTCCACAGATCGCTCATCAGCTCCAGGCTGTTGTATCTCTGTCTTTGTGTCTTATCCCAGCTTCAGGCAAGGGTCACACTTCTCTCTATGTTTTTTTTTTTGTGTGTTGGTCAATCTACAACTCATACCAACTCTGTACACACTCCTCTGTGTATCTTTAGCTTCAAGAAAAATGTTCTCACAGTTCCTGTACAGCCTCACACAGGCTGTAGGCCCCAAACACACCCTCACACAGGCTGCAGGCCCCAACCAAATCCCAGTACCAATCTTAAGTCAGATGTACTCAGGTGCTTCTAATCAACTGCTCAGGGAAGTCAACTCTTTCAGACTTCATGGGGAAGAGAGCTTTGTAAAGTCTGTGGCTCACAAAAACTCCTTGTATCACTCTGTCACAGTACTAAAATATATAGCTTTGGAGATGTTAACTCTTAGTACATATGTCCTATAGAATAGCATAGTAGTGGAGACATTTGTCAACTCTTCTTTCTTTAGTATATGTTATTCATTCATGTTTGACACCAATCTCCATGCAATGTTGGGTTTTGCAGAAAGCTTATGAAGAAGGGAAATCATGGTACTCTGGTATGGATCCAGAGATGATTCGTGTTGCTGAGGCTCAGAAGACACTTAATGAAGTAAGAATATTTTTGGTGAATTTTACATGTTTTTTTATTTATTTATTTTATAAGCATTTTCTTTCTCCATGGAATTAGCAAAGGCATGTAAAAATAGAGGAGCCAGGGTTTAATATTTTGTAAACTCAACTAAAGCTGACACCACAAGGCCTGATCTACAGTATGTGCTTTCAGTTCTCTTCTGCAAAGAAAAATACTAGCTTATCTCTAGGGGTACTCCCTTTTCAGTGCCTCTACCTGTTTCATTTCCCTCCCTCCTAATGTGTCATAAACAGTTTCACTTTTTACTTGAGGGGGACTAGTAGCGTTGCTTTTGCTCCAGAACTTTGTAAATAGTGGATAAGAAGTAAAACATAGCAGCAGCTTATGACATACTAGAAGGAAGGGAAATGTAACAGGCAGAGACATGGATAATGGAATGCACCTATAGAAAATCTGGGGGGGTAATTCAAATGTACTCCCAGGACAGGAAGCAGGGGCGGAGGGGCCCCATTGCTGCAGTGTTCCTCAAAACCTTTTTTTTTACTTCTTTGTTTAAATTTTCAATGCCCCTACCTGATCCAATGTAATAAAATGTTTTATACATATATATATATATATATATATACACACACACACACACACATACATACATATATATACCAACTTAATGGCTATGGATTGAAGAGCGAGGCATCTGTGGGCACATTTACATATCCCAGCTCGGCTTCCCAGAATGCAGTGTAATAACTGTTTTTCTCGGAATTCTGAGCTGGAAGCAGTTTTTTTAACTTGTTTTAGACATTCAAATGTGAACACAGATGTACTTTTTATTTACTATATATATATATACATATTTGTATAAATCATAAATCATGGGTCAAAGCCCCCGCACCTTTCCCCCCAGTTCCTATGTGCCTGCCATAAAGTCAAGCAGAATAACAAATCAAAAGGGAGTAAAAATGTTTATCTCTTGTTTTGGGAGAGGGGCAAATGTGGCCTTTTTTTTTATCTACCTAATATAATAACTAAATAGTACTCCATGTACCTATGTGTATGAAGGTTTGATATGTCCTCTCTTTTCAGTTGAAGTATACACAAGAATATGAGCAGCAGACAAGGAAAGGCAGCTTCCCAGCCATGATCACACCGGCTTATCAGACGGCAAGGAAGGCTAGGAATCTGGCCAGCAATGTAAGTGGCCAACACAAACTGTGCATCAACAAAATGTTGGAGCTCATTTATAATAGAAAAAAATAGAATTAAAGGGACTCTGTCACAACAAGAGTATATTTAATTAATTTTAAAGAGCTTTATAAATTGGCTATACATTGTACTAGCAGTTTTTGTCTACAGTAAATAATTACTGAAATATTTGAGTTGATTTTTGCGGCTCCTGTATGCTAATGTGCTGTTTGAAAAGGATGAGAGAGTGTTTTTAACTGCCAATTATCGTTGCAAGTCTTTATTTTGTCCACTACAGAGACAGACACGCAGACTGTAATCCTAATTAGCATATCAATGCAGCTAATTATTGTGCATATTTGCATATAAATGCAGCAAGTCACATGGAATTTCCCAGGATTGATTCATTTTAGGAAAAACATATAACATAACATATAGTCATTTTTTTATGCTCTTTAAGAATAACCTAAAAACAGCTTGATTTTAGGGTGATATTGCCCCTTTAATAACTAGTCTTTTTATAAATAATATTGAGTATGTTTAAATGTGAAGCAAATGTCGACCAATAGAAAATAGATAGAAATATTGATAATGTAACACTGTGGGGTTTATATATTAAAGGGATACAACTGAAGGTAAATACATGGAGGTTTTATCAGTAAATGTTGTATCAAATTAATATATGACAGTATATTGTTTAATATTTTTTATATTTCTCTCCCTCCTCCCCTCTCCCTCCCTTGTGTCTCTCCTCCCCTTCCCTGTGTCTCTCCCCCCCTCCCTGTGTCTCTTTCTCCTTCTCCCCTCCCCTGTGTCTCTCCTCCCCTTCCCTGTGTCTCTCCCCCCTTCCCTCCCCTGTGTATCTTTCTCCCTCTCCCCCCCGTGTCTCTTTCTCCCTCTCCCCTCCCCTGTGCTTCTCTCCCCCTTCCCTCCCCCATGTCCCTCCCCCATGTCTCTTCCCCTTCCGTGTGTCTCTTTCCCACCCTCCCCTGTGACTCTCCTCACTCCTGTGTCTCTTCCCCCCCTCCCCTTCGCTGTGTCTCTGCCCCCCTTCCCTTTGTCTCTTCCGCCCCTCTCCCCTGTGTCTCTTCCCCCTCTCCCCTGTGTCTCTTCCCCCCTCTCCCCTGTGTCTCTTCCCCCCTATCCCCTGTGTCTCTTCCCCCCTCTCCCCTGTGTCTTTCCCCTCCACTACCCTCCCCTAAGTATTTCTCCCCCTCTCCCCTGTGTCTTCCTCCACCTCTCCCCTGTGTCTTCCTCGACCTCTTCCCTGTGTCTTCCTCGCTCTCTCCCCTGTGTCTTCCTCGCCCTCTCCCCTGTGTCTTCCTCCCCCTCTCCCCTGTGTCTTCCTCCCCCTCTCCCCTGTGTCTTCCTCCCCCTCTCCCCTGTGTCTTCCTCCCCCTCTCCCCTCCCCTGTGTCTCCCCCCCTTCCCCCTGTGCCTTTCTCCCCCCTCTCCTGTGTCTTCCTCCCCCCCTCCCCTGTGTCTTCCTCCCCCCTCTCCTCTGAGACTTCACCCTCCCCCTCCTCCTCTGCAGCTCGCGGCTGCGAGCTGCTCATGCACGCACACTATGTATAGACTAATGAAGTGATGGTAAGTGTGTAAAGCTCCCCTGGAGCATTACACACTTACCACAATTATTATAGTTGATACTAAAGACTAACTTAAAACTCATCTCAACTGATTAAAGCGATACTGTAGTGGGGAAAAAATCATGACTGCATATACCTGCGCTAATAGAGCTTTCATTATGTTAGATGCAACCTTGAAAGGGTCATGATTTACTACTTTTTGACTGTAAATCTTAAGTGGCAAAGCCCTACTGAAGGGTCTGTTTGCTAGTGGATTATTTTAATGTGAAGCGGGCATGAACAGTTTCATTAAATTAGCAAAAAAGCATAAAAAATGAAATCTAAAACCCCCATTATGAGTTTTTTGTATTGTCACATATTTTAAATTATAGGTCACAAATATTACAATTGTTTTTCTTTGCATGAAAAATGAGTGTAAACGCAATCCGTGATCAAACTGCTTTTGAAACAAAGTCAGAAACACCTCCTAAAATATTTATTACTTGTATCAGTTTTAACCACTAGAGGGAGAAGATGATATTTTCCTAGCGCTCCATAACTCAGCTGGTGCAGTGTCCTAACCAACCTTAATTAGATTTAGCCAGAAGTAGGTGGCACTAATGTGTTCCAAAAGTAGGGATTAAATGTAGAATATTAACCCTTCCAGCAATCAAGTTTCATGCAAAGAAAGTATTTTCTGTCTAAAACCAGCTCTTTTAAACACAAGACAGCATCCATGTATTTTTTTCCATATTCTACTTATTTCCTATTTAATACAAAACTCATAATGGTGATTTTAGTGGAGCTTTAAAAAGGATGGTAAAATCACAAATTTGCGGCAATGTATTTTAAATAATAGGCTTTAAGTATTGCAATCGTTTGGGGTTTTTTGCATGAAAAATGAGTGTAAAAACGATTGTTTAAATCTCTGTACAAGCTGCTTTTGGAACAAAGTCAGGAACGCCTCCTAAAATATGTATTATCTGTATAGAGTTTAACCACTAGAGGGTGTAGCTGATATTTGCCTATAGTTCCATCACTCATCTGGAGCAGTGCCCTGACATAGATAGAAGGAGGCAGCACTGGTGTGTTCCAAAATAGGAGTTTAAAACAAGCTTTTAACCCTTCCAGCAACCACTGGAGGGAGTAGCTGATATTTGCCTGTTTGTGTGTCATTCAGTCAGGTCCAATTCTCTATCCAAAACTCATGGATCATAACACACCATGCTGATCCACTTGGTGTTCATGGCAGAGATACTGGAGTGGGTTGCCAGCTCCTTCTCAAGTGGGCCATAGCATACAGCTCCTAATATTCCAGGGTGGTCTCCTATCCAAATACTGTCCATGGTTTCAGGGTGGTGTAACCTCTTGGTTCCCTGACTGGAATTGAACCCAGGTTGCAGCGGTGAATGCACCAAATCCTAACCACTGGACCACCAGGGAACCCCAAGTGCTTTGTTATTCAGCTGGTGCCGTGCCCTAACACACCCCACTAAGATTTAGCCAGAAGGAGGAGGCACTGATGTGTTCCAAAAATAGGGATTAACATCTAATTTTAACCCTTCCAGTAACCATATTCCAACAAACAAAGTAAATAGAGCTGGTTTTAGGCATTAGAATTTTTTTTTCCTTTTTCGACTTCTTTTTTCCCTTTCTCTTGCAAATCAAGACCTTGGGGACTCTGTCACTCTTATACAAGAACTCACACCGAGTCTTAAGTGTTTTGATACTGATCCCATCACATATACACAATCCCTGTTGAGTGAAAGTATCATAAAGGAGAGTGCTGTATAACTTGGGAGCTGTCATTCCTGACATTACAGTATTTATTATCTCCTGTGTGTGACCTACTTCTTTTAATAGGTGGAATACAAGCGTGGACACGGGGAGCGGATGTCCCAATATACCAGTGTTGTAGACACAAAAGACATTTTACATGCCAAGGCTGGAGGGCAACTCCTGAGTGATGTAAGTAAAGAGATACAGGTTGTCAGTTTTACTTTACCTCTGTGGTTCACATAAACCTTTCAGAATCTTGTTCCAAAATCTCCTACCTATGACAGCATAAATAAAGCATAAACAATCTTATCCACTGTACAGAATAAAGCAGGACATAGCACTGCAGGTAAATCCCCACCGGCACACAAGGTTTTTTGCACACGATACTGTATAAATTTAAAAAATGTAGTTGATATAGAATTGGTAAACCATGGTCATATATTCCTAAATTGTATTTTAAATAACTACGTTGAGTCTGGGCACATTTATTATTATTTTTTTTTTTTATATTTCATACATTTCAAATATAGTATAAAAAATGAAATATAGCATATAATATATGACCTTTTATATGCAGTTATGCTGCAGTGGGATCTACTATTTTAGTTCCAGTGACCAACTTCCTCAGGTGGGAGGAGACTTTAATTTCACAGGAAGTTGCTGTATACCGAATGGGAATATGCAGGGCCCCCCACCCCAGCTCAACCCATCATGGCCCTCCTGGGCATCTGTGGCCACACAACCCCTGGACGGAAATTGGTTTATCAGCACTATTAAATTCACTCAACGTGTAAAACTGTAAACGTAGCGCGCAAGACTTACGGCTATTAAATTTGCCCTGTAAAGAAACCCGCTATCGATCTGCCGGTCACAGGCGGAAAAACCCTATGGGACGTCGAAATTTGAACTCCACGGTCGCAAATTCTTTGATCTGTCAAGCCCGTAACTGTTAAGTTCGAAAATCGCTAATAAATTGCTACGAATCCAATGGCGTTCAAACCTGTAACCCGCAAATGGAGCCAAAAAGCCAATGGGTACTAGAGGACCCGCAAGGGGGTTAAAGTCCAATCCGTAGCACTGTAAATGCAAATATACACACACTACTGTACTTATAATGAAAGGGGAAGTGATGTTAGGTATTAAAATGAATAGCACAACATTCTCAAGCCTGCAAATCTGTAATATAAA
The DNA here is from genome assembly GCA_027410445.1 of Discoglossus pictus. Taxonomy (NCBI): domain Eukaryota; kingdom Metazoa; phylum Chordata; class Amphibia; order Anura; family Alytidae; genus Discoglossus; species Discoglossus pictus. The sequence goes on from CM050171.1 coordinate 112,600,779, forward strand.
ATACTTTTATTTCATGTGTAATTTCCGTGTTATATCAATCCCAGCAATCAATGGGTTAATACATATAATAGAGCTCACATGTAATAGAATAGAATATTTACTGATTTATTCATATTGCATTATTTCTGGAATGTGGGTACGATCGTAACTCGTAATTGAAACCCGTAAGGCTTTGACATCTAACCTCCATTTTTCAACGATGTAATGATGACGATCTCATTTGCCATTGGTTCCGTCTAAACCCGTAACTACAGGTTTGACTAACTGATCATGTTCATGGCTGCACGGCCGCACACTACGGCCCGTAACTCGCAGCATTGTTCAATTTAATAGTTCTGTAACGCAGCAGAATTTCAAGCCCGTAGCCTTTGTGGGTGTGCCGATGCTGCTACGGGTTTCAAATTTAATGGGGCTGTAAGTATGTTTAAAAGAGAGCATTTCTACTGAAGCTCCAAAAGGTGGCAGTGTGGAGTAGTTCAGCACGGTGGGGATGTGTATCAGGGAAGAGATAGCTATGTGATGTGGGTGTTGAGAGGGGTTGGCTGCTATGTAAGATGGGTGCTGTATGCGCATAGATGCTTAGAGGGAATGGCTGCTGTCAAGGACTGGGAGCTATGTAGGATGGATGTTAAGAGGGATTGGCTGTTGTGTAGAGTTAGTATATGTATATACGGTACTTATATATATCACATTATTTTTTTACAACCCCCCGCCCCTCGCCACTGCATCTACAAATGCAGAGTTTCAATAGCAATATTGGAAAGCTCAATAGAATAAAAGTAACCACTCAGTTGATCTCATAACAGACTAAATTAAACAACCAAACAGAATGGATATCTGCAAGAAAGAACAACTTTTTTTTAATAAAAGACAAACAAAGCTGTGTTTTTCCTTTGTTAAAATATTTTGCCTCTTATATAAGTTTAGTAATTGAAAAAAAAAAATACCACAATGTTCCTTTGACTTTAATCTGAAATAATTTTTTACTGCAGTGAACAATTTTCTTTTCTCTGTTACTTCCTCATGATGGCAAGTAACAAGCTTTCCAATGCTCCTATTGAAAACACCACCTGTTTTAGATGCCACATTCCCATTGTGTAGATAGAAACTCCCTATTAATTCAAGGTATCTTTAGTTGATCAGCAGCATAATAGCATTTAATAACTGGAAATTAAGGCTGTATGATTTTATTTTACATACATTTTAAGTGTAGTGCTTCCAAAGAACATTTAGTAAAAATATAGGGTACTTTCCCTTTTGAAATTCACCAGCAGTTGCACCAGCAGTACCGCCCACCAACGCTAGATGGTGCTGCCGATTTTCAATGCCGATACCATAGAGTTAGGGTTAGGGTGAGGGATAGTTTAAGGGTTAGGGTAACCTTCTAATGTTACAACTTGTGTGAAATATTGGCAGGCCATCCAGCGGCCACTAGCTGACACTGCAGCTGTCAGTGGTGGCGAATTTCAAACGGGATAGATCCAAATAAAGGACTACAGATATAACAGATTCCAGTGCAATAACACAAACTATTGTATTAATTTTCTTTTAACTGGCTGCAGGTGAAGTACACAGAAGATTATGAAGACCAGAGAGGGAAGGGAAGCTTTCCTGCAATGATAACACCAGGATACCAGATAGCCAAGAAGGCCAATGAATTAGCTAGCGATGTAAGTGCAAACCAAAAAAGGGAAATTATTATACTTTAAAAACAATTTAAGATGTTTATATCATTTAAAATAAAACCATTTAAAGGTATATGGAAGTTTCCTGGATTATGAATGCACCTGATAGAAGAGACTCAGTGTACGAAAACATTTTTTTGCATGAAAAAAATCCCCAAATAAACATAAAAATTACCCTAATTTTCTGGCAGTTTATTTTGAGAAGGAAAATCCAAGCTAAATTGGTATAAAATTCATAATTCATTGTGGCCAATCAGAGGCAGCCACAACATTGTAGCAGTGTATGTGGATTCAGTCTCTGCAGTAAAGCATCATGGTATGTATAGTCTTTTGTTCCCACCACAAGGAAGCAGCACAGGCAGCACTGCTCTGGATCAGTATAGGGATAAAAACGTACTTGGATGCAGTGTTTCTATTGGCTAGTACAGTTTGCCTATGTAAGTACGTCTGGGGGTGTGGAATTTTTTTTTAATAAAATAAATCTGTATGTGTATAGAATGACTCAATGTAATGTGTGTTTCTGATTTAAGCAGTGTGTGTCAGATTAGAAAAAGTTAAAAACAGGGAAACTTCCATATACCTTTAATTACTTTTTTATATTTGATATACTTTAAAACCCAATTAAACATGTTTATATCATTTAAATCAAAACCATTTAATGATACACCATACTTATTGAGTTTACTAAATTGCAATGTAATTGATAATGAAGAAATGTGTATAAATATATTTTACAATTGATTCAACATCATTGCTCTGATTGGCACGTTCTTTATAAAGAGATAAATTAGCAATTAAGCTGTATTTCCAAAGGGAGACTGGCCAGCTGTTTGTGCAATAATCCTATTGCTGAGCACATTTACAAAGTGTCAGCGTCCAATCCAGAATATCTAAGTCTTATCAAACAAACTGACAAATCCACTAGTGCCCTATATACTGCAAAAAAAAATCCACTTCCCTTAGGGTAGGACAGCTGGTAACAAGCTATGCTAAGCACGAGGATGTCACCGTTGTCACCTACCTTGATTCAGCTGACATACATTGTGGAGTTGTCTATTTTATAATGTATGATAACACAAAGATGAACATTTTCAGTCTTCAGAATTGATATTTTAGACCTTAGAAATAAAATATTAACTTTTTCAGACCTCATTAGATCCTCAAGGAGAGCATCAATCCCTGGTCCTTCTAATCATGGTTAATTGTCCCCATTGTAATTACCAAAGCAAGAAGGGTGAGGAACATTGAGATGCAATATATAATTTGACATTATTTCCATTCATCTCTGTGCCAGGTAAAATATCATCAGCAATATCAAAAGGAGATCAAGGGAAAAGCCAGCCAGACAGCGGCGACAGATGTGGCTTTTACTAAACAAAATACCGATCAGTTAAGCCAGGTATGTAACAACAACCGAGAGGGGACCATTGCAGAGATGCCAGTCTTATTATGCACTTGTCCTGTCAATCATCCCCAGGAAAGCAATTCCCTTCATGATTCTTCTCTCACTTTGCATAAATTGTAAAAAAAGAAAATATCAAAGGAAAAAAAGCGCACCTTTGATAGAATCTTACAAGTCAAACAAAGCCTTAGTGAAGGTATTTTGGGAGATCAAAAGGATCAATAGTTGTACAATCCCCCAGCAGCCTGTTGCTGGTTGGATTTACAGCGCTCCACCTTCTGCAGATCACTCAACTTAGTTCAAGAATATTCCTACTTTTGTTGTATAAGATTAGAGCTGAACTACTTTTAGCTGTGGTTGATGTAGCCTACACAACTTATTAATTATCTGACCCCAAAACTATATATATATATATATATATATATATATATATATATATATATATATATATGACACATGAGATCCATTAGATAGGAACAGTGACTGTCTGTGGGTCTCCTGCTTTGTGCATAATCTATCCTATGCTATACTTTAAAACTGTGAACAAAGGGTTTTTAAGAGAAAAACGGCATTGTGGGCCAATTTGCATGTCCCCTTCCAGTTTCCCAGAGTGCAGTACAATAACTGTATTTTTGGTCATTCTGAGCAAGTAATACATTTGTGCAATTTATTTACTGTACTATGTGCTATTTATTTACTGTACTACCTAACAATGTATGTGTATGTCAATCAATTGTATAATTTTGTCTTTGTCTATCGGTTTGTCTGTTTTCAGGGCAGCCATCAGAAATCTTTGGGCCCAGTGCATATGTAATAACTAGAAACCAGGGCCCCCAAACTGAAGCATAACCATTTTGTGTATATATCATAGCTATAAACACACACACACATTTATATCAGTGTTGCTCCAGAATTGAGAAAGAGAGGAAGCTCTCGAAAGCTAGTCTTATATTTATGAATATGTTTGTCCAATAAAAAAGGTATCAATATATACTGCAATACTCTGGATATATATATATATATATATATATATATATATATATATATATATATATATTGTGACAAGTTATCAGTCTCCTCTGGGTTTGATGGAGGAACACAAGAACATACAAGATGCTGTTATATTTTTATAAGCTTTACTGGAACAGTGACACAAAACCAAAACTACCTAAACTGATAAACAGTTTTCTTCACTAGGAAGCTGTCATCCAGCTAAACGTGGGTGGAAAAAAACTCACAGTCTAATAGTATTGTATAAATCACTAGCCTGTACTCTTCAGATTTCAAGGTCTCCACTTTGCTCCAAGAGGTCATCAGCTGCATGCTGCTGTTTCACTATGTGTATCTTTCTCCAGTTCAGATAAAGTGCAAACAATCAGCCCTTACTCCAGGAGCAGTCTTAAATAAGGGCTACCCAGGTGCAGCTAATCAACTGAGCAGGAATGTTAACCCCCTGCAGTCCTACGGAGATACTATATATATATATATATATATATATATATATATATATATATATATATATATATGTGTGTGCGCGTGTGTATAGGAGGACACACATATCTAACACGTAAGAACCAGACTGTTTCTTGGTGTTCTGCTCCTTCCTCCCCTGATTACAAGCATCTTAGAATATAATATATATGCCTGCCAGAAACCTCTCACAACAACCCCCTTCTCCAATGCCAACGACCTTGCCTGTATCTCCATCAGTTTGTCTATCTATTAGTGTGTAGCTATCAATGTGTCTGCCTGACTGTCACTATATCTGGCTTGTAATGAGTGCTCTAGATCAGGGAATACTTCACATGTACATTAATTTATATCAGGGACCTAATACAATATATTTAACTGTATCATCTCGTATATATGTAAATGCCACAATATATTAATTAGTGTGCTGATTGCTTCTTGTGGTGGACAATAATGATCTACAAGAGTTAGGTCTCCTCATCCTCATGAATCACATACAATATGGTGTAACACATATCTAGTTTTTAATCCTCTTTGAAAATCTCATGAGTGTCCAAAAATCAGTTTGTGGTAAGTGGAAACGACCTATTCACACTTTCTGTTGTAGTTAATGGGACTCTGCAGAAATGTTACTCCCCATGAAATCAGCGAAAGGGTCTAAAAATAAAGGATCAAGTGTGCTAAAGCAAAACACAAACATGTTTTAAGATGCAAGCTCACCAGTTCCCCTTACTTCATTGGTTTCCTAACAGCCCCTTTACAATAAACAGCCAATCATAGTGGTTCATTTGTTATGACTGTAACTGAGATGGTTGGGATTTTCAGGAATCTCAATTCAATCTTCTATTTGTGGGGCAAGCATTTGGAACTGAGTTTTTTTTGTTTTGTTTTTTTTGCTTTAGTACATTCCTACTTTTATTTTACAAGATGTATATATATATTGCTGGTTCATTTTAGAAAAAGCAATAGAGGGTCACAATAATCATTGCAGATGTTAAAGGGATATGGAAAGTTCCTGGAATTTACTAGGTATATAAATATAAATGTGTATCTGTCTACTTTTATATACTTAATTTTATTAAGAAATTATTATAAGCTCTGTTTTTACTGACTAAAAAACATACAAATAGTCCCTGTATAGGTCTGCCCTTGGCAGAGTATGCAAACACAGACTTTTTTTAGTGTACTAACCTATCAGTAGTATGTTGCAGCATGTTGCTGTGAGATGTTCACTGATTGGTTAGTATGAGACATTACATTGCAAGTACAGCAGAGTCTGTGTCTTCATCAGCTGCAGAGGGCAGTCCTATACAGGACGATTTGTTTGATTAAGGCAATAAAAACAGAGCTTATAAACTCTTCTTAAAATATAAATGAAAGTACATTGATACACAGATATATTACATATCTGTGTTCCCTGGTGGTCCAGTGGTTAGGATTCAGTGCTATCATCACTGCAACCTGGGTTCAATTCCAGTCAGGGAACCAAGAGGTCACACCACCCAGAAGCCATGCAGAGTTGGGCTTGGTCAGTACTTGGATGGGAGACCACATTGGAATATCACAAGATGTATGATATGGCCCACTGGAGAAGGAACTGGCAACCCACTTCAGTATCTCTGCCATGAATACCACGTGGATCAGCATGTTGTGTTGCGGTCCATGAGGTCATGGAGATTCAGACACGACTGAGCAACGCAAACACATTATAGTAAAAACCTTCCATATCCCTTAAAGAGACTGTATCTATTTGCACTAAGACATATTAATAACATGGATGTGGGACCATTTCCTTTTCATATGTTAGATTTTTTGTGTAAAAGTAGTTAATTAAAATGAATAACAAAAAACATAAATATTTCTTGCCTTTAGGATTACACAGAGGAATATGAAGAGTACCGAGGTAAAGGCAGCTTCCCCGCCATGATAACTCCGGCGTATCTCCACGCTAAAAAAGCCAACGACATAGTCAGTGATGTAAGTAGCCTCACCAGTATATGTTATATTTAATAATAAGAATATTATTTAGCCCATACTGTTGTGTTTACGCTTGTTGTATGTTATATTTTGAGCCGTAGTTTATATATTGTACGCACCATTTATAAGGAAGAGAGTCAGCAACTTTCTTATAACGTCTTTTAGATCAAATACAAAAAAGATCTTTCCAAGATGAAAGGGGCCGCTCATTACCACTCTCTGGCCACTGAAGACAACCTGACTCTGAAACAAGCGCAGAATGTCAATAAGTTGGTCAGTGAGGTAAGAAATAACTCTTTCCGCAATATTCTGCAGAACTGCTGTGTTCAAGATTAAAATTAAATATAACGTTTGGTTTAAATCCAAGTTCCCCTTACTCTGAGCTGTTGACTCGCTCCACTTTTCATTATTAGTTATATTACAGTAGATATTAATGTATCTATAATAATTCACAACATTCTTAAATTAATTCCCAACATTCTTTGTGTTAGTTTGTTTACAGAAAGCAAAGCTGAATTTCTTTGTTGCAGTAAATAATGCATATAAATCTGCACAGAGCTTGTGATTTTTGGTGCTTTTAGAACCTACAGACACCAACGGACAAGTTATTGGGTTGTATAAAAAAGTATAAAAGTTCATCAACGTATTCAGTGGCATTTTAAAGTGACATCAACACTTTGGTGGTTTGTCAATGAGATCCACAGACTCTCTGCGTTTCCTTTTAGTTTCAATGAAGTTTAAACAGGTTTTATTTAATATAGGTTTAAAAAACAACTTTTGCAATGTTTAAAACTCCATGACATGTTAAATAATTTTTTATTGCTTATACTAATTACATAGGCCCTCATTCAATTGCAATTTGGCCAATTGAATAGGGCTCTAAATAAGCACATAACATATTTTTTTAAATACATTTTAGTTAGTAAACATCTATACAAAAGCAAGGTTTTCACTAACTAAAAACTTCTTTAAAATAAATATGCTATGTGCTTATTTAGAGCCCTATTCAATTGGCCAAATCGCAATTGAATGAGGCCCATAGTTACATAGAGCCTCATTCAATTGCGATTTGGCCAATTGAATATGGCTCTATAAAAGCACAAAACATATAGGGCCTTATTCAATTGCGATTTGGCCAATTGAATAGGGCTCTAAATAAGCACATAGCATGTTTTTTTTAAAGAAGTTTTTAGTTAGTGAAAACCTTGCTTTTGGATAGATACTTACTAACTAAAAACTTATTTAAAAAAATATGCTATTTGCTTATTTAGAGCCCTATTCAATTGGCCAAATTGCAATTGAATGAGGGCCATATTTTTTAAATAAGTTTTTAGTTAGTCAAGACCTTGCTTTTGGATAGAAGTTCACTAACTAAAAACTTCTGTAAAAACAATATGCTATGGGCCTCATTCAATTGCGATTTGGCTAATTGAATAAGGCTCTAAATAAGCACTTAGCGTATTTTTTTTAAAGAAGTTTTTAGTTAGTAAAAACCGTGTTTTTGGATAGATGTTTACTAACTAAAAACTTCTTTAAAAAAATATGTTATGTGCTTATTTAGAGCCCTATTCAATTGGCCAAATCGCAATTGAATGAGGGCCATAGTAATTAAGGTTGAAAAAAGACTTTCAGTCCATCAAGTTCAACCTTTTAAGATCTCCTCTGATCTGCAATTTGCAGACTAAATATTAATTACTTAGTTGTTAATTTATTATTAATCAATATTTTTTTTTTTTTTATATTTAATTAAAATGTTTAAATATTTAATTATTTAATATAGGTTTAAAAAACAACTTTTGCAATGTTTAAAACTTCATGACATGTTAAATACATTTTTATTGCTTATACTAATTAGTGTTTTTTTTTTTTATTTAACTATTTAGGTGGAGTACAAGAAGGATTTGGAACACAGCAAAGGGCACAGCATTAACTACTGTGAGACCCCACAGTTCAAGAATGTGAGCAGGGTCTCAAAATACACCAGTGATGTAAGTGTTTAGCACCGTGAGCCCAGGCGCTGGGCCCGTACATATCTCTGGGTGCTGGAATCATTATGTGTGTTTATTCCTGATAAGCCTCAGCTCTTGGACGAGGTCTGCTCCGGTTCTGATTACCGGCCTTCTCATCAGAATCCACCGAACATAAAAACACTGGCCAGGTTTTACAGAATGGCTTATAACATGTCCCTTATGGTCCATGCGGCTACAGGGATTTACTTTATCTCATATTTGCATTTCTTAATTAACGTTAAGTAGTGGCGCATAATCCCCGGTGACGAGATTTGGGAGAATTACAGAGCTAAGCCTTTGCTAATTGAATGTGGAATATTGGGACCATAGTTTAGGGACGACTTTGTTTGCTAATTGGTGCCTTTTTAAACATTATTATTAAAAAAAAAAAAAAAAAAAAAAAAAATATATATACCGTATATATATATATATATATATATATATATATATACTAAATAAATTGTATATCTGTGTTCACATTTGAACATCTAAAACAAGTTCCAAAGATTTCTGAGAAATACAGTTAATACACTACATTCTGGTAACCTTGACAGAGCCATGCAAATGTGCCCACAAAGGCTTCGCTCTTGTATTCCATTGTCATTTTAAAAATGGCTTCCTTTAAGCATATGCCTGCTGTATTACACAGCTTTGAGCAAAGCTCAAGATAGATTGTACACAAGCTAGGCATCCTACCCACAGAGAGCTATTTCAAAGTTAGTGCCTTTCATCAGCGTGGGGACAATTCCTAGCTTGTGTAGTTAATTTTTTATTTTATTTTTTATTTTATTTATTTTTTTATATTTTTTTTTTACTTCAGTTTTTACCAATAACAAACAGATATTACAAAATTATACAAAACACAAATATACAAATACAAGATATATTACAGTCATACAAAAACTAAAGAAAAAAAAAAAAGGGTTATGTCTTATGAGTTTAAAGAATGGAAATATTTATCCCAAATCAGCCAACTGTTAACCCTGGATAAAACAATGCCCATGTCATATAGATTCCTTTATAATTATCTGTTCTTTTTGAGAATTGTTAATACTTCATTCAGTGATGGAATAAGTTCTGATTTCCAGCGTTTGGCAATAGTGTAGTAGATTTTTTGAGGAGGTCGTGTACCACAACTATCATTTATAATATGGTGGGCAAAAGAGCGATAAAAGCCCTCCACCGTACAGTAGTACAGTAAATATATAGTACATTTGTGTTCACATCTAAAAATGTTTTAAATGGTAATGGATTGCAAGAGTGAAGCCTTTGTGGGCACAATTTCATGTCCCTGCCCAGTTTCCCAGAATGCAGTGTAATACAGTAACTGTATTTACCAGAATTCTGAGCAGGAAACATGTTTTTTTAACTTGTTTTAGAAGTTCAAATGTAAACACAAATATGCTGTTTATTTACTACTAGCGAATTGCCCGTCAAAAAATGACGGCAATGAAATAGTAAGGTAGCTAAATTAGTAAATGAATATATTGTACCTATTTTGAAGCATTGTGATGAAGAGCTGGCAATCTGTGTTGATGCTGCTGCAGCATTAGTGGTGTGGAGCTGCTGTATAAGCATGCTGAATGTGTGCAGTGTAACACTGTGCGTGCGCGAGACCAAACCGTTAGCGTAGTCGTGTACTTCCGCATTGGTGTAAAATGGCGAGTAATGTGTGGTATAGGTCTGTATCGGAATATCCGTAGGTGTTTTGTGGTGTTTTGCGAGTTTCTTGTGGTGTTTTGCGAGTTTAGAGTGCTGTAGCCTCGTTTTCGTTTTGTTCGGCGGCCATTTTTTCTCTCGCTTCGTTTTTTTTTTAGTCTCTAAACTGTTTTATTTCGAGTAAAATCGAGGTGTAAGTTGCATTTTTGAGGTCCTGGGTGCTCCCTCTTGGTGTAGGTAAGTTTTTTATGTATGTGCTGTGTGTATGTATTGTGTTTTAAATGTTTGTATGTCGGCGTGTTGCGTCCGATGTTTGCGAGGTCGTAATGTGTGGTAACGTGTTTCGTACGTTGTTTGCGTGCCTCGTAAAATTTAGCGAGTGTCGTAATTTGTGTGTCGTGTTTTTTGAGTAGCGACGTGAATTTTGCGAGGGTTTGAGGCCCTTGCCCAGTGACCTCGCCAGCAACTGAGTCCCTCGCTTCGCGAGGGGCCTCAGTTGCTGGCATGGAGCGCCTTCGGCGCTCCATGCCAGCAACTGAGGCCCTTGCCCAGTGACCTCGCCAGCAACTGAGTCCCTCGCTTCGCGAGGGGCCTCAGTTGCTGGCATGGAGCGCCTTCGGCGCTCCATGCCAGCAACTGAGACCCGTGCCCAGTGACCTCGCCAGCAACTGAGGCCCTCGCTTCGCGAGGGGCCTCAGTTGCTGGCATGGAGCGCCTTCGGCGCTCCATGCCAGCAACTGAGGCCCTTGCCCAGTGACCTCGCTACGCGAGGGCCGCGGCTCGCTACGCGAGGGCCGCGGCTCGCTACGCGAGGGCCGCGGCTCGCTTCGCGAGCCACGGCCCTCGCTTCGCGAGGGCCGCGGGCTCGCTACGCGAGCCCGCAAGCGTGAGCAACGACTCGTACGCTCACAACTATATATGTGATACTACTGTACGGTGTAGGCTTCTATTGCTCTTTTTCGTGATATATATATATATATATATATATATATATATATATATATATATATATATACTAGCGAATTGCCCGTCAAAAAATGACGGCAATGAAATTGTAAGTGAGTAAGTAAGTGCTGTTTGGTGTATAATAATAAAATAAATAATAGATTAATAAAGTAATATACTTTACCTATTTTGAAGTAATATATGCAGGAAACATTCTGTTGAAGAGCTGGCAATCTGTTTTGATGTTGCTGCAGCATTAGTGGTGTGGAGCTGCTGTGTAAGCGTGATGAACGTGTGCAGTGTAGGGTAGCTGTGTACTTCCGCATTGTATAAGTTATTGTTCTAAAATGGCAGGTAATGTGTGGTATGCGGCTGTGGCTGATTTAGCGTCCTTCGTTTTGGATGTCGTCCGACTTTTTTGGAATATCCGTAGGTGTTTGGTGGTGTTTTGCGTGTTTACGGTCCTTTAGCCTCGTTTTCGTTTTGTTCCACGGCCATTTTTTCTCTTGCTTAGGTGATTTTTGGGTGTCTAAACTTCAAAATTTGTACTTAAATCGAGGTGTAACTTTACTTGCAGAGGTCCTGGGTGCCCCCCCCTTGCTGTGAGTAACCTTTTTATGTGTTTGTTGTGTATATTTCTTGTGTTTCTAATATTTTTGGAGTTGCGCGGGTTGCGTCCTTGTTTTCTATTCGTAGTTGTTCGGTGGTGTTTTGCGTCTTTAGACTGCTGTAGCCTCGTTTTTGTTTTTTTCGGTGGCCGTTGTTTCTCTCGGTTAGAGAATTTTTCAGTGTCTAAACTCTTTTATTTTGAGTTAAATTGAGGTGTAACTTCAGTTTTCGAGGTCCTGGATGCCCCCTCTTCCTGTAGGTAAGCTTTTTATGTATTTGTTGTGTGTATTTCTTGTATTTTTCATGTTTTGATGTGCGTGGGTTGCGGACGATTTTTGCGAGGTCGTAACCTTCGGCGCTCTTTGCCAGCAACTGCGACCCTCGCTTTGCAAGGGCCGCAGGCTTGCTGAGCGAGCCCGCAAGCATTAGAACAGCTTGCATGCTCACAACTATATATGTGATATATATATATTTATGGGTGTAGGAACCAAAATTATTCTGAGGGTAACCACTTCATTGTTGAATGGTTTAGGGACATCCTGTCACTATATTAGACTTCATTTTAGGACCAGTAGACCTAAAGCTGTACAGGGTGGGTGCCTTGAAAGGGTGATCTGTGTAGTCAATCTGCTTTAATCCCCTTACTGCACTACAAACCAATCTCTAATTGTAACCAATCTCTGGTTGTATCCAATCTCTGGTTGTAACCAATCTCTGGTTGTATCCAATCTCTGGTTGTATCCAATCTCTGGTTGTATCCAATCTCTGGTTGTATCCAATCTCTGGTTGTAACCAATCTCTGGTTGGTCTGGTGTTAAAGGGATATGGAATGTTTCTGGCTTTCTATATAAGCCTTTCTCAGTAAAATAAAGTACCTAAAAGTAAATAGATACATTAGGTATATTATATATTATAGTGAAATCCTTGTCCCTTTAAGTTTGTGATCCATAAACTAGGCACTTACATTATCAACAGGTGAAATACAAAGAAAAGTACCTTAACCAGGTGAAGGGACATTATGATGGTGTAGGAATGGACAAGCGCACGTTACACGCCATGAAAGCCGGGAGCCTCGCCAGCAATGTGAGTAAAAAAAAAAAAATCACATGACTTTTATAATGTACAGAATAGTATAAATTAGACAAAATAGTAAAAAGCAAATCAACCATCCATAACATCTAAAGCGCTATGGAGCTCATAAGCATTATAAATAAAAGTCCTGTCTTACAATTTGAGTGCAAAAAAAATGGTCCTTGGTCTGCATGGCATTGTTTGGTTAGTGGTGCCTCTTGCTTAGGTGTTGCAGCCTCTGGGGCCTTTCAAAAACGGTGTTTTTATGTAATGACAGATAATGTGACACTTAGATTGCACACAGGTGGACATCATCTCACTAATTATGTGACTTCTGAAGGTAATTGGTTGCACCAGAGCTTTCTATGGGCTTCATAACAAAGGGGGTGAATACATACGCACATGCCAATTTTCTGTTTTCTATTTCTAAAAAATAGTTTTATGTATATATTTTTCTCATTTCACTTCATTAACTTAGACTATTGGGTTCTGATCCATCACATAAAATTCAGATTAACAAAACATTGAACTTAAGGCTGTAGTGTAACAAAATAGGTAAAAAGTCAAGGGGGGGGTGGATACTTTTGCATGGAACTTTAAACAATAGAAGGCAGTTTAATCTCAGAACCAAGCAAATATTGTTTATGATAACGTATGATTGAATTAATAGTTTAAAACATACTGTTCTTCTCAGATATAAAAATACCTTAGTCCTCATTCTATTGCGATTTGGCCAATTGAATAGGGCTCTAAATAAGCACATAACATATATTTTTTAAAGAAGTTGTTAGTTAGTAAGCATCTATCCAAAAGCAAGGTTTTCACTAACTAAAAACTTCTTTTAAAAAAATATCCTATGTGCTTATTTAGAGCCCTATTCAATTGGCCAAATCGCAATTGTGTTTTACTTGATACGCTAGATTTGTTAAATGGAAAGGTTACAAAATAAGAAGTTAAGATGGCTATAGGGGAGTAAAAGAATGGAAAAGCTCCTGGAACACATGAAGTTAGAGCAAATTGTGAAAAAAAATATATTATTATCCTGTATTGACCAAAGAGAACTATATATTAGAAAGGAATATTTTGGATAGGGAAATACAAGATACAATAACTGTGTAACCAAATGTGGATAAAAATGTAAGTAAGTATATTATAATCCAATTTCCCTAGAAAATATAGATGTATAGTTATGGACAAAACTTTTATCCCAGAGATTTAAGATATTTTTGCCAAGAATTATTCACTAAGGGCCTCATTCAATTGCGATTTGGCCAATTAAATAGGGCTCTAAATAAGCACATAGCATATTTTTTTTAAATACGTTTTTAGTAAATAAAGACCTTGCTTTTGGATAGAATTTCACTAACTAAAAACTTCTTTAAAAAATATATGCTATGTGCTTATTTAGAGCCCTTTTCAATCGGCAAAATCGCAATTGAATGAGGTCCTAAGACCGGGCAAATCATCAAGCCAATGATATTATGAGACTTCTTATATTCATTTATTATGTACAAACATTATTTTATTTTACAACAAGTTTTTGACACTGTTGTGTGTTGTGTGTGTTGCAGTATTTAGATTTTACTTTGGATACATTTAATATTAGGGATATGGTATTAAATATAATAATAGCTTCTATAACTAAACCTACAGCAGCAAATAAATCAGTTGGAAGTACATCAAAGCCATTTAAAATAAAAAGTAGTACCAGACAAGACTGCCCATTCTCCTCTGCTTTATTTGCTGTTGGCCAGAACCCCTTGCTATCAACATAGGACAGATTAAGGAAATTACTGGGATTCAAACTGGCGAAGACGAATATAAAAAGTGATTATTTGCAGGTAATTTTATATCATTGGATAATTTGTTCAAAATAGTTAAAGAGTTTGGGATTATTTCAGCATAGAAAATAAATTAAATTAAATCCACAAAATACATGTTTATCTTTCAAATTAAACTATCCCCCATACTTAGTATTATTTTGGTGCTTTATAAATAAATGATAATAATAACATTTTTGTTTGCTGATTACATGGTAGAGATGGTCTCTATAGGTAATTTGTTTAATAGAGAATGCAAACATTTTATATTCCGTAACAATGTATATATTTTAGTGAGAAACCAGATTATATAGATATTGGAGAGGGATTTTTGGACAGATTTTGACCAACACTTAGTTTGAACCATCAGAGAAATGTAATTTGTTTTTCTCTTAGTAAACCTCCCCCCCAAATTATTCACTATATTCCATTTACATACTTTATAGAGTTTGTGCTGGTGAAAGATCCACCTCATTGTCGTTATTTTGTTAAATGTTTTTCAGTTAAATTACAAGTCGGACCACAAGCAGGAAGATACAGGTGCAGATTACAACTATCCGGCTACATTGGCTCCTTCCTACCAGACAACCAAGAAACTTGTTCCACTGAAAGATGTAAGATACCAATGATGGTCATATACCTGTTAATCTCTTGTCTGAAATCAACTGACCAAACCCCTCTTGTTTGTTTTTGTATGTAATGTTAGCTTCAATTAATCAGAATTTTGTGTTCAAATCATTTTTTACATGAAAAAATAAGTGCTCTAGTTTAAAAAAAATATATACAAAAATATGAACCACAGTGGGGAAACCTTTATTAATTAAATTAGTAATAATAATAATAATAATTAAATTAATTACATTATTTATTATGTCTTTGCTAATGCACTGCAAGCTAAAAGCATCTTTCAATTGCGATTCGGCCAATTGAATAGGGCTCTATATAAGCACATAGCATATTTTTTTTTACAGAAGTTTTTAGTTACTGAAGACCTTGCTTTTGGATAGAAGTTCCCTAACTAAAAACTTCTGTAAAAAAATATGCTATGTGGTTATTTATAGCCCTATTCCATTGGCCAAATCACAATTGAATGAGGCCCTAAGAAAGCACAGCCAATTCAATTACTGAACAAGACATCCTTCCTATTTTGTCCAGTTAAACTATTCAGTCTAATTCAGTCTAATTTCATATTCCTCTTTTTTGTCAAGTTAATGTTAAATTTCTAAACTACTAAAAAACTTTTCATGCAAAAAAGGCATATTTTGCTGTGTTTAAAACATGCACTTTTAACTTTCATCAAGTTTTATTTAGTTTTAGATAAATAAAATAAAGTATAGTTTACTTGGCCTTGATAGAAAATTGAGATTTCAATGTCCCCTTTAAAGAGCCAATTTAGGGCCTTATTCAATTGCGATTTTGCCAATTGAATAGGGCTCAATATAAGCACAGAGCATATTTTTTACAGAAGTTTTTAGTTAGTGAACTTCTATCCAAAAGCAAGGTCTTCACTAACTAAAAACTTCTGTAAAAAATATGCTCTGTGCTTATATTGAGCCCTATTCAATTGGCAAAATTGCAATTGAATGAGGCCCTTAGTGTTTATAAATAACACTGTGTTTAGTTAGTAACTGATTAACAAAAAACCCAGAAT
This sequence comes from Discoglossus pictus, assembly GCA_027410445.1. Lineage (NCBI taxonomy): Eukaryota > Metazoa > Chordata > Amphibia > Anura > Alytidae > Discoglossus > Discoglossus pictus. Next base: position 112,617,077 of record CM050171.1, read on the forward strand.
ACTTGTATAAAGTAATGAAAAAGTCTGAGTGTAAATTTTAAAATCTATACTGATTTTTTCCATACATATACTGATTTTTTTTTATAATACTTTATTAAGTAAAGAAACAAAATCCTGCTGTATGAGCACTACAGTATTCCCCTAGTAAGGGCTCATGTTGAATGCATAATGTGAGTTACATGAATAAATAAAATAGCAGATGAGTTACACAGCTGTTGTGAACAGATTGTGAAAACAAATAGCAAAGCTACTGTTTTGTTCTCATAATTTCTCCTGCTGAAGATTTTAATTAGGTCTCCACAAATAACATATATTCTCTTATCTTTACTGATACCTCCACAATGCAGTTTTCATGTTCTTTTTTTGCATATTCCTTTAAATCGTTCTCCATATTCCCAAGTAGACACACAGATCTGTATAGGAGATATGAACCATTTGACTTCTAAAGTCTTCTGATTCCACTTCAATCTAAGACTCTTAGGACCAGAAGCACTAAGGAGAACGTTGGTGTCCTATGGAGAAGAATTACTAAAATCTGACATTTCTAAGACTTCTTCCTGACATTTCTCAAACCTTTAAACCTTAGCACACTTGGCTATTTAATTTATTTATTCTTCAGGATACTTATATTCATTGGATCCATTTATTTTTCCAACTCCTTTACTTTGTTCTCCTGTCCAATTTTGCTAAAGGATCTTCATCATCTCTATATCTCCTGATGTTATTGTTACTAGTCCTCCTTTTGAAATAATTTCCACATACCCAGGGGTGTGGGAATTGAAGGGGATGGATGGGAGAGAAAGCCCCCCTTAGATTATATGAACAGGGGTAACTAAAAATTGCAAAACTAAACTTAAACATGCATTACCAGATTGCCAGTGCTAAGGAGCAGTATGCCTTTCCCATGAACGCTTTAAACCATAATTATATAATATATACATATATAAGGTAATTGAGAATTTAAACAAAGAAATTCAAAAAAAATTGAGCGGCACTGCAGCACTGGGACCCCCCAGAGGAGGGCCACGGTGCATTGCCCTGCTGCACGTCCTGTGAGTAGAGTTGAATTGCACCACTCAGAGACACATTTTTTTTGTCTCTTTAAACTTTAACCCCCCCCCCCAGTTATTTTTGGGATCCTATGCATATGCACACACCTATATATAAAATAGTAAGTTTATGTGTATTTATATCGATTTTGTTGTAGTTCAGTTGTTTAGTCATGTCCGAATCTTCATGACAGAACTCATCGTGCAGGCGTTACTCACATGCTAATAACTATTACAGTGGAGAGAGAGACCAAACAGATAGATATGAAATTGCATTTTAATTGAAAATGGAGTTTAGGGATTAATAATAATTTTTTTGATGCTTTAATTACTTTATTTTACAAATCCCAAAAGTATATGAAACAAGCAAAAAGCATTGCAAATAGAAAAAAATCAGGAATAGCAGAAAATAATTTCCTTTATATACACTTAGTACCATGATAAGAAGTTTTAGATACTTTATTTGGTCTTTACAGGAGGAAACCCTAAATCTTCAATATAACTTTAAAATTGAAGACTAAATTTAGTTGCAGACGGGACAACTTTTAATTAGATTTCAAATTCTGTTACAAAGACTAATTTAATTTATTTTTTAATGTAATAACTTGTTCAAATGATTACTTTCCCTGCAGGTAAACTACCGACAGAGTATTGACAAGGTGAAATACAGCTCTGTAACCAATACACCAGAAATCCTTCAAGCTAAAGTAAATGCCCAGCAGCTCAGCAATGTAAGTCCCAGAGTGTTCTCTTACAAGCTATCTGTGTTCTCTGCTGATAACAGGTTCTTGATCTCCCTAAATCCCCTTGCTCCGTGGTGTGCGTCTGTCTGATAACCGACCGGCTGCTGGAAAATCACAGTCTAGTTTATTGTAGCAGCATAAGTAGAAAGTAATGAACCTGTCTTCTATGAGACCGCTTCATGACTCACTCGGTGCAATTAGACACACATTATAACATGTTCTACTCTGAAAAATAATTCTGTGGGGGTATCCTGCAACAGATCCCACGAGTCCCTCATATTGAAAGATGGCGGTGGGATTCTGCAAACGTTCCATAATATAAGAAAATACATTATTCATTCTTGTTGGACAGTAATTCAGTCGTGTCCGACTCCCTATGACCCTATGGACCACAGCACACAAGGCACATCTATTGTTATGTCACTGGTTGTGCTTTTCCTCAAGGTTTTCATGGCAAAGATACTAGAGTATGTTTTGCTAGTTCCTTATCCAGTGGATCGCCATTTGTCTGACCTCTTCTATGATCTGCCCATCTTTTGTGACCCTATATGGTATAGCTCACAGCTTTATTGAGGTACACAAGCCCATTTACCACAACAAGGTAGCGATCCAGAAGGGATATTGTTCATACAGTTGGGTTAAAACTTACTGTAATTTTCATACAACTTTATTAATTTGAACTGAATATATAAAATAGTTTTGGAGTCCCATATTTGCAACATGTTCTTTGCGTAATAAGTCTTAATAATGGAAAACTGCATTTATAGATTTTAAATAAATATTCAGAGTTATCCTGGATAACTAGAAAAGGAGGAGTATTGATTCAGGGAGGAATCCGAATGCCAGAATCTGGGCTTATTCCCTTTCAGTTATGAGACAATTGGCGATGTTTCAACGGGGGTTTCCTGTTTGCCTTCCTGTGGATGAATTAATAATGAAATAACCTGCATATTACAATAATCTGGGGAGATCTAAAAAGGTTGAACTTGATGGATTAAAATTATTTTTTCAACCTCAGAATGACCACAGAAATGGTGCAAAACTGAAAATGGTGCAATTGAACCAGGTTTTACAAAAAGGGGAACCACAATAAATTAAATAATTACATACATATATATATTTTTTTCTGCAGCTAAATTATCGAGCTGAATATGAAAAATCTAAGACACATTACACCCTAACTCAAGACGGGCCAGAAATGGTGAAAGCAAAGTCTAATGCGGAACTCTTTAGCGAGGTAAGATGACATCTTTAGGGCCAGTATTGTATTACCAGGTTACATGTGAAAATAATGCAATTTTTCTACATGTGAGTGTGTTTTATGCCTTACCAGCCTTAGTTTTGATCTGTGGAAACTTCAGTAATTACCTAGGTTGGTGCAACATAGCCGAAACGTTGTCCCCCTGGCCCCCTGGTTCCCACGCCCTTGGACACACAGTTTTAATATATACCTTGTCAAATCCACAAATCTTCCATATACCTTTTGTGCTGTTTAATATATATATTTATAAAGTAAATGCCATTTTCTTTTTAAGATCTTAAAAGTTCAACTTTTTAAGATCTTCTCTGATCTGCAATATGCAGATTAAATATTAATTAATTAGTTGTTTATTAATTATTAATCAATTATTTAATTTTTGTGAGATTCAGCCAATCGCCTCAAAGGAAAAAAAATAATTAATTCCTTCCTGACCCCAGACACCGTCGACCGGACTTCTCCCCGGATCAATACTGTCTCAATAATTATCCATGATAACCCTGAATTCCCTTTTTAATTAGAAATAAATCTAGTCCCCTTTTAAAGTTATCTATCGAATCCACTGTCACCACCTCCTCTGGTAGAGAATTCCACAGATTAACCACCCTTACTGTGAAGAACCCTTTTCTTTCTTGAAGGTGGAATCTTTTTACTTCTAACCTCAAGGGATGTCCTCTTGTCAGTTGAAAACCTATTGGAACAAAAAGCTTCCTTGACAATGCAAAATGCTAAACATTATGATGTTTCTTGCAGAATAAATATAAAGAAAGCTGGAAGAAGACCAGAGGTCAGGGCTTTGAGATGAGCCTGGATTCCTTGGCAATTCATTCAGCCAAAGCGTCCAGAGATATCGCAAGTGATGTAAGAGAATAAGCCCCAGTTTATCATCTGCTTTCTGAGTAATGTTCTGTTGTCTGATGTACTAATGTGGGGAGGATTTTATTCCACAACAAAACAAATGTAATGATTATAATATAACAAAATGTATTATATTCTATATTAGCTTCGCCATTCAATCACACAAAGCTGAGGGACCTCACCAAACCAATAGGCTCATCATCATTGATTTGGTCAAGTTTAAAGTCTGTGCCCCATGGAAAGGTCCCCATATTTATATCAAAGCATTTTTCTGCAATTTTGGATAAATAAACAAGCCTCAGGTGCCATTACAGAGTGTGATAGTTAGATAAGACATTTTCTTTGATACAAATTCACATCTGAATTACATGTGCAATATAAAAACTATCCAAATTCGGCACTCTAAATAAAAAACTGTAGTTCTCTGGACCTTCGGAATAAAACAGAAATGGAGGCTGACATCTTCAAAGGACTTTCACATTATTTTAGGCTGACACATCTTGGGTCTTGGACTTGGTACCTACCCGCTCCTCTGATCCAGTTCCTGCATATAGACATGTGGGGATCACATATATAGTTGTGAGCATACGAGCCGTTGCTCACGCTTGCGGGCTCCTTGCCAGCAACTGCGACCCTCGCAAACTTTACGTCGTAACGCAAACAAAATACGAGATACCTTACGACACATCACGACCTCGCAAAAAACGGCCGCAGCACGCGCACATGAAAACATCAAAAATCCAACAAATACACACAACAAATACATAAAAAACTTACCTACAGCAAGAGGGAGCATCCAGGACCTCGAAAACTAAAGTTACACCTCAACATGAAATTAAAGCAGTTTAGACACTAAAAAATTCTCTAAGCAAGAGAAAAATGGCCGCCGAACAAAACGAAAACGAGGCTAAAGGTCCCTAAACATGCAAAACACTACCATAAACACTCAAAACAGCTTTGGATATTCCGAAAAACTCGCACGACATAGAAAACGAACGACGCTACATCAGCCACATTATATACACCAAACACCCTTAGCTCACTTACAATTTCATTGCCGTCATTTTTTGACGTGCAATATTCTAGTTGTTAATATATCTGCCAGAAAGTTTCAGCTCAGATTTAATATTTATATTATTTCTGCCCATATTGGACCTCCTTTGGAGCTGGGAGATGGTGATTAAGTCTCAAACCACAAGTATTTTCAGTTGTCATTCCACCCTGTAGCTTTTCTGACATTTTACTTTCCAATATTATGTTTTCTTTGTTAATTTCTGCTTGATGTCTTGGCTTAAAGTCCAATAGCAGCATTGCATTATACATACTTGTGAATACTGTCAGTAATCTCTACTCTATATCACTAGGTTAAATACAAAGAAGAATATGAGAAGAACAAAGGGAAAGCCGCAGCTAACAAGGACTCTAGACTTCTACACTCTCTACAAGTGGCCAAGAGGGACAGCGAGGTAAGGTCATGACACTCATTATAATATGCTCAGTATCATGCTCAGTATTCATTAGGTTGATACACATCACTTCAAAGAAACATAGAAATTACTGAAAAAAGCAGTGTGCCAACCTAATCATAACTGGACCTGGTCAGTGGGGTGTAGCTGAACTTCCTAAGGTACAATGAGCAAGCAGTCCATGGCCCTCATTCAATTGCAATTTGGCCAATTGAATAGGGCTCTAAATAAGCACATAACATATATTTTTTCAAGAAGTTTTTAGTTAGCAAACATCTATCCAAAAGCAAGGTTTTCACTAATTAAAAACTTATTTAAAAAAAATATGCTATGTGGTTATCTAGAGCCATATTCAATTGGCCAAATCACAATTGAATGAGGCCCCATGTCTGGAGCCACCTTTGTGCCTGATGGAGTGCAGCTACACCTCACAGATGAGGCTCAAGAGAGGCCAAAATGTATGTCAGGGTTTGCTGATTCTCCTATTCAGGGAAGAATTGTCTGTAATTTTGGGTCTGGATCACTCTTTTGCGTGAGGCCGGTCTGATATACTACAGGATATTTCTTACTGTGAAGGGCACAAGTGAACAAAAGGACGTTGCTCTCTTAGTGGGTTGCCGGCTATAGGAAAACCCTACTTAGGTGTTGTTCCTTCTCAGATTGAGCGCATCTGACTGTTTTTGCTTCAACTCTGTCTCAGCTTGAAAACAATGTGAGGAGCACCAGTCCATTGTTCTGGGGAAATCAGTGTTATCAGTGTAAGTTCTCTCACAAAAGATCAGCTTTTTTTAATCACAGTAAATTAAAAAGTGTTTCTGCTGATCTGTAAAAGACTTGAAAACCAGACCATTATAATGGCCATTTAAATTATGGCATGCTGTGATTCTCTTGAGGATGAGAGCAGAGAAATACTGTTCCACAAGCAATAAATATGTGGTGATCACACTTAGTCCTTGGGAATGCACAATGGATCAGGAATTACAGAATAAGTGGCTCAAATGTCTCTGAGGATTTGAGTTGGGAACCTTTGGTTTCAATGTTAAGGCAATATTTACCACCTTCTCTTACAATCATAGTTTTACCACTACATAAAGTATACTTGAACTTCTTAATTGTATTAGCTTTACCTCCCATATTGGCAAAGAGTTCAGTTGATATTGTAGCGTCTTTAATTAAACAGAATCATTGTTTATTCTTGAGCTGTTGTGAGTTCTCCAAGGATGGGCTTGGGAAACCTTGGTTTAGAATCAAACCATTAGGCCCTCATTCAATTGCGATTTGGCCAATTGAATAGGCCTCTAAATAAGCACATAACATATTTTTTTAAAGAAGTTTTTAGTTAGTAAGCATCTATCCAAAAGCAAGGTTTTCACTAACTAAAAACTTCTTTAAAAAAAATATGCTCTGTGCTTATTTAGACCCTTATTCAATTGGCCAAATCGCAATTGAATGAGGCCCATAGTAAACAGCACACTCTTATACTTTGTCTTCAACCCAAGTCACATCCAGGCATAGCTATGAAAACATAAAATGTAACTTTTATGTATCTTTATCAATAAGATTACCATTGAAAGTAAAGTATATAGCGATTAATTTCTCTCTTAGTCTGACAATCTTTGGAAACACCCCTATATGCTTCTTGTTTGTTGACCTATTCATCAGATACCCCCATTTTGTATTCATATTCATATATTTATAGGGGATGATACCTATGTATCATCAATCTTATAGATAGCCCAGTGGTGCGATTGAAACATTGGTTTAGACCTTTGTCCATGGGTTGTGTAACCACTTTTATTCTGTAGTATTACGGTATGTATTTTTGTTCTCTAAAAAAAAGCATTATTATACCTTCTCAGTCATCTGCACAATTATAATTCTACTCTAGATCAACTATAAAAAGGGATTTGAAGAGAGTAAGACCCAGTTTCACCTGCCAATGGATATGGTCAATATTACACATGCCAAGAAGGCTCAGGCTTTGGCCAGTGATTTGGACTATAAAACAAAATTCCATGAATACACAATCCTTCCCGAGGACATGAAGGTGACATGGGCCAAGAAAGCATATGACCTTCAGAGTGAGGTACGTGCATATAATGGATTTTATTTATATACTTTTCCTACACTAATACTCATGTATCCTGTTTCATTAATCGTATATATGTTTTCAAAGACAGCTGGCCATCCATACTAAAAGTCAAATGTTGGATGAATCGAGATGTCAAGTCTTATTAGATGTGCCCTTAGCATAACATAAGAAGGGAAAAGATTTCCAATACTTCTCCAGTACTTCACCATTTGGTACACCAGTCCCTCCCCCAATTATCTGGTGTAGATATTTTAGAAAACTGCTAAAATGGGTATGACTTGAGGTACTATACGCATTGGAAAAGATACAGTTTCAAAGAATACTCCCATATTACTTGGTTGAGATACATCCTTCCCTTATTGGAGATTAAACCAATTCCACAGTGTAAATCTGAAAAAACTAAGCAGTGGGCAACAGGCGGCCATAAGACACTTCAGAAACATTACTGGTAGAAACATTACCGAAATCCATATTGAACGGAAACTTGCTGGCAGGGTTGATGGGCTGTACTGCTATTTAAGTGTTTTATCTGATCAAACCAGAGTTCCTAAGGATGTGGAGATGCCAGACCAGGAAAACATTCAAAACACAATAAATACACACAACAAACACATAAAAAGCTTACCCACAGCAAGGGGGGGCACCCAGGACCTTGGAAACTGAAGTTACACCTCCATTTAAGTCGAAATGAAAGCGTTTAGACACTCGAAAATCACCTAAGCGAGAGAGAAAATGGCCGCCGAAAAAAACGAAAACGAGGCTACAGGACTCTAAAGATGCAAAACACCACCAAACACGTACGGATTTTCCCAAAAAGACAGACGCGATCCAAGAACAAGGACGCCAAATCAGCCACAGCCGCGTACCACACATTAGGCGCCATTTTACAACACTAACTTACACAATGAGGAAGTACACAGCTACCCTAACGGATTTGTCTCGCGCACGCAGCCTATTTACACTACACACTGCACACATTACTGGCACTTACACAGCAGCGCCGCAGCCCTCAAAACACACATTGTATGCTGCAGCAACATGAAAACAGATTGCCAGCTCTTCTGCACAATGCTTCCTGCATATATTGCTTCAAAATAGGTAAAGTACATTAATGTATTATTTTATTAATTATTTCATTAGCATTAGCAAAAAAAAACAATGCTCATAGCACACAAGCAACCAACAACCTCGCAATGAGCGCCGAAGGTGCTCAGGGCAAGGCTTGCAATGAGCGCCGAAGCATCTTGGAACACCAACAAAATTTACCGCCCTTACAATCGTATTGCTGTCATTTTTTGACGGGCAAGTCGCTAGTGGCAATATAAAGATATGTTGAGAAACTTGACACAAGTCACTGATTGCTCAGTTTTCAAGATGGCAGTGTGCTTTGTACACTGGGAAGTTAAGAACTAAATATATGCAGCTGGAAGAAATGTACTTTATAAAAAGTAATGTATGTACTTAAATAAAAAACAGTATAGCTGAGCATTGTCGGTATGCCATTACGTTAAAGGAAAGATAGCTGCTGTTTGTGAAGTTCTGCAGGAGACGTTGTAATGAATGTTATCACATGCTGGTATTTCGTTTCTCTTCTAGCGTCAGTACAAATCAGACCTCAACTGGATGAAAGGAGTCGGCTGGATTGCAGAAGGGAGCCTGAACGTGAAACAGGCCAAGAAAGCTGGAGATCTTTTTAGTGAGGTAAAAAGAGTAGAGAGATAATCATCAAGAAACTTTATGGTACAGTAACACACAATGGGATATATTCACCAGTATTATAGTTTATGCTGTGGTTGTTGTACCTGTCCCTAAATGAAAGATGCCCCACCGCTGTCACTGATCATCAGCAGGTTAGATAAGATTAGATGGGTAGGTCAGATACCTGCACCCTCTGCCTTGAAGGGCCCTTTGCTGTCTTAATCAATAGAAACATCTACTAGTTTTCATATTCCCTATTAGACATTTGGCTCAGTTATTTGTCTTTAGCTGAGTGAGCCACCCTGTTTATATCATATACATATACTGATTAACTGCTGATAATAGCATAGTCGTAAGCATATCCCAGGCATATTGGAATTAGTTTACTGTGTTTACCTTACTACTCCCTCTGGAAAGCTGTTCTACTTTACTATTTTTTTCTATAAATGAATATTTTCACATATTACACCAAAATCTTAAACCCTCCAACTCAGTGGTGGAGCTAGAGAATGGAGAGCCCCGGTGTAAAAAAATATTTTTGGGCCCCCCTCCAGCTCGGCAGAGGGGCCCAGTGCTGTCCGACTTTTTTGTTTGTTCATTAACTAACATAAGCCCCTCTGGGCCCCCTGACACTGGTCCATCCTGTCTCCTCCACCCTGCCCCAATCCAGGCCCCTGCTGCTTATTATCAGCCTTGATCCCCAACTACCCCCTACCACCTCGTATTACTATCCTGTCTGCGCATCTCTATGTGGGGTAAGGGAATCACGAATGACGTCACGGCATAGAGACGCACAGTTGGAACTTCAGTTGAGATATATGATACATTTAATAAATGGAATGGAGTTCTGGAGAAAAGGAGCCGAGGGGACCTTTCCTATAAAAGCCCTCCACTTATGTTTCCTGTTATCTATCTGCCATTTTGGGGTTAGAGTTACTTTTAGGTCTAAGGTTAGATTTAGGGTTAGAGTTGGGTTTAAGGTTAGATTTAGGTTTAGGGTTAAGTTTATGATTCGGTTTAGGGTTAGATTTAGGATAGTGGGGGGCAGATAACAGGAAAGATCAGCCAGGTGTCCTGATTTAGACCTATGTCCATCTACTGACTGCCACTGCCTTACCATGGCATGAAAAGTGTAAGCATCACACATATTTGTGTCCTGCTTCAATTGGTTCTGAGATGTGCAGATACAAATAAATAAATGATAATAATAATAATAATAATAATAATAATAATATATCATCATTGTTTTTCCCTCAGAAAAAGTACCGTCAGAAAGCGGACACTTTGAAGTTCACCAGTGTGGCCGATAGCCCACAGATCAAACATGCCAAGAAAAGCCAGGAACTGCAGAGTGATGTGAGTGCTGCATTGCATCCTTCTGATACCACTTTATAATTACCTTGGCGATTCACAGGAACAGGTGCAGGGGAAGTTAGTGTAACCCGAGCGGCAGGCAATATGTGCACCTCTTTAAATAGACTCGAGGTTTCATTTCCAAGGTTTGACTAGCTTTTAACTAGGAATCATTAAACTAAACTTGTGGCCTTCCAGTGTGCTAATAAGAAACACATGTATAGAGAAGGTCTGCTTCCAGGCAAAAAGGGGCTTTCAGATGCTTCGTATTATGCATAAAACACTCCTATTTTTCTATTAGCTTTTGTGTGTGTCTGAGAACAATATGTCTGATCTTTAGCTTCCGATTTATATATACTGTATCTCTGATTCTTCTGCAAGTCTGGGAGATGTTTGGGATTTTCTTGTGAAGAAAAGCTAGCAAAATGATGTTAATATCTGTTCCCATTTGAGGAATTATATAAATGTATATATATATATATTTATTTATACACCTCTACACTTCTTGTTTACATTTTCTCACCTTATGGGTGATAGGGGGTACTAGATGTTAACCCCTTGCTTACTGTGCTTTAGTGAGTGCAGCTGCACCTCACTGACGAGGCCCATAAAGGTTGAAACGCGTCTGTGGTTTGCTGTTTCTCTTGTTCAGGGTAGAATTGCCTGGTATTTCAGGGCTGGGTCACTCTTTTGAGTGAGACCAGACTGATATACTGCAGGATATTTCTTCCTGCGGAGAGCTCAAGTGAGCTAAAAGAGACTGCTCTCTGAGTGGGTTATCATGTCCATAGAGCAAACCTACTTAGGTATTGTTCGTTCTCATATGAGCACCTCTACTCTCTTTGTTATATATATATATATATATATATATATATATATATATATATATGTAAACCCAATAAAAGAGGTATCACTATATACTGCAACACTCTGTTTATTCATCAATATATATATATATATATATATATACAGTATATATATATATATATATACTGTATATACAGTGTTTTCAGTTTTGTATGTTAATAGGATACTGTAAAGCCTTTTTTTTCTATAGAACATGTAAAAGCATCCTACAAAGTAGTGTACATCAAAGTACAGTCTTTTTTATGTTATCATACATATAACAAAGAAGTGGGGTCCAAATCCCCACTCTCTGCAAATTCTCTTTTTACATTGAGAGACTATTCAGACAGTTACAAGGAATATTCATAGAAATATGATATATGATATGGTCTGTTAGTGGCCAATTGGAACTAAAGGAGAACTGGCAGAGGTGAGGAAATATTTGGATCTCGCTTCTGTGTTACATACAGTTTAGATCCGCGTAATATTTTTGTCATTTTAAGTAAACTAGTTCCTCTATTATTCAGAAGGTTCTTGCTTATTCAAATAAGAAACAAAAATTTAAAGATTAACTCTAAAAAGCAGTGAGGGAAAGAGAAGGGGAGACAGAGGGAGGTGAGAAGGATTTGTTAGACAATAGGATCTGATTGAATTTGACACCACACCCCAATCCCTTCATAGGTCTAGAAGCAGACTGCTTGCATTAATAGATGCAACCGCAGCTTTTTAGAAATGTAAACAGTAAAATATCCATTAAAGTATCATGGATGCCTTCAAGGTCCAACAGAGGCATTGCAATGTATTTATTTCTAACTATAAACATAGTTTTATGACTTTTCCATGCTTAATTATGCTCTTTTCACAACATATATATTTTTTCATTTTGCAGTAATCCATGAAAAAAATGTGGTAGTATAAGATCTCTCTTATGAAATATTGTATACAAAGTGCTGATTCTCAGTAATATGTAATTAAAGTAATTTATGTTAAGCTTGATTGTGAATAAACCCCTGTCCTGTTTGTGCTCCTGACAGCTGGCGTATAAGTCTGGAACAGAACACCTCCTCCATCACTACACCATGAGCAAAGATGAGCCAATTTTCCAACAAGCCAGAACCAACGCCGTTAACCTGAGCGAGGTCAGGAATCTGTCCTGTCACCTTGTGTTACTTATAATAGTATCACCGCTTATTATAGAGCCTCTGAGAATCAGACATGGTTATATCCGCTGGTACATAGCGTCCTGGGTCCTGTGTTCTCAGTTCATTAACAGCCTTATTAAATTGCGATTCTGTAAATTTAAAAGGGCTCTATTTAAGCACAGAGCATATTTTTTTACCAAAGTTTTTAGTTAGTGAACTTCTATCTAAAAGCAAGGTCTTCACTAACTAAAAACTTCTGTAAATAAAATATGCTATGTGTTTAAATAGAGCCCTTTTAAATTTACCGAATTGCAATTTAATAAGGCTGTAAATGTTCTATCTTCCATATCCATTTTGCTTTGATATTTCACATGTCTAATATGCATTTTGCTTATGACACATCACATTATGTTCTTAAGAGGCCTATTTATTCTACTTCATTATTATGTGATAGGTCAGATGCCCCATGTTGATTTTACTTTGATATGTCCTATACCATCTTACATTACCATTAAATGGACCATAGCAGAGGTCCCAGAGTAAAGTATCGAAATATGAATATTTGCAGTTGGAAGTTAAAAAAAGGTATTTATTAAAAGAAAAATAGCTTTGATCCTTCCTCCGTACGTGTATTGTTATCAGTACATAATTACTTCATATGATGAATGGCTCAACGCATTAATGGCTTTCTTTTGGATATCGCTTCTGATTTGTCAATCGATGAACATCCATTATATGGATACATACATCCATAGTTCTATAGTATTTGAGGTTGAAAAAAGTCTTGTAGTCCATCAAGTCCAACCTTTTTAGATCTGATCTGATCCTTGTAATATGGGAATTAATTGTTAATTGACATCACACCTTATAAGCAATATGCAAATGGCAGCCATTGATCCAGTAACTAGATAACTTGGTACTTAGAACAAGACCAGCCAGGTTGAGGATCACTTTGGTTGATGTAGTTAATTCAAAGTAGTGTTTCTATTACTAAATTAAATTCTTAATTACTTCCAACTGAAATAATTCATATTTTTATTGATACTTTACTATTCTACACAAGTGGAACACCAATTGTGTCCCTTTAATAGTGCCCTATATTTCGGTCAGCATTTTGCCCTAGTATAATATAATTTTTACTATAATACAATGACTATATTGTAAAACACCCTGTCCCTTATTCAATTGCAATTTGGCCAATTGAATAGGGCATAAATAAGCACATAACATATATTTTTTTAAGAAGTTTTTAGTTATTAAACATTTATCCATTGCATTTATCTGTGCTTTTTTAGAGCCCTATTCAATTGACCAAATCACAATTGAATGAGGCCCCCTGTATTCACTGAAGCTACTTTGTATCATTGGGGATTTCAGCTTTGGTTTCCCAGTTTATCAGGGTCTCGGTGAGATATGATCTTCAGTCTCTCTCTTCCAAATTTATTTTTTGCAGAAGTTATACAAGAGCAGCTGGGAGAAACAGAAGGAGAGAGGATTTGAGCTGCGATTGGACGCCTTGTCTATTCTTACAGCCAAAGCAAAGAGGGATCTAGCAAGTGATGTGAGTACTCAGCCAAAATAGAGCAAAGTACAGTGGTCTGTTCACTGGGCTGTGATATTCAATGGCTGGCACGGTGCTTCATTTATTAATTTTATTATAATTTTGTTTACAAAATCAAAGCCAAAACATTCAATTAAGAGCCAAATAAAGACTCAGAGCCAAAGCACAAAATACTCATTTAAATTTTTAGAACCAATGAAATGAATTATATTGTATACAGTATAAAAGTGTACACTTGTTATGCTTTAATGGGCACTGAAGTACCAACTTTTCCATCACAAAATATATATAAAACGTTTTTTTGCATGAAATTGTTTTATTTATAGCTTAGAAAATTATTTTAGGATTTGTTTGCACCTCCTCATTTTATAACCACTCAACAAGGCAGACAAGAAGCATATACTTTACACTGAAGCTATTTATTTGTTGCTTTAATGTCCATTTTCAAGAATTCAAATTATTATTTTTTATGCAAAAATAGATTTAAAAATGTTTTATGTAGGAATTTGGAGATTTTAAATACATTTTTTTCTAGAAGAGAAGATAGTTGAAATTATGTTCTGGTAATTTGTAATATTTTATACTATTAATAATGATTGCTATGCATTTATAAAGGAAACATTTTATGTTGATATCATCATCTCACCTTATTCAGTTTGATTTTTGCAACAATGTAGCTAAACCATGTGCTGAGTAAGTAGTATAGTAGACATGCCTTTGCTCTTATGAGATCATATTTATATGGAAATAAAGTGCCTATAAAAAAATTCCTCATTGTGGGTGATGATTAATTTCGGCCTTCATTGGGCCTCGACAGAGAGGTGAAGCTGAACTCCTTAAGGCACAGTGAGCAAGGAGTCCACGTTTGAAGCCCCCTATCACTCTTAGTGAGACCAAGCCCAAAAGGTCATTTGCATAAGCAACAAAAAAATAAACAAATGTGAATGCCCTCACAAGCACGACTCAATCACCAAATACGAAGCCATTTTATCTGAGTATTTTGGTGGCTTCCATATCAGTGGCTCATAAATCTTCCCTCGCCAACTACTAACAGCTCAGGCCTTGGGAGTATAAATATTAATATCTGATAAATAAGAGAAACTGATTGCAATTTTGTGTTTTATTCCTGCAGAAGTGATAAAGTAAATGCCACTATAATATATGTGTTCTGTAGATAAAGTACAAGGAAGACTATGAGAAAACAAAGGGTAAACTGATCGGCGTGGCAGGAGCCCAGGAAGACTCCCAGATGTCCCACTCCCTTCAAATGACCAAGATGCAGAGTGACCTGGAGTACAAGCGCAAATTTGTGGACACAAAGACACAGTATCGTACGTCTATGGATATGCTGGATATTTCTCATGCCACCATGGCACAGACATTGGCAACTGACCAGGGGTATAGAACATTCCTGCATCACTACAGTGCCCTGCCTACTGATATGAAGGTGCAGTGGGCAAAGAAGGCATATAACCTGCAAAGTGATGTAAGTTGAATTTCTTGGGACTCACTGGCTGAAAGTAAAAGATGTGTTTAATTGTATTTAAAAACACATTCTGATATTAACATTCATTTGTAAAAATAAACCTAGGCAACCATGGTATCATTGGCCCCAAAACATTTATTCATTTGGTGTAACCATTTTTCTATTGGTATTACACATAGCTTGAGCCCCAGAAAGTGGCGTAGCTAGTAAACAGAGGGCTCTGGTGCATAATAAACCGGGGCCCTCCTTGTAACTTCTGTATATGCCTTATAGGGGACAATAAAAACCTAGAAATAAATGCAAATGGTCATATCACACCTAGGATGACCAGATCACCTTTCTATAAAAATGATCTGCCCTTTACTCCAAGTCTTTGCCAGTAGCAGAGGGACACTATACTGTCGAGGGCCCTGGTGCTTTGCACCTGTTGCACCAACAGTAGCGTTCAACTGCCCCAAAGACATTTTATATCTGTGTATTGCTGTAATGACATCTCATTTTCCTGTTGCAGAATCAGTACAAGTCTGATCTGAAGTGGATGAAAGGAGTGGGCTGGATCACCACAGGCTCCCTGGATGTTATCCAGGCGAAGAAAGCATCGGCGCTCATTAGTGAGGTAACTGAGATATTCTTGTGGCTCAGAAAGGGCAAGAAGGGGCTAGTCACAGTTCAATACAACTTCAACTCTTGGTGGTTGGATGATATCTACTGCTATATATACCTTTATAGACATTTGTCTTTATAATGGGATTCCTAGGTGGGGAACCTTAGGGACCTATTTAATTAGTATCCCAAAAAATAATTTCAGTTAAACCATCATGAAATCAAACAGTTTTTTTAATTTATTCTGATATTCGGTGGCTTCATATTCACATTGTTAAATATATATATATATATAATGAATAATTAATTATTCATAGGGTCAGATATAGTAGGATGAGAAGATCACAGAGATTTAAATCAAGAACATCTCCATTTACTGTGTTATGCTATGGACAGATATACTAAAATGCATAGTCTTCAGGAGTTCTTCAAGACCTTTCACCTTTAGTATTAAAGTGACACAGTAATGGTAAATCAAGTTATGGCCCTTTACATGTTTAAGTTGCATCTAGTTTAATGAATTTTCTCTTAGCCCACCTGTATAAAGTTATTAATAAGAGCTATTACTTTACTTATCTCTCTCTACTTGGCTCCATGATGACCTCTTCCTCCTCCTTTCCCTTAGATCACATCACTGCATGATGGGGGCAGCAAACTGTAAACCTACATATTGCA
This sequence comes from Discoglossus pictus, assembly GCA_027410445.1. Taxonomy (NCBI): domain Eukaryota; kingdom Metazoa; phylum Chordata; class Amphibia; order Anura; family Alytidae; genus Discoglossus; species Discoglossus pictus. The sequence continues at coordinate 112,633,907 of CM050171.1, forward strand.
TCTTCAGATTCAAACACAACACAACCAACAACTTCTTATTGGTCCACATGATCATGTATATGTCGGCCTCTCTACCTCCTTCTATCCCTTAGATCATATCACTGCATGATGGGGGCAGCAAACTGTAAATCTCCATATCGCATCTTCAGATTCAAACACACCACAACCAACAACTTCTTATTGGTCCATATTTTCATGTTGTCTGGTTTCTACACTAGAAGCTCCACCACATGATTGTGTGGACTAATAGGATCAGTGGACTAATAGGATGTTCCTCACCATGCTCAGTGTGAAGATGCAATATTTCCTTCCACCTCAACCACTCACACTATCTGAGCAATGGGAGGGGCGAGAGAGGCCAATATGGCAGCTACCTACAGTTGAGCAGGAGTAAATTTGTCCCTTTAGTCAACTGTGAGATATAGGTTATCAGGGTACTATATACTCAAGCATTGGCCAAACATCTCATTAAACTTATATCTATGTTATCTATGTTACTCATCTGCCCCGACCACAATGCTAATTAACAGGTTCATATTGAAAAATTTAGACCCAACACTTTTTTATTTTGTTTGGAAATGTCTTCGCTTAAACCTTGTTGTGTTACTTTGCCCCACAGAAAGCCTACAGACAACTGCCATCAAATCTGAAATTCACCAGCATTGAGGATACACCGGAGATAATCCAAGCAAGAATCAGTTATAATCAAGCAGTAGATGTAAGTTGGAGCCGTACTGTTAAAATATCAATATAATTCTGTATTCAGATATAGCAATAATTGTATTAATCTTCTTTTCATCATATATATTAAAGCCAACTAATTAAACACTAAATATACAAGAAATCCCTATATGTGCACACCTATCATTAATATATAAGGTGCTAGTGTTCATATATATATAGGAAAGGAACCAAAATAAATGCTGATTCTATAATAATGTAAATACTATACCTAAAGTGCTGTCAATAAAGTGCTTCGGTGTATAAATGATAATAGTGCTTCCTAAACCGAATCAGACCTCTAGCTGATTCACAATAATACAAAGTGCAATGCGATAATATTAGCGTTGTTTCTGTAGTATTTACATAACTCTAACTTTCTATCTAAAAGTTCAAGTTCCCCTATTAAATTCATTAATCCACGGGGCTTAGATGCTCCTATTAGTTAAGTATTGTGCAATTATCTAATGTCTTTTTACTATAAGAGACTGTATCTTAGCGCACCACACTGTTTAGACGCCTAGCGATGACGTCATCAACATACGTGCACGCTCCTGCGTCTGACCCAACGCACGTTTCTAGATTTCTTCTTTGTCTTAGCAACTAATTAAGCATGTTTAAAACTTGGATATTTCAGAAAAAATAGAGAAAACTTTTTAAACTTAAAATTATGAAATGCATATCTGGCAGCCAAAAACCTGGCAACTAGTTTATGTGTATTAATGTCCACTGGTGGCAGGAACAAGTCCCCAAGGAAATTTTGCATTTATATCACCATGTGCAAAATGCCTGAAACACTCACAATTATTTAAATTTATTGAATCTTTTATTACTGTAATATCGAATAATAGTATATTGATATAATACTATTGTACATTGCATATATAATAAAAATAATCAATTATATCAAAAATTCTAGTGTCATGATATGGAAGGAACCCTGTTTTTAATATAACACTGCAAAGGTCCACCCCTGTAACTTATGTACACAGTGTCTCTGTAGTACTAGATGTACTAGCCAATCACAGATTGCCTATCAGTAGCATTTTAAAACATTCTTTGAATGGCTAGTGCATCTAGTAGAAGTACTGTGTGCGTGAGCTACTTGGGGGCAGACCTTAGTTGGGAGCTTTAAAGCACTAATAAAATTATGTTTAGTTATGCATATAAACACTTTATGTTAATATTAAAAACAGGGAACCTTCCATATCCCTTTAACTACATGTTATTTACCTACAATGACATTAATTGCATTGATTTGTAATATGCCTTTATTATTTAAGCAATTATTATGTTTTTTGATGTTTGTATATGATAGTTACCTCCTAAAGTTGTATTAATATAACTGTTTGTTTTTCCACAGAGCAAATACAAAGAGCAAGGGGAGAATATAAAGCACCATTACACAGCGACCACTGACCTCCCTGAACTCCTACAAGCAAAGCTAAATGCCATGAATTTCAGTGAGGTGGGTGCAGGTAACCCGGTCCTACTTAGGATGGGCAGAAGCAGATATGTTGTGTGGTATACACTATATGCATGGGCGTATTTAGGTTATGCCCTTCGTGATCGCTTTCTTGTCATGGTGAAGGGGTTTGTGTACTTCAGTGAAGCTGTGAGGTATACCATAATGGGCAGGTCATAGTATAGAGGTCAGACAAATGGCAGTCCACTGGAGAAGGAACTGGCAACCCTCTCCAGTGTATTTGCCCAGACCACCTTATGGATGAGCACAATTAGACACAAGGCCTGGAGTGCTGCCCTAGGCCTGGGCTGCATGGACCTAGATCATATAGGACCACTGTATTTTAGGAAAAATATCAGTCGTAAAGTATGTAAGGAGCTAGTAACATTATCAGCTGTGTGAGACTTTTAAAGAGCAGGTTCTAAACATTATTAAGTAAAACCTGTTAAATCAAATTGTACTTTTCTCCTACTTAAACCTAGCTTTTTCCTGCCTAATTATGCTCTTGGATTCAACATTTTCAAACATATATTTTTTCTTATAAGGCAACTTTTTTTATAGACATCATCCTATCCCAAAGCCTGTCTGTTATTATACAAGTTGTATTTTTAAAAATCACCAAAAAACTGTGTTGAGATATTCAGCATTGTTTATGCAAACAAGAGGCCTCTGAATACAAATTAGCTGAGATTGATGCCCTAATTAGTAACAATGTCTGATTTGGTGGGGAAATCTATTTGGTGACCGAAGCTGACAGGCTGTTAGCCTGTTGGCTTCTTAGAAGTCACTAAAGTGCAAATATTTATATAAAAATTACATTGGGGATAATGAAATTAATGAAATAAACCTAATTACATAAATATACAACAGTAAATATGTCCCTTTAAGCTTGAACACTTTAGGCAAACTAAAATCACATATAGGTCCTCATCTGCCATCAAGTCTATACTTGTCTATATGTTTACATTTTTGCTTCCAACAGACGCGATACAAGGAGTCTTGGAGTAGGCTGAAAGATGGAGGATACAAACTGAAATTAGATGCTATCCCCTTCCAGGCGGCTAAGGCTTCCAGTGAAATAATCAGTGATGTGAGTGTGTTCCTGTGGTTCCATTTGCTTTTCATGAACAATTCGTTTTAAATATATGAGGAGGATAAACATTTCTTGGGTTCTATAGAAACATCCAAAATACACAATATTTGTTTTAAAGATACCGACTAATGAATCATAAAGGTTTTATATGGGGTTTATATAAAATCAATTTAGCTGTTGCCATACCTTCATCATGAAAGGTTATTTGGTCATCTTCTCAACATATTGGCTCTATCCATATTATTGCCTTTAACCCAGGGTGGATTCCATAAATGATTGTGTCTAATTCCATATAAAGGAAAGATTGTGTTGTATTCTTACAAAGGAAATAAGTAATTCACTGAAAGCACAACTGAAATATCATATATATATATAGTATGGTCATATGAAAACCTTCATTAATGGACAAATTAAACTTTAAAAATGTTATAATAAATACTTCAGTGAAGCTATAAACTATATGCATGGGCCTATTTAGGTTTTCCCCTTCTTGATCACTACCTTGTGGTGGTGGAGGAGTTTGTGTACTTCAGTAAAGCTGTGAGCTATACCATGTAGGGTCACCCATGATAGTCAGGTCATAGTAGAGAGGTCAGACAAATGGCAGTCCACTGGAGAAGACCGGTCCTCTGGAGACCACCTTGTGGATGAGCACCACCAGGCACAAGACGGGCCTGGCGTGCTGCGGTGCATAGGGTCACAGACACGACTGTACAATTAATCATTTAGGTTTTACCCTGCCCTAGGCCATTCAGATTTGTGACCCCCCAAAATACAACCTTTATTTTTTAGCCATAACGAGAATATAAGGACAGGACATGCATATTGAAGCTTTATGTCTAGATTAAGACATAACTCATTGTTACTCATTTTGGAACCTTTTTTAGCATAAATACAAGGAAGAGTTTGAGAAAACTAAAGGGAAGATGATTGGGCTGCGAAGACTGGAGGATGATATGAACATTGCACATTCTGTCCATGCGGGGTCTCTGCTTAGTGATGTAAGTTGCAGCACTTTTTCAGCATTTACCGTTGTATTGTCTGCTCTTTGTAATATCTAATGACTAAATGTTAAATGTTAAAACACCTGCCCAGAATTCTGAGAAATGCAGTTATTATACTGCATTCTGGGAACCCTTCCACATCTATGCCACTTTCCCTCCCTCTATGTCTATGTCCATCTCCACCCCTTCCATATCTATGCCACTTTCCCTCCCTCTATGTCTATGTCCATCTCCACCCCTTCCATATCTATGCCACTTTCCCTCCCTCTATGTCCATCTCTCCCTCCCTTCCATATCTATGCCACTTTCCCTCCCTCTATGTCCATCTCTCCCTCCCTTCCATATCTATGCCACTTTCCCTCCCTCTATGTCCATCTCTCCGTCTCTTCCATTTCTATGCCACTTTCCCTCCCTCTATGTCCATCTCTCTCTTCCTTCCATAGCTATGCCACTTTCTGTCCCTTTATGTCCATCTCTCCCTCCCTTCCATCTTTATGCCACTTTCCCTCCCTCTATGTCCATCTCTCCCTCCCTTCCATATCTATACCACTTTCACTCCCTCTATGTCCATCTCTCCCCCCCCTTCCATATCTATGCCACTTTCCCTCCCTCTATGTCCATCTCTCCCTCCCTTCCATATCTATGCCACTTTCCCTCCCTCTATGTCCATCTCTCTCTTCCTTCCATCTCTATGCCACTTTCCCTCCCTCTATGTCCATCTCTCCCTCCCTTCCATCTCTATGCCACTTTCCCTCCCTCTATGTCCATCTCTCCCTCCCTTCCATCTCTATGCCACTTTCTCTCCCTCTATGTCCATCTCTCCCTCCCTTCCATCTCTATGCCACTTTCCCTCCCTCTATGTCCATCTCTCCCTTCCATATCTATACCACTTTCCCTCCCTCTATGTCCATCTCTCCCCCCCTTCCATATCTATGCCACTTTCCCTCCCTCTATGTCCATTTCTCCCTCCCTTCCATATCTATGCCACTTTCCCTCCCTCTATGTCCATCTCTCCCTCCCTTCCATATCTATGCCACTTTCCCTCACTCTATGTCCAACTCTCCCTCCCTTCCATATCTATGCCACTTTCCCTCCCTCTATGTCCATCTCTCCCTCCCTTCCATACCTATGCCACTTTCCCTCCCTTTATGTCCATCTCTCTCTTCCTTCCATCTTTATGCCACTTTCCCTCCCTCTATGTCCATCTCTCCCTCCCTTCCATCTCTATGCCACTTTCCCTCCCTCTATGTCCATCTCTCCCTCCCTTCCATCTCTATGCCACTTTCCCTCCCTCTATGTCCATCTCTCCCTCCCTTCCATCTCTATGCCACTTTCCCTCCCTCTGTCCATCTCTCTTTCTTCCATCTCTATCCCACTTTCCCTCCCTCTATGTCCATCTCTCTCTTTCTTCCATATCTATGCCATTTCCCCTCCCTCTATGTCCATCTATCCCTCCCTTCCATATCTATACTACTTTCCCTCCCTCTATGTCCATCTCTCCCTCCCTTCCATATCTATGCCACTTTCCCTCCCTTTATGTCCATCTCTCTCTTCCTTCTATCTTTATGCCACTTTCCCTCCCTCTATGTCCATCTCTCACTCCCTTCCATCTCTATGCCACTTTCCCTCCCTCTATGTCCATCTCTCTCTGCCTTCCATCTCTATGCCACTTTTCCTCCCTCTATGTCCATCTCTCTCTTCCTTCCATCTGTATGCCACTTTCCCTCCCTCTATGTCCATCTCTCCCTCCCTTCCATATCTATGCCACTTTCCCTCCCTCTATGTCCATCTCTCCCTCCCTTCCATCTCTATGCCACTTTCCCTCCCTCTATGTCCATCTCTCCAACCCTTCCATATCTATACCCCTTTCCCTCCCTCTATGTCCATCTCTCCCCCCTTTCATATCTATGCCACTTTCCCTCTCTCTATGTCCATCTCTCCCTCCCTTACATCTCTATGCCACTTTCCCTTCCTCTATGTCCATCTCTCCCTCCCTTCCATATATATGCAACTTTCCCTCCCTCTATGTCCATCTCTCTCTTCCTTCTATCTTTATGCCACTTTCCCTCCCTTTATGTCCATCTCTCTCTTCCTTCCATCTTTATGCCACTTTCCCTCCCTCTATGTCCATCTCTCTCTGCCTTCCATCTCTATGCCACTTTTCCTCCCTCTATGTCCATCTCTCTCTTCCTTCCATCTGTATGCCACTTTCCCTCCCTCTATGTCCATCTCTCCCTCCCTTCCATATCTATGCCACTTTCCCTCCCTCTATGTCCATCTCTCCCTCCCTTCCATCTCTATGCCCCTCTTTCCTACCCTCTATGCCCCTTACTCGCTTTATGTTCCAGTATATTCTTTGGTTTATATTCTCTTGCTTTCTTTGTCCCTCTCTCTTAATCCGCCTGTCTGTTCCTATATAGCAATTTACCGAGGGTACGTTTTAAATATATACAAATAATATCTTTTAAACAAAAGTATGTCAGCCAGTAAATCTGGATAACACTGGAATAAACATTTACAATTCTAATTGCTGAACAGAATCCAATTGCACTTGTTTGGATTTAATCCTTTTGCATTATGATATTATTTTATACCAACTTTTCCAGCCTGGAGACTTTGATTCATACACTTCAAACACACCATCTGGAGCTGCTTAATGTTGCCCGTACTTGTTATGCATTTTGCATAATAGAGCATGGCCATGTAAATTCCTCAATCTGTCTGCTGATTATCTGCTGATTTCCTTACACAGGTCCAATACAAGAAAGGCTTTGAGCAAAGTAAGACCCACTTCCACTTACCAATGGATATGGTCAATTTGGTGCATGCTAGGAAAGCCCAGTCATTGGCCAGTGACCAAGACTATCGACACCTGCTGCACGACTACACGACCCTCTCCGATGACATAAGATTGCTGACCGCTAAGAGAGCTTATGAACTGCAGAGTGAGGTGAATTCATTTTTTATATATAATTGAAAACATTTTTATTTTATGTTTTGACATTAGCCAATGAATTACTGTAATCCCCTAAACATGCGCCATGCATTTTAATTAGCCATTTATGATTAATATATTCAATATTCAGTATTGAATTAACTTTGATACATCATCTTCTAAGCTTCCAGTTGAGCTGTTTGTCTCCACCCCTTCTGAGGTCATTAAGGGGGTGGGTGTAGCCCTGGCTGGGAGGAAGTGCTTGATGGTCAGGCACAAGGTTGTGTCTATGTAGGGGTGAGCGTTGTTGAATATTTCCTGAGTTAAAGTGTTTTCCTGTAGCTCATCTGCTCTGTTTAGGGGGCAGCCAATAAAGGAAACTTTACAGACACAAAGTTGTGCATGATGACTTAGTTTACAATGGAATATCGCTTTTCTTTTTTTAAAGCATCAAATGGGATTGTTTTAAAATATCTACCTAAATTAGCAGTAATTCCAAATGAATGATCACTATGTACAGCTGCTGAAAATTGTGTGTTTATTTCTTTAGAAACTGTACAGGTCTGATCTGAACTTCATGAGAGGAGTGGGATGTATTGTACCCGGATCTCTAGATATCGAAGAAAGAAAAAGAGCGTCAGAACTTATCAGTGAGGTAATGATAATAAGCCATGTTATCCAAACATATATTTATTACCTAAATGTCCAATGACCTCATTATTAGAATATTGTATATTTAAAAAATAATTAAATAAATAAATAAATATATATATATATTAATGTGATCTGTCCTCAAGTAAATCTAATGGTGGGTAGCCAAAAAAGGAATATTTATATAGCATAATTGTGTATTCAGTTTTCTAGGCTTGATGGATATCCAATAGGTGTGTGTATCCATAATATGAAGACAGAGTGTGTATCATATTGAAAAATATGTATTTTATGAGCTTGTATTCAATCTACGTGAGTGAGTTCAGCCTGGTAATGTGTATTTACTAAGAGCCTCATTCAATTGAGGTTTCGGGACATCTTGTAGCCCGTAAGTGAGGTTGCAAGCTAATTTGCTATTCAATTGGCGTCTTTTTGTGGGCTCCGATCGGATTCCTAGTTACGGCCTTGAGAAAATGTAACTTACAGCCTCCAGAAGCCTTTGATCTTTCACTTTCACAAGGCTAAAATTGCAAATCGCTATTCAATTGCTCAATTTCCCCAAGCCCGTAAGTGTATTTACACCTGTAAACGGCAAATCAAGGAGAAAATCCTACGAGTGCTAAACACCTATTCATAGCACTGTAATTGCAAATAAAAATTCAATACTGCACTGTAAATAACGGGGAAAGCGATGACAGACTTTACAACTAATTGCACAACTGTCTCAAGCCCGCAACTCGTCAAGATCTTAGATTTTTCTTTATGTTTAATTTTGGGGTTAAATCGATCTCAGGTATTAATGAGTTAATACATATCCGGCCACCCATATGGATTAGAACAGTATTGGCATTTATTTTCATAATTCTTTTTTTGGTTTTGCGAGTCTGATCGCATACGGACCCCCGAACCTAATTGATTGAGATGTAACTTCCATTTTTACTACCGTAATAATGACTGTCTAATTTTCTATCGGCTGATTCGAGATGGGCGGTTACGGGCTTGCTGAATTGATCATGTTCCCGCCCTGAACTGCTACGAACCAGTGCATGGTTTATGGTTTTGGCTTTGGGCCCGTAATTTGCAGGCTTGAGCAATTGAATAGCATTGCAATTGGAGACGAACAGGAGCCCGCAACACACCCGCAGACATTCGGACTTGGAATTGAATCTGGCCCTAAGTGTGTATATCTAATATGAATGATTTGATTAAGTGTGTATTTTCACTTGGAGTTTATATCTAAGTTAGTAAGGGCTTTCCAGCCTAGAAGTATGTATCTGGACTGTCCAGTGACTTTGCAACGTTAAGTACCAATTTTTATTTATATTATAACTGTTTTTTGTTAATTATGAAAATAAAGTAAAATTAAAATTTTACCATATTTATTACGGTTAGGCAAAGGCATTGTTTGCAAGGCCGGTCTCTTTTGTAGTATGTTTGTTTTACTTAAGGGAAGTAAAAAAAGAAGATTTATGAATATGTGGTTTAGGAATGGTTATGATACATGGTAATGGTGTATTAGTACAGATCTTATGGGATACGGAAGTGTTTACAGGCTTGGCCCATTACAATATAATTCTAAAAACTTGCAATCATTAATATAATATTAATAATAGTTGTAATAGTAGTATTATTAATGTTATTACAGAAGATTCTTATTCTTGTTTTCCACTTGTTTGAAAATAGAGCAAATACCGCCAGCAGCCACATTTACTGAAGTATACGACAGTGGCTGACTCACTGGATGTTCTTCATGCAAAATTCAGCAATAAGATAACTAATGAGGTACAGTATGCATGGCTACATATGGTGTTGAATCAATGAATACTCTTCTATTTTGCTTCACTGGCTTAATGATTGTACCATTCACTGGTTGATACTGTTCCATTTTCTACATACCCTATCTATTGAGTAAGACTCAATAACATTAATTTATCTACTCTATTTTTGTTGCTTTTACCTATCTGTAGTCATCAACATCTACCTCATCAACACTGTTGCACCAATGGACAGCATCTTGTTCCATCTTGTTTTTCATGGAGAACCATAGACCAATAATTAAACAGTCCATCCAACACATAGTATTTATACAATACATGGCAGGGATGTTTTAAAAAAAAAGATATTTGTGGTTGACAGCTGGAGGCACAAATCATTGTAGCTCGGCATACATTTCACAAAGTGATACACCTATAAACCTTTGTCACTTATGGTCATTTTATCATTTTTGTACAGCCCCTCAATGAAAATGTGGACTAGAACACTGTTCATTTAAAAAATGATATTGATATGTATTGTATTTTATCAGTACTTATATGATGACCTTAATTTATGGTCTCATTAAAACAAATCATAAATAATATATTTTTCTTCTGTTTAGCGCTTATATAAGGCAGCTGGAGAAGATGTTCTGCATCATTACACCACCATCCTTGGATTACCGGAGCACACCAGAGCCAAGCTAAACGCAGCCAACCTCAGTGATGTGAGTCATACCATTTGGGTCCATGTAATGATAAAACTACTACAGACACATAGCTGGGGAATTTAGCGGAGGATATCATTTAAGATATCTGTTGCTCTTGGGCAGTTTCAAGGATCATCTTAGGAGGAGAATTCAATGAAAGGTTGGGAAAAAGAGAGATCTGAAGAGAGAGGGAGAAGTGGAGACAGAGATGGGACGTGGAAAGAGAGACGGAGGAGGGTAAAAAATGGCAAGTGGGAAAGAGACAAAAAAAGGAAGATATTGGATGGAATGGTAGGAGAAAAATATGAGACAAAATATGAAAATGTTTGAATGATGAGCAGAGGAAGATGGGAAGGGTAGAAACAGAGATGTGAATGGCGCAAGTTAGATGGAAAAGGAGGCATAGATTTGGGAAGGTAAAGGTAGAGTAGAATGGGAAAAAAGGTTGGGATGAGAGGACGTTAGAGGGAGTGGAAGGGTGGGAAGGGGAGAAGATTAATATGGCTAGGCGAAGATGAAAGAGGTGGGAAGTGAGAAATATAGATGTGAAGGGATGGAGACAAATATGTGGAAAAGGAAAAGGGGATGGAAAAGAATTAGAGAGCATGAAGGTTAGCGGGTGGAGAAAGATGAGAAGTAAAAGGATGGTCAATGGAGAAAATTCAATGATGAGGAGTAGGAACTGAACATTTGATGATGTATTTAAATGAGGAAGAATGGAAGAAGACAAGGGGAGGTGGAAGATAGAGTATGGAAATGAAAAAATACTGGGGAAGATATGGGATATGAAAAGAGAGAAAAAAGGGAAAATAGAAGAGGTAAAAGTTTGAAAAGAGAGGAAAATAAAGAGACAGAGATGATGTCAGTTTTGGCCCTGGTCCACATGAAGTCTATTCTGTGTCAGCTCCTGGAGAGATAATACGTTCTGATACCTCTACTGGAACTTGAAAGAATCTGCTATACTTTATTGAGGGATGCATATGTGAGAGGGACGTTTTTGATTTTGAAGGACAAAGCTTGCAGTTATAGATGCATGCTGCTAGCTTTTGAGCAATTGTGGGCATAGGGTAGATGTCAAATTTCAAATGGTCCATTTATTTACTGAAGCCACCACCACGCCTCCCTCCAATGTTCAGTAGATAAACATTGGTTTAGCTTTCTTGCTTGGTGGGGTTGGCTGGGCTGAGTTCTTCCCTTCTCCTGCATTTGGCCAGACTAAAGCTATCAAGAAGGCAGACAAGGTGTGTGTCTTCTTTATGCAAACTGAATCTTCAAATTTAAAAATCCTCCCTCTCAGTTCTATTTCCATCAATATGTTGTCACCGCTCAGAACTTGACAAGGATCACTGAACTTGATGGTTTTGCACTCAGCTGCACTGTCCAGTATAGATCCATACAGATGGCATAAAAATGGCAGAGACATGTTTATGTTCTTATATAATGGAACTTTAGATAATATTCCAATGAATTTCTTTATTACTATTGCAGATAAAATACAGAGAGTCTTGGCTGAATATGCGAGCGCAGGGCCACACGTTGACAATGGACGCTCTCTCGTTCCAGACGGCCAAATCCTCAGGAAATATTGCCAGTGATGTGAGTACAACAAGAGAAACACTTAAGTTGGAAGGAGCAAGTTGGTTTTAGTAGGTGATACATTTTTTTGGGACAGTATCACATTGGTTTCTAGGCAGGATCTCTTGTTTGCTTGATCAATACTTAAATCATTTTGATTTACTTACCTATACACACAGGAATATCCTAATCATCTGGCCTGGCTCCTTTAAATATTGTAAAAATCCTCTCAAAACATTAATATATAATCATATATATTCCCAAATAAATGAAAACCCAGAATTATAAATTAACTTTTCTATTGTATAATTTTTTTATATTTCATAACATATTTTATTTATGGCAATCATGACTTGATTAAATGTTAATATAATGTATTTCATTATTTGGAAAATAACTTCCGATTATGTATATTTTCTTGTCTATCAATGATTATATTTTATAATATATAAATTTACGTTTTTATTATTTATTACATTGTAAAATAAATACATTTGAAATATGAATCTAAAAATGTCCTCTGACAACAAGCTACTATAAACAGATTGTCTAATGTAAAATTATGGATATTATTTTCCAGTATAAATACAAACACAACTATGTGGCAGAGAAGGGTAAACACATCGGTGCCAGGAGCATCTTGGATGACCCAACAATGCTGCACTGTCTTCGAGTAGCTAAGATGCAGAGCGAGCAGCAGTACAAGAAGGATTCCCAGGACTTCATGACACATTACCATCTGCCCATGGACATGATGAATCTGGTCCATGCTAAGAAGGCTCAGGCACTGGCCAGTGACCAGGATTACAAAATACGACTTCATGAATATACAGCTGAACCTGAAGACTTGAAATTGCAATGTGCCAAGAGGGCACATAAACTGCAGAGTGAGGTAGGTGTATGGACCTGAGACAAAATGGCACTTTATTCAAAAGAAGCAAGCAATGGTATCATATTAGTTTAAGTGACCAGGATAGTGCTCTATCAAAATTCATTTACAATTATTTAAAAAAAAACAAAAAAAAACAATAGTCAATATTACATTTACTCTCAATGTTCAGACTCTGCTGCTGTATCCACCCATTATGAGTACAATGGGGGAGTGCCTTTGTCAGGTAGCTGATATATTTTCAGACATAATGTTTGCCAATCAACTAGATAAAAATTAGGAACTTTAGTTACAATTTATTAAAAAAAAAAAAAAAAATGCTGAATTAACAATAATAGCTGCTTCTGTGCAATGCCAAATAACTCTCCCCTATTTAAATCAGATATGTAAGGGGAAGTGTTGGACTCATACAGTCTTAGATGACCACCCCAGCTAAGGTTATGTTATAATACAATGTAGATACCTATTTAACTTCTTGCAATAATCTGCCTAATCTTCGCAAAACTTTCTCACTGAAGAGCCAAGGTGATATCCATACACTCACTGGTAACCATATTAGTGCCCTGTGTCTCAAAACAGAGACTATTGTGTCCCCCTCCAACTATCTGCAGCCCTATAAATACTCAATCATCAGGCCAACTAGGTACTAATTAACTAGAACACTCTTTATAAAAAAACATATGTACATTCATACTGCTGAAAACAGTTTTAGCCTCATATGTTCACCTCCAAAAGGTGAGGATATATAGTGTCCAAATACTAGAAAGCTCCATTAAACATGTGAAAAAACACCTGATCTATTGTAAAGAGGTATGTTAGTATGGTCACTAATAAGCAATAAAAAAACCTGATGGATATATGTTATTATCCCCGTTTCGCTGTTGACCAGCTTTGTCAAAAGCTAATTAGGCTAGCACTATGGAGCAGTATGTCTTTCCCATGAAAGCTTTGACCCATAATTTATCATGTGTGTATATATATATATATATATATATATATATATATATATATATATATATATAATGTTTATTATATTGGGGGGGCAAAGGCATTGAGAATTTAAACAAAGAAATGTAAAAAAAAGTTTTTGAGGGGCACTGCAGCAATGGGGCCCTCCCAGAGCAGGGCCTTGGTGCATTGTGCCAGGTGCACGGGCGGTAGATCCGCCCCTGCTTCCTGACCTGGGAGTAGAGTTGAATTATCCCCCCCAGATTTTTTTGAGCTCCTATGCCCATGCTAATAATAACAAAGCATATATAACAATACTTAACACATAGGAACATTTTAAATACAGGTATTTAATTACTTCTTGTTAATGAAAAGCAGATTAAGGCAAGTAATGATAGTTTATGGGTTTTTTTTTTAGTGTGGTAAAGGATCCCTTTAATATCGCCTTCTTTCTTTGGCTGCAGATAAACGTGGCAGATGATTAAAGACGACTTAGAGCAACAAAGGGAAATCAGTTGCAAACTGTTAATATGTTAGGAATGGATTTAAATGTATTAAAGGGAATTAGTTGCAACAATATGACACTTTAAATATACCTTCAAGTGCAATTTAGAGGAAATGATTAGCATTCCTATTATTAATTAAGGAACCTCAAAATAATAAAACAAAAGGAATTCTTGATGTTGTGAAGAAACAAGCTAGTCTCATGCTCTGATTCATCTTAATTCACTTGAGGGGCTTCTCTTGTATCAAGCATGATATATTATTTACTCTCTTGTACATGAACAAATGCAAACAGTTTGACTTGAAGGTTTGATGTGCATAGAAAATGAATAAGATTGAGCTAAAATATTAATACAGATCAAAGAGATCTTTTATACCTCTAATCATCTTAGATTGGAAATTTATAATGCGAAAAACAAATTTCACACACTTTAAATATGGTTAAAAATTATATCTCCCTGTGATTTCTTTATTACATTGTGAACTGGAACAAATTACCAGTGAAACTGTTATTTAAAGGGATATTCTTGATAGTATGGATAGCGGAACTCACAACCAAATGTGGCTGAACAACTGTGGTAATTTTCTTTATATGTGTTATTCTGAAAAACTAAACTTGATAATGGGCAAATGTTTTTATAAAGTATATATATATATATATATATATATATATATATATATATATAAATGTATATGCATCTAAATATATGTATGTACATATAGATACATAAATAAATAAATAAGTAAATAAATACAACCTTTACAATTTTAACTTTTGGATGCAATTACTTACAGTGGTTAACTGGGTGTGTCCTTGTAAACTAATGAGGTTTCCATTCCAATTAAACTTCCTCTCCCTTCAAACTCTCCTCCCATCTTAGGAAGTTGTTTATCGGAAAAACTAAATGGAAGAAACCACTGAAGTGTAATTCCATTTAATAGGTAATAAATGTATATTAAGTGTAATATCTTACTTTACACTTTATAAATACTTTGCCTAATTCCAAAACAGTTATTCTAAATATTTATTTTAAATATAAAACTACAGTGATCCCTTAACAAGGGGTAAAATTGATTTTTAAATAAAATAACATACACAGTTAACAACTGACCTAGTAAAGACAGAAGAAGGCTGATCTAGTTGCTAGTTCCTTATTTCAATGCAGAAAACAAATCCCCAAGAAACGTTATTTATTTTACTTGTATGAGACAAATTTGGAAAATGCATCAATTATTTTGGCATTTTTTTTTTCTTTGCCTTTTCTGGATTAATACAGGCAAATAATCAGAGGAGATCTAAAACAAGGGCTTGTTGTATTTTTTTTAGGCTCAACTACAATATAATTCCATGGAAGACTGAGTGACCTACAGAGTAGTCCATAGGTCCAGTGATAGAATAATCTAATAAATATAAAATATAATTATAAGGTAGTTTTATTTCATTCCTTGGACCTCCAGGGATCACTAAATGAGCCATATCTAGGAATTCAACCGCCTAATAAGTAGGATGAGTGTAACTCTTCATCATGGATGATGGAGTGTATAGGTCCTTGGTCCTGGTTGATGATGTCTTCCACAGAGGGAGAAACCTCAATCCTAGAGTGACCCTACTCTTGTAAATCTTGTAAAGAATTAAGAATGTAGAAAGCCATGCTCTGTAGTACACAATAAATTATTTTAATGTAGTCACACTTACAATTTATTAGTAAATTATTTAAACTAGGCTTAAAAATTACAAAAGTGGGATAAAGACAATACCTTTAATGGCTGAGAAAAATAAACTGAGATTTTGAAGAACCATGGCGCCTTTACCAGACTTCACCTAGAGATTTACTTAGGAAGTAATCTGCCATATCCAATATTTCCTTCTAAGGAGATACAATATATTTCATATGTTATTATAAGGGTGTGAAACAATATACTGAGTCCATAAGTTTTAATTGTATAAAGGACCAGGGAAATAGAAAGGGACTGAAGACAGAGATTCAGCTCCAATCCTTAGTGTGAGTGCTTTCAGTATGGCTAATGGATTTCTCATGAGTCTACTAAGCCCCAGACAAACAAGTCAATGTTCAGCAATAAAAAATAATAACATTATACTAGTCCACAAATTAAAGGCTGTGTTTCTTTTTTTTTTAGTTTTTAAAAATAAATTAAATTTTGTCAAGTCTTGATATTTAAAATGGCATACTGTAAATAAGGGACTAATTTGTCCATTTAACATGTGGGCTTGAGGCACTTTTACTGTAAGTAATGCTTATACATGGTTCTAAATGAGTGATCGATTAAACAATCTTCATGGTGGCCTATGGCAGTCTATGCTATTTTTGTAACTATGTTTAAGACATTTATAAAACAAACATTGTTATACTACTAATGCCTCTCTCCCATTCCTCTCTAACTCCCCTATCTTCCTGTACTGTATGTCCCCCAATCCATTTTTTCTATTTCTTTCAGTGCAAATTCACTCTGGTTTAAGGCCTGCTACATCTGTGAGATACTCAAAATATTGCCCTCCCTCCCTCCCCCTCACACACCCCAACTCAGATTACATTTATAGAGCCATGGAAAACACCTGACTTCCTACTTGCAGATATATCATCTCAACACTATTGGTCAGCCAACATACTAGTCTTTCACCTCAGATCCCTCCCCTCTCCCTCTAAAATAAAACTCTTTCTATCTTTCACTTACTTCCTGACCCTTGCTATTCCTTATTTGTTACTCTTCCCCAGTTCTCTGCCCTTTAATTCCCTTTAGACTGTAAGTAGCGAGTTTCCAGTCTTGTAGGGTGCTTTGGGATAAAGCACTTTCTGCTAAGATTCTAAGCTCAAAAGAAGGCCCTTTGAATTTGTTAAACGTGTATTTCCCCTGTTCTTATCCCCTGTACAGCGCTATGGAATATGTTGACGTGATACAAATAAAAGATAATAATAATAATACTTAATTGCATTTCCAAGACAGGTAGAATATTTATATGTACAATATCTATGAAATGTTAGCTTGATTCATCCTATAATTAAATTAGATCTCAGTCTGCATTAATAATTAAGCATTCCTACTTATACATTCTTCATGAGTATTACATCTTACGTGCTAAATAAATATGTCACTAGAAGTTGTTTTGTAACTGTTTAGAGATCAGTATTAATTTTCCTTGCCTGGATTTATCTGTCTTTTCCATACATTATGGAGCAAATCTCTTTATTATTCAGAGAGAATTTGGTTTACCTGTGAGAAAAAATAAACGATCACTTGTGATTATTTTTTGATAGTTATTCCTATGGGTACTGTGAGAAAACAAAGCAAAAGTAAATACTAACAAATATTTTTTCCACAGTCTCGTTACAAATCAGACCTAAACTTTATGAGAGGAGTTGGCTGGGAAGCTGCGGGGTCTCCACATATAGAGAGTGCCAAGAAAGCTGGAGAACTCATTAGTGAGGTACGATTATGTCTTTGAGATGTGTATTGCTACTTAACCAATAGTGAATAACTCAATAATGATGGACTTTAGAATAAATGACTGAGTTTTTAATGTTCTTAAAGCATAAGTCAAAATAATGTTGGGGTTAGAGAGTCACTTTAATGCAGTGCCATGAAAATATATTTGCCCCCCTTTTGATTTCCTCTATTATCGCTTATTTGGTGTACTGGATGTTTTAAGATCTTTAGACAAAATCCTATATTATTTAAAGGGAATAAATAACAGATATTTTGCTTATTTTATTATTTTTATAAACAAAGTTATCAAACACTTATATACCTTGGGTGAAAAAGTAATTGCCCCCTTACACTTAATAATTGGTTCCACCAACTTCAGTGGCAAGGACTACAACCAAATGATTTCTATGGTTCAACTGTCATGACTGTTTTGGATTTCCTGTCCACTGCCCTACCCCCTCAGACAAGTGGTTTATATAGTTGCACAGTCCATTGTTCAAATGTCCCATCTCTGGTGATGGCATTAGGAAAGGTGGAGGGAGGAATAGTAAGTGACTACAACCATATTAGGAAAGGGTAGAAGGGAGATTGGCCCTGTGATGGCCCACCTGGAGGCCCTATCTCAGAGAAGCCTACCTCTGAATGTAAAGTCAATGGGGAACATTGAGTGGACATAACTACTTCAAGGAGAGGTTTAAGCCCTGAAGGGTCAGATTGGGGGTTTTCAGGGAAGTCCCACTCTGCCCCCCAAGAAGCAGATCCTGACATCAGCCGTTCTTCCTTAAAGAACTGCTTTCATTGAAAAACATTGATAGGTTTTCCAGTGTGACTTGCTCATTTCAGATCCTACCACAGCATCTCTCTTGAGTTTAGTTCTGGGCTTTAACTAGTTCTCTCCAAAACTTTCATTTTGCATCTTTTCAGCCATTCTGATGTGAATTTGCTTTTATGTTTTGGATCTTTCTCTTGTTGTATGACTCAACTAAGCTTCAGCTCACAGACAGACAGGTTACAAAGTCCTTTTAATACAATATATATTAACGTTAGAAAAATATGTTTTTTAAAGATGCTGTTAATCTTCAAAATCTGCTAACATTTTATTCTCTCTGTTTTGGTGTGTGCAGAGTAAGTATCGGCAGAACCCAGGGTCTTTGTCTTTTACCTCAGTGGTTGACTCTCCTGGTCTGGTTCATGCTAAGAACAGCTACCTGCAGTGCAGCGAGGTAAGATCAGAAGTTAGTTAAAATTGTCACTAACATTAACTACTCTGGGCTTATTAATTAATATACTTATAAAGGAAAATACATTTTAATATTATTTAGTTAATACAGAATATGTAACTATGTAATCAAAAATGACAGTTTAATATGGGCTTAAAAATGGTGTCTTCTGTCTGATTGTACGCTCTCTCTCGTGTACCCTCTCTCTCTCTGCACCCTCTCCCTGTCTTTGTGCTCACTCTCTCTCGGTGTCTCTCCCTCCCTCCGTCTATCTTTCCCTCCCTTCCTTCTTCTCTCTCTCCTCTCTCGCTCTCCTTCTCTTCGTCCTCTATCTCCCTCTCCTTCTCTCTCTCTCTCTCTCTCGCTCGCTCTCTCCTTCTCATACTTTCTCTCCCTCTTCCCCTCCTTCCTTCTCCCTCCTTCACTCTCCTTCCTTCTCTATCCCTGCCTCTTCTTCTCTCTCTTTCTCTCTCCCTCTCTCCTTCTATCTCTCCCTCCCTTCCTTTTTCTCTCTCTCCTCTCTCGCTCTCCTTCTCTCTCTCCTCTCTCTCCCTCTCCTTCTCTCTCTCTCTCTCGCTCTCTCCTTCTCACACTTTCTCTCCCTCTTCCCCTCCTTCCTTCTCCCTCCTTCACTCTCCTTCCTTCTCTATCCCTGCCTCTTCTTCTCTCTCCTTCTCTCTCCCTCTCTCCTTCTATCTCTCCCTCCCTTCCTTCTTCTCTCTCTCCTCTCTCGCTCTCCTTCTCTCTCTCCTCTCTCTCCCTCTCCTTCTCTCTCTCTCTCTCGCTCTCTCCTTCTCACACTTTCTCTCCCTCTTCCCCTCCTTCCTTCTCCCTCCTTCACTCTCCTTCCTTCTCTATCCCTGCCTCTTCTTCTCTCTCTTTCTCTCTCCCTCTCTCCTTCTATCTCTCCCTCCCTTCCTTCTTCTCTCTCTCCTCTCTCGCTCTCCTTCTCTCTCTCCTCTCTCTCCCTCTCCTTCTCTCTCTCTCTCGCTCTCTCCTTCTCACACTTTCTCTCCCTCTTTCCCTTCTTCCTTCTCCCTCCTTCACTCTCCTTCCTTCTCTATTCCTGCCTCTTCTTCTCTCTCCCCTCCTCTCTCCCTCCCACCTCTCTCCCTCCCTCGGCACCCATTGCGAGCCTCGCAATGTGCAATGCACAGCACGCATGCGCAACTCACAATTTACGAGCATTACACACAAACTCGCAGAACGATAACTATATTAGTGATGTGCAATAAAGGTCTGTCTTTATGGGCCAGCTCTATTATATGACTAGAGTTTTAACCAATATGTGTGAGAGACTTAAATGATGTAAGACACTTTGAACAAACTATTCTGATGGCATCACCAATAAACAGCAGCATAGCCTGCACGTGCCAAGCCTAAAAGAGCTACACTAGAAGATAAGGACTGGCAAATGTCTACTGGGAGACAGGGGGTCTCTATCATGGTCAATAAGCATGGAAGTTCTAGTAATGATAACTGACCTGACAATAATGTTGTCCTTAGCCATCCATCAACTATATGTACATCACATATTATACAAGTGGTTATGCGGTTGTGACCTGGTTTTGTAAATTCACATGTAGCAACACAAACTACATCTTACAGTTAGAAAGTCACTGAAAGCATTTTAAGATCATGTAAAGTAAGTAAAGACAATAAAGAAAAGTAAATGTTATAACTTACCATACTTTGTACAGGTTGTCAACTTCTCGACTCATATTCCGATAATGTTTTCGCACCTTGTTAATAAGCACCAGACGTTTTTTTCCGGTGCCTGGTAGAATAAGATATAGTTATATGGCCCCTTTGGGCCTTTTTACGCTATTTTACTAAATTAGTTTTGATGATGGAAAAATGTTTTCATAAGGTAAAAAGCAACATTTAAATGTATTATCTATTTATGAAATTGTACGCAGTCCTTGTCAACTCCATTGTTGTCTTATTTATCCTCCTCCTATGCTTCTTGTTAAGAGGTGAGAACTTTGGAGGCTGAGATTAGCTCATTGAAATTGAATTTATATGTGCACTTGTACCATTATCTACTACTCACGCAGAAAGAGGCCATAGAAGTTAAAAAGGAGCACTTATAAGGCAACAGTGATGATAGCCAAAACAATTTAATTCAATATAACAAATGTCAAATTATTATTTTTTTTATATTCTCAAAAATGTTTGTTCACTGTTTTTTTATTTATTTTTTATTTATTTATTCATGTTTGCTCAAATTGCTTATAAGCAATTAATAAAGTCGATATATTTGGAATTACCAAAAACTTTAGACTTACATTTTTGCAATTTTCTTTATGCTATCCTAATTTTTTTTTATTCTGCTACATAAGACATAAATCTTTGAAATAAAAAGGTTCAAATGTTTGTATTTTAAGTATTAATGGTAATTCTGGAGGGGTATAGTTATTTAGGAAAAGAGATTATATTTTCAAATATACAGTTCTGTTGTTTTATTGTTCCTTTTAATCACAATGCAGTGGATGGAGGAAGGTACAGTAGGCAATTCAACGGGGCACATGGCATTTCACATTTTTATACTAGCTATTTATTTTAATTTAATGCAACTTAAACGTTTTGGGCCTCATTCTATTATCGGCCGTAGGAGATGCGGGGCGGCAAGGACCGGCCGCAGGCTATTTGCCTATTCTATTCCCTTCCGGCTGGGGGCTCCGGCAGGCTTGCGGCCGGCGCCTTGCTATCCCTTGCGGCCGCACGCGCCGGAGGAAAGCCTTTGATCTTAAACAGCCGCAAGAGTTTCGGCCGCAAGCAAATCCCGGTTGCTATTCAATTGCTCCGGGAACCGTCTCTGCAAGGCTAAATCCGAGCCGCAGCTTACTTGCACCAAAAAGGTCCCGCAAGCACACAATTAGGCACATAATAAAGCCATCCTGCACTCTGAGGAGACAATAAAGTGATTGTAGGTGTTAGCATTCATAGCACAACATTCCCCTACACTCAAATCCGTAAATAATTTTTATTTTAATTTATGTCAAATATCCGTAGACAAAGTCCCGAGGGCTTGGAGCACCTCAGACCCGCCCACGCTGCGGCCGGAAAATAAACAGTTAATGAAATATCGGATTTGGGCTGATGTGCAAGCTTGAGAGGGGGTTGCTATTAATCCTCATGTCCCCCATTATGAACCCTAGCATTTACAGAGCTTTACAGTGCCGTCTTGAATTTATTTTTGCTTTTAAAGTTTTCAGACCTTGCGGCCGGTTGCAAGATATGCGGCCGGCCGTAAGGGGATATCCTTGCGGCGCCGTCTATTTGAATTGCAAGGTAACGGGGGGAGCCCCGCAAGGAATAGCAGCTTTGCGGACGTTTTACGGTTGATAATAGAATGAGGCCCTTTGTGTTTTAAAATGATGTCACGCAAAACAGGTTTCTGGAATAATTAACCCTTTGCTAATTTATCCACAGAGACTTTATAAATCTGGGGATTTGGAATCCAAACACAGATACACCTTGCCCCCGGATCACCCGGACTTTATTAGAGCTCGCATCAACGCCTCCCAGATAAGCGATGTAAGGAGCCCAGCATTATACTGTCTGTTCAGTTACTATTAGTTGCAGAATTTCTCACGTAAACAAAAAAAAATAACCTGATAGCAGATAAGAATCAGTAGGTCCATCCAGCCTACTATTTATATCTGCCTAGAATAGCTGTATGCATGCGCCTCATTATTGAGTCAAACACAAGTATGCCTGGGATAAGTATAAGATTATCCTGAGGCTTAATTAAGCCAAACTTAAAAATAGATAGAAAGGGCAGACCAGATGTGCCTTTTTTTGTTATCTATGCTTCTGTGTTTCTATTTGATTATTATCAGACTCTTGTGGCTCTCTGAAGCATTGCGTGGATCTCTGGTATATTGATTTATTTTTTATTTTAGCCACTGCCACTATTACAAATATCACTAATCTTTTTAAATAATTAAACATATTCTGATGTTCCCAATTTCACAATCTAACTTCAGAACAAGTCCATTGATTTCTATGATATCCACCAAACACATGCAATATAATAGTCTATAAGTCTTTGGATCTATCCTGTTATGTTGTCGGGACAGGTCCGCAGCTGCAGTGCGGCCTCCAACCGCTTGATGGCGCTGCCAATATTTTGCAGCGCTGCCGATATGTGAGAGAAGTTCTAAGCTTATAATGCTAGACTAACCCTTGAACGAACCCTAACCCCAACCCTCACCCTAACAGTTTACCTAAGCCTTTACTCTATGATATGGCACTGGAATATCGGTAGCGTCATCTAGCGGATGCTCACCGCCACTGCTGCTGCCCTACCATAAGAGGATAGGACCAAGTCTTTTATTATGGGTTATTTTATTTAATGTCATGTTATTGAATTACTAAGTTTCTCATTGTTTCCCTTGTATCAGAAAGCCTATAAAACATTATGGGAGCAGTCAAGGGCAGCCGGATATGACCTCAGGCTGGATGCAATTCCTTTCCAGACGGCCAAAGCATCGCGGGAGATCGCCAGTGACGTAAGAACATATTTGGTTATTAGTTAAAAAAAAATATTAAGCAAGGCCAAATAATGTATAATATAACATGTTCTAAAACAAGAAGTAATGACAGTATGTTGCAATCTGTTATAATTTTACTATACAGATGCTATATGGATAAGGGTACTCGCATAATTAGGTTAATCATTCAGCAAATGAGACTTATTAGCTCTAATTTGAGTGTGTTTTAATTTAATCTGTCCTGTGTACTTCCAATACAAAGAAGCCAATAGGCATGTGTTACAGTTTTATTGTTTTTTTATTATGGTGTTAGTTTTACTATACAGTGTTTCACTATACAGTCAGTGGCGGAACTAGAGAATGGAGGACCCTGTTGCCCCTTCCTATAAGAGCTCCCCTCCTTAAGATCACTTCCCATAACAGCACTCCTCCCCAAGACACTTTCCTATAGCTCCACCCCCCAAGACCCCTTTCCATAGCTGCTCTTCTTCCCTTTCCTCTTGTCTCGCCCCTGTATCCAGTTATTGTATAAATATGTTTATCCTTTAGTAAGCGTGTGTTTTCACTTGGTCTGTTCTGAGTAGTTCCGATACAAAGAAGCCTTCGTTCGAGATAAGGGTCATCAGATTGGATTCCGCAGTGTTCATGATGACCCCAAGATGAAGCATGTTATGAGGGTCAGTAAGCTTCAGAGTGACAAGGAGTACAAGAGAGATTCACAGGAGACCAGGTCACAGGTCAGGACCCATCTGGACCAGCCAGGGTTCATCCAGGCCAAGAAGAGCCAACAGCAAGCCAGTGATGTGAACTACAGGCAGCACCTGCACCAGTACACCTGCGACCCACAGCAACTCACCATGAAGCACGCAAGACAGGCGCACAGTCTGCAGAGCGATGTAAGTGTTACACGTTGCACACAGCCTGCAGAGCGATGTAAGTGTTACTCATTACACAGAGCCTGCAGAGCGATGTAAGGGTTACACGTTGCACACAGCCTGCAGAGCGATGTAAGGGTTACACATTACACAGAGCCTGCAGAGCGATGTAAGGGTTACACGTTGCACACAGCCTGCAGAGCGATGTAAGGGTTACACATTACACAGAGCCTGCAGAGCGATGTAAGGGTTACAGTGCATTTCATATGTGAAATAGTCCTATTTCAGCTCATTGTAACCCGTTATGTCCCGTGCGACTGCCTGATGTGGTTATGACTTAGACCTCACAGCCAGCTTGCAATCAGCTAAAGACATTCCAAGATAAATATATTAATATCAATGACTACACTTAAAAGATGCATACAAAGAAATATTTTTACCAACGTATTTCTAAGTACATAGAAGTAAAGTACAGAAATATATGGCAGATATGCATAAAAAGGAGGCAGCAATGATTGCAATTAGTACTTTACCTATAAATAAGGATATTTGCAGCTGTAGTGTATGTGATTTCTTTACTTGTGTTAGATCATAGACATTGAGTGTTGCTATTTGTAGGCAGAAATTACTCTTCAAGATCCTGGCCGGTTTCTTATCCAAGCCATTAATCTCACAATGGGGGTGTATGAGCAGGTAGAGCATGCCCAGTTGGTTGAATTAAAATATTGATGAAGATTTCAGTTCCACCTAGGCATGCCCTTCCCGCTAATCTCAAACCACTAAAAGCCCTATTAAATTAGCTCAATATGTAAAACCGTAGCCCGTAACGTAGCCCGCAAGACTTACTGCTATTAAATTAGACCCGTAAAACAAACTGCAACGACTTGCGTGGTGGGGGCGAGAAAAGTCTATGGGACCTGGAAATTTGAACTGCGCTCCCGCAAAGCTTTTGATCTGTCAAGCCCGTAACTGTTACGTTTCCAATCATGCTATTAAATTGCAACAAATTCACTGGCGTTCAAGCCCGTAACCTGCAAATGGAGCCAAGAAGCCAACATGGACTAGAGAGGACCCGCTAGGGGGGTAAAGTCCAATCCGTAGCACTGTAAATGCAAATAAACACACATTACTGTACTTATATTAAAAGGGAAAGTGATGTTAGGTATTGAAATAAACAGCACAACATTCTCAAGCTCGCAAATCTGCAATATAAAATATTTTTTTATGTTTAAATTCCGTGTTATATCAATCCCGGCAATCAATGTGTTAATACATACAATGGAACTCACGTGTAATAGAATATCATATTTATGGCTTTATCAATATTGCATTATTTCTGGAATGTGGCTCCGATCGAAACTTGTAATTGAACCCCGTAAGACTTTGAAATCCCACCTCCATTTTTCAGTGACGTAATGAGGACGATCTTTGTTTCCATTGGTTTGACTAATTGATCATGTTCAAGGCCCCGCATCCAACATTCAACAAATGTTTTACAGGTTTGCGTCTCAAGCCCGCAACTCGCGGCATGTTCTAATTTTTTCGATATGTAACTCAGCCAAATTTCAAGCCTGCAGCCCTTGCGGGCTTGCCAATGCCGCTGTGGGGCTTCTAATTTAATAGGGCTGTATGAGTATTAATTAAAGGGATAAGGAAGGTATTAAGTATATGATATGCCTGTGTATCTATTTACTTTTATGTGCTTTATTTTATCAAGAAGTGCTTATAAGCTCTGTTTTTACTGTCTAAAATCAAACAAATAGACCCTGTATGGGTCTGTCCACTGCAGCATATGAAGACACATACTCTGCTGTATTTCCTGTGCAGTGTCCCATGTCTTAACAACACTTTGCAGAATGTTGCTGAGAGAGGCTCACTAGTATGTTACTATGAGACACTGCATATCCAGCCCTACAGAGTCTGTGCCTTCATGAGCTGCAGAGAGCAGATACAAGCAGGTAATATTTGTTTGATTTTAGACAGTAAATCAGAACTTATAATCACTTCTTCATAAAACAAATTACATAAAAGTAAAACACAGGGATATTATATTCCTAGTAAAATCCAGAAACCTTCCAAATTCCTCTAATGAGATAAAATACCAGATTGGAGGATCATGAAAAGTAATTGTTGTCTGAAATAGCAAACACTAATTTAGATTTTTAATACGATATCCCTAATTATAGTATACATTTTTACCATAACATGGGCCTCTGCTTTGTACCTTAAAATATTTATATGTGATTAATCCCCAATCATCACACGCTGTGCACTTATTTACTTTTTTCCAGGTCAAATACAAATCTGATCTGAACTGGATGAAAGGAATTGGCTGGACACCCCCGGGCTATTACAAAGTAGAACTTGCTCGCAGGGCTGCTGAGTTAGCGAATGCCCAGGAGACAGAGCCTCATTTCACTTCAGGATCATATTCACCAGTAAGTGACACTGACTGACTGTGGCTAGTGACACCAGGACTGACTGCTGCCGGTCACACTGACTGACTGTGGCTAGTGACACCGGGACTGACTGTGGCTAGTGACGCCGGGACTGACTGCGGCTAGTGATACCATGACTGACTGCGGCTAGTGACACCGACACTCACTGCTGCAGGTGACATTGACTGACTGCGGCTAGTGACACCGGTACTGACTGTGGCTAGTGACACTAACTGACTGCGGCTAGTGTCACCGGGATTGACTGCTGCCGGTCACACTGACTGACTGAGGCTAGTGACACTGACTGTGGCTAGTGACACTGATTGACTGTGGCTAGTGACACCGGGACTGACTGTGGCTAGTGACGCCGGGACTGACTGTGGCTAGTGACGCCGGGACTGACTGCGGCTAGTGATACCATGACTGACTGCGGCTATTGACACCGGCACTGACTGCTGCAGGTGACATTGACTGACTGCGGCTAGTGACCCCGGTACTGACTGTGGCTAGTGACACCGGGACTGACTGTGGCTAGTGACACAAACTGACTACGGCTGGTGACACCGGGACTGACTGCGGCTAGTGATACCATGACTGACTGCGGCTAGTGATACCATGATTGACTGCGGCTAGTAATACCGCGACTGACTGCGGCTAGTGATACCGGGACTGACTGCGGCTAGTGATCCCATGACTGACTGCGGCTAGTGACACCGGCACTGACTGCTGCTGGTGACACTGACTGACTGTGGCTAGTGACACCGGGACTGACTGTGGCTAGTGACACCGGGACTGACTGCTGCAGGTCACACTGACTGACTGCGGCTAGTGACACTGGGACTGACTGCTGCAGGTCACACTGAATGACTGCGGCTAGTGACTTACTGCTGCTAGTGACACTGTGACTGACTGCGGCTAGTGACACCGGGACTGACTGCTGCAAGTCACACTGACTGACTGTGGCTAATGACACCAGGACCGACTGCTGCAGGTCACACTGACTGACTGCGGCTAGTGACACTGGGACTGACTGCTGCAGGTCACACTGAATGACTGCGGCTAGTGACTTACTGCTGCTAGTGACACTGTGACTGACTGTGGCTAGTGACACCAGGACTGACTGCTGCCGGTCACACTGACTGACTGCGGCTAGTGACACCGGAACTGACTGCTGCAGGTCACACTGACTGACTGCGGCTAGTGACACTGGGACTGACTGCTGCAGGTGGAATTGTGATTGACTGCGGCTAGCGACACCAGGACTGCCTGCTGCTAGTGACACAAACTGACTGCGGCTAGTGACACCGGTACTGACTGCGGCTAGTGACACCGGTACTGACTGCGGCTAGTGACGCCGGGGCTGACTGTGGCTAATGAGACCGGGACTGACTGCAGCTAGTGATACTGGGACTGACTGCGGCTAGTGACACCGGGACTGACTGCGGCTAGTGATACAGGTACTGACTGCGGCTAGTGACACCGGGACTGACTGCGGCTAGTGATACAGGTACTGACTGCGGCTAGTGACACCGGGACTGACTTCTGCAGGTGGCACTGACTGGCTGTTGCTAGTGACACCGGGACTGACTGCAGCAGGTCACACTGACTGACTGCGGCTAGTGACTGACTGCTGCTAGTGACACTGTGACTGACTGCGGCTAGTGACACCGGGACTGACTGCTGCAGGTCACACTGACTGACTGCGGCTAGTGACACCGGAACTGACTGCTGCAGGTCACACTGACTGACTGTGGCTAGTGACACCGGGACTGACTGCTGCAGGTGGCATCGACTGACTGTGGCTAGTGACACCGGGAGCTGATTTCATTTTAAACTGCCTGTAGATTGTATGAGCAATTTTTCTGTATAGTAAATAATTTCTGAAATATTTAGAATTGATGGTGTGGCTCCTGTATGATAATGTGCAGCTCAGTATGCTAACATAAGGCTCAGAGTGCTTGATAGGAGAGAGAGAGTGGTCTAACTGCCAGATAACATTGCAGATCTTTATTTGGGCCACTATATAGACAGACAAGCAGACTGCTATCGAATGTATTTATTAATAAAATGGATAACATAACAAAGAGCCAGATTCTCATGCTCTTTAAGAATACCTTTAAAAACAACAACTTGATATTGAAATTACATGAGTCCCTTTAAATCTTCATTTCCACCCCTTGGTGATCTTTGGTTTATGCTGTTTTGCCCCGACTGGTACATCCCCCCACAGTTAAACATTGGGATGGGCCATTGTGTATGTCATTATGGGGTTGGGGGTCAAGGGCTCTGTTGGCTTTGAACGCTCATAGTTTCGTGACGCACCAGTAACTTTTTTTTTTATTTCCTTTGTTCTCACTTACAATCTTTACATTATTTATGACTGCTTCCTATGTACTTGCTTCTAGGACCCAAATGACCCAAGATGCTCCCCACAAAGTGATGTCAACCCAGATGCATCCGAGATCCTTCAAGTAAAACGAAGGAAAATGTTTGCTTCAAAGAAATGAACAATGTTGCAATCTTAGGATCGCAGATAACAATAATATCTCATCCCTATAGTTGCAAAGATGACTTTCAGCACTGATACAATTCATAACCCTATAATGTCGTTCTGCTACTTCTGCTTGTATTGCAATTAGTAATTAACTGGATCATAATATATTTGGCAACCTGCTATGCGTAAATACTGTGTCCTATAGGATTGTGGCTAGGACATATTCTAAATACTGGCCTCTTATTTGCAAATTGCTGCGAGTTTCCTTATTGCATCGCAGTCCTACAGTGGTTATATATATGAGACAACATTCATTTTGTGTGGCAAATAATTACCCCAATATATGTGTAATTTTGGAAAGGTTTGTTGTGTCCTTTGGATGGTCCTGGAGAGGGGTTATAAGGGGCAGGGGGAGCTCTGATGTACTGAGGTTACTAAGAGGAATCCTGCAGGGGTCTGTGGGAATGCCCTGGAAGGAGAGGGATAGAGGGTGGGGGTGGGGGGGGGGGAGAGTGAGAGAGGGAGAGTGAGAGAGAGGGAGGGGGGAAAGGGAGAGTGAGTGAGTGAGAGGAGAGAGGGAGAGTGAGAGAGAGGGAGGGGGGAAAGAGAGAGAGAGTGAGTGAGAGGAGAGAGAGTGTGAGTAAGAGGAGAAAGAGAGAGAGGAAAGAGTGAGAGGAGAGAGAAATGGAGAGAGTGAGAGGAGAGAGAGGGGGGGGGGGAAGAGTGAGAGGAAAGATAGAGAGGTGAAAGAGTGAGAGGAGAGAGAAAGGGAGAGAGTGAGAGGAGAGAGAGAGGAACGAGTTAGAGGAGAGGGAGAGAGTGAGAGGAGAGAGAGAGAGGGGAAAGAGTGAGAGGAGAGAGAGAGAGGGGAAAGAGTGAGAGGAGAGAGAGAGTGAGAGGAGAGAGAGAGTGAGAAGAGAGAGAGAGTGAGAAGAGAGAGAGAGTGAGAGGAGAGAGAAAGGGAGAGAGTGAGAGGAGAGAGAGTGAGAGGAGAGAGAGAGAGAGAGTGAGAGGAGAGAGAAAGGGAGAGAGTGAGAGGAGAGAGAGAGAGGGGAAAGAGTGAGAGGAGAGAGAGTGAGAGGAGAGAGAGAGAGAGTGAAAGGAGAGAGAGAGAGAGTGAAAGGAGAGAGAGAGAGAGAGACATAGAAGGGAAAGAGTGTAGAGAGAGAGACAAGAGAAATTAAAGAGAATAAGGGTTAAAGAAGAAAGAAATAGACTAGAAAAATATACTCATGTTGACATTTATTATAAGGAATTGTGACTAAATGATGGGGAGAGGTAGGGTAGTTATAATAAATGGTAAGAAAGAGAAGATAAGTTAAAGGGGCTGTGGGCATAAGGAAAGGATATAAGGATACACAATGGCAAACTAGTCTGGGTAAGAATCGATCCATTCTTTACCTGTAACACAATCTCTGATATGTTGGACAACCCAAACCCGGGTCCTATGTCTGCACGCCCTCCATTACTCGATTATTATTAGAGCTAATAATAACATTGTGTGTTTTTTGAGATGCTTCAGTAAGTACATAAACGCCACAACATTTTGCTTGAATCAATTTAGTTTTATTTAATTAGTAACTGATGACAATTATTCTAACTTAGGTCTTTAAGCGAAGTTGCTCAGAAATAAGCTATATTTACACAAAGTGTATTCTGTTCTGCAGGGGGTTTCTACAGAGTAATTAAGAAATTGCATAAATGCAATTAAAGAGCTGAGATAATAGTTACGTTTTTTTTTTTTTTTTTTAATGGTGCTAGTATTGGGCAGTTTTTTGTTTCAAATACCATTATTTTGTCTGGATTTCCAATGCTGTTAATTTAAATGTCACAGTATTTTCGTACTATAGCACTGGCAGGATCAGTTTTGTACTAGAACAGGTTAAACTCATTTCTGTAAATTGTAGAATTGTTTGTATTGAATAAAATTATGAATGTAAATGATCACAGAGCTCTTGTGTCTTCATATGATAGCACAGAATCCTACAAGAAACACGGCACATCACATCATGGGAGCTGGATCAACAGGTTGTGGTTTTTGGCTATGAATGGAGGAAATGGTAGGGAAAGTGGAAAAAGACAGCCTTTGTTATATAACTGGATAAGATTGAAATTCATACCATACCCATCCCCCTCACTGGCCCAGAAGCAGGAATTTACATCAATAGACACAACCACAGCTCTCCAGAAATGTGTATGCCCATTCCACACCCAAGGCTGGATTACCCATTAGGCCAACTAAGGGCTCTTCCCTGTGAGGGGCGCCACTTTAAAAAAAAATGTCTCCTGGCTAAGAAAAAAAATTAAATGCTTCAGTTCATAGACTGGCTACTAGCGGGTAACCACCTAGAACAATACAACAGGAAAATGAACTTAAATGCACAGAAAAGGCAAACATGGGTCCGTGCATACCTTGCATACTCACTCGCAGGGGCTCCTGCACTTCACTGCCCAAGGGCTCCAAAAAGGTAGATCTGGCCCTTCCTTCGCACACACAACTTCTACCCACGTATAATGGATTTTTCCACGGTCCAGTAGAAATATCAATATTTATTATTTTTCTAATTAAAAACTAGCTTAATTATTTTTTTCTGCTTAAAGGGACACTTAATTCAGCACAATTTGGACCACATCACTGTGAAGATCATCTAAAAGCGTGTTTGAATTTTTGAAATGTGCATTTTTCACTGAGAAATCAA
Source organism: Discoglossus pictus (assembly GCA_027410445.1). Lineage (NCBI taxonomy): Eukaryota > Metazoa > Chordata > Amphibia > Anura > Alytidae > Discoglossus > Discoglossus pictus. The sequence continues at coordinate 112,665,824 of CM050171.1, forward strand.
AAACAATAAAATCTGTCTTTACATGTGTAACAGCCTGCCCACAGCCTGCTCCTTGTCTGCTCATTACTGCAACCAATGATGTTGCAGGGTGTGCCCCCCATTCAAACCATGGTAAGGGTTTTGTAAGGCTGCTTATATTTCCAGTTTGAAGGAAAAGGACATTCTTATTGGCTTATTTTTTCTTAGAAGCAGAAAATGCAGATTTCTCCCTTTGGCCTTTTCTAGAATTCAAGCTCTGCTCAAGGGGATCAGGGGGCGTGGGGGGGGGGGGGTGCTCAGTGCAGTGATTCCAACAAACAAAACTCTGGAAAGCTATGGGTTAACTGGTGAGTGCAGGGTAACTTGAGTCCACGGAGAAGCTGTTCTATCAATCACAGCCTCCCCCATAAAGCTTCGCACAGGGATTTCTAGACTTGACTCAGCACTCTGATAATTACTCATGCAACAGCCAGTGGGCAGGACAGACTGTATGTAAACAAAGATTTAAACTTAAGTTTTTTTAACTGTTATCAGTGTAATTAAAAAAATATAATTTTAATATACAATGTTGTGCTCTTCTTTCACACCATGAAGAGCACTTACAGTGGCCCTTTAATTATGCTTTGGTCAGACTCAGTTTTCAAATATATATATTTTTTTCATTGTACAATTTTCCTTAAAATGGCACAAAATCTTTTTTAAACAACAATAAACTGGGGAAAAGAGATTCAAATTATTTTTTTTTACACATTATCTATTTGTTATAATAGTGCAGAATGGTTTTAACGACTTTTACATCATGAGGAGGTAAATATACAAGACAAGTGCGCCCGTCGCAGATGGGGGGAAGACAAGGGATGTGAGCACTGCATGAAAATGTTAGTGCTACAAATGGTTAAAATATCTTACTCCTGTCAGGAAGCCCATCTGATCTATAGTGGTAGCTGTTGCCATTCCGTGTAGAGGGAGTACCTATAGTGGTAGCAGAGTAGAGGGAGTACCAGCACTCTCCATATAGCTCCTTCGGGAACACTGTAGTGCTCACAAAAGAAGGTTTCATTTCTTTATTTAACAACTGATAATAAAATAAACAAGTGTAGCTTTTAAAAGTTACATTGGAACCTTAGTGTTTCAGACATAGTTACATAGTTACATAGTAATTAAGGTTGAAAAAAGACTTTCAGTCCATCAAGTTCAACCTGTTAAGATCTCCTCTGATCTACAATATGCGGAATAGTTATTAATTAAATTATTGATTAAATAATTATTAATAGTATAGAACTGCTTCTATCCACCCCCTATCAGGTGTCCAGAGGATTGGAGAAGATATGTTCATGAGTCTGTCCTGATAGGATTCTTTATTTAAAGGGATATGGAAGGTTCCTGGATTTACTAGGTATATACGCTGCAGTTGGCAGACCGATAAAGGGACTATTTGTTTGATTTTAGTCAGACCTTATAAGCGCTTCTTAATTAAATAAAGTAAATAAAAGTAAACAGAATTGGGGTGGAGCTACCAGTTGTGTTGGTGGTGCAGTGCAAGTGTGTAGCAGTTCAGAACGCTGGGGATATGTATCAGGGAAGAAGATAAGAGATGAAGGGCTGCAAAGTGACAGCAAAGTACAGAGGGGATGGGTTTTGTGAGATGGGAGCAAAAGAGATAGGGATGTGAGGTGGGTGCTGACAAGGGTGTGTAGGGATGGTGCTAAGAGGAGTGAGTGGTGTGGGGGATGGATGTTGAGATCAACTGGGCCCCCTCTGCTACACCAGCTTCCCCCCATAGAGGATGTCACTGGAATGTGGAGTGCGCACGTCCTGGAGCTGTACTGCAGGTGGAGGAGCTTCATGTAGGCAAGAGGTTAGGGAAAGGGAGCAACTATGGAAAGGGGTCTTGGGGGGGGCAGAAATGGGAAAGGTTCTTGGGGAGAGGTGCTGTAATGGAAGGGTTCTTGAGGAAGGGTACTAAGTAAACTGGTACTGAGCGGGGGCAGCGCAAACACATTTTTATAACCCCCTTCAGGCGGGGGCCCCAATTTATTTTTGCACCAGGGCCCTCCATTCTCTAGCTCCACCACTGAATAGATAACCATGTATTTTATACACCTAGTAAAATCTAGAAACCTTCCATAGCCCTTTGTCTTCTTCCTTCAGTGGCCAGTGAATGCAAACCTAGATTGGTCAGAACAAATTTAGATCAGGCCCCTGGACACCTAATTGCTCTGCTAGTCTGTGAAACACTAATATTTACATGGAACTTTTAAAAGTTACATTTAATTTATCACAACAATTACACTTGGCTGGAGTAGCACCCTGGTACATAATAATTATAACTTTTTTTAGACGGAATTCTTTATATTGTTGCAAATGCCGTTTGCATAGTCCAGTTTCTTAACCTTATCAGAGCAGTTATTTTAATTTAAAACTACATTTTTTTGAGAATAACGACAGAGGCAAACCAGACTACAAAACAAAAACATTCTCATAAAATCAGGGATTTTCACTAATTTTTCTTTGGATCCACGGGACAAATCTGAAGACGTGGCTATAGACACCAGGTTTGTCTTTAAGTCCACACTGTTCTCCCCAACTGACCAATCCAGCAACATAGTGAACTCCATCAGTATCGCATGTAAGTGGACCTCCAGAATCTCCCTAAAACAAAAAAAAATCAGGTTAAAGCAGCTCAATATCCTAAAAGAATGGTGTTGTGGTCAACCCCTTCCTACAAGGGCACAATAAGTCCAGGATTTCAGTGCCTCTCTGCTTGTGTAGGATCCATAAGGTAGTCAGTTTCACGCATTTTGATTGGTCCATCTGCTCTCAAACGTGTTGACAACTAGCCATATCCATACACTTGCATCACCCACAACTGAGAGGAATTATTCTTTATAACTAACCTTACACGAGTCAGTTCCTCCTGCCATGTCTCCAGCACAGAGCATGCTTCTGTCAAGGAACTTTCCATAAGACTTAGCATCTGAGCAACTCATTTCTGAGATTATTTGAACATTGGCATCGAGCAGCTTTGTTGTAAAACCTTAAATTGCAAAAAAAAAAAAAAAACACGTTAATTTAATTTATGGAACACAAACATAATTGGAGATGACAACATATCTACATGTTCAGGGGTCAACTGCTCAGCCATATTTTAGAGGGACTCTATCAACACAACTAAAAGTTGATGTAATAGTAAAGAGCATGAACAACTATATATTGTACTAGCAGTTTTTCTGGAGAGGAGTCTAACTGCCAGATAACATTTGGGGGTCTTTATTGTGGCCACTACAGAAACAGGCACGAAAACTGTAATCCTCATTAGCACGTCAAAGCAGTTAATTAATTTGTGTGAGCTGCATATAAATACAGCAACAACAACATGGAATTTCCCAGGATTTAGTAACTTAGAACAAAATGAATAACACAACATATTGCCAGTTTTTCAGTCTTAAAAAAACCCAACTTGTTTTTGGGGTTGCAGAATTCATTTAAGTTTTGAGGAAGAGGAAGATATCTTATATTTATGACACTCAAATTTTTCAGCTTCACATTGTAAAATTGTTGAGGGGATAGGTACATTATCTGAAAAACATATATATATATATATCACATATATAGTTGTCAGCAGGCGGGCTTGGTAAAACCCGTTGCTAATGCTGCGGCCCTCGCAAAGTGAGGGCCGCGGTTGCAGCCAGGCAAGGAGCACCAAAGGCGCTCCTTGCCCTGGTGGAGATGAGCACCGTAGGTGCTTATCCCTATGACCCTGTACCACTTTTGGACCGCAAATGCTGCCCCTTGCGAAGCGAGGGGCCGTATTTGCGGAGGTGGAGGCTCCCACGTTGGCTGCAATGAGCCCAAGACTCATTGCACACCGCAAATGCCGACAAAACACCCAATGACTAAATACGGACTTACACAAAAAATACGAGCCGTGGGACTGACAAAAAAAAAATTGCGGACTTACAGAAAAATAAATACGAGCCGCGGGACTTAGAAAAAATACATTACGGACTTTCAAAAATACGACCGTAACGGAAAACCCGCACACAGCCGAAAACATTAAAAATACACTAAATACACACAAGTAACAAAAAAAAACATCAATTTCAGTAGAATTAAAAAACTTAAGATACTCCAAAATCCCCTAAGTGAGAGAAAAAATGGCCGCCGGAAAAAACGAAAACGAGGCTACACGACCCCTAAAGCCGCTAAACACCGCCAGGCACATACGACTTTTACTAAAACCCATATGACCTACAACATGAACCATTAGCAAGGATGCTAAATCATCCAAACCCGCGTACCACATACACATTCGCCGCCATTTTACAACACTACCTTACAGAATGCGGAAGTACCCTGCTACACTAATGCTTTCCCCTCGCGCGCACAGTCTATTTACACTACACACTGCATACATTGCTGACACTTACACCTCAGCTCAACAACACTGCAAATCTACATTGTATACTGCAGGGACATCAAAACAGATTGTTAGCTCTTCAGACCATTACTTGCTGTATATATTAATTACAAATAGGTAAGGTATCATTTAATTTATTTAGTAATTAATTATCATTAAAACATAGACATATACAACACTTTAAAAAACACCACAATACACAATCGCAATCAAGGGCGAAGACGCTCATTGCCAGCCACATGATGAGCGCCAAAGGCGCTCAGCGCCAGGTTTGCAATGAGCGCAGAAGGATCTCAGACGACCAAAACACTTACTGTCTGTGGCAAACACAGACATTCAATAAGAAAACATAATGAAGACAGTTATTGTAGCCCAGTAGGACACCATTTTAGCCAGAATGATAACTCCATCCAAAACTTAATAGTCAAAATACTCAGAGGAAAATTTAAAAACATCCAAGAGAGAAAAGCATTTGAAATAAAGATGATCACATTCTTCAACACTAAAAACACAGGACTTAATATAGACTTGGGTTTTCTAACACATTATCAGAATTTCATGTGATTTTTTTTTTTTGTCCAACAGGAAAGATATCACTGTGGACTACAGTGCTCTGCTTTTTCATGTATATATTGATGTATATGTGTATATAATATGTGTATATATGTTTCCTTTGCTATGTTATGTTTATTCCCCATATATGTATTTACCTGATGATGTCAGATGCTGTCTCCACTCTCTCTGCATCTGCTGTTATTATTCAAACTGAGGGTTCCATCTCATGTAGTATTGCTTGAGACTTGATAAAAAGAGGTTAAACCTCTCGAAAGCTCATCATTATAAATAAGATGTTTGTCTAATACAAAAAGTATCAAACTATATTGCAATACTCATTATTAATCTATATATATGGATTAATAATTACTAAATTACAATATATATATATATATATATATATATATATATATACATACATGTCTATATAATTATTTTGTAAAAATTATGGATAATCAAACACTTTGTTGATTGTGTATATAACAGTATAGCAATTTGTATTATGTTGTATTGTGGGTTCAGTTTATAGAAGGTACCTTCTTGCACTTCCATACTACAGCAGTTACACATGACGACAGTATTCAGTGATATCACTGGCTACAGAGATCATGGTACACCCAGATTGAACGTATATTCGTTTTTAGAAGATATCCTACAGACATTTATTTGCTTGATGTTAAATACACATTGAATATATTGGCTGCCAGTGGCTGAGCTAGTGAATGAAGGGGCGGGGGCAAAAAATACAGAATTTGGGGGCACCCCCTCAGTATGTGAGGGCAGGGTGAGATATAGAGAAGAGAAGTTGGGAGAGAAAGGGAATGGAGATGGGGAAAGAGTATAGGGAGAGGAAGGAGAAATGAGAAGGAAGAAGAGACAGTGAAGAAAGAGAAAGGGAAGAGAAAGAAGAGAAGGAGATAGAAGACACGTAGGAGAGAAATGAAAAAGTTAGGAGGGAGAAATGGAAAGAAAGAAAAGGAGGAGAGAAAGTCTAAAGACAGATGAGAGTGTTATGATGAAATGGGAAAGAGAGAAGGGGAGAGAAGGAAGGGTAGAAATGGAAGGGTGAGAAAAAAAGAAGGAGGGAGAGGCAAGAAAAAAGTAGGAGGAAGAAGAATGGGGAATGAGAAGAGGGTGAGAGAAAGGGAGGGTAAGAGAATGACAGAGAAAAGGAGAAGAAAAAAGGAGAAGCAGATGTAAGGAGATGGAGTGAGAAAGTGGAAAGATGATAGTGGGAGAAAATGGCAGTGAATTTAATAGAGAGATAAGGAGAGAGCATAGAGAAGGGGGCAGGGAGATTACAGGGAAGTGGTGAAAAAAGGGATAGAAAAGTGGAGAGATGAGTGGGGGAAATAGCAAGGAAGGGAACATGAGAGGGAGAAAAGAGAGAGGAGGGGAAGGAGGGAGAGAGAAGAAGGATGAGCGTGGGAATAGATAGGAGGGCAGAGTAGATGATATTAAGCAAATGGAGGAGAAGAATGTGGTAATAACAGTAAAAAGGGGAATCAAGAAGAGTGGGACAAAAGGGAGAGAGAAGGAAAGGAGGGGAAAAAGAGAAGGGGAAGGAGGGGGAGAGAGAAGATGATGCAGAAAGAAGTAGATTAGAAAATGGAGAGGGAGAGGGGAAAGGGGTGGGGATGAGAAGGAAGAAGCCAGGAAAGTGAAGGGGTAAAGAAAAAGTGGATAAAGAGGATGGGAGAAGATGCAGAGAGGAAGGGTAGGAGAAATAAGTAAGAGGGGTCAAAGGGTGGGGGCAGAAAGCGTTGCCCGGACTGCAGGGAGACAGAAAGTGCCTCAGAAGCAAAGAACAGCAAGATTGTAGAGGTCACCAGGATGTGCTGCAGGAGGCCTGGCAAGAGCCAGAGAAATCTGCAAGAGGGCCCACAAGGAGCCAGAGAGAGCGAGAAAGGGGGTGTGAGGGGAGGGGACATAAGGGCTCCCAGAGGGTGAGGGCCCTGGTGCAACTACCACTATCTTGTGGCACTATCTTGTGGCTCTATCTGTTCCTTTAACAATAAATGGGAAGTTATAGCATAATAAATGTTGAGATTAAATACAGTAAAAGAGTGCACTTCTATAAGTTCAAATAGATGAGCAAAATGTTAGTACTTGCCACAAGACCACCATTTGTTTGCTGAGGTGAACTGCTGAAGAACACAGCAGAATGAAGCTGTCACAGTTTATAAGCTGTAACTTTTGGATTGGGTCTTGGACATTTGACCCAGATCAGATCACATAGTTGAGCACAATTACTCTCTTGGACCATGTGACTGTAGTTATCAATCTAGTCAAATTCGAAAACTTTTTCCAGGTTAATCTTAACGTATTCTTTAATATTATAAAAAAATTAAGTTTAGGTGGAATTTACCCTAATGAGCCTTTCTGAGAACTCGAGGGCAGAACATAAAATGATTCAAGTGAAACGTGTTGCTTTAATGTGAAATACCAGAACTGTTAAATAATATATTAAAACAATTCAAATGTTTAATTTTCATCCCCTATGTTCAGCCCAACACACCTGTCTCCGTACTCCCCCATCCAGCTATAGCACACATCTTCCCAGGTGAGAACGCGCGGTCAGGTAAACACGCCGTCTTCACGTACTTGGTCTCTGTTGCACATTTTCCATTGATTTTTTTCAACTTCATCAGTGCTGCAATAAAGAGAATATTTATAATAGCAAAACACAAGAACGCAACACCATCCATATAAATGAACTATCTGTTATCATCTGCAATAATGTTACTAAGATGATTTAATAAATGTTACAGAGTATAATTTTCTTGTATTCCTGTTGAATGATTTTATTGTACATTTTATACGTTATAACAATATAAAAAATATCATACAAAATTATGTTTTTTAAGTGATAATAAGCAGATGGTATCTAACTGTATGTCATTATTATATAAAAAGCTGATTAGAATAAATAATATGGATGGAAAGAAAGGATATATACGATACGTAAAAAGTAATAAAAAAATTACATTGAATACTGTGATAATTATTGAATCAGGCTTGAGGGGGGGGGGGGGGGGGGGACCTTAGATTAAATGAATATTCCCCCTTAGATTAAATGAATAATCCCCCTTAGATTAAATGAATAGGCGACACAAAAAATAGCAAAATTAAATATAATCATGCAATACCAGATGGCCATTAGAGTGCGCTGTGAAGCATTATGTCTTTCCCATGAAAACTTTAACCCATGTGGTCATTGAAGCAATGAGCTTGAGCTTGATGGAGCTCAGGGGGGCAGTGGCTGACAGATGTGCTTGGTGTGCTGTTGTGCATAGGGTCACAGAGAATCGGAAACGACTGAACGACTAAACAACAACACTAGACTCTCTATTGAGCTCTATCCATCCCGTCTACTACTACAAGTGTTCTTTCTTTTTGTTTCGTGTTCTCCATTGTGCCGCTCTGCTCAAGAAAGCTGGCGCTTTATAAATAAAAGATAGTAATTATGGTATAAGGAATGTTTGTGCCACAGTGGATATATATGCAAGTCCTCCAGGCAGCTGTGTGTTTGTGCCAGTGTTACTAGCCTCGCATAGTAACTGGCATGGCGGCTTTAATACTACAGCCACTAAGTGAATAATTCCTCCCATTCAACTTTTCATCTTTTAATGCCGGGCTTATCAACATCACCCAGCAGAGTGGAGAAGGGGATGGCAGAGGTGGAGATGGATAGTTGAGTTCATTTAAGCAATGAGCATGAACTTGATGGAGCTCAGAGAGGCAGTGGCTGACAGATATGCTTTGCTTGCTGAGGTCCATAGGGTCACGGAGAGTCGGCCATGACTGATTGATTAATTAAACAACAATAGCAAGATGTTTGTGATAGAAAAAATAGACATCCAACATGTATTTAACTTCTCATTTTTCGGCCTTCATGGGCCTCGGTGTGGAGTCCCCTATTACCCTTACGGAGACTAAACCCTAAGGATAATATAATTATACCATACTTACATTTGTTTATGCAGAAAATACACACTATGTATATATATATATATATATATATATATATATATATATATATATATATATATATATTTCACCTAAAAAGTCAGGTCTAATATATCAAACCAAAAAGGAAGCTCCATTTGTTCAAACAATATGAGTCTCTTTTTACTAACCAATATCACTGTGCAGGCTCTGAAGATTTTCTCTAAAGTCTTCATGCACGATCATCTTCTCAACTTCTAGTATTTGTTCATAAGTCTCATTCTTCAGCAGATCCACTTTACCTAAAACCACCCTCCAGGCCTCTGGTTGTGACCTGTGAACGTTCAATAATACAGAGATGTAATACATTATAAATGTAGGTTTTGGAGAAAGCTACTAGGAACATAATTCATTTGGGAAGATGCCATAAAGCTAGTTTTTAACTATAACAAATATTTTTGATGGCTTTGCTGGTTCATGGAGGCATTCATCATACTGTGTGAGAGGGACTTTTACATTTCTGCAGGAGCAGGACTTACAGTTGCCCTTGTGTCTGCCTGCTTCTTGGGCATGTGCAGGGGTTTTATATCCTAAAACAATTTAATGTTATAACCTCTACTCCTACTCTTCCCTGCACTGACAGATAAACACGCCCTCACCTCCAAACGATCAAGAGGTCCTGAAGTCCTGAAGCCAATACAATTGTATCTATAAATGCTTTTATGCTCTTGGCTTACATAGCTGCTATTTTTTCTTCTTAGGTACATACTTCACATGCATTAATCCGAAACTACAGCAGTCATTTAATGGGATACTTCTGCAAGAAGAGCCAGAAGATGTGTAATAGGCATTGTCTTGTTGAAACCATTAACTCAGTGTTGTAGCAGGTATGAATATAATTTTATTTAATTTCTTAAATTCCTAATCCCATACGATACAATGAGATACACAAATGTCATCCACAGTGATTATATTCACCATATACATTCAAATATATAAATACAAATAGTTAGGTACCATCCACACACTGATGAGATCCATTCAAGATCGAAACAGTGCTCTCTGTGGATAGGTCTCCTAACTCGCACATAATCCATCCTATGCTTTTCTTTCAAGCTGTGTGTTTACAGCAGGCATATGCTAAAATGAACTATGTAAAAAGTGGTATTGGATTAAGGGATAAAAATACATTGTGGACTCATTGGAATGTCCCGGACCACTTACCCAGACTGCAGTGCAATAACTGCATTTCTTGAAATTCTGAGCAGGAAATAAGTACTATTTGTTTACTATATATATATACATTTGAACGTCTAAAATAAGTTAGAAAATGTATTTCCTGCCCAGTTATTCCACTGCATTCTGGGACATGCACATGTTGTAATACAATATCATTTTATATATATATATATATATATATATATGTATATATATATATATATATATATATATATATTGTACAGAGTCCAAGTTCATGGGCTTTATTCCGTTGACTGTGTAGAAGCTTTGTCGAATTTCTTTTCTCTACAAATCTTCAGTTGAATTATATTTGAATTTGTACAGGAAAAAAACGACTTCATGATAATTGTCTTTATATTCTGAAGTGGCATTCAGTAGAGTTTACAGTAAATGTCAGTGTAAAATAACTTATAACAATGAGGGCAGCTGTTTTGTAAGATGTAATTTATGTTGTATACTATAAAAACCCATTTATTTTGTTTGTTAGTAGAGATTATCAGACTGACTGATTGGGATACCCTGTCAGTCTGACTTTTCTCCCAAAATAAAGGGATTCTGACTTGTTACACCCTAAAGCAGAGTGCTAGATTTTTCTTCCATATAATAAATAAGGTCATATGTTTCAACTCCAAGCTTTGTACCCGTACTTACTGAGACACAACGCAGTGGGCAGCGGTCAGTATCCAACAGTCTGATATGAGAGTGCCACCACAAACATGGGCACTTTGACGATGTGAAGAGGACACATTGATCTGCAATGATGCCAACCACGGATATTTGCCTGGCTGGGTGATATTCCCACCAATTATTCTTCCACGCCTATTTATTGGAAGCTCTTTGACTCCACAAGTGGAAAATGAAATGTTCGGTTTCATGGTTGTTTGAGGGATGGGTTGTACTGAAATATTGGGTTTCATGGTTGTCCTTGGGATGAGTTGTACTGATATATTGGGTTTGATGGTTGTCCGAGGGATGGGTTGTAATGAAATATTGGGTTTCATGGTTGTCCGAGAGATGAATTGTACTGATATATTGGGTTTGATAGTTGTCCGAGGGATGGGTTGTAATAAAATATTGGATTTGATGGTTGTCTGAGGGATGCGTTGTACTGAAATATTGGGTTTCAGGGTTGTCCAAGGGATGAGTTGTACTGAAATATTGGGTTTCAGAGTTGCTTGCGGGATGAGATGTACTGAAATATTGGGTTTCAGATTTATCCAAGGGATGAGTTGTATTGAATTATTGGGTTTCAGGGTTGCCCGAGGGATTAGCTTTACTGAAATATTGGGTTTTAGGGTTGCCCGAGGGATTAGCTGTACTGAAATATTGGGTTTCAGATTTGTCCAAGGGAAGAGTTGTATTGAAATATTGGGTTTCAGATTTGTCCAAGGGATAAGTTGTATTGAAATATTGGGTTTCAGGATCGTCCAAGGGATGAGTTGTACTAAAATATTGGGTTTTAGGGTTGCACGAGGGATGCGTTGTACTGAAATATTGGGTTTCAGGGTTGCCAGAGGGATGGGATGTGCTGTGGATTTTTGTATCTTTACATCAAATGGTAAATTAGAAAGTAACACTGAAATGAAGACATATTGAGAATAAAATCACATTTTGTTCAACCATATGGTACAAAGCCAAAATATTGTGAGATAGCCATATTTACAATTTAGATCTTGCAATATTATATTTGCTGCCATTTTTACATTCCTTTCATGCGCTATTTTCATTTAAATTTAAACTAATTTTGTTTGGGTCAATCATTACGTTTTGGAAGTAAACCATCTATTGATCAGTGATATATAGGGAGCAGGGAGAAATTGCAGGCTCATTTAAATATTAAAAAGAGAGTTTCAGCATAAGAATTAAACAAAGTTGATTGCGCTAACAGAATGGATTTATAGCAATTAATTTAAATTGAGTTAAAACTGGTGCCAGAGATTGATGGCGCCCACTGCAAGACAAAACAGATTAAGAAACTTTGTGATTTGGAATATTACTGACTTTCTCCACAAGCATGAACATCACACGTATCCCGGCTCAGCTCGCCGTTCGCACCATTAAAGTAGCACCACGGCTTCTCTGCGCCATCTGGATTCCTGTGCAAAGAAAGCAGACAGTACAGTCCTAATTGGGAAACACAGATGAGCCCATTATAAAGTTAGTTTGTAAAAGTAGACACACAGTTCTTGCTAAATTACTTAACTGCAACAAAAATGGGTCCTTAGAGACCTGAAACTTAAAGGAATCTTAAAGGAAAATAGAATGCAGAAATATATTTATTTTCATCTGTCAGTATAATGTTTAGATGTTACATTATACGTATGAAACAGTAAAATGTTTAAAATTTGACCAATTTGAGCTAGTATATTTACTTAATAATGGCATTTTGGTTTGCAGTGAAAGAGGTTTGAAGAGGTTATTTTTCTAGATAGATACAGTAGATAGATAGATAGACAGACAGACAGACAGACAGATGGACAGACAGACAGACAGACAGACAGACAGACAGATAGATAGATAGATAGATAGATAGATAGATAGATAGATAGAAAGATAGATAGATAGATAGATATGATAGATAGATAGATAGATAGATAGATAGATAGATAGATAGATAAATAGATAGATAGATAAATAGATAGATATGATAGATAGATATGATAGACAGACAGACAGACAGACAGATAGATAGATAGATAGATAGATAGATAGATAGATAGATAGATAGACATACAGACAGATAGATAGATAGATAGATAGATAGATAGATAGATAGACATACAGACAGACAGACAGACAGACAGATAGATAGATAGATAGATAGATATGATAGACAGATAGATAGATAGACAGATAGATAGATAGATAGATAGATAGATAGATAGATAGATAGATATGATAGATAGATATGATAGATAGATAGATAGATAGATAGATAGATAGACAGACAGACAGATAGATAGATAGATAGATAGATAGATAGATAGATAGATAGATAGATAGATAGATAGATAGATAGATAGACAGACAGATAGATAGATAGATAGATAGATAGATAGATAGATAGATAGATAGATAGATAGATAGACATACAGACAGACAGACAGACAGATAGATAGATAGATAGATTGATAGATAGATAGATAGATAGATAGACATACAGACAGATAGATAGATAGATAGATAGATAGATAGATAGATAGATAGATAGATAGATAGATAGATAGATAGATAGATAGACATACAGACAGATAGATAGATAGATAGATAGATAGATAGATAGATAGATAGATAGATAGATATGATAGATAGATAGATAGATAGATAGATAGATAGATATGATAGATAGATAGATATGATAGATAGATAGATAGATAGATAGATAGATAGATAGATAGATAGATAGATAAATAGATAGATAGATAAATAGATAGATATGATAGATAGATATGATAGACAGACAGACAGATAGATAGATAGATAGATAGATAGATAGATAGATAGATAGATAGATAGATAGATAGACATACAGACAGATAGATAGATAGATAGATAGATAGATAGACATACAGACAGACAGACAGACAGACAGATAGATAGATAGATAGATAGATAGATAGATATGATAGACAGACAGATAGATAGATAGATAGATAGATAGATAGATATGATAGATAGATAGATATGATAGATAGATAGATAGATAGACAGACAGACAGATAGATAGATAGATAGATAGATAGATAGATAGATAGATAGATAGATAGACATACAGACAGATAGATAGATAGATAGATAGATAGATAGACAAACAGACAGACAGACAGATAGATAGATAGATAGATAGATAGATAGATAGATAGATAGACATACAGACAGATAGATAGATAGATAGATAGATAGATAGATAGATAGATAGACATACAGACAGATAGATAGATAGATAGATAGATAGATAGATAGATAGATAGATAGACAGACAGATAGATAGATAGATAGATAGATAGATAGATAGATAGATCGATAGATAGATAGAGATAATAAATATATATAAACTAGAATATTGCCCGTCAAAAAATGACGGCAATGAAATTGTAAGTGAGCTAATGCTGTTTCGTGTATGATAATAAAGTAAATAATAGATTAATAAAGTAATATACTTTACCTATTGTGAAGTAATATATGCAGGAAGCATTGTGTTGAAGAGCTGACAATCTGTTTTCATGTTGCTGCATCATCAGTGCTGTGGAGCTGCTGTGTAAGCGTCATGAATGTGTGCAGTGTAATAGTGTGCGTGCGCGAGGCATATCCGTTAGCGTGTACTTGTATAAGTTATTGTTCTAAAATGGCGCCTAATGTGAGGTATGCGGCTGTGCCTGATTTGGCGTCCTTGTTTTCGGATGTCGTCCGACTTTTTCTGAATATCCGTAGGTGTTTGGTGGTGTTTTGCGTGTTTATGGTCCTTTAGCCTCGTTTTCGTTATGTTCGGCGGGTATTTTTTCTGTTGCTTAGGTGATTTTCGGGTGTCTAAACTCCAAAATTTGTACTTAAATGGAGGTGTAACTTCACCGCCACCCCCCCCCCCTTGCTGTGGGTAAGCTTTTTATGTGTTTGTTGTGTGTATTTATTGTGTTTGTAACATTTTGGGGGTTGCGCGGGTTGCTTCCTTGTTTTCGAATCTCGTACGTCTTTTTCGGGAAATCCGTAGTTGTTCGGTGGTGTTTTGCGTCTTTAGACTGCTGTAGCCTCGTTTTCCTTTTTTTTGGCGGCCATTTTTTCTCTCGCATAGAGGATTTTTGAGTGTCTAAACTCTTTTATTTTGAGTTAAATTGAGGTGTAAATTCAGTTTTCAAGGTCCTGGATGACCCCCCTTGCTGTAGGTAAGCTTTTTATGTATTTGTTGTGTGTATTTATTGTGTTTTTCGTGTTTTCATGGGCGTGGGTTTCGGCCGATTTTTGCGAGGTCGTAATGGGTCGTAACGTGTCTCGTATTTTCCTTTTGTAACTACGTAAATTTTGCGAGGTCCGCAGTTGCTTGCAAGGAGCGCCTTCGGCTGCGAGCGCGAGCCCGCAAGCGTTAGCAACACAACTAAGCATGCTCACAACTATATATGTGATGTATCGATAGAGAGATAGATAGATAGAGATGATCGTAAATAGATTGATAGATAGATGTTTACTTTTTTCTTATGTTTTATAAATTATATATATATATATATATATATATATATATATATATGTGTATATATATATATATATATATATATATATATAAAAAAATATTAAGGTATGTGTGTCTAACTATAACAAAAAAATATAAAAAATGGATTGAATAGAGAAGGTTTAAGGTATGGCTCTAGAATGACTTGAATGGTAACTATATGTGACTAAACATTTATATTTCTCACTATTACAAAAAAAAATATGTTTGCCATTTTTGTGCATTTACAATTTCAAGAAAAGACGTACCTACAGAAGTTATGGTCACCTATTCCATGGGCAAACGTATTAGGGGTGAAATAATTGAAATGCTCTTTAACCAGACGATACGAGTCCCAGGGCAGGCAAGTGAATCCATGTTTGGTTTGGCTGGCATGGCCTCTGTATGTAGATCCGTCTCTCCAATAACAATCTAGTGCCCCTGAGAGAAGACAAGGTTTAGTTCTGCTGCCCCACACCACTTGCCAGCAGTGCCATACTCGGTTTACATCTTAGTAGTTTGACATATTACATTTTTAACAAAGGTTATTGGTTTAAAGTGAATTAAAAAGACCACAGAGTAGTAAAATATCATGGCATTTGCCTCCAGCATAATGGAAGCCCTATTATTCTAACTGAACCGAAATCTTGATGTTCCCTCTGAGCGCCTTCAGACAGTTTGGTCCGGTTGGTCTTTACCTCTCTCTGGGTGCTACTGTGTGAGGGCATAGGCAGCAAGCTGTGAAATTCCATAATGCAGTTTATGGTGTCTGCATAGACTGACTGTCCTGAATGTCAAATATGGAGTTTCACAGCTTGATGATTTCATAGCCTCTTAAGTGTAAATCTATCTGTCCCTCCCAAATCTCTCTCTAGCTCTGTGCACATCGGGCTGAATTTACATATCTGCACCTCTAGGCACAAACTCCTTAGCCTCCCCTCGGGGGATAATCTCAAGTCTATCTCCTATGCCACCATGTTTTTTTATCTGCTGCTGTAGGACTATCAAATCAATTGTGCTACTCTAATTCTAATATATATATATATATATATATATATATATATATATATATATATATATATATTTATATATATACATCAATATAATAGAATGAATTCTGCATACATTTATTTCATATATGCATAAATAATATGTATTTGTCTAATCTATTTCACAGTGGGTACATATTTATACAGTGTGATGGTGGCTAGGGTGCTGTTAGAAGCATATTGTGTTCTATACATTATATCATTTCCTTTTTTAAGAGCTTTGTCAATTCCTTTCAATTAACTTTTTCTACAAAATATGTTTTGTTGATTTGAATGGAAGTAGTATGGTAGAGTTTAGTATCGGTACATATGTAAAGAGCTCTGTAAAAGTACAATATCTCTGGTGGAAAATGAAACAGAGGGCTGGAAAAAAGAGAATGTGGATATTCAAGTAGATACAGGCAAAAACGAAACAGCATAAAATAAAAAAATAACTCAGACTTGTATATTCAGTTCATAATATAAATCATGATTCTTATTATAAGTATCGGCACTGTTTTATATGTCTTTCTTTTACTGTAGTGCAGCACACCGCAAGCTGCCACTTCACACTCACTTCCTCCCCCACAAAAGAACTTATTCATGGCTAGAGTGGCAGGGTCTACATGTGATACATAAACAAACTGAAATTTACATTTATTGTTATGCAAATGAAGGGAGGCACCCCTAGGGAGGCACCCCTAGGCAACTGCCTTCTTTGCCTAGTTATAAATTCGGACATGTGTGCATGTCCCACTGTCTCCTGTTTTACCAGTTCATTCATAGTCCAGAATAAAGGAGAGAGATAGATAGGTAGATAGATAGATAGATAGTTAGAGATGATAGATAGATATATAGATAGATATGATAAATAACTTATTAAAGAACTTATTCATGGCTAGAGTGGCAGGGTCTACATGTGATACATAAACAAACTGAAATTTACATTTATTGTTATGCAAATGAAGGGAGGCACCCCTAGGGAGGCACCCCTAGGCAACTGCCTTCTTTGCCTAGTTATAAATTCGGACATGTGTGCATGTCCCACTGTCTCCTGTTTTACCAGTTCATTCATAGTCCAGAATAAAGGAGAGAGATAGATAGGTAGATTGATAGATAGATAGTTAGAGATGATAGATAGATATATAGATAGATATGATAAATAACTTATTAAAGAACTTATTCATGGTTAGAGCGGCAGGGTCTACATGTGATACATAACAAACTGAAATTTAAATTTATTGTTATGCAAATTAAGGGAGGCACCCCTAGGGAGGCACCCCTAGGCAACTGCCTTCTTTGCCTAGTTATAAATTCGGACATGTGTGCACGTCCCACTGTCTCCTGTTTTACCAGTTCATTCATAGTCCAGGATAAAGGCGAGAGCTCAAGAGTGTGTCTGCTCTGAATATCTTACATTAGTGCCCACATATCAACTATCAATGTGTCCCTAAAACTTGGAGAGTTAATTTTACTACATGACTTAAATTATCACTAAAGTCTCTTTTATGATTATATTTCCTGTGTTATTTTGTGGACCTTATTTATCAAATGGTCTAAAACTTTAAAAATGTTGATAATTAGGTTGCCTAGAAGCTGAAGTTTTAGCTCGCTTTGATAATATCCATATTCCATTTCAAATATATGAACATATACATAAATAATGCATCATTTGTGGACCTTGCTGCAATTACCTAAACAGTTTCAGGCTGCAATAGGACAGATGTAAATCTCATCACATCTGTTCTATGGGAATCAGACTGATTTTAATTACTCAGTGAAACAAAATCATTAATTAAGCTTAGAAACTTGTTTACCTATTTCACAGAGTTTCCCTCTGTAAAGCTTGGGACAGATACAGCTGAAGTTACCCTTGTTCGTGATATTACAGATGCCCCCGTTCTTGCAAGGGTTTCTATCACAGAGCTGTGAAACTGGAAGAAAAAGGTAATTATTGAACATAATATATATATACTAGCGACTTGCCCGTCAAAAAATGACGGCAATAAGATTGTATGGGCTGTAAATTTTGTTGGTGTTCCAAGATGCTTCGGCGCTCATTGCGAGCCTCGCGCTATGCGGCTTCGGCGAGGTTGTTGGTTGTTTGTGTGCTATGAGCATTGTTTTTTTTTGCTAATGCTAATGAAATAATTAATAAAATAATACATCAATATACTTTACCTATTTTGAAGTAATATATGCCGGAAGCATTTTGCAGAAGAGCTGGCAATCTGTTTTGATGTTGCTGCAGCATACAATGTGTGTTTTGAGTGCTGTGGAGCTGCTGTGTAAGTGTCATCAATGTGTGCAGTGTGCAGTGTAATAGTGTGCGTGCGCGAGCCAAATCCGTTAGGGTAGCTGTGTACTTCCGCATTGTGTAAGTTACTGTTGTAAAATGGCGCCTAATGTGTGGTACGCGTCTGTGGCTGATTTGGCGTCCTTGTTCTTGGATCTCGTCCGTCTTTTTCCGAAAATTCTTAGGTGCTTGGTGATGTTTTGCGTCTTTAGAGTCCTGTAGCCTCGTTTTCATTTTTTTCAGTGGCCATTTTATCTCTTGCTTAGGGGATTTTCGGGTGAAATTGAGGTGTAACTTCAGTTTTCGAGGTCCTGGGTGCCCCCCCTCTTGCTGTGGGTAAGCTTTTTATGTATTTGTTGTGTGTATTTATTGTGTTTTTTAATGTTTTCATGTGCGCTGGTTTCGGGCGGTATTTTTGCGAGGTCATAATGGTCTTTTTTCTAAGTCCCGCGTCTCGTATTTGTTTCTCGTAAGTCCGTATATTTTGCGAGGTCCGCAGTTGCTGGGCTCCATGCCAGAAACTGCGGCCATCGCTTCGTGAGGGCCGCAGGCTCGCTACACAAGCCCGCAGCGTTGGCAACAACCAGCCTGCTCACAACTATATATATATATATATATTTATATATATACATATATATATATGTGTATCGCAAGAAACCATTCAATTTTAATCATACAATACATCACCAACATTTAAGTCCTTGGATAGGACCCAAAATTTCCAAAGTAGCTGATATCCATTCATTATCAGGGATAGCTCTATACGGACTACACATGGGCGGAAAACACTTCTCTTAATCAGCAGCCAAGACCAAATCCTCACAAAATTTCAATCAAAATATTAGAATTCCATATAAAGGTTGGAGAGGCTAAAAGACCAGTGCAAATAAAGAGTTGCAGACTTCCTTGGCCATCATCTCCTTGTGTAACAATGTAAATGTACATATGTGCCATCTTATCTACCTTGCAATGTGTGTACATTTCGATCCACTGTTTATTACACTGCCAATTGCTATTGAATCTGCTGGCGCTCTAAAATATAATATACCGTAATAATAATTATCTGTCAGAAGCTCCTTTTCCACAAATGATGATATTTTTTACAATTAAAATGTAAATATTAATTAAATCAATCATGGGATCTATTGATATGCTAAAGTTCATTAACCATTTTTGCACCAATGTGGTATCTCAAACTGTTAGACATTTATAATGACTTAACTGGAAATGGGATGGGAAGTGGCTTAATTAATCCAGTAACATAATGAAGGATAAAGATTAGCACGTCTGTTTATTAGGTATAGGCCATTATATTTGATTGACTGATTATATATATACTAGAAAAAATGACGGGGCAATAAAACTGCAAGGCAGGTAATGCTGTTGGCCACAGACAGTAAGTGTTTTTAGTCGTCTGAGATCCTTTGGCGCTGATTGCGAGCCTCTCGGTTGGTGTATTTTTTGTTATCAGAGGCGCTTTTGCGCTCATTGTAAGGTCCGCGCTGATCTCCTTTTTGAGCTTATTGCAAGCCTCTCCCCTGGTGTAGTTTGTGTCCTATGAGCACCGTTGGCGCTCCTTGTGAGGTGCGCGGTGAAGGCTTTTGTGGTTTATTGCGATACTGTGTTTTTTTTGTTGTTGTTTTGTATATGTATTTTTTCATGATAATTATTTAATTAATGAAATCATAAATTAATATACTTTACCTATTTGTAATTAATATATGCAGCAAGGAATGTGCTGAAGAGCTAACAATCTGTTTTGATGTTCCTGCAGCATAAAATGTAGATTTGCAGTGTTGTTGAGCTGAGGTGTAAGTGTCAGCAATGTGTGCAGTGTAAATAGGCTGCGTGTGCGAGGAGAAACCGTTAGGGTAGCTGTGTACTTCCGCATTCTGTAAGTTAGTGTTGTAAAATGGTGGCGAATGTGTATGTGGTACGCGAGTGTGGATGATTTAGCGACCTTGCTAATAGTGTATTTTGTACCTTGTACAGGTTTTTGTAAAAGCCGTATGTGTTTGTTGGTGTTTTGCGGCTTTAGGGGTCGTGTAGCCTTGTTTTGGGTTTTTTCTGCGCCCATTTTTTCTCTCGCTTAGGGGATTTTCAAGTATCTAAACTCTGTAAATTGGACTTAAATTGAGGTGTAACTTCACTTCCAGACGTCCTGGGTGCCTCCCCCTTGTGTGATGTTTTTATTTTATTTTTATGCATATTTTCAGCTGTGTGCGGTTCGGCCGTTAAGTTCGTACATTTGCGAGTTCATAATTTTTTTTTTCTAAGTCCCGCGACTCTTTTTTTTTTGTGTAGGTCCGTATTTTATTTTTTTAAGTCCCGCGGCTTCTATTTTTTTGTGTAAGTCCGTATTAAGTCATTACGTGTTATTTTTTTTTTCAAAGTCCCGCTGTGGCTGTTTGTTACCGCGTGTGAGGCGCCATAGAGCCTCCACCTACGCAAATGCGGCCTCTAGCTTCGCGAGGGTGCGCATTTGCAGCCTGAACTGCCTCCCTCTTGTAGTTTGACAACTATTATATGTGATATATACTGTATATATATATATATATATATATATATATGAATAATCAGAGTATTGCAGTATGTAGTGATACTTTTTTTATTGGACAAGCATATTCATTATAATTATGACAAGCTATCGAGACCTTCTTCTATTTGTCAAATCAGAAGTATCAATGCATATGCATGTGTGTGTACATGCCCATTAAACATGTATACTGTATGTTCACTGGTCCCCTTTCAACATGGCGAACCATGTGTACGGTTAGTTAAGCTTCCTCTACTCCATAGGACTTTCCTTACACATAAAGGACTAAACTACCTCTAAATTAAGCCCTCCAAGGGCAGAGGGGTAGTACCTGCATTGCATGATGGTCCATGGTAAGGATAGTGACACTTGCACCTGTAATATGGAGCTGTTGTCCTTAGCACACACTCTCCATGGCCACATATGCTTGAATTGCATGGATTGGTTGCTGAAAAGAAAAAAAAAACATTAATATTTATTTCTCCAACTTAAGATCGACCTGACCGTAGTTAATGTATTTCTGATGACATTTTAGATTGAGTACCTAATCCAGACTAGACACATTAGAAACCTATTATTTTGTCTTACCAGGGCCCCACTGCTATCAGAATACTTAAAACAGTTGCAAAGGAATCATTGGCAGGAAAATAATAAATAACAATATTAATACCTAATAACTTAAAATACACTAAAGGAAATAAACATAATACTGAAATACTTCAAGAATGAAATATACTCCAAAGGCCCCCCTCACTCTGTGGAGGATGGCTCCACAGTGGGGCAATTAGTGAATTAATACAATTATTTGGGGTCTTCTTTGCAACTTGAGGCCTGTGAGGTCAATAAAAAAGACAACAACTATAGCTCATTTTCTAACCATCTTCCCTCCCACTAGTCCAGCTCTACCCTAGGCTACTGCTGGTGGAAAGTGGAATCCTGTAGTGAGCCCTGGTGAGGAGTAATAGCACTACTGGTCTACAGGAAACGTGCAAAGGCTAGGAGGTGTCTGTTCTGGAGTAAAGGTGTGTAAAGGGAGGCCAGATTATCTATGACAAAGGCAAGATACATAGCTGGGGGATCAGAATGGCCAACTGCCAAAGAACAAATTAGCTGGCAAACCTCACTTACAGGCTCCCTGCTTCTCCCTCTGTGCTGTGTGTGAGGTTGTTAGTTAATTTTTTTATTAATTGGTAGTCTTTTAATCTTTTGGCGGTCTTCCGTTGGCTTCCGAGTTACGGCTTGAAAACAATGGCGGCCGTTAAATCCATAATTTTTTTTAAGCCTATAACTCGTAAGCCTTTTGGAGCCCCCACCGCTCAAACCAATCACGTACGGGCCTCGCGATGAGCAGCCCTGTCAAGCTAGTCACATACGGGCCTCGCAATGAGCGCCGAAGGGTCTAGTCACATTATTATAACCACTGCCTACTTTTGACGTCAACAGCTCGTAGCCAATGAAATACGGCACATACCGTCAGCTCCTACTCACGTTTCTCGCAGTATTTTCCTGTGAAGAATTCAGTGCAGTGGCATTTGTAAGTGTCCTTTGTCCTGGTGCAAGTTCCATGATTCAAACATGGATTCAAAATGCAGGAATCTAAGTGGCGAAATAGTTAATATTATGGAGATTATTTACTTACTCATATTATTTATAATAAACCAGTAAAGAGACACTGCAGGGCTATAAGAAAAGATAACGTATGCAAAGCATTTGAAAGATCAAATAACTTAAAATAATTAGATTTTTTTAAAATAAGGCATTAATTATTAATTATTTTAAGCAGTGTTTATTTTTTCTTTCTGCACCCCTCTTTATATGTATATGACTCGGAGTGAAGGGGAAATCAGTGTTGGGGGGCAGGGCATCTGTTGCTATTGTGCATGGAACACAATTAATTTTTTTCCATTAATTTAAAAGAGCTACTTTAACTTTACTGACTTTAGTCCTTTTTCTATTGCCCAATTTGTACATTTATACACACTTAAAATCGCATTTAATATTGCCACATATTCTATTAGCTACTTGCAATCTGATTATGAGTTCCCCGCCCACAATCACTTCTCGCCAGCCAATCCCTCAAAGCCAGCCTCAGAACTCAATTGGTTTTAGCACAGCTGGAATATTACCAGTGCAAACTAATTCAATTTACATAAAATCGATATTCTATTAGACCTGTAGCTCTAGCTCGCAAATTTAAAAAGTATCACATTTCTATCAAAAATATTACGAGTACTAAATAGGACTCACAACAGGCTTTTTATTAGAGCTGTAACAGCAATTAAACACACAATACTGTACTATAAAATTACAGGAACGTATTGAAACACAGAATTAATTGCCCAACAGTCTCAAACCCAGAAATATGCAATTAAAAAATATTATTTTTAAATTTTATTTCTGAGTAATATTGATCCCGGGACTCAAGGGGTTAATACATATCATGAAACCCACATGGACTAAAACAAATACTCTAATGCATTCTATAGAGTGCTAGATTGCTTGATTGCTAGTCTGATTGGCAAATATTACTTATTGGCACTAATTAATTTGCAGTCTCTGATCACAGATTACTTCTAACTTCCATGTTTTACTGACATCATGATGATTGGCTGTGTCTAAGAAGAAAATTACAGGCTTGCTTTAATATTGTCAGATCATATGATCACGCCCCCTGAAATCAGACTTAAAAATGCAAGGTTTACGGGTTTAGGCATAAGGAGGTTAATTGCGAGCCGGAGTCAATAGAATACATCTAGACATTTAGAGAAAAAAAGAGTTTGAGGCATTCACAAGCTTCATTGTGCATTGCATGGAAAAAATATTAAGCAAAGCCTGTTTAAGCTTCATATAGGAAATGCAGAGAGCATATGTACATCCCATTGGGAGACAAGTATGAGCTTCACATGCTACTGCGCATTGGCTGATAAGGGCAAGCCCCCAGAGTAGTTAAACATATGATTCAGCTGTTTCTGCTTTGAGAGCTTTGAGAACATCATTTGAAAGAGAAAATACATATTCATTGTTTTCATATTTTCAGTGTTCCTTTAATTAATTAGCTGTGACTCTACATTGTATGTAAAGATGTAACAACAAGAACAACAGCATTTGGTCCTCACCCTTCAGGACGAAATAGGTGAACCCCTAGAGGCAAGTAATGCAAAATGTAATATTAAAGGAAGACATATCTGCTGCCTTAGTTTACAACATTAATTTACTTGGTCTTACAAGTACTTTGCAAATATATGTAAAATTGTAATAAAGTGCAACATTGTCTTTTTTCTTAGTTTTATGCTGTATAGCACCCTATGTTGGAAAAAACAGTGCAAATAAATCCTTCAGAGAATTAACTATTTATAGTAAGATCTAATGAATGATATCACTTGACTGACCTGTGAGATTAGAAAATATAAATGTTCAGGATATTCCAATGCTCATGATCAGTATGGCTTCTGACTTGATAAAGAGAGGTGCAACTCTCGAAAGCTCATCACTAACTAAAATGTTATCACTATATACTGTGATACTCTGATTATTCATCTAGATTACTGGGCAATTACAGATATTACCCTATTCATAGAAAATAGAGTATAAAAATAAAGTATTCATTCAAATTTGCTTTAATGGGGGCAGGCATTTACTTTTTTTACCTAGATGGAGTTGGACAGTCTTTGATTCAGATAACATCTCTATTCAGTTCTGTTTAAAGATTGCAATGGTGAGTAGCGATCTGACAATAGTACTTCATAGAACAGTAGGTCCCAGTAGGATAACCCCAAGACTACACAAACACTAGCAATTCAAGATGGAACTGCCTATGATCCAGGCAAATTTTGCTAATTTTCAGATTTTCTCTGAAAATATTTGCATGCTCATGGCTTCCATATTTGCTAATATTGTTAGTTTATTGCATACAAACATGTGGAGATTGTTTCCTAAAATAACCTGTGACTTTATATTTCCCTTACTATCGGTTTTCTTCAATTTCTCCCAAAAGTGTTCAGTTCCCAGCTCCAGTTTACTTTTGCTCCCTTACCCCGAAAGTAATAATCATTATTTTTTATAAATCATAAAATGCATTTATTTTGTGGGAATTTGGTTGCATTTGTATTATGTCTTTTACATACCATCCTCTTCATCAGATGAATCAATTTCATGTTCATATGACGTTATACGCTCATGTGTTAGTGGCATCCTGAATAAACCTACATAAATAAAATAATATGGATGTCAGAAATTGCATTATTTTACAGACTTACAAATAAGTCACCCATACACCTTGTATAAATATAGAAAATATCCACTGTATTTAATTTGACCTCGAGACATTTACCTTTAAAGGGATGTAAGATTATGAATGATAGAGGAGAATTAGTAGTGTATGTAAAAATGTTTGCATACAAATCCAAAATTAACATTTAAACACTTACATTGAAATCAACAAAATCTCTTGTAACTTCTGACAGTTGAACATTAGGGTTAACACCCTACAAACCCTGGCTAAATTAGCATTTCATAAAAAGTATTTGTTTTGGCCAATCAGGTTAGCTGAAACGTTTGAATTAACTCTGGATTCCTGTTTTGATGCAAAGCAGCCTGGGATATGTAGTTTATCACTGATATGTGCTATATGTGATATTGCTGCTGACATAGAGGCAGGAAGCTGCACGGAGACTGGCTGAGCAAGCAAAAGCGGGTGAATAGTGGGTTAACATAGCTCCCCTAATGCTGCATGCTGATTGGGTGGGTTCATGTGTTAAACATTACTGAAGCTTTTTATAGAAAATAAAGTAGTAAATAATGTAGAAAAATGACAAAGTAAGCTTAGAGAGTGAGGGTTTTTTCTCCTCTTCTTCCGTGACCTATTACTGTAAACAGAGAGGTAGGAATCCCTGTGAATCTCTGTACTGTAACAACATTCAGCTTTTACTCCTATTTATCTGAATGTACATCAGATAAGAAAACACCTTAAGACATTCCTTGTTTAAAGTTGAATGAAAACACTTTAGTAGTAATTTTCTTAAATCAATATAATTTATATTCCTTGCAAAACGTTTTTTTAAAACAGTTCTTTAAATGTAAGAATGCCACTACATATAGACATTTCTCTGGGGTATGTATCTTCCTAGGCCCACGGAGCCCAGGCCTAGGACAGCACTTTTCAGGGAACGGTATATTGAAATATGTTTGTATATGCCCAGCAATGTCTATAATCAGAAATATTTCTGTCTAAGTGTACTTGACTGTTTCTGATATACATAAACACCTATACACTTATGATTTTAGATATAGAAAGGAGAAAGGACAAGCTGCAAGTTGGGAGTGGGGGGCACAAATGCCTAGGGCAGCAGAAAACCTAAATACAGCCATGGGCCCTCATTCTATTATCGGCCGTAAATCGTCCGCAAAGCAGTGATTCCTTGCGGGGATCCCGTTACCTTGCAATTCAATTATACAGCGCTGCAAGGATATCCCCTTACGGCCGGCCGTATATCTTGCAACTGGCCGTAAGCTCAGAAATCTTTAAAAGCAAAAATAAATTCAAGACGGCACTGTAAAGCTCTGTAAATGCTATGGATCATAATGGGGGACATGAGGATTAATAGCAACCCCCTCTCAAGCTTGCACATCAGCCCAAATCCGAGATTACATTAACTGTTTATTTTCCGGCTGCAGCGTGGGCGGGTCTGAGGTGCTCAAAGCCCTCTGGACTTTTTCCATGGATATTTGATATAAATTAAAATAAAATTTATTTACGGATTTGAGTGTAGGGGAATGTTGTGCTATGAATGCTAACACCTACAATCACTTTATAGTCTCATCGGAGTGCAGGATGGCTTTATTATGGCTTTATTATGTGCTTATTTGTGTGCCTGCGGGACCTTTTTGCTGCAAGTAAGGTTTTAGCCTTGCAGAGAGGGTTCCAGGATTTTATTACGGCCGAAACTCTTGCGGCCGTTTAAGATCAAAGGCTTTCCTCCTGCGCGTGCGGCCGCAAGGGATAACAAGGCGCCGGCCGCAAGCCTGCCGGAATCCCCGGCCGGAGGGGAATAGAATAGGCAAATAGCTTGCGGCCGGTCCTTGCGGCCCCGCATCTCCTACGGCCGATAATAGAATGAGGCCCATGGTGTATACAAATAATATCCTGTTCCACTGCGCATGCAACTTCAAGCCGTCACACGTAGGTGGAAAAGAGAGTGATACAATGGTCTTGGTGAGGAGCCGTTAACCACAACTGGTAGATGTGACAAGAGATATATTTATTTATAGTCAATCAGTCAGATATGTCATCCATGGACTTAAATCCTACTGTTATTTACAGCTTTTTTTGTGGGGGATCAGTTGGAAACTAACAGCACAAGTTAAGGAGGCTGGGAAACAATGTCTAGGGGTACATAATACAAGTGTATTTTTTGAATGATGTAAGTTGTATGGTGGAGGGTTTCCGTCACTGTGCCAAAAATAAGCTTTTTTTTACAAGGCATGACAGACAGGCTCCATTAGAGCAGAAATGTTTTGTGTTTGGGAGTTTTTTCCAACTCGTGCACATCCAACCTGTACTGTGCTTACTGTCTTGTATCATATGCTTTAAAGGCACAATGTTGAAATGTTTTTGGATTAAACATTGAAGACAAACTGTTGGCTAATTTGAAGGTCCAAACCAAATTCTTAGATAGCAGTGGATTTTTTTTATATCTTGATAGTAACATAGAAATATAGATTTGTCAGCATATAAGAATGAAAGGGTCCATCTGGTCTGCCATGGTCGTAGGAGCCCAATATCGGGGGGGATAACACTACTCCCAGGACAGAAGGCAGGGGAGGATATATACAATACATTATGGTTCAAACCTTACATGAAAAGACATACTGCTCCATAGCTCTGGCTCCCTCATGGTAATGCACGATTAATTTTCATTTTGCTGATTTTTGTGCCCCCTAATAATTTTACCTGGAGGGGGGGGGATTTGTCCCTCCCCATCCCCCCCCCCCCAGTTCCTACGCACCTGGGCCTGCCTATTCTATCTACCTAAAACATTTGGCTTAAATAAGCCTTATGCTTATCCCAGTCATGATTAAATCCAGTGGCGGAGCTAGTGCATAGGGGGCCCTGGTGCAAAAAGAAAATTTGGACCCCCTCCAACATGAGCGTGGTACATATATCAAATATATATTAAATACAGTGGATATAAAAAGTCTACACACCCCTGTTGAAATGTCCCGTTTCTGTGCTGTAAAAAAATGAGACAAAGATAAATCATTTCCGAACTTTTTCCACCTTTAATGTGACCTATAAACTGTACAACTCATTTGAAAAACAAACTGAAATCTTTTAGGTGGAGGGAAGAAAAATAAAAAATAAAAATAATGTGATTGCATAAGTCTGCACACAGTCTTATAACTGGGGATGTAGCTGTGTTCAGAATTAAGCAATCACATTCCAAATCGTGTTAAATAGGATCAGCATACACCTGCCATCATTTAAAGTGCCTCTGATTAACCCCAAATAAAGTTCAGCTGCTCTATTTGGTCTTTCCTGAAATTTTCTTAGTCGCATCCCACAGCAAAAGCCATGGTCCACAGAGAGCTTCCAAAGCTTTAGAGGGATCTCATTGTTAAAAGGTACCAGTCAGGAGAAGGGTACAAAATAATTTCCAAGGCATTAGATATACCATGGAACACAGTGAAGACAGTCATCATCAAGTGGAGAAAATATGGCACAACAGTGACATTACCAAGAACTGGAGCTCCCTCCAAAATTGATGAAAAGACGAGAAGAAAACTGGTCTGGGAGGCTACCAAGAGGCCTACAGCAACATTAAAGGAGCTGCAGGAATATCTGGCAAGTATCTGGCTGTGTGGTACATGTGACAACAATCTCCCGTATTCTTCATATGTCTGGGCTATTGGGTAGAGTGGAAAGACAAAAGCCTTTTCTTACAAAGAAAAATATCCAAGCCAGACTACATTTTGCAAAACACATCTGAAGTCTCCCAAAAGCATGTGGGAAAAGGTGTTATGTTCTGATGAAACCAAGATTGAACTTTTTGGCCATAATTCCAAAAGATATGTTTGGTGCAAAAACAACACTGCACATCACCAAAAGAACACCATACCCACAGTGAAGCATGGTGGTGGCAGCATTATGCTTTGGGGCTGTTTTTCTTCAGCTGGAACTGGGGCCTTAGTTAAGATAGAGGGAATTATGAACAGTTCCAAATACCAGTCAATATTGGCACAAAACCTTCAGGCTTCTGCTAGAAAGTTGAACATGAAGAGGAACTTCATCTTTCAGCATGACAACGACCCAAAGCATACATCCAAATCAACAAAGGAATGGATTCACCAGAAGAAGATTAAAGTTTTGGAATGGCCCAGCCAGAGCCCAGACCTGAATCCGATTGAAAATCTGTGGGGTGATCTGAAGAGGGCTGTGCACAGGAGATGCCCTCGCAATCTGACAGATTTGGAGTGTTTTTGCAAAGAAGAGTGGGCAAATCTTGCCGAGTCAAAATGTGCCATGCTGATAGACTCATACCCAAAAAGACTGAGTGCTGTAATAAAATCAAAAGGTGCTTCAACAAAGTATTAGTTTAAGGGTGTGCATACTTATGCAACCATATTATTTTATTTTTATATTTTTTCTTCCCTCTACCTAAAAGATTTCAGTTTGTTTTTCAATTGAGCTGTACAGTTTATAGGTCATATTAAAGGTGGAAAAAGTTCTGAAATGATTTGTCTTTGTCTCATTTTTTTACAGCACAGAAACCTGACATTTTAACAGGGGTGTGTAGACTTTTTCTATCCACTGTATATCTAAAAAAAAGTATATATATATATATATATATATATATATATATATATATAAATAAATATATACTGTATATATATATATATATATATATATATACCTGCTGATTTTGAAAGTTTCTGCACTGACAAATAAATGATCAGTCTATAATTTTAATGGTAGGTGTATTTTAACAGTGAGAGACAAAAAAAAACAAGAAAAACGCATGTCAAAAAAGTTATAAATTGATTTGTAGATCAGTGAGGGAAATAAGTATTTCATCCCCTCTTAAAGGGACTACTCCTAATCTCAGCTCATTACCTGTATAAAAGACACCTGTCCACAAAATCAATCAATCAATCAGATTACAAACTCTCCACCATGGCCACGACCCAAGAGCTGTCCAAGGATGTCAGGGACAAGATTGTAGACCAACACAAGGCTGGAATGGTCAGGTCAACGAGGGAAATAAGTATTTGACCCCTTTGACTTAGTACTTGGTGGCAAAACCCCTGTTGGCAATCACAGAGGTCAGACTTTTCTTGTAGTTGGCCAGCAGGCTTGCACACATCTCAAGAGGGATTTTGTCCCACTCCTCTTTGTAGATCCTCTCCAAGTCATTAATGTTTCAAGGCTGATGTTTGGCAACTTGAACCTACAGCTCACTCCACCGATTTTCTATGGGATTAAGGATGGAGACTGGCTAGGCCACTCCAGAACCTTAATGTGCTTCTTCTTGAGCCACTCCTTTGTTGTCTCACCGATTCCTCACCGTTCTCATGATCATTGAAACTCCACGAGGTGAGATCTTGCATGGAGCACCAGACTGAGGGAGACTAGTAGTTATTTTGTGTTTCTTCCATTTGTGAATAACCGCACCAACTGTTGTCACCTTCTTACCAATCTGCTTGGCCATGGTCTTATAGCCCATTCCAGCCTTGTGTTGGTCTATAATCTTGTCCCTGACATCCTTGGACAGCTCTTGGGTCTTGGCCATGGTAAAGAGTTTGTAATCTGATTGATTGATTTTGTGGACAGGTGTCTTTTATACAGGTAATGAGCTGAGATTAGGAGTACTCCCTTTAAGAGGGGATCAAATACTTATTTCCCTCGCTGATCTACAAATCAATTTATAACTTTTTTGACATGCGTTTTTCTTGGGTTTTTTATTTTTATTTTGTCTCTCACTGTTAAAATACACCTACCATTAAAATTATAGACTGATCATTTATTTGTCAGTGGACAAACGTTCAAAATCAGCAGGAGATCAAATATTTTTTTATCCCACTGTATATATATATATATATACACACACACATATATAAATACTTTCTTACCTGCCCGTTGCTGCACTTCACTTCCTGTGGTGAGGAGGGGCTGGCTGCAGAAGTCTATGCGGTGGCCACAGGAGCTAGCAAGGACTGAGGGGGTCCCAAGGGGCTTTGGGAGACCACAGGGGGCTGCGGGGGTCCACAGTGAGCTGAGGGAGGTCGCAGATGTCCGTGAGTGGCCACTGTAGGCTGAAGGGGAACACAGGGGGCTGAGGGAGGCCTCAGAGGGCCGCAAGGGGCCACAGGAGACTGAGTGGGATCACAGCGGGCCGTGGGGGCCTCAGGGGCCTGCCGGGGGCACACAGGGCCTGTGGGGGGCCACAGTGGGTCATTAGGCTCCACAGGGGACCAACGGTATGGTCTGCAGGGGCCTTGGGGGCCACAGGGCCTGCACAGGGCACAGGGGGCTCCTGGACCAGTGGGGGGCCACAGTGGGACATAAGGAGCCACAGGGGTCCCACGGAATGTATGCGGGGGCCATAAAGGGCCGTGGGGGCCACAGGAGTCCCTAGGGGCCACATGGGAACTATGGGGGGCACTGGGGACCCATAGCAGCCACAGAGGTTACACTGGGGCTACATGGGCCACAGTTGTGGGGCCACAGGGATCCATTGGGGGACACAAGAAGGCTGCAGGGGCCACAAGGGTCCCACGGGAGGTCCGCAAGGGCTCCTCAAAGGACAGGGGCCTTGGTGATTTGCACCCTTTGCACCTGTGGTAGCTCCACCTCAGCTTAAATCTATTATCTGTGTTTGAGTCTACTACTTCAACTAGAAGTCTATCTACTAGTCTTTCAATAAAGCAATACTTGCTCACATTAACCAACTTCAAATTATGACCTCTTGGTCTTGCATTCTGTATTTTCTGAAGCTGTATTAAATCCTTTAATATATATTAAGGTTTATATCACAAGGTTTGAGATGAAAAATAGTCCATAGACATTCTATGTGTTATTTGCTGCTGAATTAATAAAATAGATACATTTTAGGTTCACATCACTGCTAAAATTTAAAATATAGAGCTTGTTTCGTTATAAATTACAGATATTCCTAGATGTCTAAATGACATCTACAGAAGAGGACGACATATTGAGTTTACTTACCATGAATGCTCAAATGTTGAGAGTACTGTAAAATTAAACACAAATATTAAAATACTTTAATCAATTTCACATATCAAACAAATATAACATTGCTTGAACAGCCATAATATACATTTTAAAGAGCCACCAATATTTTTAGCAATCCACCAATTTATGGCATGGTAATACTATTGTGAAGTACTTATATGATCCACATAACAGCTAACAGATTTGTCCAACTCAAAATAATATTGCAAGTTCCTCCTATAATTTCTAACAATAAAGAATGGAATATTTGGCTCTATCATGCTAGGACATTTAGAGGAGGGAAAGAGGCACAGGGGAGGGGAGGAAGAGTCACAGGGGAAGGGGGAGGGAGGAAAGAGACACAGGGGAGAGAGAGGGGGAAACAATCACAGGAGAGGGAGAGGGGGGGAAATAAACACAGGGGAGGGAGGGGGAAGAGGCACAGGGGAGGGTGGGTGAGGGGGGAAGAGACACAGGGGAGAGAGGGGGGAAAGAGACACAGGGGAGTGAGAGGGGGAGAGACATAGGGGAGGGATAGGGGGGAAGAGACAAAGGGAATGGAGACAGGGGGAAGAGACACAGGGTAGGGAGAGGAGAAAGGAGACACAGGAGAGTGAGAGGGGGGAAGAGACATGGTGGAGGAAAGGGGAAAGAGACACAAGGGAAGGAGGGGGAAGAGACACAGGGGAGGGAGAGGGGTGAAGACACAGGGGATGGATAAGTGGGAAGAGACACAGGGGAGGGGAGGAAGAAGGGGGAAGAGACACAGGGGAGGGAGAGGGGGGAAGAGACACAGGGGAGGGAGAGGGGAGGAGGAGAGGGGGAAAGGAGACACAAGGAAAGGAGAAGGGAAGGAAGACACATAGGGGATGGAGAGGTAGGAGAGACACAGGGAAGGGAGGAAGAGACACAGGGGGTCAGAAGAGACACAGGGGAAGGGAGAGGGGGAAAGACACAGGGGAGGGAAATGGGGGAAGAGACACAGGGGAGGGAGAGGGGGGAAGAGACACAGAGGAGGGAGGGGTGAGACACAGGGAGGGAGGGGGAAAGAGACACAGGGGAGGGAGAGGGGGATAAAAGGAGAGGGAGAGGTGGAAAGGAGGCACAGGAGAAGGGGAAAGCAGACACAGGGGGAGCGAGGGGAGGGAGACACAGTGGAGGGAGGGGGAGAAGACACAGGAGAGGGTGGAAGAGTCACGGGGAAGGGACACAGG
Source organism: Discoglossus pictus (assembly GCA_027410445.1). Classification (NCBI taxonomy): domain Eukaryota; kingdom Metazoa; phylum Chordata; class Amphibia; order Anura; family Alytidae; genus Discoglossus; species Discoglossus pictus. The sequence goes on from CM050171.1 coordinate 112,699,466, forward strand.
GGAGAGAGAGGGGGAAACAATCACATGGGAGGGAGAGGGGGGGAAAGAAACACAGGGGAGGGAGGGGAAAGAGGCACAGGGGAGGGTGGGTGATGGGGGAAGAGACACAGGGGAGAGAGGGGGGAAAAGAGACACAGGGGAGTGAGAGGGGGAGAGACATAGGGGAGGGAGAGGGGGGAGAGACAAAGGGAATGGAGACAGGGGGAAGAGACACAGGGGAGGGAGAGGGGGAGAGAGACACAGGGTAGGGAGTAGAGACACAAGGGAGGGAGGGGGAAGAGGCACAAGGGATGTAGAGTGTGGGGGAATAGACACAGGGAAGTGAAATCGTGGGGAGACACAGGGGAGGGAGAGGGGGGAAAGGAGACACAGGGGAGAAAGGGAGGGGGTAGAGAAAAAGGGCAGGGTTAGGGGGGAAGAGTCAATTGGGGAGGGAGAGGGGGATAGACATAGGATAGGGAGAGGGGGAAGAGACACATGGGAGGGAGAGGGGGGAAGAGATGCAGGGGAGGGAGGGGGAAGAGACAAGGGGAAGGGAGAGGGAGGGAAGAGATACAGGGGAGGGAGTGGAGGTAGAGACACAGGGAAGGAGGAAGAAGTCATAAGGGAGGATGAAGGGGTGAGGAGACACAGGGGGAGGGAGAGGGGGGAAAGAGACACAGTGGAGGGAGGGGGAAAGACACAGGGGAGGGAGAAGGGGGAAAAGAGACTCAGGGGAGGGAGAGGGGGGAAAGAGACACAGTGAAAGAGAGAGGGGGAAGGAGACACAGGGGAGAGAGAGGGGGGAGAAGAGACACAGGGGAAGGGAGAGGGGAAAGAGACACAGGGCAGAGAGAGGGGGAAAGAGACACATGGAAGGAAGAGGGGGGAGAGGCACAGGGGAGGGAGAATAGACAGAGGGGAGGGAGATGGGGGAGAAGAGACACAGGGAATGTAGATGGGGGAGACACACAGGGAAGGGAGAGGGGGAAAGAGACACAGGGGAGGGAGAGGGGTAAAAGGAGCAGGGGAGGAGGACAGGAGGCACAGGAGAGGGGGAAAGTAGATGCTGGGGAGGGAGAGGGGCAAGGAGACACAGGGGAGGGAGACAGGAGAAGATTCAGTAGAGGGAGAGGGGGGAAAGAGACACCGGGGAGGGAGAGGGGGAAACAGACATGGGGAGGGAGGGGGAAGAGACACAGGGGAGGGAGGGGAAAGAGACACAGGGGAGGGAGGGTGGAAGAAACACACAGGAGTGAGGGGGAGAGACATGGGATGGAGAGGGGGAAGAGACACAGGGGAGGGAGAGGGGGGAAATGAGACTCAGGGGAGGGAGTGGGGTGAAATAGACACAGGGGAGGGAGGGGAAAGAGACAAAGAGGAGGAAGGGGGAAAGCATAGTGAGAAAGCAGGCACAGGATAGGCAGGGGGGTAATGAGACACAGGGGAGGGAGAGGGGAGAGGAGAAATAGGGAAAGGGAGGGGGAAGAGACAAAGGGGAGTGAGAGGGGGGAGATACATAGGGGAGGGAGAGGGGTGAGAGACAAAGGGGATAGAGACAGGGGGGAAGAGACACAGGAGAGGGGGAGAGAGACACAAGGGACAGAGAAGAGACACAAGGGTGGGAGGGGGAAGAGACACAGGGGAATGGAGAGGGGGAAGCGACACAAGGGATGTAGAGTGGGGGGGAATAGACACAGGGGAGGGAGATCGGAGGAGAGACACAGGGGAGGGAGAGGGGGGTAAAGGAGACACAGGGGAGAGGAAATACAAAGGGGAGTGAGTGGGGAGAGAGACATAGGGGAGGCATGGGGGGGAAGAGAGATACAGGGGAGGGGGAAGAGAAAACGGGGAATGGAGAGGGAGAAGAGACACAAGGAATGTAGAGTGTGGGGGAATAGACACAGGGGAGGGAGATCGGTGGAGAGACACAGGGTAAGGAGAGGGGGGTAAAGGAAACACAGGGGAGAAAGGGAGGGAGGGGGAAGAGACAAGTGGAGGGAGAGGGGGAAGCAAAATATGGGAGGGAGAGGGGGGAAGAGACACATGGGAGGGAGAGGGGGGAAAGAGACGCAGGAGAGGGAGGGGGAAAGAGACAAAGGGAGAGAGAGGGATGGAAGAGATACAGTGGAGGGAGTGGGGGAATAGACAAAGGGAAGGAGGAAAAAGACATAGAGGAGGGTGAGGTGGCTCGGAGACACAGGGGAGGGAGAGGGGGGAAGAGTCACAGGGGAAGGGAGAGGGGGGAAAGAAACACAGTGGAGGGAGATCGGAGGAGAGACACAGGGGAGAGAGAGGGAGTAAAGGAGACACAGGGGAGAGGAAATACAAAGGGGAGTGAGTGGGGAGAGAGACATGGGGGAGGCATAGGGGGGAAGAGACAAAGGGGATGGAGACAGGGGGAGAGACACAGGGGAGGGAGAGGGGGAGAGAGATACAGGTTAGGGGGAAGATAAACAGGGGAATGGAGAGGGGGAAGAGACACAAGGGATGTAGAGTGTGGGGGAATAGACACAGGGGAGGGAGATCGGTGGAGAGACACAGGGGAGGGAGAGGGGGATAAAGGAAACACAGGGGAGAAAGGGAGGGAGGGGGAAGAGACAAGGGGAGGGAGAGGGGGGAAGAGACATATGGGAGGGAGAGGGGGAAGAGACACATGGGAGGGAGAGGGGGAAAGAGATGCAGGAGAGGGAGGGGGAAAGAGACATAGGGAGGGAGAGGGATGGAAGAGATACAGTGGAGGGAGTCAGGGAATAGACAAAGGGAAGGAGGAAAAAGACATAGAGGAGGGTGAGGTTGCAAGGAGACACAGGGGAGAGAGAGGGGGGAAGAGTCACAGGGGAAGGGAGAGGGGGGAAAGAAACACAGTGGAGGGAGATAAGGGAAAAAACAGGTGGAGGGAGAGGGGGAAAAGAGACTCAGGGGAGGGAGAGGGGGAGAAGAGACTCAGGGGAGGGAGAGGAGGGAAAGAGACACAGTGAAAGGGAGAGGGGGAAAGGAGAGCGGGAAGGGGGCACAGGATAGGGAAAGGAGGAAAGAGACACATGGAAGGAAGAGGGGAGAGGCACTGGGGAGGGAGAAGAGACAGAGGGGAGGGGGATGGGAGAGAAGAGACACAGGAGATGTAGAGGAGAGACACACAGGGGAGGGAGAGGGGGGAGATACAGGGGAGGGAGAGGGGGAAGAGGCACAGGGGACGAAGAGGGGATAAAAGGAAAAGGAGAGGAGGAAAGGAGGCACAGAAGAGGGGGAAAGCAGACACAGGGGAGGGAGGAAGGAGACACAGTGGAGGGGGGAGGAGACACAGGGGAGGGAGAGGGGGGAAGAGTCACATGGAAGGAAGAGGGGGGAGGCACTGGGGAGGGAGAGGGGATAAAAGGAGAAGGAGAGGAGGAAAGGAGGCACAGAAGAGGGGGAAAGCAGACACAGGGGAGGGGGGAAGGAGACACAGTGGAGGGGGGAGACACAGGGGAGGGAGAGGGGGGAAGAGTCACAGGGAAAGGGAGAGGGGGAGAGACACAGGGGAGGGAGAGGGGGTAAAAGGAGAAGAAGAGGAGGAAAGGAGGCACAGGAGAGGGGGAAAGCAGACACAGGGGAGGGAGAGGGGGAAGGAAACACAGAGGAGGGAGAGAGGGGAAGGATACAGAGTGGAGAGAGAGGGGGAAGAGACACAGGGGAGGGAGAGGGGGAAACAGACACAGGGAGGGATGGGGAGAAACAAAGGGGAGGGAGGGTGGAAGAGACACAGGGGAGTGAGGTGGGAGAGACACAGGATGGAGAGGGGGAAGAGACACAGAGGAGGGAGACAGGGGGGAAGAGGCACAGGGGAGGGAGAAGAGATACAGGGGATGGAGGGGGAAGAAACAAAGGGGATGCTGAGGGGGGAGAGACAAAGGGGAGCGAGAGGGGAAAGAGTCACTGGGGAGAGAGAGGAGGGAAGAGACAGAGGGGAGGGAGATGGCGGAAAGGAGACACAGGGGATGGAGGGGGAAGAAACAAAGGGGAGCGTGAGGGGGGAGAGACAAAGGGGAGGGAGAGGGGGGAGAGTCACAGGGGAGGGAGAGGAGGGAAGAGACACAGCGGAGGGAGACAGGGGGAAGAGACACAGGGCAGGGAGACGAGACACATGGGATAGAGGGGGGGCAAGAGACACAGGGGAAGGGAGAGGGAGGAAGAGACACAGGGGAGGGACATGGTAGAGCAACAAAGGGGAGGGAGGGGGCAGAGACAAAGGGGAGGAAAAGGGGAGAAGGGGGTAAAAGGAGAGGGAGAGGAGGGAAAGGAGGCACAGGAGAGGGGGAAAGAGACACAGGGGAGGGTGAGGGGGAAAATGAGAGGGAGAGGGGGAAAGGAGGCAAAGGAGAGGGGGGAAGTAGACACAGGGGAGGGAGAAGGGGGAAGGAGACAGAGGGGAAGAAGGGGGAAGGAGACACAGGGGAGGGAGAGGGGGAAAGACACAGGGGAGGGAGAGTGGGGAAGAGACACAAGGAAAGGAGAAGGGGTAAGAAACACAGGGAAGAGAGAGGGGAAGAGACACAGGGGAGGGAGAGGGGGGAAGACACACATGGGAGGGAGAGGGGGAAGATATGCAGGGGAGGGAGAGGGGGAAGACACACAGAGGAGGGAGAAGAGACACAGGGGATGGAGGGAGAAGGTACACAGGGGAGGGAGGCTGGAGGAAACACAGGGGAAGGAGAGAAAGAGGGTGATAGAAGTAGAGTGAGAGGTGAAAGGAGGCACGGGAGAGGGGGAAAACAGACACAGGGGAGGGGGAAGGAGACACAGTGGAGGGGGGAGGACACACAGGGGAGGGAGAGGGGGAAGAGTCACAGGGGAGGGAGGGGAAAGAGACAAAGAGGAGGAAGGGGGAAAGCATAGTGAGAAAGCAGGCACAGGATAGGCAGGGGGGTAATGAGACACAGGGGAGGGAGAGGGGAGAGGAGAAATAGGGAAAGGGAGGGGGAAGAGACAAAGGGGAGTGAGAGGGGGGAGATACATAGGGGAGGGAGAGGGGTGAGAGACAAAGGGGATAGAGACAGGGGGGAAGAGACACAGGAGAGGGGGAGAGAGACACAAGGGACAGAGAAGAGACACAAGGGTGGGAGGGGGAAGAGACACAGGGGAATGGAGAGGGGGAAGCGACACAAGGGATGTAGAGTGGGGGGGAATAGACACAGGGGAGGGAGATCGGAGGAGAGACACAGGGGAGGGAGAGGGGGGGTAAAGGAGACACAGGGGAGAGGAAATACAAAGGGGAGTGAGTGGGGAGAGAGACATAGGGGAGGCATGGGGGGGAAGAGAGATACAGGGGAGGGGGAAGAGAAAACGGGGAATGGAGAGGGAGAAGAGACACAAGGAATGTAGAGTGTGGGGGAATAGACACAGGGGAGGGAGATCGGTGGAGAGACACAGGGTAAGGAGAGGGAGTAAAGGAGACACAGGGGAGAGGAAATACAAAGGGGAGTGAGTGGGGAGAGAGACATGGGGGAGGCATAGGGGGGAAGAGACAAAGGGGATGGAGACAGGGGGAGAGACACAGGGGAGGGAGAGGGGGAGAGAGATACAGGTTAGGGGGAAGATAAACAGGGGAATGGAGAGGGGGAAGAGACACAAGGGATGTAGAGTGTGGGGGAATAGACACAGGGGAGGGAGATCGGTGGAGAGACACAGGGGAGGGAGAGGGGGATAAAGGAAACACAGGGGAGAAAGGGAGGGAGGGGGAAGAGACAAGGGGAGGGAGAGGGGGGAAGAGACATATGGGAGGGAGAGGGGGGAAGAGACACATGGGAGGGAGAGGGGGAAAGAGATGCAGGAGAGGGAGGGGGAAAGAGACATAGGGAGGGAGAGGGATGGAAGAGATACAGTGGAGGGAGTCAGGGAATAGACAAAGGGAAGGAGGAAAAAGACATAGAGGAGGGTGAGGTTGCAAGGAGACACAGGGGAGAGAGAGGGGGGAAGAGTCACAGGGGAAGGGAGAGGGGGGAAAGAAACACAGTGGAGGGAGATAAGGGAAAAAAACAGGTGGAGGGAGAGGGGGAAAAGAGACTCAGGGGAGGGAGAGGGGGAGAAGAGACTCAGGGGAGGGAGAGGAGGGAAAGAGACACAGTGAAAGGGAGAGGGGGAAAGGAGAGCGGGAAGGGGGCACAGGATAGGGAAAGGAGGAAAGAGACACATGGAAGGAAGAGGGGAGAGGCACTGGGGAGGGAGAAGAGACAGAGGGGAGGGGGATGGGAGAGAAGAGACACAGGAGATGTAGAGGGGAGACACACAGGGGAGGGAGAGGGGGGAGATACAGGGGAGGGAGAGGGGGAAGAGGCACAGGGGACGAAGAGGGGATAAAAGGAAAAGGAGAGGAGGAAAGGAGGCACAGAAGAGGGGGAAAGCAGACACAGGGGAGGGAGGAAGGAGACACAGTGGAGGGGGGAGGAGACACAGGGGAGGGAGAGGGGGAAGAGTCACATGGAAGGAAGAGGGGGGAGGCACTGGGGAGGGAGAAGAGACAGAGGGGAGGGGTATGGGAGACAAGAGACACAGGGGATGTAGAGGGGAGACACACAGGGGAGGGAGAGGGGGGAGATACAGGGGAGGGAGAGGGGGGAAGAAACACAGGGGAGGGAGAGGGGATAAAAGGAGAAGGAGAGGAGGAAAGGAGGCACAGGAGAGGGGGAAAGCAGACACAGGGGAGGGAGAGGGGGAAGGAAACACAGAGGAGGGAGAGAGGGGAAGGATACAGAGTGGAGAGAGAGGGGGAAGAGACACAGGGGAGGGAGAGGGGGAAACAGACACAGGGAGGGATGGGGAGAAACAAAGGGGAGGGAGGGTGGAAGAGACACAGGGGAGTGAGGTGGGAGAGACACAGGATGGAGAGGGGGAAGAGACACAGAGGAGGGAGACAGGGGGGAAGAGGCACAGGGGAGGGAGAAGAGATACAGGGGATGGAGGGGGAAGAAACAAAGGGGATGGTGAGGGGGGAGAGACAAAGGGGAGCGAGAGGGGAAAGAGTCACTGGGGAGAGAGAGGAGGGAAGAGACAGAGGGGAGGGAGATGGCGGAAAGGAGACACAGGGGATGGAGGGGGAAGAAACAAAGGGGAGCGTGAGGGGGGAGAGACAAAGGGGAGGGAGAGGGGGGAGAGTCACAGGGGAGGGAGAGGAGGGAAGAGACACAGCGGAGGGAGACAGGGGGAAGAGACACAGGGCAGGGAGACGAGACACATGGGATAGAGGGGGGGCAAGAGACACAGGGGAAGGGAGAGGGAGGAAGAGACACAGGGGAGGGACATGGTAGAGCAACAAAGGGGAGGGAGGGGGCAGAGACAAAGGGGAGGGAAAGGGGAGAAGGGGGTAAAAGGAGAGGGAGAGGAGGGAAAGGAGGCACAGGAGAGGGGGAAAGAGACACAGGGGAGGGTGAGGGGGAAAATGAGAGGGAGAGGGGGAAAGGAGGCAAAGGAGAGGGGGGAAGTAGACACAGGGGAGGGAGAAGGGGGAAGGAGACAGAGGGGAAGAAGGGGGAAGGAGACACAGGGGAGGGAGAGGGGGAAAGACACAGGGGAGGGAGAGTGGGGAAGAGACACAAGGAAAGGAGAAGGGGTAAGAAACACAGGGAAGAGAGAGGGGAAGAGACACAGGGGAGGGAGAGGGGGGAAGACACACATGGGAGGGAGAGGGGGAAGATATGCAGGGGAGGGAGAGGGGGAAGACACACAGAGGAGGGAGAAGAGACACAGGGGATGGAGGGAGAAGGTACACAGGGGAGGGAGGCTGGAGGAAACACAGGGGAAGGAGAGAAAGAGGGTGATAGAAGTAGAGTGAGAGGTGAAAGGAGGCACAGGAGAGGGGGAAAACAGACACAGGGGAGGGGGAAGGAGACACAGTGGAGGGGGGAGGACACACAGGGGAGGGAGAGGGGGAAGAGTCACAGGGGAAGGGAGAAGGGGAAGAGACAGAGGGAAGGGAGAGGGGGGAAAGAGACTTAGGGGAGGGAGGGGGAAGAGACATGGGGGAGGGAGGGGGAAAGGATAGTGGGAAAGAAGGCACAGGATAGGGAGAGGGGGAACTGAGACACAGGGGAGGGAGGGGGAAGGAGAAACAGGGGAAGGGAGAGGGGGAAGGAGACACAGGGGAGGGAGAGGGGAAAGAGACACAGGGGAAGGGAGAGGGAGAAAGAGACACAGTGGATGGGAAGGGGGGGAAGAGAAACAGGGGAGGGAGGGGAAAGAGACACAGGGGAGAGAGAGGGGTGAAGAGACACAGGGGAGGCAGAGGGGGAAAAGAGACACAGGGGAGGGAGAGGGGAAACAGACACAGGAGAGGGAGAGTGGGAAAAAAGACACATGGGAGGCAGACAGGGGGTGAATAGACACAAGGGATGGAAGAGGGGAAGGGAGAGACACATGGGAGGGAGAAGAGACACAGAGGAGGGAGAGGGGGAAAGCGACACAGGGGAGGGAGATGGAGTGGGGGGAAAGGAAACACAAGGGAGGGAGAGGGTGGGGAGAGACACAGGGGAGTGAGGGGGGAGAGACACAGGGGAGTGAGGGGAGAGACATGGGATGGAGAAAGGGGGAAGAGACACAGAGGAGGGAGACAGGGCAGAAGAGACACAGGGGAGAGAGAGGAGACACAGGAGATGGAGAAGACACACAACGGAGGGAGGTGGCAAGAGACACAGGAGAGGAAGAGGGGAGAAGAGACACAGGAGAGGGAGAGGGGGGAGAGACACAGGGGAAGGGAGGGGGAGACACAGGGGAGGGAGGGACAAGGAACACAGGGGAGGGGGAAGAGACTCAGGGAGGGGGAAGAGATACAGTGGAGGGAGAGGGGTAGGACACACAGGGGAGGGAGAGGGGGAAGAAACACAGGGGAGAGAGAAGAGACACAGGGGATATAGGCTGGAAGAAACACAGGGGAAGGAGAGGAAGAGGGGGATAAAAGGAGAGGGTGAGGTGGAAATGAGGCACAGGAGAGGGGGAAAGCAGACACAGGGGAGGGAGAGGGGGAGGAGAAGCAGTGGAGCAGGGGAGGAGACACAGGGGAGGGAGAGGGGAGAAGAGTCACAGGGGAAGGGAGAAGGGGGAAGAGACAGAGGGGAGGGAGAGGGGGGGAAAGAGACTTAAGGGAGGGAAGGGGAAGAGACACGAGGGAGGGAGGGGGAAAGGATAGTGGGAAAGAAGGCACAGGATAGGGAGAGGGGGAACTGAGATACAGGGGAGGGAGGGGGGAAGGAGAAACAGGGGAAGGGAGAGGGGGAAGGAGACACAGGGGAGGGAGTGGGGGAAAGAGACACAGGGGAAGGGAGAGGGAGAAACAGACACAGTGGAGGGGAAGTGGGGGACGAGACACAGGGGAGGGAGGGGAAAGAGACACAGGGGAGGGAGAGGGGGGAAAAGACACTGGGGAGGGAGGGGGAGAGACACATGGGAGAGAGACACAAGGGAGATAGATTGGGAAGACACACAGGGGATAAAGAAGGCATAAAACACACAGGGGAGAGAGAGGGGTGAAGAGACACAGGAGAGGCAGAGGGGGAAAAGAGACACAGGGGAGGGAGAGGGGAAACAGACACAGTAGAGGGAGAGTGGGGAAAAAAGACACATGGGAGGCAGACGGGGGGTGAATAGACACAAGGGATGGAAGAGGGGGAGAGAGAGACACATGGGAGGGAGAAGAGACACAGAGGAGGAAGAGTGGGAAAGCGACACAGGGGAGGGAGATGGAGTGGGGGGAAAGGAAACACACAGGAAGGAGATGGTGGGGAGAGACACAGGGGAGTGAGGGGGAGAGACACAGGGGAGTGAGGGGAGAGACATGGGATGGAGAAGGGCGGAAGAGACACAGGGGAGGGAGAGGAGACACAGGAGATGGAGAAGACACACAACGGAGGGAGGGGGCAAGAGACATAGGAGAGGGAGAGGGGAGAAGAGACACAGGGGAAGGGAGGGGGAGACACAGGGGAGGGAGGGGCAAGGAACACAGGGGAGGGGGAAGAGACTCAGGGAGGGGGAACAGATACAGGAGAGGGAGAGGGGGAAGACACACAGGGGAGGGAGAGGGGGAAGAAACACAGGGGAGAGAGAAGAGACACAGGGGATGGAGGCTGGAAGAAACACAGGGGAAGGAGTGGAAGAGGGGGATAAAAGGAGAGGGTGAGGTGGAAATGAGGCACAGGAGAGGGGGAAAGCAGACACAGGGGAGGGAGAGGGGGGAAGGAGAAGTAGTGGAGCGGGGGAGAAGACACAGGGGAGGGAGAGGGGGGAAGAGTCACAGGAGAAGGGAGAGGGGGAAGAGACACTGGGGAGGGAGAGGGGAGAAAAGAGACTAAGAGCAGGGAAAGGGGGGAAATAGACACAGGGGAGGGAAAAAGGATAGTGGGAAAGGAGGCACAGGATAGGGAGAGGGGGAAATGAGACACAGGGGTGGGAGAGGGGGGAAGGAGACACAGTGGAGGGGGAAGGGACACAGGGGAGGGAGAGGGAGGAAAGAGGCACAGGGGAAGGGAGAGGGGAAAAGTCACACATGGGAGGGAGAGAGGGGAAGGAGACACAAGGGATGGAGGGGAGAGACACAGGGGAGGGAGGACAGAGAGACACAGGGGAGAGAGAGAGGGAAGACACACAGGGGATGGAACAGTGGGGAGGGAGAGACACAGTGAGGGAGAAAAGACACAGGGGAGGGAGAGGGGGCAGAAGAGACACAGAGGAGGGAGAGGGGGAAAGCAACACAGGGGAGGGAGATGGAGAGGGAGGGGAAGGAGACACAGGAGAATGAGAGGGGGAAGAGACACACTAGAGACACAGGGAAGGGAGAGAGGGGAGAGACACAGGGAGTGAGGGGGGGAAAGACAAAGGGGAGTGAGGGGGAGAGACACGGGATTGAGAAGGGGGAAGAGACATGGAGGAGGGAGACAGGGGTGGAAGAGACACAGGGAGGGAGAAGAGACACAAGAGAGGAATAAGATACACAAGGTAGGGAGGGGGCAAGTAACACAGGGGAGGGAGGGGGAAGAGACACAGGGAGGGAGAGGGGGAACAGATACAGGGGACAGAGGGGGGGGAGAGACACAGGGGAGGGATAGGTATACTGCCACAGACACAGGGGAAGGGAGAGGGGGAGAGACACAGGGGAGGGAGGGGGGAAGACACATAGAGGAAGAGGGAGGGAACAGACCCATGGGAGGGAAAGTGGGGGAGACACAGGGGAGGGATAGGAGGGGGAAGTAGGGGAGGAAAGGAGACACTGGAGAAGAGACCCAGGGGGATGGTGGGAGAGTCACAGGGGAGGGAGGGAGAGACACAGTGTATAAATCTATATCATGCTGTAATTTTTGACGGGCACGTCTCTGGTATATATATATATTGAATATATATGTCTATATGCCAATTTATCATGTACATACTGTATATATATATATATATATATATATATATACTAGCGAATTGCCGGTCAAAAAAATGACGGCAATAGAATTTTAAGTCAAGGAATGCTGTTTGGCACACAAATTAAGTGTTTTGGTTGTGTGAATACCTTTTGCGCTGATTGCGAGCCTCGTGGTGGCTGGCAATGAGCGCCTTTGCCGTTTATTGTGATCGTGTGTTGTGGTGTTTTGTATATATGTATGTTTTAATGATAATTAATTACTAAATAATGAAAATAAATAAATAAATTAAATCATAAATTAATATACTTTACCTATTTGTATTTAATATATGCAGCAGGCATTGTGCTGAAGAGCTTACAATCTGTTATTATGTTCCTACAGCATCCGATGTAGATTTGCACTGATGTTGAGCTGAGGTGTAAGTGTGAGCAATGTGTGCAGTGTGTAGTGTAAATAGGCTGCGTGTGCGAGGAGAAACCGTTAGTGTAGCTGTGTACGTCTGCATTGTGTAAGTTAGTGTTGTAAAATGGCGGCGAATGTGTATGTGGTACGCGGGTGTGGATGATTTAGCGTCCTTGGTAATAGTGTATGTTGTACCCCGTACGCCTTTTTGTAAAAGTTGTATGTGCTTGGTGGTGTTTTGCGGCTTTAGGGGTTGTGTAGCCTCGTTTTTGTTTTTTCCGACGTGGCCAGTTGTTATTTTGCTTAGGGTATTTTCAAGTGTCGAAACTGTGAAAATTCGAGTTAAATTGATGTGTAAGATGACTTGCATACGTCCTGTGTGTCCTCCCTTGCTGTGTGTGATGTTTTTATTTTATTTTTGTTTGTATTTGGTGTTTTCGTGTATTTCGGTGTGCGCGGTTCAGCCGTTGAGTTCGTATTTTTTGTGGCTTGTATTTTGTTTTATGCAAGTTGCGGTTTCCTTTTGTAAGTGTTACGGGCTGAAATTTTTTCACAGTGCTACCTTCGGCGCTCCCTGCCTTAATGCTACGGGGTTGTAGGGATTAGAGCCTACGGCGCTCATTTCCACCAGCGCAAGGAGCGCCCTTGGCGCTCCTTCCTGGGCTGCAACCGTGGCCCTCGCTTTGCGAGGGCCGCAGTCTCCCCGTTGCATTACCAATGGGTTTTGACAAGCCCGGCTGCTGACAACTATGTATGTGATATTACATATATAATATAACATATAGGTCAAAGCTTTCATGGGATAGACATACTGCCATCTAGTGCCCAAATCTGTTAAAGCATGATTAAGTTTAATTTTGCTATTTTTTTGTGTCCCCTAACCATTTAATCTATGAGCGATTTGTCCCTCCATCCCCCCAGTTCCTACGCCCCTGCACCTTATGTTACTAGTGAGCTAACACTCACTTTAGTGCATATATAATACTTAAAATCTGATATTGCTACATTAATGTTCTTTAAATAAACCTAAAAAAATAGTGAGATCAGGTTCCACTTTCAAATAAATAATTAATGATAAATACATCTATTTATTATGTTTAAAAAGCTTTGTCTGTAACATTAAATATAAGGCAGCAATATTAGTTTTTGGTTGAATTCAGCAAAGAGATAGTGAAAATATTTGTTTTATCCACTGCATCAAAATGCACAGTATATAAAAGCCTAAAAATGTAAAGTCTAAAAAACAAAGGTTTGAGTTTTAGTGAATAGATTTCACTGAATAACATCGTATTTGGAGATTTTTTTAAACATTTAGTTAATATGAGCAAAAATCTCTATTACATGCTGTCTTTTTTGTGACATTACAAATATATAAATAGACTTAAAGGGACTCTAACACCTCAAAATCAAGATTTGTTTGCTGATTATTCTTAAAGAGCATGAAAAATTGGATATATGTTTTGTTATCCATTTGATTTTAAGGTGAATCAATATTGTGAAATTCCATGTTGTATTTGCTATATTTACGTACAAATGAGTGTCTCACACATATTAATTAGCTGCTTTGATGTGCTAATTAGGATTTTCTGTTTTTGTAGTGGCCAACATAAAGACCCCCAATATTATTTGGCAGTTAGACGCCTCTCCCGTTTTATCAAGCACTCTGAGTTGTAGATTAGCATACAGGAACCACAAAATCAGTGCTAAATATTTCAGTTATGTACTATTCACAGTTTGTAATGGTCTAAAAAAATGAAATCAATTTCCTGTAAGTTTTGGTGCAAAGATTCATTTTTTAAGCTATTCATTGAGTGACCCAGGAGAGACGAGTACACTGACATAGAAATCTAACCATTCTGGAGTCTTGTTGTCATTTTACTTACAGTTTTTAGCACCGGTGCCAACCCAACAAAGAGTATAATCACAGCACTGAGTCTTGTAGTGAGCCCCATACTTCCAAACAGTAACAAATCCATGCGTTCCTGATGCTCCTTTATCTACTGCATGGTTCAGAGTCTATGTTAGCCAACTTATACAAATTAACTTGTCCAGAGCTCTCCACCACTCCAGGGCAGACACCTCCAGCTGTACATTAGCCTGTTTGTATGAGGTGGAGCTTGCCTGAGTAAATATGAGAACGTAAATATTATATCAATATGCTCTTCCTACCTTATGAGCGCCATAGAATTGAGGCTTTTGAATGTGGTGTTGGAGAAAACATCTTAGAGTTCCTTATACTGCAAGAAGATCCAATCAATTCATACTACAGGAAATGAAGACAAATCCAGCTTAAGCTATAAAACATAAGGTAAGACTTCTAGTAAAAAGTAAAGACATTATGCATAGTTAGAACTCTGGTATTCCTAGTACGAATGTACGAATGTGAGAGCTGGACCATAAAGATGGCTGAACGCTGTAGAATTGATGACTTCAAATTGTGTTGTTGGAGAAAACTGCTTAGAGACCCTTGGACTGCAAGAAGATCCAATAAATCAATACTATAGGAAATCAATAAAAACTGGTCACTGGAAGGTCTGATCACGAGGCTGAAGCTCAAATATCTTGGCCACATCATGAGAAGACAGGATTCACTAGAGAAGACTGATGCTGGGAAATATTGAAGGCATATGAAGATGGGGACAGCAGAAGTGGATATGGATTGTTGAGGTCATTGTTGCAATGAACATGAACTTGAGGGGGTTTAGAGGGACAGTGGCTGACAGATGTGCTGTGGTCCATAGAGTTTTGAAGAGTCAGACATGGCTGAACATTATTCTTTATACGTATTTGTACTTTCTACCCCGTATGTTAAATACCTCCAAACTACGAGGGATAGTCCCTCTTTTCAATGTAATATTCCATGTCCCACTAACGATCCCAAACATCCTTCTTTTGATGGAACGTCCAACCTCTAATAGTAAATCACTGTTTTCAAGCCATGATCATGAACCCCTTTCTCCAGTTTCTCTTAGTGTTTTCAATCAAAATCTTGAGGAATGACTGAAGCCTTGAGGGTCAGCTCTACAGAACATATGTCTGTGTGGAGCATTCCCCGCACATTAAGTGTGGAGTTCAGCTTCGCCCTACTGATGAGGTCCAACTAAGGCCAAAACATGCATCTCCTGTTAAAGGTAGGATTGCCTGGTATTTTGGAGGTGGATCACTCTATTGAGGGAGGCCAGACTGATATATACTGTTATAGAGTTCAGTTGAGGTCACTGGGAGAGCTTGCAATCTAATGGAGATGATCTACATGTGAGATGCGAGTGCCAAGTTGATACATTGATTAGTCAACATTGTTAGTGTATTGAAGAATGTGATCCTGTGTCATGATGGACTATGACCTAACTGGAATTGGCATCTGAAGGGCGCGTGGGATATAGATATTAAGGATATATGAAAAACCTAGTGGAAAAGAAAACTTTCAAATCTGAAGGTTGGAGGTAATCAGAGGCAAGGAATAGGGTAGGAGTAGAATATAAAATAATGGGGGGTGAAGCATAAATCCTGAGCAAAGAGAAGAAGGTGACAAGGACAGAGACTTAAACAAAAGCAGGTTTATTATGGGATTCTTGTTATAGACAGTATCTTTAATCTGATTTTGGAAGATACTTTGTGTCAAGGGTAGGCAACATGGGTCCTGGAGTATTGGACATGGTCATGGATTTCATTTTTTTTCTGATTTCCACAGGTTAGTCACTGCCAGACATTCTGATGCTCTGTGTGTTAGTGGATGAGTATAGTAGTTGGTGAATGGACTTGCGTACCTCAATGAAGCTGTGAGCTATACTGTGTAGGGTCACCCAAGATGGGCAGGCCATAGCAGAAAGGTCAGACAAACCCCTGTCCACTGGAGAAGCAACTGGCACACACTGCAGTATGTTTGCCAAGAAAACCCTATGGGTAAGCACAACCAGAGATATAACAATAGATGTGTCTGGCATGCTGCAATCCATAGGGTCAAGTAGAGTCGGACACGACAGAATGACTGCAAAGCTGCCACGGGTTACTCTTACTATTCTCTGTGCTAATTAATTTTGTCTTTATTATGTTAGATGGAAAAGGTGTAGACAAACAGGACATGAACCACGAAAGGACAATATCCCAGATATGAAAGGGTTCCCCAAAGGTTTATATGGATGCAGGATTGGACCATCTTCCCCTACATCGTTACCATTTATTTACATATTTATAGTGATGATTTCATACAAACAAGGGGACTTTATTTCATCATTTATTAATAAATAGTCAATCCTGCAAATTTACAGTGAGAGAATCAAAGTGTGTTTCCTTGCTATCATAACTTTGATGAATACTCCGGGGGATTCATTATTTATTGTCATGTAACAAGATGACATTTTTAGATTAATAATTTCTTATTACTTTCTGAACTGCGTTTTTTTATTTAATATGTAAACATCTCTAATGTTTAAACACTAAACTATACAATATGCTGAGCTTTATGTAGTCAATGGCGCGTAAAGGATAGTGTCGGTGGTCTTGGAATAAAAATGTGAGCTGCATTAGGTGACCTCTGGTCAGTTATATTATTGATGTTGGGTCATAGTGGGGCACACGTCGGAACCGGAAGCCCAAAGGCTCAGCTTTCAGCCATGATCTATTTGTCCTGCTCTTCCTTGTAAAGTAGATTGGCAAAAACAGATCTATCCTGTTGTGTATGCGCAAGTAGCCGCTAGATGGCTCCGTCCGGTTTTAGGAAAGGCCTATAATTATTCCCCCCTCCAACGTGGCGCAACTCAACGGGGCTATCGCTATGTTCGGCGCGGGCCCTCAGCCCTCCATGGCCTCGGGCGCACCTTGCATAGTGCAAGGCCTCTTCTAACAGCGCAGCTTATATGCAATGTGCAGCAATATTCCGAAAATCCGCAGCACCATCTAGCGGTTGGCGGATGCACTGCTGCTGCCAATCTTTTGCGTAGGGGAAGAGGGAAAGGACCGCAAAAACGTCATATGTTTGTGATGTATTCCACTTATTAATAATATTAGCAGATGGGCATGAAAGCATTTTCAGAGTAAATCTTAGTTTCAGCAGACAGTGCTGGTGCATGGAAGCTGCCATGATACTTGCTTTTCAAGCCACAAGGCGGCAGAGCAAGGCTTGCATGTATACATGAAACTGCCTTTACTGAGCCTACGGTAGGGACCAGGAAGGTGTCTTATTCTGAAACCATAACTGGATCCACCAATGAATCAACTGATCCCCCACCAGCACATTACACTCTTGAATACTTAAAAAAAAAAAATAGCAGAACACGCCCACTCATTCTCCAAGTCAGCTGGTGGAAGATACAAACATGGCATTCTTTGGGCAAAAGCAATATGTACTTTTATACAATAACGATGTTACCGAAAATTGCTTTATTCGATGGTTTACACATTCGCTGATGTTTATAATCTGTTACAAAATTCACAAACATACTGCATTTTTCCCAAATATTGAATGGGACTGGCTCACACTACTGCGGTGGGATTGTGCTGATCCGAGGCCATGTATGGAATGTCTTATAACCTCCAAGCTCTCCAATGACCTGTGGTTATTGTCTATGCCAGGGGTAGTCAATAGGTGGTCCTGGCTCTGGATCATGACTTCTGGTCTATATCCTCCAGATATCGACATAATTATTACATTTCCTGTATATCCTTCCTAAAGCCTCCATATCCTTAAAGGGATGGGGAAGTTTCCAGGATGTTACTAGATATATAATATCCTTGGGTATCTATTTACTGTTATGTACTTTATTTTATTAAGAAGCTGTTAAAAATAGTCCCTGTATGGGTCTTCCCACTGAAACCTATACAGACACAGACTCTGTAGGGCTGGATGTGCAGTGTAGTGTCCTAGCCTATCAGGGAATACTTCTCAGAAACATGCTGCTGAGACGGGGTCCCTGATAGGCCAGCATACTATACTGCACATCCAGCCCTACAGAGTATGTGTCTGTATATGTTGAAGTGGGCAGACCCATACAGGGACCTTTCTTTTTAGGCACTTTTTCATAAAAATAAAGTACATAAAAGTAAACCGATACCCAGGTATATTATGTACCTAGTAAAATCCAGAAACCTTCCATATCCGTACTTATATCATATCATTTCTTTACGTATCACTGCCTGTGTTATATTTACTATTTCAATGCATTTATTAATATATGTCTATGTGTATACATTAAATATATCTGGATTTTAGATCCCATATACATACTCAAACTCATCTGAACCCCAATCAATTGGATTAAATGATCGATCTACCTCTATGCAGTAAGTCTGGACAGCTGGGCAGATACATTGTATTTCTGATATTCTCCAGATCTTCATATGATCTTTACAGAAACAGATAAAAAAACAACAGTCCCATCTAGTATGACCATTCTATCTACCTAAATATAGCTTAATGAATCATCAGAATTTCCTTATGCTTATCCCGGGCATGCTTGAATTAATTTAGTGTGTTTGTCCCTAACACTTCTGCTGGAAGGCTGTTGCATGTATCTACTACCATTAATGTAAAGTAGTCCTGAACTTTCCACCTTCCGACTACATATAATCACCTTTTGGAATCGAACCCAGGTCGCAGCGGTGAAAGCACTGATTCCTAACCACTGGAGCACCAGAAAACCCTTGCGCATATAAAAAAAAACGTAAAACCTTATAATTATAAGTGATTTATCAGTAGATAGTAGTACTACGGAATATGTTGGCGCGTTATAAATGAACTATAATAATAATAATGATAATAGATAGTTTTCTGGAGGCCACAGAATCCAGTCCTAATAAGTATGACCACTAGAGGGTGGTATAATACAAGTTAAACAAGACTCCTATAGTTAGGATATTCTGTTTTAAACTTAATTTATTCCAAGTTTCGAGCTTCATTTTTCCAAATAGGGGATTTTTAAAACTAGAGGTAACCGCTGGGGAAAGATACACAGCTGAATAAATCACTCATTCCTGAATAAGTCAAATAAAATGTTATTCTGCATCTATATCACACAAAGTTTAGTTAGACATCCGCTGCAGAAATCCAAATTAAAATGTATTTTTTGGAGAAAGATGAATTTCCTCCACTGCCCGGAGCGTCTGTGATTTTACCGCTTGGGTCCTCATACCGTTCATGTTGGCACTAAGGCATTATGGGCACTGATAGGCTATTGTCTCAGTATTGTATCAGAGTGGTATATTTGGTAAACAAAACCTCCCCTTCTGGATCGCTGATGAAGGGGCTTGTGTGCTTCAATGAAGCTGTGAGCAGTACCATGTACCAAGATGGTCATAACAGAGAGGTCAGACATTGCAGTACATTGAAGAAGGAACTGGCAACCCACTCCAGTATCTTTGACATGAAAACTTTGTTCATAAGCACAACCGGACACAAGACGTGCCGGGTGTGCTGTGGTCCATAGGGTCACGGAGAGTCGGACTTAACTGGACGACTAAACAACAACAACTAAAAAGTTACTAATTTGACATTCTATGTTATTCTATAAAGCCAGATCATCAATAGACTGCAAAAAGTAGTGGAGTGACATTAAATACACCTTCAAATATAATTAAAGGTATATGATGGATTAAAATGCATTTCTGCACTTTTTAGGCAAAAAGCAGCTTATGGTATGCAGCACATCTCATAAAACATTTTATTTTTATTAATATTTAAAAATCTGTCTAATTATTATGTTGACACCTTTAGGGGGTGTCTACACAGGCATCTGATCCCCCCAATCAGCATGCATGTTTCTTGCACAGCCAATCTCCTGCCTCTATGTCAGAAGCAATACATAGAAAATATCAGTGTTACACTACATATCCCAGGCTGTTTTGCAGCACAAACAGGAAGCCAGCAAAGTCTCAGCTAACCTGATTGGCCAAAACAAATCATTTTAAATTTGATGCTAATTTAGCATGGGTTTGGAGGGTGTTAACCCTGAAATTACAAGAAATTTTGCTGACTTAAATGTAAGAGTTTAAATGTTTGCATACACTACTAATTCTCATCAATCATATGCATTCATAATCTAGCAAACTTACATATCCCTTTAAAGATTTAATAAAGTTTGAGAGATTAATATTTACTTGAAAAAAAGGATTTAATTACTTAAAGATGTTATTATTAAGTGATCATAAGATACAAAAATATAACCTATAATTCCCTTACATTGTGTCAGTCCTAGCATCATCCCTTCTTGACAAGATTTAGAAGATTGTTAAAGTTGGAGGACAGAAGATTTAGGACAGGGTGGTCAATAAATTCTTACAAAATGATTAAATATTGTATTACTGGTCACTATAATATATATATATATATATATATATATATATATATATATATATCAGTGAGATAGCCGGCGCTGCTTTTCGTTATCCTTCCTATAACCAGCAGTCGGTCTGCCATCTTTCAGAGCGATGTTATAAGTACAGCACACAATACATATCTATCTGGTATTGCTCAGCTTATTTATATCATTTTTATAACATTATAGTGCATTTGTAAAGCTAAAATTATTTCAAAAAGGGCTGAAGGCACAGGGGGGTGTCAATGAATGGGGGAGAGGGGCACAGCTTGGGTGGTATAGGGTATATACATGTAATAGTGTTCTATTTGGGATAGTGGGGTCCCGTGTGATGCCCCCCAGGTCTGATAGATTTGCCGTTCTCAGGACATAAAAGGATTACAATGCACAGGTGGGTTTATACATTAGTATGAGATGCTATTAAATCCGTGGGTTATCGACTCTGATATAAGGTTCCTGTAAATAAAATTAAACAACAGAAATTAAATGTATTTAATTAAAGAGATAAGATCATGTGACATTATTACTTTGTTTATTTACTACTCGTCATGCGCAGTTTTTTTTAAATGTGAGCACAAATGTACTTTTTATTTACTGTACTACTGTACGGTGGAGGCGTCTATCGTTTTTTTGCCCACCATATATTAAATGATTGTTGTGGTGAACTACCTACTCATAAGGTCCACGACACAAGCCCCACGCCGATGTGGGTGGGATGCCTGGCTTGTGCATAATCCAGTTATTTGCAAAATTTACTGTTGCACAAAAACTACTATTTACACTAATAAGAATCAACTAGCATTTCTTAATTCCTCTGAGTGCTGGTGCCAAGACATTATGATTTATTTGCTAAATAACAAAAATATGCAGGCAAGAGTCACAGTTGTTTTATCTTGCAGTCGTGATTCTTAAAACGTAACCATACATATTTTTGTTATTGTGCATAATCCATCCTGGGTTTAGCTTGAAGCTGTATAATACAGTAAAAATATGCCTAAAAGGAGCCATGTTTCACATGGTATTGGATTAAAGAACAAAACTTTTGTTTTATATTTGCATGTCGCTGCCAAGGTTCCCAGGGTGCAGTGTAATAACTGTATTTCTCGGAATTCTGAGCAGGAAACAGGTTTATTAACTTGTTTTAGACATTCAAATGTGAAGACAAATGTACTATTTATATACTACTAGCAACTTGCCTGTCAAAAAATTACGGCAATAAGATTGTAAGGCAGGTAATGTTGTTTGGGTGCAAAATTAATTTTGTTGGTGTTTTAAGATCCTTCGGCGCTCATCGCGAGCCTCTTGGTTGTTGGTGTGCTATGAGCAGCGTTGGTGTTTTTTTTTGTTATGGCAATGAATAATTAATAAAATAAGAAATGAATATACTTTACCTGAAGTAATATATGCAGGAAGCATTGTGTTGAAGAGCTGGCAATCTGTTTTGATGTTGCTGGAGCATTAGTGCTGTGGAGCTGCTGTGTAAGCGTCATGAATGTGTGCAGTGTAATAGTGTGCGTGAGCGAGGTAAATCCGTTAGCATAGCTGTGTACTTCCGGATTGTATAAGTTATTGTTCTAAAATGGCGCCTAATATGTGGTATGCGGTTGTGGCTGATTTTGCGATCTTGTTTTCGGATGTCGTCCGACTTTTTCGGAAAATATCCGTAGGTGTTTGGTGGTGTTTTGCGTGTTTAGCGTCCTTTAGCCTCGTTTTCTTTTTGTTCGGCGGCCATTTTTTCTTTCGCTTAGGTGATTATCGGGTGTCTAAACTCCAAAATTTGGACTTAAATAAAGGTGTAACTTCACTTGCAGAGGTCCTAGGAGCCCCCCCCCCCCCTTGCTGTGGGTAAGCCTTTTATGTGTTTGTTTTGTGTATTTATTGTGTTTCTAATGTTTTTAAGGTTGCAGCTGTTGCGTCCTTGTTTTCGGATCTTATACCCCTTTTTCGGGAAATCCGTAGGTGTTTGGTGGTGTTTTGCGTCTTTATACTGCTGTAGCCTCGTTTTTGTTTTTTTCGGCGGCCATTTTTTCTCTCGCTTAGGGGATTTTCGGGTGTCTAAACTCTTTTATTTCGAGTTAAATTGAGGTGTAACTTCAGTTTTCGAGGTCCTGGATGACCCCCCTTGCTGTAGGTAAGCTTTTTATGTATTTGTTGTTTGTATTAATTGTGTTTTTCATGTTTTCATGTGCGCGGGTTTCGGACGTTTTTTGCGAGGTCGTAATGGGTCGTAACGTGTCTCGTATTTTGTTTTCATAACTCCGTAAATTTTGCGAGGTCCGCAATTGCTGGCAAGGGCCGCAGGCTCGCTGCGCGAGCCCCCAAGCATTAGCAACAGCCCGCATGCTCACAACTATATATGTGATATATATATATATATATATATATATATATACAGTATATAGATAGACAGATAGATAGATATATACTGTATGTAAATATTATATATATATATATATATATATATATATATAGATATATTTATATATGTATATAATTTGGCCTTGGCCCCCCACCCAGGCCCCTTCTAACCCCCACCGTGCCTCCCACCCTGATCCCTCCTGGCACCCACCTGGGCTTTCTTGTCTTCAGCCATCGTCAATGGGGAGCTACAGTTCATTGAGGGAACCATGAATGCCAACAAGTACTGTGACATACTGAAGCAGATCGTGATCCCCTCCCTTCAGAGACTGGGCCGCAGGGCATTATTCCAACATGATAATGACCCCAAACACACCTCCAAGACGATCACTGCCTTGCTAAAGAAGCTAAAGGTAAAGGTGATGGACTGGTCAATCATGTCTCCAGACCTAAACCCTATTGAGCATCTGTGGGGCATCCTCAAACAGAAGGTGGGGGAGTGCAAGGTCTCTAACATCCACCAGCTCTGTGATGTCATCATGGAGGAGTGGAAGAGGACTCCAGTGGCAACCTGTGAAGCTCTGGTGAACTCCACGCCCATGAGGGTTAAGGCAGTGCTGGAAACAATGGTCAAGCAAAATATTAACACTTTGGGCCCAAAACTCACTTTTGTTGCCAGCGGTTTAGACATTAATGGCTGTGTGTTGAGTTATTTTGAGGGGACTTCACATTTACACTGTTATACAGGCTGTACACTTACTACTTTACATTGTAGCAGAGGGGCATGTCTTCAGTGTTGTCACATGAAAAGATATAATAACATATTTACAGAAATGTGAGGGGTGTACTTGCTTCTGTGAGATACTGTATGTATATAGTACTATAGCATAAAATGAAGAGATTATTGTTGTAGACTTTTTAACAAATAAAATAACTTACTTTGCATTTTTGTTTTCTGGAACTTACTGATCGTTTCCTTTCCTGCCAACGGCTTTGTTTTCATTTGTGGAGGGGGTACACGGGGGGGAAGAGACACAGGGGTGGGATGGAGGGGAGAGGGGGAGAGACACAGGTGAGGGGAAAGGGGGGGAGAGACACAGGGGGTAGATACACGGGTTGGGGAGAGGGCGGATGAGACACAAGAGGGGAAAGAGGGAAAGAGACACAGGGAGGGTGTGGAAGAGACACAGGGAAGGGTGTGGAAGAGACACAGGGGAGGGAAGAGGGAGAAAGAGACACAGGGGAAGGTGGGGAAGAGACACAAGGGAGGGGTGAGGGAGAAAGAGACACAGGGGAGGGGCGAGGGAGAAAGGGACACAGTGGTGGGTGCGGAAGAGACACAGAGGAGGGGAGGGGAGAGGGAGAAAGAGACACAGGGGAGGGGAGAGGGAGAAAGGGACACAGAGGAGGGGGAGAGACAAAGGGGATGGAAGGGGGGACGAGACACAGGGGACAGGGGATGAGACACAGGGGAGGGTGAATAATAGACACAGGGGTGGGGAGAGGGAGAAAGAGACACAGGGGAGGGTGCGGAAGAGACACAGAGGAGGGGAGAGGGAGAAAGTGACTAAGGGGAGGGTGGGGAAGAGACACAAGGGAGGGGAGAAAGAGTCACAGGAGAGGGGGAAGGAGGGGGAAGGAGAAAGGGACACAGGGGAGGGTGCGGAAGAGACACGGAGGAGGGGAGGGGAGATGAAGAAAGAGACACAGGGGAGGGGAGAGGGAGAAAGGGACACAGGGGTGGGGGAGAAACAAAGGGGAGGGAAAAGGGGACGAGACACAGGGGAGGGGGAGACACAGGGGAGGGAAGGGGGGAGAGACACAATTTAGCGAAAGGGGGAGAGGGAGAGAAAACTTAAAAATTATACCATCATTTTTGACGGGCAATTTACTAGTATACAATATTATTTACTGTGGACACACATAGCATTATTTGCATTCCTGAATTTAGACTTGTATGTTACACTTCCACTTATTCCTATTGCAAGCTGGAAATCACTGTGGCAGTCAATTCAATAAAACTGAACTGATTACTTATCTGTATTTAAGGTCCGAGACATTGCCTGCGCCTCGCCTGCTAAATAGAATATGAAAATGAAACATTATGAGCTGTATTTTCTATATTCTAATAACATTTTGAAAAACAGCTTATATCAATATTTATAATTAAAAAAAACATGAAATCTGGTCTGTATGTTTCACATGAGCATATAGTGGGTGGATAATCTGATAAATAATCCATATATTACCCAATGCATTCGGATTCTTTTATAGTAAAAACGTTGCTTGAGATAAAAAATGCAGACTCCACAAAGACAGCAAGTCATATAAAGTGCACAATGCTATGTATTGAGCTTTATTGCATTGTTCAGTCGTTTCCGACTCTCTGTGACCTCATGAACTGTAACACACCAGGCACATCTTTATGTCCATGATCATGCTGATCCACTTGGTATTCATAGCAGAGATACTGGAGTGGTTTGCCAGTTCCTTCTACAGTAGACCACACCATATAGCTCCTGGTATTCCTAGGTGGTCTCCCATCCAAGTACTGACCAGACCCAATCCGGCATGGATTCAGGGTGGTGTGACCTCTTGGTTTCCTGAGTGGAGTTGAACCCAGGTCACAGAGGTGAGAGCACCAAATCCTAACCACTGGACCACCAGGGAACCTGCAATGTTATAGTATCTCTGTTAGAGTATTTCTTATGTTTTCAGTAGCATTTATTTATCAAGGAGGGATAAACGTTATCTCCGGTTAAAAAAATACCCCCGCCCCTATTTTTTGTTCATCATTAATTAACATTACAAATCACATGCAAACAGCAGCAAAGCAAGTCTGTAGCCAGAGAACATTTTACATCATTAATGGCCATTGGTGTACCCCTCCCACCTCTCTCATTGTTCTGAGCACAAAGAAGAGAAATATTTCATCTGAGATAACATTGATTAAACTGTCTGGGTAAGGCTTAAATAATGTTTCAGCAGTTGAAATCTTTCCCTTTTTTCAGTAGATCTCATAACAAGTGAGTGGTGGGTAGGGGGTACAGCAACAGTCATTCATGAGATTGGAGACCACCTAGGAATACCAAGAGCTGCATGCTGTGGCCCACTGGAGAAGGAACCGGCAACCCATTCCAGTATTTCTGCCATGAATACCAAGTGGATCAGCATGGTGTGCTACAATCCATGAGGTCATGGAGTGTTGGACACAACTGAATGATACAAACACAGTTTTACCAGAAAAGTAAAACCTCACATTAAGTGACATTTAAACCTTATTAAAATATAAATATAAATCCATCAGTGGTAAGACAGCTTGGGGGCTTCTTTATTTCCTGTTTGAGGAGGAAATTTAATGTATTATGCAAATAAAGTTTCTGTGTGTTTTCTATTCATATAATGAGGTGCTGTTGGTTTTACTTTTGCATAAAACACCTGGATAAACACGCACTGATGGTTTGCCCGTAGGACCTGTCACATTGATATATTGTGCTGTATTATTCAGCTCCTTGTAGGTGCCAAGCCCTGAAGATGCTCCAAGACACCAAGATCTTGCATATTAGTTTTATTCTTTATTATTGTTTAATAAACATCTATTACAAATTGCTGTAACTGGCATATAATATATAGGGTGATATGTTTATGAGGGGCATGCTTCCATTCTAGTCCGGAGATTATAACTTCCAGTATCCAGAACCCAACATCAGGCCAGGATTGGTGGATGAAAAGCAACATGCTTGGGCCAGGGGCCCCTAAACTACAAAAAAATGCAAAAAAATATAGAATGAATAGGGCCCGGTGCATTACACATCTGCACCACTGGTACACATCTGCACCACTGGTACCTCCACCCCTGCCAGGATTTAGGATCGTCAGTGCTTGGGCTTATGTGGATGAAGACACTAAGCAGGGTCGGCTCAAGCCGGTTGGACTCCCTGGGCGAGGCCTTAGATATTGCTCCCCATATGAATACTATGCTTCTGAATATATGAGTAATCATATGAAACTCAAACTAAGGCCAGGATTTATATATTATTAGAACCTGATCCAACACATGCATGGTTGCCACAGGACTCATTTGGGATCTGAGAAGTAAGTTCTATCCAATTTTATTAGTCTTTCTAATATGTGGTGTTACATATGTCATCACTCCTCATCCTCTCTCACTTCTCCGTCTCAATGCTCTTCCACTCTTTCTCCTTCTCCTTCATGAGTTTACCTTTTCCTCAATAACATTTGTCCTCACCCTTTATTTGCACCTTCTTGTCACCCCGTTTCCCACTCTCTACACTAACCCACAGTAATTCTCTCTATTCATTCTTCATGCCCTCATTTCCACCAACCTTCTTTCTCTTACAACAATCCTCCCTTTTTTGCCCTCTCCCCTGAACCCTCAATCCCACACAATCTTTTCTCAACCTCTCCTGAGTAGGTTAGGATTAAATATGATATGGGAAGTTTTTGGATTTACTTTTATGTACTTTATTTTAATAAGAAGTTATTATAAGCTCTTTCGAAAATCAAACAAATAGTCCCTGTATGGGTCTGCCCTCTGTAACCTATGCAGGCACTGGGCATACAGTGTCTCATACTAACCAATGAGTCAAAATCTCTCAGCAACAATCTGCAACATGCTGCTGAGACGTGGTCCCTGATAGGCTAGGACACTACACTGCACATCCAGTCCTACAAAGTCTGTGTCTACATACCCTGTAGTAGGCAGACCCATACAGGGACTATTTGTTTGAATTTAGGCAGTAAAAACAGAGCTTATAAGCCCTTCATAATAAATAATATATATACAAGTAAATAAATATACAGGGATATTATATACCGGACCTATCCTGTTATGGTAGCACTCAGTGTGAGCACTATGCTGCGCCACAGCACCACCAACTTGACGTTGCGGAATCGCAACAACGCCATCGGTATGTTCGGACACACTGACCTCGAGGTCCTAGGGCGTGCATCTCATACTTAAAGGCCTCTTCTGTCGGCGCACCTTATGTGCCAAATCGCAGGGGGGGATATTGTTTTGCCTGCAGTACCAGTAAATAATGCCTAGATGGCGGTAGAGCGCCGCTCGCCTCTGCACTCCTCTGCAGGAAAGCGTGACTATAAAAGGAAAGAACCTATATACCTAGTAACATCCAGGAACCTTCCATATCCCTTTGAGGACCACAGTAGAATTTCTATATAGTCTTTTGAATAACTGAAAGCGAAAACTACTCCTTTCAGCTGCAATCACAGACAGGTTAAACTAATGAAATTCCATTAGTCATATTGAAAGCACTGGCATATATAGCTTTCACATTTCCATTCTAGCAGTGACAGCATCGGCTGCATTCATAGGCTTTTTCCATGCATGTAAGTATATCATCAGAAACTGAAATGGTAGATTCCACTTTAGTATAATTGAATATAATAGGTAAATAGGCAATAAAAAAACAGTAACTCAATTTCAAACAAAAAAATATCTATTTAAATCTATCTTTATAAGCGGAACACAGAGTTGGCATCTCTATGTATGAATACCGTGGCATCAATGACACATCATACACTTTAATACAAAGCTAAATAACCTGCTGAAGTTTTTATATGAAACGCGTCGGTGTGGAGAGGGTTAAAAGCAAGTACATTGCAATATTTTTAATATCCCTTTTCAAACTAATATTTAATTTGTTTTTTTTAAATAATATTTTGCGCTTTTAAGGATGGTCACTCATATAAGACAAATAATCTATATATATTTATATAAATCCATTTTCTTTGTGGTGGAATAAAAAAAAAAATCTTCCTACATTTTAGTATCTTATTTTTATATTCCATTGATTCTTTTTTGGGCGGGGGGGGGGGGGTTCTTGTTCTTGTCTCTGTCTTGAAATTTTATTTTATTTTAAGTAGATTTTTTTGTTTGTGTTGTTCAGTCATGTCCAACTCTCTGTGACCTCATGGACACTAACAAACCATGCTAATCCACTTGGTATTCATGGAAGAGAAACTGGAGTGGGTTGCTAGTTCCTTCTCCCGTGGGCCATAGCATACAGCTCCTGTTATTTCTAGGTGATCTCCCATCCAAGTACTGACCAGGCCCAGCCCTGCTTCAGGGTGGTGTGACCTCTTGGTTTCCTGACTGAAATCAAACCCAGGTTGCAGCGGTGAAAGCACTGAATCCTAACCATTGGACCACCAGGGTGTCTTATAAAACCTTTTGAGACATATTTCACCATGTTCGGCTCTATGCGCTCTCCTTTTTTTACATAATACATTATGTGGAGCAATATATAGTACATACACAGGGCTATAATATATTATATTATGATATATGCAATTTAATTAAAAAGAGATCACAATCTGATATTTTTCTGTGTAAGGGAGATATCAGACTCAGGGTGGTATGGAATGAATTTTTAGCATGATCTCAAGTCATGTGGTCCCTAAAGGGTTAAACGCAGCAATCTCCTTATGCACCATTGCGCCCAGGATCAGCGATATGTCAGTGTCATTTATCTCACTCTTTTGGGGATATTCACAAAGTCATTGAAATAGTAAAACCTACACAGGGAAGATCTCCCGGCGAGGAACTGAATTAACTATTTCTTTGCCAAAGTATAGTGTGCTTTAGTGTAATTCCTATCAGAATGTTAGATTGTACAGAAAATTAATTTCTTATCTAGATAAGATGTGTAACACCATGCTTAGGAATGTCTTAGCACCATTTAGGTGTTGAAACTGGTATTTAATGGGTGACCATCTCAACACTATGTGCATGGTCGGATTTATAACTAGGCGAACAAAGGAGTCACCACCAGACCAAAACATTTATATTTCAGTTTATTTATGTTTTACAAATAGACCCTGCATTTTATATCCAGGTTCTATAAGCAACTTCTATCATGGGGGAGGAGAGAGAGGTGGGTATTGAGTGGCAAGATTGTAGTGTGCTGCACTATGATGAAATGTATATATATATATACAGGTGGAGCAACATGGTGGCAGGGAAAGAGACATGCACATGGTCCGTGCACCCAGGGGGCAGCTAAGAACTTTGTGCCATGGAGCTCCAGATATGTAAATCCGACCCTGACTATGTGGCTTTATTTTGAAGCTGAGTTGATTTGGGCATTTTTCGATTTGAACTGACCAAGCCATCCCATCCAGAAACATGAGGGTGGTCTACTGTGCAAAACAGGATGAATCCCTTCCCAAAACTGGTATTAATTTGGATTGTGGACATGATATATTTGGCTTTAGAATTAATTATGAGAAAAGTTATGAAACACAGTCAGTGTGCGATTAAACCTGGATAGTTAGTCCATATGACCCAATTGCGCTATCTAGAATGCCATAAATTAAAGACTCCTTGTTAAAGACAATGCTCAATAAAATTATTCTGAATTCTTGTGGCATCCCTATGTATGTCCTGACATTTTTAAATTCCTTCACTGTCCTTGTCCCACCCATATACACTGGAAGGTTAGTATTCAAAACTAGGACCTTTTCCCTGAAGTAGTTCTGGAAACCCATGATGCCTCCTCCAACTTCATATCGTTGACACCTTTTCTTGATCTTTTTCTAGAAAAAGTATA
Organism: Discoglossus pictus; assembly: GCA_027410445.1. Lineage (NCBI taxonomy): Eukaryota > Metazoa > Chordata > Amphibia > Anura > Alytidae > Discoglossus > Discoglossus pictus. The sequence goes on from CM050171.1 coordinate 112,729,481, forward strand.
AACTACTTCTAAACATGACAAGTTACTCAAAACAACATTATCTTTAAAGGACATGGAGAGATGTTTTCTTTGTTGCATCAGAAAGAAGATATTTGATAATGTGTCACAGTGTGTTTAGTTTTTCAAAGGTCTCAGAGCATAAATACTTATTCAGAAGTTTAAATGTTTCTGGGTGCTTGTCTTCCATCAACCAATGAGATCTACAAGTTAAAGTAGGCTCTCTGCACTTTTGTAATGTCTAAAACATGTTATTTTAAATACCTAAAAAACACTTGTCCTCCGTGTCTGTTTAATTAGAACCCACAGCGCAAAATGAGTGAGGAAGTTACGTTTTTCCTGTACAAAAATACATAACTTTATGGTCCTGGAGAGCTACACACAGGCCTAGATTTGAGGATATCCATGCTGAATACAGGTGAGATTAACGCTGCTTCTGTCATCTTGATCGGCTCACCAGTGCACAGAAAGTAAATCCTCAAATCCAGGCCTGTGTATGGCTGCCCAGGACCAAACCTCCCTACCTCTATTAAGGTTGGCTAATTGTGTTGAAAGATGGCTCAGAGGTGTGATATGGAAGGTTTGGGGTTTAAATCCCTCTAATAATATGTAGTGACGATGACTATGCACTGCCATGTTATCATTCGCCACGTTTGTTGGTTGTCAAACATTATTATTTATTTATTGCCAACCATTGCAGGTGAGCCAACCAATACAGCACCTGCACCGATGATAGCGATGTACATGCCTCACCCCTATAACCATGGGCGTAGGAGCCCCAAAAAAAATGTGGCCCTGAGTGGTTCAACTCTACTCCCAGGACAGGCATCTGGGGCGGATCTACTGCCGGTGCACCCAGTGCTTTGCACTAGCACCCTGCTGTGGGAGGGCCCCAGTGCTGCAGTGCCCCTCAATTTTTTTTTATTTTTTTGTTTATATTCTCAATGTCCCTGGGCCCCAAACACCCGCCTCCCAAAGGATATACTGCTCCGTAGCACTGGCAAATCTGGTAATGCATGATTAATTTTAATTTTGCTATTTTTTTTGTCTACTGTTCAGATAATCTGTAGAGGATTTGTCCCCCCCCCCCCCCCTATCTCCCCCAGTTCATACGCCCCTGCCTATAACACCTATGCGCTACTCTGATTGCAGTGAATAAAGGGCTGGATAGCTGGTGTATATATACTACATCAGGCATTACCGTGGCTCATTGTGGACCTAAGTATAATAGCAGCGATTTAGTAAATCCCACGGAGACCTGAGTATCGCTAGCACGCAATGAGCCGCAGTAGATCACGGCTCCTTGCAAATCCTCACAGTAAGTTCCTGTAACTTTCATTTCTCATGAAAAATATTTTTAAATTCTCGATTCTTGAAAGAAAATGGATCAGTACCATAATCCTTTATAGTGACAGAAAAAAAGTCCACTTATTGCAGAAATGTGTACATAAAACTATAATTATAACCAGTTCAAGTGTTAGATAAATGAGTTTGAATGTTGGGTATTTTAAGCATAAATTGCATGAAAAGACCCCCCCCCCCCCTCCCCACTCCTAATCACTCACAATGGTGGTGATAAGCCCTAAGAGCATGCCCAGTTGGATAAATAATAATGGTGGCAATGTGTGTTAAAGGACCTCTGTGTCATATATTTTCTTTTTACTATTATGTAGAAAGTCATTTTTTTTGCAAAATATATATATATATATATATATATATATATATATATATATATATATATATATATATTTCCCATTTGGTTTCTGCTGATCAACCGTTGCTAGTAGGAGACTTTGAATGCAGACAATCTCCTTAAAGCATCTTATGACAAAGGTAAGGTATATATAAGTTTCCCTGTTCTTCCCTTTCTCTAATCTCGCACCTGCTGCTTATATCAGACACACACATTACATGGAGTCGTTCTATACACACACAGATTTATATTATTTAAAAATAACATTTGTTATCCACACCCCCAGAGTTGCTTACACAGGCACAGTGTACCTACCAATAGAAACACTGCATTTGGGTATGTATTTTAACTCTTTATTAACCTTCAATTCAGCAGCAGCTCAATGCAGAAATCTATAGATCAGTGTCTGACTCATCCTGCTTCATTCTACAAGGGGACTACACATCCCATGATTCCTTCCTGCACAAACTGCCATCACTGATCGTTAAACTGTATTAAAAAGTACTAGCTGCCTGTGATTGGCCAAAACAAATTATGAATGTTCTGCTAATTTTAACAGGGATATTCAGGGGCGTCAACTCACAAAAGCTTCTGCTTGCAAACTCAAGAGATTTGTTTTAATTGTTTATTTTGATATTTTTTAATGCAAAATAAAAACGTTTCATATACTACTGATCCTCCTCTATCAGATGCTTCATTATCTAGGAAACTTAGATATGCCTTTACGGAATGCTCATTAGGCTATAATAATACATTATCCTGAGAAAGTAGCAGGCAGTGTAAGTTGAGAAAAAATAATGGAACCCTGCAGTAAAAAATAATTATGTATAAAACATAAATTTTTACATTTGTGGTTTATTTTGGGGTTTGTAAAATATTTTTTACCATTTGTCAAGATTAGTTATTTAAAATATAATACACACACATTTGGGCTTTTCCAAATGACCATGAATGAGCTGTTAGCTGTTTAATCACCTTTATGATTTATTATTATTATTTATTACAGTATTAGACTGCAAGCTCTTGGAACGGGAATTCATCATCCCAATAAACTGAATATACAGTACTCCATACCCAATCAGTGCTACATAAATTATGAAATAATGGCTTGAGGGCCAAACACTTCTTGTGACTTCCTGCCTGACATACACAGGTATAAAGCAACGCTCTAGACGCCATTAGGAATGACACTTTTAGGTCTTCTTGACTCCTTCAAGGAAAAAAACAGATAATGAGGAATTTATAAAGTGATTCCTGTTCAGCTCCATTTTACTCGTGTTTTAACAAGATTTGAATAGATGCTAAAGACATGCAACGAAAATGTCATTATTTCGACATGATGGCATGCCAAGATAAAACCATGTCACATCCAAATAAGATTAAAGAATTCTAACACACAGGAAGGAATTACTTCTGTACATCTGTTTAGCGCTAATATAATTCCAGCTTACAGAATGAAAATGACAGGAGGGGTAATAGAAGGAAACTAGTGTGTCAGTCAAGAAAAAACTTCCAGGATCTGGAGATTTAGAAAATGCACCTGAGACCATTAAAAACAGATTTATAAAAGAAATGTTAAATTGTTAATATTGTCTCAAATTTAGTTTACTGTGAATTTTAGAGATATTTTTTAAATTGGTTTATTTTATTGATTTCTCGTATATTTTGGTTTAGAATAGCTAGGGCAAGAGAGATAGAAAGGGGCAGGGGGGCCGGGGATGAAATGAAATCAGAGGTGGAGGAGCCTAAAAAATGAGGGGTGAAGGACCCTCTGAAAGGAGAGGCGGAGGAGTCACTGGAAGGAGAGGTGGAGGAACCTCTGAAAGGAGAGGCAGAGGAGCCACTGAAATGAGAGGTGGAGGAGCCACTGAAATGAGAGGTGGAGGAGCCACTGAAATGAGAGGTGGAGGAGCCACTGAAATGAGAGGTGGAGGAGCCACTGAAATGAGAGGTGGAGGAGTCACTGAAAGGAGAGGCGGAGGAGTCACTGAAATGAGAGGCGGAGGAGTCACTGAAAGGAGAGGTGGAGGAGTCACTGAAAGGAGAGGTGGAGGAGCTACTGAAAGGAGAGGTGGAGGAGCCACAGAAAGGAGAGGCGGAGGAGTCACTGAAAGGAGAGGCGGAGGAGTCACTGAAATGAGAGGTGGAGGAGCCACAGAAAGGAGAGGTGGAGGAGCCACAGAAAGGAGAGACAGAGGATCCACTGAAAGGAGAGGCGGAGGAGTCACTAAAATGAGAGGTGGAGGAGTCACTGAAAGGAGAGGTGGAGGAGCTACTGAAAGGAGAGGTGGAGGAGCCACAGAAAGGAGAGGCGGAGGAGTCACTGAAAGGAGAGGTGGAGGATCCACTGAAAGGAGAGGCAGAGGAGTCACTGAAATGAGAGGTGGAGGAGCCACAGAAAGGAGTGGCGGAGGAGTCACTGAAAGGGGAGGCAGAGGAGCCACTGAAATGAGAGGTGGAGGAGCCACTGAAATGAGAGGTGGAGGAGCCACAGAAAGGAGAGACGGAGGATCCACTGAAAGGAGAGGCGGAGGAGTCACTGATATGAGAGGTGGAGGAGTCACTGAAAGGAGAGGTGGAGGAGCCACAGAAAGGAGAGACGGAGGAGTCACTGAAAGGAGAGGGGGAGGAGTCACTGAAATGAGAGGTGGAGGAGCTACTGAAAGGAGAGGTGGAGGAGCCACAGAAAGGAGAGACGGAGGAGTCACTGAAAGGAGAGGTGGAGGATCCACTGAAAGGAGAGGCAGAGGAGTCACTGAAATGAGAGGTGGAGGAGCCACAGAAAGGAGAGGTGGAGGAGCCACAGAAAGGAGAGACAGAGGATCCACTGAAAGGAGAGGCGGAGGAGTCACTAAAATGAGAGGTGGAGGAGTCACTGAAAGGAGAGGTGGAGGAGCTACTGAAAGGAGAGGTGGAGGAGCCACAGAAAGGAGAGACGGAGGAGTCACTGAAAGGAGAGGTGGAGGATCCACTGAAAGGAGAGGCAGAGGAGTCACTGAAATGAGAGGTGGAGGAGCCACAGAAAGGAGTGGCGGAGGAGTCACTGAAAGGGGAGGCAGAGGAGCCACTGAAATGAGAGGTGGAGGAGCCACTGAAATGAGAGGTGGAGGAGCCACAGAAAGGAGAGACGGAGGATCCACTGAAAGGAGAGGCGGAGGAGTCACTGAAATGAGAGGTGGAGGAGTCACTGAAAGGAGAGGTGGAGGAGCCACAGAAAGGAGAGACGGAGGAGTCACTGAAAGGAGAGGCGGAGGAGTCACTGAAATGAGAGGTGGAGGAGTCACTGAAATGAGAGGTGGAGGAGCTACTGAAAGGAGAGGTGGAGGAGCCACAGAAAGGAGAGACGGAGGAGTCACTGAAAGGAGAGGCGAAGGAGTCACTGAAATGAGAGGTGGAGGAGCCACAGAAAGGAGAGGTGGAGGAGCCACAGAAAGGAGAGACGGAGGATCCACTGAAATGAGAGGTGGAGGAGTCACTGAAAGGAGAGGTGGAGGAGCTACTGAAAGGAGGGGTGGAGGAGCCACACAAAGGAGAGACGGAGGAGTCACTGAAAGGAGAAGCGAAGGAGTTACTGAAATGAGAGGTGGAGGAGCCACAGAAAGGAGAAGTGGAGGAGCCACAGAAAGGAGAGACGGAGGATCCACTGAAAGGAGAGGCGGAGGAGTCACTGAAATGAGAGGTGGAGGAGTCACTGAAAGGAGAGGTGGAGGAGCTACTGAAAGGAGAGGTGGAGGAGCCACAGAAAGGAGAGACGGAGGAGTCACTGAAAGGAGAGGCGAAGGAGTCACAGAAATGAGAGGTGGAGGAGCCACAGAAAGGAGAGGTGGAGCAGCCACAGAAAGGAGAGACGGAGGATCCACTGAAAGGAGAGGCGGAGGAGTCACTGATATGAGAGGTGGAGGAGTCACTGAAAGGAGAGGCGGAGGAGTCACTGAAAGGAGAGGCGGAGGAGTCACTGATATGAGAGGTGGAGGAGTAACTGATATGAGAGGTGGAGGAGTCACTGAAAGGAGAGGCGGAGGAGTCACTGAAAGGAGAGGCGGAGGAGTCACTGAAAGGAGAGGTGGAGGAGTCACTGAAAGGAGAGGTGGAGGAGTCACTGAAATGAGAGGTGGAGGAGTCACTGAAATGAGAGGTGGAGGAGCCACTGAAATGAGAGGTGGAGTCACTGAAAGGAGAGGTGGAGGCGCCACTAAAAGGAGAGGTGGAGGAGCCACTGAAATGAGAGGTGGAGGAGCCACTGAAATGAGAGGTGGAGGAGTCACTGAAAGGAGACGTGGAGGAGCTACTGAAAGGAGAGGTGGAGGAGCCACAGAAAGGAGAGGTGGAGGAGCCACAGAAAGGAGAGACGGAGGATCCACTGAAATGAGAGGTGGAGGAGTCACTGAAAGGAGAGGTGGAGGAGCCACAGAAAGGAGAGACGGAGGAGTCACTGAAAGGAGAAGCGAAGGAGTCACTGAAATGAGAGGTGGAGGAGCCACAGAAAGGAGAAGTGGAGGAGCCACAGAAAGGAGAGACGGAGGATCCACTGAAAGGAGAGGCGGAGGAGTCACTGAAATGAGAGGTGGAGGAGTCACTGAAAGGAGAGGTGGAGGAGCTACTGAAAGGAGAGGTGGAGGAGCCACAGAAAGGAGAGACGGAGGAGTCACTGAAAGGAGAGGCGAAGGAGTCACTGAAATGAGAGGTGGAGGAGCCACAGAAAGGAGAGGTGGAGCAGCCACAGAAAGGAGAGACGGAGGATCCACTGAAAGGAGAGGCGGAGGAGTCACTGATATGAGAGGTGGAGGAGTCACTGAAAGGAGAGGCAGAGGAGCCACTGAAATGAGAGGTGGAGGAGTCACTGAAAGGAGAGGCGGAGGAGTCACTGAAAGGAGAGGCGGAGGAGTCACTGAAAGGAGAGGCGGAGGAGTCACTGATATGAGAGGTGGAGGAGTCACTGATATGAGAGGTGGAGGAGTCACTGAAAGGAGAGGCGGAGGAGTCACTGAAAGGAGAGGCGGAGGAGTCACTGAAAGGAGAGGTGGAGGAGTCACTGAAATGAGAGGTGGAGGAGTCACTGAAATGAGAGGTGGAGGAGCCACTGAAATGAGAGGTGGAGTCACTGAAAGGAGAGGTGGAGGCGCCACTAAAAGGAGAGGTGGAGGAGCCACTGAAATGAGAGGTGGAGGAGCCACTGAAATGAGAGGTGGAGGAGTCACTGAAAGGAGAGGTGGAGGCGCCACTAAAAGGAGAGGTGGAGGAGCATCTATCTAATGTCAAATGGTGGAGCCCTCAAAATGAAAGGGTGAGGATCCTCTATAATGAGAGGTGGAAGAGCTATTGGAATGAAAGATGGAGGAGCCTCTGAAAGGAGAGGTGGAGGAGTCACTACAAGGAGAGGCGGAGGAGCCACTGAAATGAGAGGTGGAGGAGCCACTGAAAGGAGAGGTGGAGGAGCCAGTAAAATGAGAAGTGGAGGAGCCATTGAAATGAAAGATGGAGGAGCCCCTGAAAGGAGAGGTGGAGGGGCCTTTGTAATGAGACATGGTATAAAGCAACATGCTTATCTTTTTCATCTATCTCTGTCTCTCTTTCAATGAAATATTTAAATAAATACAAGTAATAAAAGATACATGTATAATCTCTCTTTCTCTTTCTATATTATTTTATTTTTATTTTTATTATATTACAAAAAAAATGTTTCAAAACTTATTAATATGTGATATTCTACTATAAAGGTGCATATTAATGCATTTTTTATAAATATACATATATTCTACATTTGTATTTTTAAATTCCTGGAGGGAAGCTCAGAATTTGGAAGGTGTAGTTGGCTTAGAGATATGAATAAATTATTCCATCATAGACAGGGTCTTTCTCCATATATTGTGGCAATAAATGTTGATTTAATAATGACTCTGCAGACATTTTTTCAGAAGTCACCATGAAGAAAAAAAAAATAATTCAAAACAAGAACAACAAGATGTATTATTTATATCTGTATTTTCCAAGCAACTTGTATCTCTGGGGATTGATGTTAAGATTTTTTTTTTCACTTGGCTCGAAGGAAATGAGCCAGTAATGGGTTTTTTATTTTCCATGCATTGCTTTATTTTAAGCTGCTGGGTGATGTTGATAAGCCCGGCATTAAAAGATGAAAAGTTGAATGGGAGGAATTATTCGTACATTGAAATGCGTCTGCCCGCTCACTTAGTGGCTGTAGTATTAAAGCCGCCGTGCCAGTTACTATGCGAGGCTAGTAACACTGGCACAAACACACAGCTGCCTGGAGGACTTGCATATATATCCACTGTGGCACAAACATTCCTTATAACATAATTACTATCTTTTATTTATAAAGCGCCAGCTTTCTTGAGCAGAGCGGCACAATGGAGAACACAAAACAAAAAGAAAGAACACTTGTAGTAGTAGACGGGATGGAGAGAGCTCAAGAGAGAGTCTAGCGTTGTTGTTGTTTAGTCGTCAGTCATGTCCAACTATCCGTGACCCTATGGACCGCAGCACGCCTGGCACATCTGTCAGCCACTGCCATTCTGAGCTCCCTCAAGCTCATGTTCATTGCTTCAATGACCTCATTTATCCATCTCCACCTCTGCCATCCCCTTCTTCATGTAACTTCAATCTTTTCCAGGATCATATTTTTCTCTAGGGAATTCTGTCTTCTCATTATGAGGCCAAAATATTTTATCTTTAACCTCATGATCAAACCTTCCAGTGAACAGTTTGGCTTCATTTCCTGTAGTCCAAGGGACTCTAAGCATGTTTTCTCCAACACCACAATTCAAATCCTTGAAGAGTAGGTAATGTCCTAGATCACTTAGCACAGGCCAGGTGAGTTAATCAGAATAACCGACTTACTCTGAAAAACCTGAAAGCCTGGTCTGTGTCTGGCATTTGAGGACTGGTGCTGGTCAGGCAGGACAAACATTCCAGAGAACAGTTGGAGGTTGTGACACGTTCAACACACGGACTAGAAGCAATGCGTAATTTTATGCATCACTATATAAAGACTTAAATACATTCAATAGAGTCAGTACATACAGTACTGAATGAGTAGAGGCCCCCGGCCCTAAGAGCTTACATTCTAAAGGAAATGGTTGGGCAATTGGGGAGATGAATACTCAGTAGATGATTGGTGGAGGTGGCTGTGTGTCATGGCGAAGACTGAGCAGGATAGTTGGATGTGTTGGAGGTGTTAGAGCTAGAGGTGACAGATTTATTTGAGAAGATCTTTTTTCTGAATCCTTAAAGGATCACTGTAGCGCATTTACAGGTAAAGCTCATATCTTTGTTTGCTGGGCATAGGTTATTAAATTCAGAAAGCAGTTTACAATATATAACATTTTTCTTAACTTTTACGTTCTCAGTTTTGTCCTCAAACCTCAAACAGAGCTGTGTATAAGTGTCTATCAAGGGCGTGGCAAACTCGGCCTATGAGCTGGACTAGTGGAGCTTACATCAATGGCCCCACCCCATGACATTATTAGTTCCGCCCCAAAACATACACAGAGGTAACAGGTCTATTGTAACCTGCCTGCAGCTACACCATAGGTCCTGCATAGTGACAGTGCAGGTGCCACCATAACACACCCCCCGCCCCCCTTATGGAGTATGCCCAGTCAAAGCAGACTGGTCAGACTTTATTGTTAGTCCAGCACTCAGGCAGAGATGGCCACGCCCCTGATAGACACAGGTAGGAGGAGATATGCAGCTCTGATTCAGAAGAAAACACACAATTTAAAACCTAAGTATAAACGTTAACTTTTATTTACTTTAAACTGCATAATGTTTTTAATAACATATGCACAGCAAACAAAGATATGAGCTTTATTTTTTAAATGTAGTATACAGTGGTCTTTTAAAGCCCTGAAAGCTAAAAGAGCAAGGTAAGAAATACCAAAGGACAGGAACAGCACAGGAGAAGGGCTCTGTGCCGGAGTGGGAGAGGAGCAGCCCCTGAGCAGAAAGAAAGGCAGGGGTATCCTTGGCAGACCCAGGTTGGAACCAGGTCTCCAACCCCTTTCTTCTAGTTCTTTACGTCCTTAACATTTACTTCCTTAACAATATCTTCCCTATTTAAAGGCATATGGAAGATCTCTGGATTTTGCTAGGTATATAATCAGGGCCGTATCTACCTTTTTGGAGCTCCTAGGCAGTGAAGTGGAGGAGCCCCTGCAAGTGAGTATGCAAGGTATGCAAGGACCCATTTTGCCTTTTCTGTACGTGTAAGTTCCCTTTCCTGTTGTAACTCTCTTGTTCTAGGTGGTTACCCCCTAGTAGCCAGTCTATGAACTACAACATTTAATTTTTTTTAAGCCAGGAACCATTTTTTTAAGAAGTGGCGCACCTAACAGGGAAGCGCCCCTGGGCGGCTGCCTAGTTGGCCTAATGGGTAATCCGCCCATGTATATAATATACCTGTATACCTTTTTACTTTTATGTACTTTATCTCATACTAACCAATCAGTGACCATCTCTCAGCAACATTCTTGAATTAGGGCTTGAGTCCCTCAGTTAAGGACTTCTACTACCACACCAAATTTAGAATGTACCACTCTCTCTCATTCAAAATAATCTGTTAGCATTAGTATGGATGTCTCCTTCTTACACCCTTTTCAACGGTATTTTACAACCATTCTTGAAAAATGCATTTTCTTCCTCTTGTTTGGAGCTTTGGACCTCCCAACGAATATAAAGTACTAGCGAATTGCCCGTCAAAATATGACGGCAATGAAATTGTAAGTGAGCTAATGCTGTTTGGTGTGTAATAATGAAATATATAAGACATTAATAAATTAATATAAATTACCTATTTTGAAGCATTGTGTTGAAGAGCTGTCAATGTGTTTTGATGTTGCTGCAGCATTAGGGGTGTGGAGCTGCTGTGTAAGCGTGGTGAATGTGTGCAGTGTAATAGTGTGCGTGCACGAGACAAAACCGTTAGCGTAGTGGTGTACTTACGCATTGGCGTAATATGGCGGTTTATCTGTGGTATGCGGCTTCGCGGATTATCCGTAGGTGCTTCGTGGTGTTTTGCGAGTTTCTTGTGGTGTTTTGCGAGTGTGTTGTGGTGTTTTACGTGTTGAGAGTGCTGTAGCCTCGTTTTAGTTTTGTTCGTCGGCCATTTTTTCTCTCGCTTAGCGATTTTATTAGTGTCTAAAGTGTTTTATTTTTATTTAAATGAAGGTGTAACTTGTTTTTTTGAGGTGCTGGATGGTTCCTCTTGCTGTAGGTAAGCTTTTTATGTGTGTATTGTGTGTATTTATTGTGTTTTAAATGTTTGTATGTTGGCGTGTTGCGTCCAATTTTTGCGAGGTCGTAATGTGTGCTAACGTGTCTCGTATGGTGTTTGCGTGTGTAGCCTCGTTTTCGTTTTGCTCGGCGGCCATTTTTTCTGTCGCTTCTGAAATTTTTTAGTGTGTAAACTCTTTTATTTTGAGTGAAATGAAGGTGTAAGTTGGTTTTTTGAGGTCCTGGATGCTCCCTCTTGCTGTAGGTAAGTTCTTTATGTATGTGCTGTGTGTATGTATTGTGTTATGAATTTTGTAATATTTGCGAGTTGCGTCCAAGTGTTGCGAGGCCGTAATGTGTGTTAACGTGTGTTGTTTGCGTTGCTCGTAAAATTTAGCGAGGGTCGTAATTGGTGTGTCGTGTTGTTTGCGTTGCGACGTTAAGTTTGCGAGGGTCGCAGTTGCTGGCATGGAGCGCCTTCGGCGCTCCATGCCAGCAACTAAGGCCCCCGCTTTGCGGAGAGCTCGGCACTCCATGCCAGCAACTAAGGCCCTCGCCCACTGCCCTCGCTACGCGAGCCCGCAAGCGTTAGCTACAACTCGCATGCTCACAACTATATATGTGATATATCAAATACATACAGTATATATGGGGTTATAGTGCTACAACATTAAATACAGGTTAATTAGCAAATGTATATGGTAATTCCAAGGTGGCCTTTATCTTGTATACCTAATAATAGCATTTTGATAAGGACATGTAAAACAGAGACAGGATAGTCACACAACTATTGATACTACACGTGTTCAATAAAGATCCAAGCTGATACATTATTTACTAATACTATTTTATTAGTATTGAATGAAATCATCACCGAACCACAGATGCAAGTTTGGAAGTTGATTATTTGTTCTCATAAAGCTCCTTGTTGTCTTTGTCTACATTGCACAACTATATATATTTGTTCAAAAACAAATTTAAATTGCAAAAATGATCATAGTTAAAGGTACTTGGAAATGTTTTTTCTCTTTGTTGAATCATATCGCGGGTATTTGATAATGTGTCACAGTGTGTTTTCTTTTTTCAAATATCTTTTTCAATTGTTATTATCTTACACAAGATACAGTTAAGATTCTAATACAATCTCTCATCATATCTCACTTCAACTACTGTAACTCGCTCCTTGACGGCCTCCCCATCACCCATCTGTCCCCACTCCAGTCCATATCAAATGCCGCCATTAGGCTCATCTACAATACACAACGCTCAGTGTCTGCAGCTTCTCAGTCACTCCACTGGCTTCCCATAGCCTCCAGAATTAAATGTAACATCATAACCCTAAGATATCATTCTCTTAATAACAATGCACCCCATTACATTATATATGTGCTTATGTCTCAAAATACTCCCCCAACCTCCCTCTTCACTCTGCTAATGACCTTCTTCGTTCCTTCTCTAGTTACCTCCTCTCCCGCCCCCCTTCAGGAGTCAGAGTATACTCCCATTTCAAGAAGTTAATCAGCAGAAACCAAAATGGTAGATTCCTCAGTTGTACAATTGCAAATAAAAGTTTTACATTCTAAAACATGTTTAAGTGTAGTTCTTCAAAAGAGTGGACTTTAAATATAAAGACACTCAGAAATATCAAGTGGTCCTCTGAAAATACTTGTGTGATTTATTAAAGTAATACTGTAGATTGGGAACATGTTCATATGTTTGTATGTGAAGTTTGCATTTTTAGGTAAAATCTTTTAGTGAATATGTCTTGTGTCTGAAGGATGCCATGTTTGTGTTTTCCACACTTCCTGCTGGCTTGAAGTCTGAGTGGGTGTGTTCTACGTACTTATATTATCTATTCAGGTGGACAGCGGGGAGAGGGAGGAGAGAAGGGGGGTTTGCCGAATCATTGGTGGATTTAGGTAAGAATTCAGCACAAGATATACATCCTCTCTCTCTTATACTTGCAATCCTTGCTTGCCATGACCCCTTGTACCTTGAAAGGGATATATACCTGTCATGGCAGCTTCCGTGCACTAGCAGAATCTGCTAAAATGAAAATGTATCTACATAGAGGCTAATGTTACTTCGTTTCATACCACAAACATGGGAAGTTTTTTTTAAAAGTCTACTATGCTCCTTTAAATAAAGTTTTACAGAGGATCTGGATAAAACAAACAATCACCTACACCTGTTCGCCACCACATCACATTTTAGTGAATCTGGCCCACAACCTGCCCAATGTTTTTGCTGACAATCCTGGTACTAAAGTAAAACTGTTATAACTGGAACAGAACTGCTGGCACAGCAGAGTCAGGTTTATCAGACTGTACTTCAAAGGAATCAAAGCCCAAAGAAACTGCTAAAAGGAGAATATTTAAAGCTGTCTCAATATCTTCAAGTATTGTGAATAAACCCGACGCTCCCCGGCTCTGCAGTACTACAGGAAACAGGAGTATTATCTGTGCAGCGTCAGAGTATTTACTGAGTGTCACTTGTATTAAATGATATTAAATTGTGTATATAAAGGGATGTTTCCTATAGTTTCCATTCATGGTAATTAGTTGCATTCTTCCAATACAATATGCAGTAGTTACCTGATACTTAGAGGACCACTGCAGCTTGGCAAAAACTCCCTATGTTTGGGAAATGTATTACAAACTAATAACATTAAGCCAGGAGTATAGACATAGGTAGCGATTCTGCACTAAAAACGGCAATATGGAGCTTCACAGCTTACTGCTCTATCCATTAAAAATGTTACTTTTTCTTAAGGGTTTGGAGAAGGAAAGTCAACATATTTATTTAAAAAAAAAGTAATATTTCATATGTCTATATAATTGGGCAAACGGCACTTTTATTGTGCTGGATACAACACTTCATTTTAAATGGTTCTAATAGTATAGTGTCCCTTTAAATGTTAACTAAAATATTTTTTTGTAGGTTTCATTTCCGTGTCATATCGATGTTGAAGGAGATAATACATATCAGGCCACCTACATGGACTAGAACATTTCCTTGATTCATTTTTATTATTTTGTACATTGCCGGATTGCAAGTCTGATCGCATATCGGACTTCTAAAAGCTAATTGATTGACGTGTATCTGCCATGTTTTACTGATGTAATGATGATGGTCTCATTTACTATTGGCTGCATCAAAATCGGTAGTTATGGCCTTGCTTAATTTATCATGAGCCTCATTCAATTGGCCGAATCTGAGATACTGGGGCCCGTAAGTAAGCTTGCAGTCAAATTTGCTATTCAATTGGCGTCTTTTTGCATGCTCAGATTGGGTTACGAGTTACGAGCTTGAAAAATGACGACCGTCCAACTAGTAACTTACACCATCCAGAAGCCTTTTGATCTATCGCTTTCGCAAGGCTAAAATCTCAAATCGCAATTCAAAAATCCTACATGTACTTGAGAGGACCCACAAAGGGGTTATACACCAACTTGTAGCACTGTAACTGCAAATAAAACTGTTATCCTGCACTGTAAATTACAGGGAGAGCGATGACGGACATTAGAATTAATTGCACAACAGTCTAAAGCGCGCACAACTTCAGGAAATACGTTTTATTTTTATGTGTCATTTCAGGGTTAAATCAATCTTGGATATCAATGGGTTAATACATATCAGGCCACCAATATGGACTTGAACAGTATTGGCATTCATTTTCATAATTTTTTGTTTTCAAAGTTGTGCGAGTCCCATCGCATATCGAATGCCCGAACCTGATTGATTGACTCGTAACCTCCATGTTCTACTGCCGCAATTATGACAGTCTCGTTTTCTATTGGCCGATTCAAAATGGGCGGTTATGGGCTCACTGAATTGATACGGTTCCCGCCCACAACTGCTCCAAACCTGTGCATGGTTTACGAAGCTGGCTTCAGGATCGCAACTGGCGACCTGGAGCAACTGAATAGCCTCACAAACTGAGACCAACAGGAGCCCGCAACTCGATTGCAGACATGCGGCTGTCTGCAAGCGAGTTGTGGGCTTTCAATTGAATGAGGCCCCATGTTTACGCTCTGAAATACTACTTACGGGTGCATGGTTTACGGTTGCTAACTTGCGGGCTTGTTAAATTTAATCGCTCTGTGATTGTTGCAAATTGAATAAGGCCCACAATGTTTATAACTTTTTGATTAACCACTATGAAATTCAAGAAAATGCAAAAAAGGGACAAGGAGATTCTTTACAAACTGATGTAAATTTACATTACAAATGTTGAATGTTTGTATTTCTCTACTGTTACAATAAAAATATTTATATATATATATATATATATATATAGAAAACAACAAAGTCAGAGGTGCTCATCAGAGAACAAACCAACCTTAATAGATTAGTTCTATAGCCATGATAAGCCACTCTGAGAGCAACCTCTTTTAGCCACTTGTGCCCTTCACAGGGAGAAATATCCGGTAGTATATCAGTTTGGTCCCACTCAAAAGAGTGACCCAGCCCCGAAATACCAGGCAATTCTACCTTGAACAGGAGGAACAGCAAACCCCAGACGCGTTTAGGCCTTTATGGGCCTCGTCAGTGAGGTGCAGCTGAACTCCCTAAGGCACAGTGAGCAAGGGGTCCACGTCTGGAGTCCCCTATTACCCTTAGGGAGATTAAACCCTAAAGGTAATTTGCATATACAAAACAACAAAGTCAGAGTTGCTCATCAGAGAACAAACCAACCTTAATAGATTAGTTCTATAGCCATGATAAGCTACTCTGAGAGCAACCTCTTTTAGCTCACTCAATTCTACCCTGAACAGGAGAAACAGCAAACCCGAGACGCGTTTCGGCCTTTATGGGCCTCGTCAGTGAGGTGCAGCTGCACTCCCTAAGGCACAGTGAGCAAGGGGTCCACGTCTATATGTAAATGTATATCCTGTTAATCTTCAAATATGCTTAGCTAATGCAGAGCTTCCTACCATTGAGAGCAGACCTAAAATCACAAGCGCTCCACTAATGGCAAAAAAAAATGTACTTGATGCAATCAAAGAATTTAAGCTTATCTGTTATGGGAAACTTGGGCCCTTCAGGATGTGAGATGACATCCTATAAACTTTGAGGGGCTGCTAACTCAAGATAATTACAATGTTTAAGAGCTGTAAATGCTAACAATAAATCATTTAAAAAAAAGACTATCATAAAACCAAAGAACTATATAACAAACTAATAACAGCAGCATAAAGATATGTGTAGAGAAAATATTTTATTTAGCTAATTATATAGGTTTTTATCTTGGCCTATTAGTCTGCTTGTAGCTTGAGGGGGAGGATCATCTTCTATTTAGTTAATGCAACATAGATAAAGGCAAAACGGAGCTTCACAGTTTATTGCTCTATTCCTTAAAATGAAGCTAACAGGACCAATGTAGCTTTGGAAAAACTTCCTATGTTTGTGAAATATATAACAAACTAATAACATTAAGCCAGGAGCATACCGATATATGTAAAGAAAATATATTATGTAGCTAATTATATATGCTTTTGACTTGGCCTGTTAGTCTGCCTGTAGCCTGAGGGGGAGGGTGATCTTCTATTTAGTTAAGGCAACATAGATAAAGACTTGCTGTTGGTCCACATGGTAACAAAAGGACAAGGCTGTGCACTAAAAACTGCAAAATGGAGCTTCACAGGATCACTGTAACTTTGAAAAAACTTCTTATGTCTGTGCAATATATAACAAACTAATATCATTAGCAGCTATGTAAGCCGGGAGCATTGAGTACGGAGTTCGTTTTAATACATAACTACAATGATAATTTAAATATTATTATTTTCAGAATACACTATTTCATTAATGCCTGAAATGTATTATTTATTTAAAAAAAAAAAAAATTCCCTCTGGGTCATTAAGTTTTACCCACTCCTGGAATACAGCGAAGAATAATAAATATATAATGACAAACCGAGCTACAACTCCAAATACAAATATCGTTTTCCTGCTTAAGTAAAACACGATAAAGAGATGTTTAGACAGGCTGTTTATGTTTTTCTGATGTGCCTTCTCCTAATTTGGGTTTGGAGGGGTATTACCGGCATTAGTTGCAGCTGTTATATCAAACCTTTCCTATGGAACGATCAAAAATATGGAAAGACGCGGCTTTGATACGACTTTTTCTATTTGTTTGCCTTGTTTAGGGAACAACATAAAAGAGAATTTTAAAAGAGGATTCTGAGCAATATCCTCCTTTCTAGATATTGAATATTAACGAAAATGAACCATTTGCAATGCAGTTACATGCAGGTACAACAGATACATCTAAAAGACCCCATTCATAGGGAATCGAGGCACGTTCCACAGTCACACACACCCCCCCGCAGACATCAGGGGCCCCACTGGAAGACGTCTCTGCACCGGGACTTCAAGAACACTTGTCAGTCATCCACAGACACACTGGGGGGACACGGCTCTCCATCCTTGTCCCGCTGAGGATTCAGGACATGTATGGCCGTCTACTGTGGGCACATGTTTCAACTTTTTGAAAGGATACATTAGAGGAGCAAACAATGTCTTCCTCTATTTTTTATTAAAAGGATTAGGATGTGGATGTTACTGGGTATATAATATCCCTGTGTATCTATTTACTTTTATCTACGTTATTGTATTAAAAAGTGCTTATAAGCTCTGTTTTTACTAGCTAAAATCAAACAAATATTATCTGAATGGGTCTGCTCACTGCAGCATATGCAGACACATAGGGCCAGATTCAATTCCAAGCCCGCAACTCAATTGCAGACAGCCGTATGTCTTCAGGTGTGTTGCGGGCTCCCGTTGGTCACCGATTACGATGCTATTCAATTGCTCACGGCTGCAAGTTACGGGCCCAAAGCCGAAACCGTAAACCGCACTGGGTCGTAGCAGTTCAGGGAGGGTACCTGATCAATTCAACAAGCCTGTAACCGTCCATTTGGAATCCGCCAATAGAAAATGAGAACGTCATTATTACGGCAGTAAAACATGGAGGTTACATGTCAATCAATTAGGTTCGGGGGTCCGATATGAGATCAGACTCACAAATCCAAACAATAAAGAATTATGAATGCCAATACTGTACTAGTCCATGTTGGTGGCCTGATATGTATTAACTCATTGATACCCGAGATCGATATAACCCCAAAACATAAAAATAAAGTTACATTCTTGCAGATTTGCGGGCTTGAGATTGTTGTGCAATTAATTCTAATGTCTGTCATCACTTTCTCCGTTATTTACAGTGCAGTAGTGATTTGCATTTACAGTGCTACGAATAGGTGTTTAACCCCCTCACGGGTCCTCTCTAGCACTCGTAGGATTTTCTCCTTCATTTATTACTTACGGGTGTGAAAACATTTGCCGGCTTTGGGAAATTGAGCAATTGAATAGCGATTTGCGATTTTAGCTTTGTGAAAGTGAAGGATCAAAGGCTTCTGGAGGCTGTAAGTTACGAGTTTAACCATCGCCATTTTTTCAAGCTCGGAAAACGTAAGCCGTTATGAGACCGCAAAAAGACACCAATTGAATAGCAAAATAGCTTGCGACCTCACTTACGGGCTCCCGAAAGCTCAATTGAATGGGGGCCATTCAATTGTTTATTGAGACATGGATTCTGATAGGCTAGGGCACTACACTGCACATCCAGTCCTGCTGAGTTTGTGTCTGCATATGCTGCAGTGGGCAGACCGATATAGGGACTATTTGTATCGGTTTAGGCAGTAAAAAGATAACTTTTTTTTGTTTCAATATTTTTTATTGAAAAAAACATTTTGCTTAATAAAGTTTTACAATATTTAAGAAGGAACTTGTTTGTTATGCAGGGTATATTATTTGTTTATCCCCGATAGAACACTTTTCAACATTTCTATTTTCTCAATTGAATGGTTGTAAGAAGGTCTATAACAATCTTGATACAATAAACAATGCTGGCTGAGATCTTATGTTGCAAATAACAACAACAGATTTAAAATAAAAAATTGTGGATTGGAAATGAAAAAAAAGGAACAAATGATAAAAAAATGTTTTTTACTTTGAACAAACAAATAATACAATAATTTGAACTTAATTGATATGTGGTCATAATCTTCATATAAAATCTAAATATTGTACCTGGTTCGGCTAGGAAATGACCGGTCACTCACCCAGTCCGTATGAGTTCATCCGACTCCTGGGGTCGATGAAGGGGGATCCGGGTTTATTATTGAGGGGAGTTTTAGACAGGCTTATATAGGTAAATCTGTTATAAGTAATATCTATAGCTTGCATTGAGGAGAGCCATGGGTTCCATATTTCTAGAAATTGGGGGGAATGTGTTTGCTAAAGAATGTGACAGTACGTCATGAATCCTTATGGTATTTAACTTCTTGATTACTTCTTGAATGTTTAAAGTACAAGACTTCCATTTTTGGGCTATGTGGCTTTTCGTTGATATCATTAGAGAATTTTAATTGATTCTTAATAAAACAAAGTAAATAAAAGTAAATAAATACATCGAAATATTATATACCTAGAAAAATTCATGGAGCACAAATAATGATCTGTAGCCAGGACCGCATATTGACTTCCCCTGAGAGATTGTAGGTTACAGGGAGCTCCTCCAATTACCATTTAAATAGAAATTGTAATGATACAAATCCCCTTCTGGATCGCTACCTTGTCATGGTGAAGGGGCCTGTGTACCTCAATGAAGCGGTGAGATGTACCATGTAGGGTCAAGAGAAGGAACTGGCGATCCACTCCAGTATCTTTGTGATGAAAACCCTATGGATAAGCACAACCAGAAACATAGACAGATGTGCCTGGAGTGCTGCATCCATATTGTCACTGAGAGTGAGACATGACTGAAGGTCTCTACAACAACAAGAATGATACAAATACTAGACTTTTGCTTGATTTTAGGCAAAAAACAGCTCTTCTTAATAAAATAAAGTACATAAGCACATATGTATATTACATACATAGTAAAATATTAGAAACCTACCATATCTCTTTGAAGGGACTATTAATCCATCAAAATACATAATACGATGCAAAAGGTGCATTTGTGCAAAATACACTTAGGTAAATAATTTTTGTCAACAAAAAGCAGGTAACCTGGATAGTCCACATGTTTCAGTGGTGTGTTTATGCTTAGGGCCAGCATATTCTCAGGGGCAGTAGCCTGCCTGAAGATACAGTACAGTACATTGGAATATGTTGGTATATGCCCAGATATGTCTATATGCAGTGCTATTTCTGTCTGTAAGTGCACTTGACACTTTATTATATATCATCTATTTACATAAACACATATGATTTTAGATATAGAAAGGTGACAGGAGGAGCTTCAAGTGGGACCTGGATGGTCGCACAAATCAAAATGGCCTAGGGCCACATAAAACCTAGATACGCACATGCATGTTTATCTGCAAGTTGTGATGTAGGCTGCCATGCTTCACTTTGTTGCCAGATAGCTGTCCTTATTGTGCTTTTTGGTGGAAAGTCTGTGTGGACTCATCCCGCTGATTTTTTCAATGTATCAGCCCCTTTCACATACAGTACATTGTATTATATAAACCACATTGGAGGAAGTGCATGAATATGATCCTCTGATGCTAAAGCTATTGTTGTTATGCGTGACTGTGTCCTCTTTACAGATATGTTGACATAATTTGCAGCATTTTTTATTTCAAGGTTTGGTAAGAGTACATGCCAAAAACTGCACCTGAAGATGAACCTGCACAGACTTTCCATCAAAAAGCACAATGAGGACAGGTATTGTATCCCAGCTTGACACCACTTTTCACAAAATAACCACTCCATCCAAAATCTGAAAATCAAAATACTCAGAAGTTATTTCAAAACTATACAGGAAAGAAAAAACCTTTGAAATGAAAATTATAACACTCTTTAATAGAAAAAATACAGGACTTAATGTAGATATGGAATTTTTGTCTCACTATCTTAACTTCTTGTATCCTCTAAAATTCCTATCATGTCTTTTCTTTTTTTTTTCTTACAGCTTTATTGTTTTCCCTCTACTCCTTATGATGTGAAAACATTTACCTCCCCATTTAAATCCTCTAATCTGCACTTATGCACAGTTTACTGAACAGAAAATTATTTATAAAGCCTGAAATTTCTTTTAGTTATAACCTAAAACCAGGTTGCTCTTCAAAGCTAGTCATAATTTGTTTGTCCAATAAAAAATGTATCACTATATACTGCAATACTCTGATTATTCATCTAGATTACTGGACACTCACAGCTAGCTCACAGCTTTATAAAATTGTGAATCGGCCAATTGAATAGGGCACAGAGCATATTTTTTTACAGAAGTTTTTAGTTAGTGAACTTCTATCCAAAAGCAAGGTCTTCACTAACTAAAAACTTATGTAAAAAAATATGCTCTGTGCTTATATAGAGCCCTATTTAATTGGCCAAATTGCAATTTAATAAGGCTGTCACTCTTTATTTATATATATATATATATATATATATATATATATATATATATATATATATAGACAGTGCTTATAATAATCATCTTTCAGATAAAAAATAATGTTTTGCTAATTTGTTTTTATGATTTTTTTTATGATTTTGTTTTTCATTTTGTTTCATTTAAATTGATGAAAGAAATGTATGTTTTATTTATTTAGTGTGAGTGATTATACCTTGTTGAAAAGCCTTATTATCACTACCAAGAAGAATATGTGCTTTTCCCATGATTAATTAGCTTTTTAAAAAAGCATAGAAACCTCACCCCCTATTTACTTTTTTCTTGTTTACATTTTGATAGGTTTTGTATAATAACCATATCATGACCATTGATGGGTCAATTCTGCTACTTAACTGAACATGAGTAACTCACAAAAATAATTCTAATTATATATATATATATATATATATATATATATATATATATATATATATATATATGTTTATATTGTTTGGAATAAGTTCATAATAAGAGTGTACTAGAATTAATTTATTACTAAACCAGATTATTAAGAAAAGAGGCATTGTTGCTCCACAATTACACAGATTACTTAGAAAAAAAAAATCTGCACCATATTTACACAAAACGCATATAATATTTAAAGAGAGAGATGCAGAAAGGCTGAGAGTTTGTTTCATGCTTATAATAAAGTACAATAATAATGAGCCAATCTGCAATTATTCTCTGGGTAATAAGGCACATTTGCATAATCCCTGGTATCTGTACATGACTGTGAGCTGGGTCTAATTACTTATCTGTGCTGTAATGTGATCGGATTTTTCTCTAAAACAGTACAACAATAAATATGTATCACCAGATTTTCTTCTTTATACAGATACTTTGTTGCATCCTAGGTCCAAATCTTCATAGGAATTACTCGATAAAACCCCCTAGACCCCTTACATTATTCATACTATATTTAATCTTTATGACCTTACATTTTTCAATGGTATTTTAGATCTTCTATTACCCCATTCAGATAGCCATATCAAATACATTTCAAATACAAGTTTTAAAATGCAAGTTGCAATGTACAATCACCCAACATACAAAATAGTTTTTAGTCTATTACAGGGTGAAATTAGGACCATACTAACACTGGAACGGGGAATGCATCCGGAAAGAGCTTATTGTATTCCTTCTCCAATTTCAGGCTTAAGATGGAACTTTGTATCTGAACAGGGTTAACTTTTAATTATCCCAAATCTTCCATTTATTTCAGGGATTAGAAATGACTCCCATTTCTGTGAAGTTTGATTCTAATAAGCGATTTTTGTTTATTTTTTATATCGCTTCATCCCATGAAAGTTTTTGCCACCTTTAAGACCTGTATCAAGAATGCTTTTATGTACAAGGACAACGTGGCTGGAAAGATATGTAACAAAATAATTTCTGGTAATGGTTTTATCTCAACTTCAATCAAGTTTGATAATTGAGACATAAGATATTACCAAAACTCTTGTATATATGGACATTGTCACCAAACAGGAAAATATGTACCGGCTTGACCACATTCTCCCCAACAAAATTTAGCGTTTTCATCTTTGTTTATCTGCAAAAGCCTTAAAGGGACAATATGCCATCTATTGCAAATTTTAAAGTAAAATTCTCTATTAGAGGCGTTTTTTATAAATCGCGCAGTAATGGCAAATGCATTATACCAAGACTATTCGATATTGAGTTTCTCTTCCAAACTTTCCAATATAATATAATAACATTTAGAAATAAGGTGCAATTTATTATTAGATAAGATTAACTTTTCACAATTCGTCAACTCCCTTAGTTCTTTTAAATAGAAATGAGAGGTACATAACATCCCTCTGAGTGAATTATACTCCTGCCATATATTCTCGAGAGTTACGTTTTTTGCCATTAATTCATCAGCGTTATGAATTTATTATTCACGTATAAATCTCTAAGATATACCATGACACATTTGACTAACTTAACTAACAAAGTAGAGTTAAGATACTTAGCTAACCATTCCAGGGGAGTGATTAGACTTGGAAATGGAATCAACAAGCATTTTTTATTGAATTTATTCCATGATTTCAAAATCTTTCTTGGCGTGATTTCCCCTTGAATCGTATCCTTCAGCATTGGTTTAAATTGATATAAGATAAAATTAATATCACCTGAACCAACCAATTCATTTTCAGTCTGTAACCAATTGTTTAATTCTATTGGGTCTGTCCATTTAATCATGTGTGCAATTAATACAGCTTCTTGAAAGCTTTTGATTATAGGATAGGCCACTCCTCCTTTATTGAATTTGTTTCCTAATTAGGAATTTTTTTCTCATCTTTTTTGCATTATGAATACATTTTTCAATCCTTCTTTGAAACTTATTTATTAAATAGGTGGGAATCTGACTAGGAATACACCGCAGTACATAGCTAATGCTATTTTCTCTGCAATATTCTTATACAGTATACTATTTAATAATTGGTTATAATTGTCTTAGGTCAGTTTGAAGAATGATGCCTAAATGTTTAACAGAAGATTACAACTTAGATGCATAGCTAACTTTAAGTTGTAGAAGTTCTCCACCAGAAATATAAATAGGCATAGCTTCAGATTTAGTCACATTGGCCCTCATTCAATTGTAATTTGGCCAATTGAATAGGGCTCTAAATAAGCACATAACATATATTTTTTAAAGAAGTTTTTAGTTAGTAAACATCTATCCAAAAGCAAGGTTTTCACTAACTAAAAACTTCTTTAAAAAATATATGCTCTGTGCTTATTTATAGCACTATTCAATTGGCCAAATCGCAATTGAATGAGGCCCATTGAGTTTATATAAACTCTACTATATTCTTCAATCAAAGTGAAAAGGCTTATTAAAAAGGCCAAAGGGTCCCCTAAAGACACCATTATATAATCTGCAAAAAACAGATAATCTATGCTCTTTTGTCCCTACTTTTATCCATTGTAAAGAGTTAGAGTTATTAATCCATCATACATCATCAAAGCAAAGGTTATAGGAGATAAGGGGCACCCTTGTCTTGTCCCTTTAGATACTTCAAATCTGTTTGAACTGAATCCCATGCCACCGACAGAGGTGGCTGGGGACACATAAAGTGCACGTATGTCCTTGGACCCAAAAGCACCCAGGCCATATTTGGCTAATGTTAGATCCATAAACTCCCAGCCGACTCTGTCAAAGGCTTTTTTGGCATCCAGAGACAGAAATAACAAGGGTGTCTGTTTTAATTTAACATGTGTTATTAAGTTGATTAGTCTTCTAATGTTATCTGGGTCTTGTCTACCTGGGATAAATCCCTTTGGTCCTGTGAAATCAACCTCCCTATAATCACATTAAGCCTGTTAGCCAACATTTTGACATAAATATTAATATCTGTATTAAGGAGGGATATCAGGCGAAAGTTTTTACACCCTGGTTGTTCTTGTCCATCTTTAGGAATTGTAATTATAGTAGCCTCTAACATTTCTGTAGGGGCCTGACCTTCATTTTTGATCTGGTTCTAACCGTCTTTAAGAGGACCAAGTAATTCTTGTTGGCAAATTTTATGATACTGATTTCTGAAGCCGTCAGGGCCTGGAGATGAAAATATATTTAACTTAGTGATGACCTCCAAGATTTATTTTCCTGTGATCTCGCTATTAATGACTTCTAATTCCCTATCCAAGACTCCAAAACATTTTGTATCTCTTGTGTAGAGGGCTTCACAAAATCTTTATTATTAAATAAATTATAAAGCTGTTGCAAATATAATCCAAATTTATTTGCAATATCACTAGGATTAGTTAGGAGTTTATTATTAAGTCTTACACAATAAATTATTTTATTTGACATATTTTTTTCTTAAGTTTGTTAACTAGCATTCTACCAGCCGTGTTCTCAAAGTGATACAACCATTGCTATAAAGCCAATAAAGAATTATCCACTATTTCTTGTTCTATTTTTTTAATTTGTAACTGGACTTCCTAATTTGTTCTTGAGTGTGTCTATCAAAATTGCTTTTATTATTTATATCCAAATTGGCCAATTCAATATATATTTCTTAAAAGGCTTCCCCTCTGTTTCTTCCAAAAATGCGGCCTACTAATAAGTACGCCTTTTATACACGCCTTGCGCTGTCTAAACCATTACTTTGGATTGGATTGGACTGACCTATTGTTAGTTTTTTTAAAAAATGCTACTTCTCTTTTTAAATCCTCTTTTATTTTTGAATCTTGTAATAATAATGCATTAAGTTTCCATGCAGGTGACACTGAGGGGGCTTTAGAAGTTTTAATAGACCGAGAGACCATTCCGTGGTCTGACCACGTTATGAATGAAATATCTGTTTTCACCACTCTGTTAAGTATAGATTTGTTAATTAGAATGTAATTCAGTCTGACATAGGTCTCTTGGCTACAGGAATAAAAGGAGTAATCTCTTTCTTGTGGATGAAAGATTCTCCATGAGTCATAAAGACCCTATCTTATTAGAATATTATGAAAGTTCTTTGATTTTTGTTTTGTATGAGCATCTAAGTTTGGACATTTTTGAGAGTTTCTGCCCACATCTGGATTTAAACATAAAGTCTCCACAGCCAATCAACATGCCTGCACAGTACTTTTTTACCAGTTTAAAAACGAGGTTCAGAAACGTTATTTGGCCTTTGTTTGGCACATATATATTAACAATTGTAAATTTGTCTTTATTGATCCAACCACTCCATAAAACATAGTTGCCATTTGGATCTATCAGGGTTATGTCCTCTTTAAGGGTCAAACTTTTATTAAAAAATATGGAAACACTGTGTTTTACCTGTTTGCCAGTGGGTTTCCTGTAAGCAGACTACGTCTATTGATCGTTTACTAAATGTTCTATTCGTCATTTGTCTTTTAACTGCCACATTAAGTCCTTGGACATTTTGACGACATCATTTTACAGTAGCCATCTCAATGTTTTAGGCTATTACACCAATTAGTATTTATTCTTCTGTCCTCTTTGTGCTTTCCCCATTCCCGTAAAAAATGGATGCCATACCCACATATTATTACAGTACAAATCATACAAGACAAAAAAACAGTATCATATTTACATTTCATACACATCATAAAAACAATGTCACCAAACATTGTGGGTGATTCATTCCTCGTCCTCATCTTGGGTCTCCACAGATGTTGAGGAGAACTCCCGATACGGAGGAGAAACGTTTAACTTCTTTTAGTTCAAAAAAGGTAAAACCTTAACGGTAAGTTTTCATTGGAGAGATTTAGCTTTCATGATTGTATCTAATCCAATCCTTAAGACTTTTGTAAATTTTTACAAGAATTTTACATTTATTTAAAATGGATAATATAAAACCCCTAAGAACCTTTAGATATATTCCTATAATATGAGACATTTCATTTTACAAAAAAGCAGGAAAGGCTTTTTATAAATACCATGCATATTATTATAACACTAGAATATTGCACGTCAAAAAATGACGCCAATGAAATTGTAAGTGAGCTAAGGGTGTTTGGTGTATATAATGTGGCTGATGTAGCGTCGTTTGTTTTCTATGTCGTGCAAGTTTTTCGTATGTCGTGCAAGTTTTTCGGAATATCCGTAGCTGTTTGGTGGGCTTTTTTGGAATATCTGTAGGTGTTTGGTGGTGTTTTGCGTGTTTATGGTAGTGTTTTGCGTGTTTAGGGACCTTTAGCCTTGTTTTTGTTTTGTTCGGCGGCCATTTTTTCTCTCGCTTAGGTGATTTTTGGGTCTCTAAACTCCGAAATTTGTGCTTAAGTGGAGGTGTAACTTCAGTTGCAGAGGTCCTCGGTAGCCCCCCTTGCTGTGAGTGACCTTTTTATGTGTTTGTATTTGATGTGTTTGTAATGTTGTTGGGGTTGCGCGGGTTGCGTCCTTGTTTTCTAATCTCGTAGGTGTTTTTCGGTAAATACGTAGGTGTTTGGTGGTGTTTCGCGTCTTTAGACTGCTGTAGCCTCGTTTTTCGTTTTTTTCGGCGCCCATTTTTTCTCTCGCTTAGAGAATTTTTTAGTGTCTAAACTGCTTTAATTTCAGTTAAATTGAGGAGTAACTTTAGTTTTCGAGGTCCTGGATGCTCCCTCTTGCTGTAGGTAAGCTTTTTATGTATTTGTTGTGTGTATTTGTTGGATTTTTTATGTTTTGATGTGCGCGTGTTGCGGCCATTTTTTGCGAGGTCGTAATGGGTCGTAACGTGTCTTGTATTTTGTTTGCGTTACGACGTAAAGTTTGCGAGGGTCGCAGTTGCTGGCAAGGAGCGCCTTCAGCAACAACTCGTATGCTCACAACTATATATGTGATTACAAACATTAATCAATTAAACAGTGACACCCCCTTTTATGCTTATTCGAACAAACAATTCAACGCATTATTGCTATGGTGTATGTCACTTCTAAAACTTTATTTTATAAAACACCTCCTAACCTTATAAATCCTTTATATAGGAAATGTTTCCCCTTAACGTGCAGTGCCTTTTTTCAATTATAATTCAACTTTATTTTTGTATTTGTCTATTCATCGCAAAAGAGAAGTACAATTCTAGATAAATATTTCCTTAAATGTATATACATAATAAAAAAATTGTGATTAAAAACTTCTCTATTTTAACCACTTTTAGATACTATTAGTGCAGTCCTCCTACAACTCCACCATTAATTTTACATTTGTGACAATACCCCTATGTATCAATTTCCCATGGTTTATGGTTTAGGCTTTCAGCCAGGTAGTTGCGGGCTTGTCAATTTAATTGCTTGCTAACTGCTACAAATGTGAATTAATTTGCAATTGAATAAGGCCCTAGGAGCCACTAGAATCTCTTGGCGTCATTTACTTACCATCTTGTATGACATTGTATCTACATAATACTGTCTAACAATGTCCATCATAGATTTTCTGATCAAACATCTATATTTAATAAATAATCGATCATTCACATCCCACCTTTTGTAGATTAATTAGATCCATGCATGTTAGCGCAACTGAATAATTATGATTTAGCTAAATTAATTTGTATCTAGTTTTGCGAGGGTCGGCTATTTACTGTCTCACACCTTCCAAGAAGCACACAACGCCAATCCATCCAACTTTCTTGGTCAATTAAGAGTTGTCATCACCTATACTTTTTATGCCATGTTTTAGAACAATTTGACATTTGCCAAAACAAATTTGAGCAGAAATGTATGTTCTGTTACATAGTTACATAGTAATCAAGGTTGAAAAAGACTTTAGTCCATCAAGTTCAACCTTTTTAGATCTCCTTTGATCTGTATAATATGCAGATTAGTTGTTAATTGATCCAGAGGAAGACAAACCGAAAAAAAAAACATTAATACATTGTCTCAAAAGAAGAAAAAAAAAATCCTTCCTGACCCCAGATACTGCCGGATTCCTCCCTGGATTAATACCCCCTATAATTATCAAGGATAACCCTGAATGCCTTTTTTAATCAAAAAATAATGTATTCAGCCCCTTTTTAAAGTTATCTACTAAACCATGTTAAAGTTCTAAATGTTGTGTGCTCTGATTAACAAAAGAGTAAAACCCACCTTAATGTAATTCTTATAAGAAAGAGGGCCCTTCTATAAGATCGGTAATGGATTTATAATAGCAGTTACACGTTCCTATATTTGAGACATGTATCTACCATTAGAAAATAATATGTACAATGTGTGTCTCATTCTGAGCTATGTAACCTAACTGGCACAAAAGATCAAGAACCAAACTACAGTTACAGTTCGAAACTAGGACAGTTATTTTTTGGGGTGTTCTTCTGCAGCTCACATCACCTTCTCTTCTAACAGATTCCCTTTAGTAACAAAAACCCAGATTCAATAACTTTTATAGGCATACATGTATTTCTCTAGCTTTTTTTGTATAAAAACAACCTCTGGTAGAACTTCCTTTAATGGATCTTCTGGAGCTTTCAACAACCATCACCTCCTTGGGCATAATTTTGAATGGAAGAAGTTATTCTTCACTAGATTGCACCAATAAAAAAAGTTTGGATACTCACAAATAAGTCAAAACCTTTTACTATATCCCACTATTTCCCATACCAATCTACCTCAACGTAAAATCTTATATCTACAAACATTTGGTTTTTCCCAAAATATATTTTTAATATAAGGACATTTAGCAACCAGTTCTGTTGAAGACCTTCCAGACTTTGCTTTTTTCTTTTGATCTTCTGTAAACCAAACCAACCTTCTGTACAAAAGTAGGAAAGTGTTTTCGAAAACACAACGCGTATTTCTTCTTGTACCCGCTACTTTTGTGCAGAATTTAACTTCCAATACATTGAAGATTGTAAGTTCTTTTTTCAGCTATTAAAATTCTGCCTTGGAATACAGCTAACGGGCTGAAAACAACTCACTGTCAATATCACTTAGGAGATCAATAAGTGAAAAGAGACATTCCGGTTTTTAACACCGCGGTAAAATGAGGCACCACAAACTTTTCAAACTTGTTACTTCCTTAGTAAACTCTTCCCAACAATAGTTAGTGACAAGTATGTCAAAAATAACAAACTCAGTCCTATAGAAGGCTCATCAATAATTTACAATGCCCCCACCAGAGACCCTGTGTTTTGCAATAATGAAATATATGATTTTAAAAATAAATAATAGGCTCTTGTCAGCCCGATTGTTGCTAGAAGTTATGAATTTGATTGATTGACTGAACATTTGTCTGCGTTCTCTCTCGCTGGATCAAAGAGAGACTGTTCCGTTTGCCCAGGGCCACTTGCAATTTATTTAGAGATTGTGTTGGTATCCCAGCAGGTAGCAATATTGGACCGCGATACACAGAGAATCAGCTCTTTGAGGTTCTTCTAATTCCAAGGGGTGCCACAAATGAGATTTTTTTCTCACTTCATTAAACCATTAACCACTTAGTCACTAGGACACAGCAGAACTTTATTTTACAAAAACATCATTATTTATACTTTCATATTTATTGCTTACTGAGTGCACTAACTGTGACCTCCCAAGTCCATGTTAATTCTAGCTTTAATCAGTCTTTCTTAATACCATCATTATTAGCCAAAGACAGTATTTAAAAATAGTAATCTGGATATAATTATTATATGCTCACTGATTTCAAGTGTATAGAGATCAGAGAATCGAAGTGTCAAGCCAACATGTTGCCATTCCAAGCTGCCTTCTGGCAGGGTCAGTGGAGCATTGTGGGGTCAGTGGAGCATTGTCATGTTTTAGATGGAAAAGCTGGACCACGAGCATGGGTGTAGGAGCCAAAGAAAATCTTGGAGGGGCGTGGGGTAGTGCATATAGTATAAAAATACCATATAACTGCTTCTCTACACATAAACATGCACATCAAAAAATCTAGGGGTAGGTTGTCCTCCTTAAACCCCCCGGTTTCTATACCCAAGACCACTAGTGTCCAAAAAAAAACAGTTAAGAAGACATGCAAAACCAGAGCTAGATTAATAGGATGAGCTACAACATATTGCTTATCATGGCAGGCCTTTTATTATAATGATGTCATAAGTCCACACCCACTTTAATGCAGCTTTAGTAATTGCAAATGTGCAGTGATAGGCGAGTGTCGTTGAGTAAATGTAACTATAAAATTGTTTGTTATTACAGAAGAATTGAAATAAAAATGATAAAACAAATAGGGCCATATTCAATTCCAAGCCTGCAACTCTATGGCAAACGGCCGAATGTCTGCTGGTGTGTTGGTGGCTCCAGTTCGTCTCCGATTGCGATGCTATTCAATTGTGCAAGCCCGCAAAGCAGACTTGGTAAACCATGCACTGGTTCTGAACAGTTTAGGGCGGAGACTGATCAATTAAGCAAGCCCGTAACCTCCCATTTCGAATCAGGCAATAGAAAATGAAACTGTAGTTATTACGGCAGTAAAACATGGAGGTTACATGTCAATCAATTAGGTTCGGGGGTCCGATATGTGATCCAACTCGCAAACCAGCAAAATAAAGAATTATGAAAATGAATGCCAATACAGTTCTAGTCCATATGGGTGGCCTGATATGTATTAACTCATTGATACCAAGATCGATATAAACCCCAAATGAAACATAAAAATAAATCTAATTTCCTGCCGATTTGCGGGTTTGAGACTGTTGTGCAATTAAGTCTGTCATCGCTTTCCCCGTTATTTACAGTGCAGTATTGATCTTTTATTTGCATTTACAGTGCTACGAATAGGTGTTTAACCCCGTGCGGGTCCTCTCTAGAATTTTCTCCTTCTTTTGTCATTTACGGGTGTGAAACCATTTGCGGGCTTCGGGAAATTAAACAATTGAATAGTGATTTGTGATTTTAGCCTTGCGAAAGTGAAAGATCAAAGGCTTCTGGAGGCAGTAAGTTACGGGTGTAACCATCGTAATATTTTCAAGACCTTAATTCGTAACCTGTTCGGAGCCTACAAAAAGACGCCAATTGAATAGCAGATTAGCTTGCAACCTCACTTATGGGCTCCCGGATTGCCCGAAAGCTCAATTGAATGGTTAATCTGTGGAATTATCTACTAAGGGAGGTGGTGACAACGGATTTGATAGATAACTTTGAAAATGGATTGGATATATTTTTAAATAAAAAGGGCATTCAAGGCTATCCTAGATAATTAGAGAGGGAGTATTGATCCAGGGAGGAATACGATCGCCAGTATCTGGGGTCATGAAGGAATTTTATATTTTGTTCCCTTTTGAAACAATTGGCAAGTTTCACAGATTTTTTTTTCTTCTTTGCCTTCCACTGGATCAATTAACAATTAATTAACAATTAACAATTAATCAGCATATTGCAGATCAGAGGAGATCTAAAAAGGTTGAACTTGATGGACTAAAAGTATTTTTTCAACCTAAATTACTATGTAACTATGTAACTATGAATGTGGCTCATAGTTATTACTGTATTATATTTACTAAGTGCAGCTTGATTTCTATTATAATAGAAGCTGGGAAGTACCGGTAATAATGTTTTATTGCAGTAAACATTGATTCAGCTATAAAATTAGTTCTAATCATTGGCTTTACTAAGAAACATTCTTGGTAAATACCATTATGGCAGCTAGTGTTTTATGTAGAATATTACATTTGCATATCTGGCACCCACAAACTCCTTAGCTGCCCTGTGTTCACGGCACATTTCTGTTTTCCTACCACTTCCAGCAGCTGTTGGTCTAACAAATCAATTGTGCTGGTTATCAGGTTGCTTATTAATATTGGGCAGAAATAAACATGTGTGTGAGATTGTGAATGCATCTATGAAACAAATGAAAGCAAAATGTGTTCTGTATTATACTTGTTTCACCCTTTTAATTACTTTATCTTTTGTTTCATTAATCCTTTAGTCTGTAAGCCTCCCAGCTTGTGAATGATTATTAGCCCAAGTGCAGGGTTGTCAGCTCCTTTTGTATCAGTCTGTTATTTTGTGAATTGTCATACCCATATTTTAATGTACCTTAGCATTATATAAATATGTTATGAATAAGAGATAATAATGAAAAGAACATATTAAATGTAATTTAATATGCCATTGCGACAAGCATATTTTGTTTTATACATTATATTATTTAATTTTAAGATTTTTATGAATTCATTAAAATGATCTTTTTCTACTAAATATTTTTTGCTGATTTTAAGCAATGTAGAATTTAGTACAGGTACATATGTAAAAACATACGTAAAGAACTCTCTAAAAATATCCTGTGTCTGATGGAAAAGGAAATAGTGACTGGAAAATGGGGAATTAAATCTTCAAGTAGATACAGGCACAAACAAAACAACAGACTTGAATATTTAGGTAACAATATAACTCATGAATCCTCTTACAGGTAAGGCCAAGATACACTGGTTTTAACTTGTGTGTTTTAATATAATGCAGCACACTGTAGGCAGCCACTAAGCACCCCTCTCTTCCCCCCACAAAAGAGTGTGCTCATGGCACCTGGCTAGAGATGACAGGGTCTATGTGTGAAACATAACAACATGAAATCTAAATGTATTGTTATACAAATACGGTGAACCCTCCCAATAAAACGCCTCAAGCCGAATGCCTTATTCGCCTAGTTATAAATTCTGCCATGCCCTTGACTTATTACAGAAAAGCATATGACAACCTTAAAGGGACATTGAATGAATCAATAATGCTCTAAATCAATCAACAAAACACTGAAAACTAAGAGAAAAACCTTTATTAAATTTGTAAAAATGATGTATATTTAACTGTTTTTTGTATTACCCAGTTACTCCTCCAACTGCTCGCTCTCAGTGCTGCCTGCAGATTGTTTGTTTCTGCAGGTTCTGAAAGGACAAAAATCAAAATTGCAAACACCAATACACTCTATATGCATCATAAAAAGTTCAGCCTTTTCATTTGGTTTCTCCAGATGTACAAACCCAAAGGAAACAAAACCTGAATGTTAATATTGCATTGAAGAATGAATGCTAAGGATTTAAATGGATCTTGTAATTTATAGTCTCTGGACACTTCCAGACCCCCCTCCCTCCCCAACATACAAAAAAATCAATAGATAGATAGATAGATAGATAGATAGATAGATAGATAGATAGATAGATAGAAAAGTATATGCATGACAGGTACATCAGTATTTCTTGTCTTGGAAAGTCCCACCATCAATTAAAATTCGCAGACCATTTTGAATACTCCAGTGTGACCTTCTCTCAATCCTATGTCAGTTTGGCAGTATGCTGACACCAAAACAAATCTGTGCACAGATATTAGGATCCCTTGAAACTCGTGCCTCCAAAAAGAGAATACTGTGGGGTAAGGGCACAGATTAGCGGATGTAACAGAATAATTAACTTCAATTTTTGGCAAAAGCACATTGTATTCCCAAAGAGTTTAACACACTGCCAATATATATAGCAGGAAAATGTGGTCATTACCATTGTCCACACACATGGGTTGGAGAATGCCAAGACACTTCATTAAAATAAAATAGATACAATGTATTAGGAAAATAATATTTAAATAATACTAGAATATATTTATTTTAGATTTGACCATAGTGATCATAGCATTATTTATATGGCGGCATCTGTACTGTTGAAGCTTTTATGACTTTCTGTGACCCTATGGACAACAGCACAACAGGCACATCTATCATTATGTCTCTGGTTGTCATTATCCATATTGTTTTCTTGGCAAAGTTACTGGAGTGGTTTGCCAGCTCCTTCTCCAGTGGACCACAATTTGTCTGGCCTCTGTGCTATGACCTGCCCTTCTTGGGTCACCCTACATGGTATAGCTCACAAGCCCCTTCATCACAACATGGCAGCGATTCAGAAGGGACATTTTAATATAATGGCTTTTAAAATGGCAGAGAGAAAAAGTTTAAATAATTAAATATATGTGTTAATGTACTAGATATGTACAATTACTAACTCTGCCACTGATTGCGTACGCAAGGTAGGAACAAACCAGCCCATTAAGAAAATGTTTAAGAATCTGAAAAGGCAACTGTAAAAAGCAGGAAGATATTGCCAAGGAGGGCAGAGGTGTGGGTCATATGGGGAATATTGAATATGATGTATTTTGGATTTGTTGGAGTGACGTTAATTTATGTGCTAGAAGTCCAATGAGGAGAGAGTTGCAGTAGTTCATGTGGGTTAAGATAACAGAGTGAAATAGCCGAAAAGTATTATTACACAGAAAGGGGGTGTTAATAGTGAATGCCTGGGGTGTGCATATGTGCAAATCTTTTAGGTAGTTAAAATTGGCATAGCAGGTGGGCCTGTTGTTCAGGATTAACAAAGATAAAGCATTATTCCACCACCTCTTGCTATAGCTGGCTTGGGGGAAGTTAGAGAATTGAAATATGTAATAATAGCTCCATTTTATCTAATCTTTGTACTAACTTTTCAGATTACTCTTGTATTGTTTGTCATTGTTTCATCTGAACAATTGCTTTATACAGATCTGCACTAAAACATTTCTGTGGCCCTTATACCTGCTTTCTAGAACAGAAAATGTATTGAAACAGTCAGACTGAAAATACAAGAGAGAAATCCCAGGCTCGTTCTGAGCTGCAACCTCCAGATTTCTAATTTATCAGCCAATTATCTTAGCGGTTATATGTAGATTTCACAGCAGCAACCTCTCTTTCTGCATCAGGTAATTTACTGTAGGACCAGATAAGCTTCCTCCCCTCACTTTAATGTGAGATAACGCTTTGCTGCTCATTGGAGATTAATTAGGCCGAGCAACATGAAGGAGAAGGTAATTAGGCATGGATACACAAGGCAAAAACTGGGCGTGAGGGAGACACAGCAATAAACCCTCCCAGGGTCCAGTGGAAGCTGCTGCTCTAACCAGGAGAGTGGAGTTATATCAATTGCTAGTTAGGGCAGTGGTGAAACTCCTGCTGGTGCAGCAGGTGCTAAGCACCGGGGCCCACAACAGTATAGGGGCCCTCTGCTACTGTCAGTAAAGGAGGAATCTTTAATTAATTAAAGAGAATGGCAGATAATTATTTTTTAGGTAAATGATCTGACCACCATAGGCTGATCTCATGATCAGCATATACCTTTAGCTTTGGTATTGATAGAGAAATTGCAAGGGATATGCCATATTATTTTGCACCAGGGCCCTCCATTCACAATCTTTGGGAACCTATATATTACTAATGCCCTGAACAATCTGTAAGTAGGGTCTCCACTCCCTTCTTAAAGGACCACTGTACAATGAAAACAAAACTGTTAAGGAACATAACTGGCAGGAAAAGGAAAAAATAATAAAGCTTGTTTGTAATTAGAAAAATAATTAAATGCTTCTGCTGGGCCCTGGGTGCATACATAGTGCTTTAGTGAAAATTGTGTGTTACAATTCTGTAAGCAATTATTTTTGCAAGCTGCCTCTTCTGGACATGTATATGGGAAGGTGGTAGGTGTAAAATTCAAAAAGATCCCATTGTACAATAAGTCCCCCTTCTCTCTCACACTCTCCCCCACGGGTGGATACGATGTGCTCAGTCCTCAGGCTCCAGAAAGTCTTGAATTTCGGTAGAAATGTTTTTAAACAGAGAATAACACTATTAAATGATGCCAGTTCATTTTGATTTGGTAGAAACACCAAATGAAAACATACAAAAAATAGCTGTTTCTCTCTCATATTTAGCTGGATCTCTTTTACAACTTGCATAGGTTTGGTGTCAGAGATCCTTGTTTGATGCAACAATGAGATAGCTGTAGGGAAGTAGTAGTGAACTCTGCAGCCGATACTAAGCAGCTAGTAATAGATGGAGACTCTCCACACTAAGGATAAGTGGAAAAACAGTTCTTTATTAGATCTTTTAAAAAAATATTCTGTTTTTTTTTATGTTTTAATAAATTGAAAAGTTGTACAGGTATACCCAGCTTAATGCTACCCCATATATATTTGATTCACTATATCACTGTTTTTTCTGTAATTCCACGTTTAATGCTAAATCCCTCTATAGCAATGTTTTTGACCGCCAATCCCCGTTTAACACTATGCCCCGATATAACGCTTTTTTGTTCCTCGGACGACCTTGCTTAACGCTCTGAACCATCTGCCATTTCAAGTTGACAGTTTAGTTAATGCTTGCTGTTTCTTTAATTTTTATTTTTTTTAAATTCAATTTATGCTGTTTCTCAAAAGTTCATAAAAAAAACTAACATTTTCGAATTTTAATTGCTTTTGTTGATTTTTTTCCATGCGTTCCCCTATGCCTATCTACCCTATGTTACAATGACCCCATTTAGCTCCGTTTCTCTTAACTCTCAGATTGCCTGGACCCGATCTACAGAGTTATCGGGGTACTGCTCTATATCCTGATTTTTATGAAAGAGCTGCTATTGTATATCAGCCTTGAACTGATTACTGTTTCAACCTTTAAGACAGGATGGAACATATTCATGCCATCTCCCAATACAGAGCAGTTTTCATCTGATCCATCACAAAAATATTTTAGAAATGTGGACGTCAGCTTTAGAAAATGATGCAAAAAACACTTAGTTGCGTTGTAAAATTTTGTATAGCAAAGGGAAGGTGAGAAATAAAAGAGGAATATTACATGTGCAGCAGTCAGCACACGAATCCTGAGGTGGGGGACGTCATCTTGTGGCTTGACTTGCGAGACCCAGTTGCCCAATAAGTCATCATAGCCTCATGGCCATGTTCACTCCAGTGGAACCCAACAGGCAAGTATGAAGTGTAGGGATAATTTGTGGCCGTGGAGAACAGTCCTGAATGGAAGGATTGCCACCTCAGGAAAATAACCACAAGACCCCCCAGCACCAGCTCCTCAGGGGTCCTTCCCTTCACTCCCAGAGGTCAGGCTGGTCCCTCTCCTAATTAGTGAGGTAAGTGACAAACATGCAGAGACCATGAGGCATCACAAGTGGTGTGACTGTTAGGTTTGTTAGATAGCCCGATTAAGTCCTGAGGGAGGGTCAGCAGGCTGAGAGATAAATAAGGACTCCTCCTGATTGGCGGCCACAATCTTTTAGTATACCAATGAAAATGTTTCTATGTATAAAGTTGGGGTGATAATCATTAATGTTGTTGTTCGTAAGAATACACATCTTGTGTTGTTTTCCTTATTGCTCCTGTAATTGGTGGAGCTAGAGAATGGAGGACCCCAGTGCAAAATAATTTTGCCCCTCTTGCAACTTCTCTATTTATGTCACAGGGGTCAACAAAAAAGGTACAAATACATGTAGATGGCCAGACGGTGATCAGATCAATTTTCTGTAAAGTAGCTATCTGCCATCCTCATCTAATAATTTAAGATTCTTCCTTTATTGCCAGTAGCAGAGGACCCCTTTCCTCTTGTAGGCCCTGGTGCTTTGCACCTGCTGCATCAGCAGTAACTCTGCCACTGACTCCTATGTTTTATGTTAATTCTTTACCAAGATCCATTTATGCAATGTTTTCTCCAGCTTTCTGTGCGCTCACATACTCTGATGGGTCTATATAAGGGTTCCTAAATATAAAAGTGATATCAAATTGGTAACAGTTAGACCATTGCCACCACCAGAGTATTTTCTTTTTATTATCACAAGTCACACACATTCACTTATTTTATATTTAAAACATTCTCTTTTAAAATACACAATGGCAAATGTGATATTTCTGTTTCATTTTATTATTCCGGAGCCCCTAGCAGCCACATCCCCTACTCCTATCAGATGTAAGCCTATGGTTGTTCAGCATTTTAACCCTTACAAGAGCATAAGTGAAATCTTATAAATCATGGTCCCACAATAACCAAGCGTTTCCCAGCCTCCCCAACTGAGCCGCCATATGTACAAGGTAATGGGTCTGCCTTATTCAGAGCCCATTCTGTAGAGTGGGCTCCCCCTGCGCAGCACTTGACTGTGCGCCAGTATGTGGGGGGCGAGTATAAGCCACAGATACAAAGAGCTGACATACTGCTGGACTGACTGACATGTCACAACCTGGGTGGTCTCTTACATAGGACCAGTGTGCAGTCTGCGTAAAAACATTCAATCTATTTCCAACACACAAGTATTTGTACTTACCCATTAGCAGCTTTTAAGAGGTGGAATGCAGTTTTGTTTGACACAGTTTGCATTGTGCTGGCTTTGAGTGATACCTTTATTTATGTCATACTGCAGGGGACCAAAGAGCAATAAATATATTAATGACCCTTGCTTCACTACTGGAGAGCACAGGCTTCTTACACACAATAACAAAGCTCCATAGACCTCAACAGATTTATATTTTACCAAGAATAAATAGGGATCAATTTAAGACAGACCTGAGTTGATTTCTAAATAGAAAGGACACTGTATCAGCAAATAAAATCACGTTGGTGTACTAATGTGGTGAGGGCTCTATCACAACTCCCACCCACTGCGTTCCTTTTGGCTTGTGGTGTTGGATCCAACCCTGACAGATCAAACACAAGAGTAATAATAATCATATAGCAAAGTTTATTATATACTTCGCTTCGGCTGTTCAACTAAATATAGCACTGAGGCTTCCCCGAGGAGGGCTTAGTACGTTGCAACAGTTGCCCTCGCGGTAGCTGTGACCTTACATTCGCCTTGTATCGACCTCACATTTACCTTCAAACCTCCATCTGGTTCCATTTGCAATTAATACATTTGACATAAAGCTTAATATCTCTTTATTTAAGGCACCTTGAAGACAACACAATTAGTTCACATTCACTATTATTACGGGAAAAAAAGTCTGAGAAATAAATTGATAAAACTAAAAATAACACTTAAACTTATTCTGGAAACCCTGAATCCATACAGCTTCCTCCAGTTTTATTTCTCAACCTGTTACATCCCAGGATGTATTTCCCATGATCTGTGATTGGCTAAGAAGTTAATGGGAGATTCTCACTGTGAGAGAGAACAGGCAGGGGGAGGAGGCTATGTTTCTCTAGAGCTTCCCTGTAGGACAATGTCCCATTCATTTTATTTATTTTTTATTATTATTATTTAAAATGAATGTATTCCTCTGTTGTTTCACATGCTCATGGTGAATGGAGATTACAAATTTCATTTTCAATATGCTTTTAATTCACAGCTGCTGAACCCATATAAGAAAATAATTGGGGGTCAATCCATTGCGTGCTAGGCACAGCTTACATCCCGTTATCTTGGATTGTGTCTGGTGCTTCACACAAGGATATTTATTTTACTGAACTGCACAGATGTCGATTTCAAATATTAATATCATGTCTTTATCAGGAGCTGCTGGGGAAAAGCCATTTCTCATTCAAGTGTTGGTCGCTCTCCTCGCTCTCCCTCATCTCCACCAAGGAGATTTTTATAAACTTCCGTGTAATTTCACAATTAGCCTAAAGCAAAAACAAATCCTTTATGTAGATGTGTTCTTCTAATGGCTGGTTTGTGTTCAGGGTCCTGTAGTAAACATGAGTAAAACATCTGTAGCCCGAGGTAGAGCCACATCTTGTCCTTGCATTTATAAATCCACCAAAAAGTGTGTGAAACAAATCAGTCCTAACAGAACGGGCCAGATACCTTCATTCTTGAAGCACACAACGGGCTAAATTTGTAATATATATAGCTTATAAGACAAAAGAGAGGGGTGAAGGCATGAGCGTATTTAGGTTTTATGCTGCCCTAGGCCATTCAGATGTGTGCGCCCCGATACCTCACTTGCAGCCCCCCTTCCCTTTTTTTTATAATAATCATATGTTTTGTGTTTATCTATCTATCTATCTAACTAACTAACTATCTATCTATCTATCTATCTATCTATCTATCTATCTATCTATCTATCTATCTATCTATCTATCTATCTATCTATCCGTATCTCTATCTATCTATCTATCTATCTATCTATCTATCTATCTATCTATCTATCCGTATCTCTATCAGTCTATCTATCTATCTATTTCTCTATCGATCTATCTATCTATCTATCTATCTATCTATCTATCTATCTGTCTGTCTGTCTGTCTATCTATCTATCTGTCTATCTATCTCTCTATCTATCTATCTATCTATCTATCTCTCTATCTCTCTCTCTATCTGACTGTCCGTATATCTATCTATCTATCTATCTATCTATCTATCTATCTATCTATGTATTAAGTTGTTAAGTGTCAAGTATACTTACATACAGATATATCACTGCATATAGATGTTTCTGTGCATATACAAACATATTTAATTTACTGCATCTTCAGACAGAAAATGTTCTGCCCTAGGCCTGGGCCTTGTGGGTTGGGCAAAACCACATTTATGGGTAATGTTTAGGAATAGTGTTTAAAACGGCCAGTTTACAAAAAGAGTAATAGATAAGTTGAAGCGGTCGAGTCAAACACAGTTAAGGAATTTAAGCATGCCTGGGATAAGCATAACGCTATCCTGAGGGTCGATTTAGTCAAGGTTTTATAAAGATATACAGTCTTATTAAATTGCGATTCAGACAATTGAATAGGGCTCTATATAACCAAAGAGCATATTTTATTTACAGAAGTTTTTAGTTAGTGAAGACCTTGCTTTTGGATAGAAGATCACTAACTAAAAACGTCTGTAAAAAAATATGCTATGTGCCCTATTCAATTGGCCAATCACAATTTAATAAGGCTGCAAATTTATAAGGAAAAACTTCATGACCTGAATATGTGTAGACAGGGGAGAGAAGAGAGAGGGAGAAATGAGAGAAACCTGCAGATATATCAAATGATTTAATAAAGAATATGCTGCGATAAGTAGAGTGCTATCCTGGGGCATAATCAAACCAAACCTTAGGTAGACAGAATGGGCAGACTACATGGGCCTCTTTGGTTCTTATCTGCCTTCAATTCTATATTTTTATTTGCATCTCTGATAAAGTAGAAATCCATGTTTGCACTGTGATATTTCTGGATTATATTCTCACCCAGCTGATTTCCTTGTTGATGCTGTGATATAAAGGACCTCTGTAATTTAGGAAAAGCATCACATTTGTGTATTACAGGACAAACTAACTAAGCAGCCATGTAAACCATGAAGATATCATTATTTTGAAAGAAAATATTCATTTTAGCTGACGTTAATATATTGAAGACCTGAATAAAAAATGTTTAGGTGAGACAAAAGTGACCCTTTCAATTCTCATGATGTGGTTAATATACACATCTTATCAAAAAGTAAACAATTAAATGGAGGGAGGGTTCTTTGCATTCATTAGAAAGCTAATTAATCATGGAAAAAAACATCCATTCTGCTCAGTAGTGACAGTAGGACTTTTCAACAAGGTATAATTACTCACACTAAATAAATAAAACATACCTTTTATTTCATCAATTTAAAAATGGAAAAAAAACTGTATAGAAATCAATGGTTAAAAATCATAAAAACAACGTTGTTCGGTCCAGGTGTATGGATACACAGTTCTGTCAGCTTAAAACATTATTTTTTTATCTGCTAGATGATTAATTTAATCACAGTCTAAACTCTGATTCAGGGTATTCAACTAATGGGAGAGCACAAAGAATTGGTAGAGTTTATTGGGAAAATGTATGCTGGAATAATGTGTATTTCTTACCATCACTTTAGATTCAGTATATATATATATTTGTTTTCCCTTAGGGAGAGTAAAAAAATGAGTCAAATGTAAAATTGCTGCAAAATGATTCACTTTTCACACACTATCCTTTATTTGCAAATCACAGCTTCAACAATATTGGAATCAAGATTCATTGACAATTAGGGGTTATATCAATCTCGGGAGTCAATGGGTTAATACGTATCAGGCCACCCATATGGACTAGAACAGAAACATTCATTTTTATTATATGGGTTTTGCGAGTCCCATCGCATATCGGACCCCCGAACCTAATTGATTGACATGTAGCCTCCATGTTTTACTGCCATAATGATGGTGGTCTCATTTTCTATTGGCTGGTTACGGGCTTGCTTAATTGATCATGTTCCCACCCTGAACTAATACTGACCAGTGCATGGTTTACAGAGTCGGCTTTCGGCCCGTAACTTGCAGGCTCCTTTAATTGAATAGCCCCTGAATCTGAGATGAACGGGAGCCTGCAGCACGCCCGCAGACATAAAACCTGTATTCCTCGAGATGCGGGCTTGCAATTGAATTGGGCTCAAAGAGCAATAATAAGAATAATAAGAATAAAAAGGACACAAAGCTTAGCGAATACTGTGAAGGGCAGTCGTATATGCTTGTGATAAATTGCAGACCATTATAACCTGCATATATTGCTATGTTCCCCATGAAGTCTACACTGCATTGCACCGCCTGCACCGGCGATAACTCCGCCAGTGATTCCCAGTAGTGACATAAGGATGTGAGAGCCGGACCTTAAAAAAGTCTGAATGCTGTAGAATTGACTCCTTTGAATTGG
The DNA here is from genome assembly GCA_027410445.1 of Discoglossus pictus. Taxonomy (NCBI): domain Eukaryota; kingdom Metazoa; phylum Chordata; class Amphibia; order Anura; family Alytidae; genus Discoglossus; species Discoglossus pictus. The sequence continues at coordinate 112,772,687 of CM050171.1, forward strand.
GGTGTTGGAGAAAACTATTTAGAGTCGCTTGGACTACAAGGAGATACAATCAATAGTACAGGAAATTAAATCAAACTGCTCACTGGAAGGTTTGATCATGAGGCTAAAGCTCAAATATTTTGGCCATATTGTATGGATTCCCTAGAGAAAGGAAAAATTGCTGGGAAAATTTTGAAGGCACACGTAGAAGAGATTGGTAGAGGCGGGGATGAATAGATGAGGCCATTGAAACAATGCACATGAGCTTGATGGAGATCAGAGGAGCAGGTACAGATGTGCCTGGCTTGCTGTGGTCCATAGGGTCCCAGAGAGTCATATACTATTGAATGACTAAACAACAATTTCCCTTGGGGCAAAACATCTCTTCTCATGTCATCTCAGGTGAGAAGTGCCTAGCAAATCCCCCCATAACCAATTATCTTGCATGTGACTAATTCAGGTGATAATGCCTCATTGCATTTTTTTATATTTTTTATTTCCTGCGCCTAACAAGATACATAAAGATGCTTTGATTTTATTGCAAGTGATACCATGCTTGATATTTAATCAGTGATAACCTTGACACTTCCATCAATGTTAAACTAGTTACACAACTTATCAAAAGTGATCTCATAAAACTATTTTGATTCAGAAAATATCCAACATATTTTCATAGATCTCGACACCCGTAATTTATAAGTTACACTTTTGATTAATACTTTTTGTGGGTGTGTTTAACCCATTTATCACCGTGCATCCTCTGCTTTCAACTAGATGGGTATCTCGGCTATAGCATTCTCTTAACATACATTTCTTTTTTCATTTCAATTCCCTTAAAACCCTTTTTCTTATTGAAAGCCAAAGATAGCTGAGATCAAGCAGGGGAGATGATGTTGTCTCAAAAGTTTAGATATTATAAAAAAAAGGCACTTTTCATTTCTTTCTGTCCTTCCCTGGTGTGCTGCTGTGATTACCATCAAATGCTCTGTGGCTGGGATTTTTGTTGGGCTTAAATAGATTTATCCCAGTGATTGTTCTTTGTAAGATAACAATGCAAGCCGCAGTGGAGTCAGTTGTATTGTTAAATGGAAGAACAGCTCTCTGCTTGCCCCAAAGACGTCTGTATTTGCTCTGAATTCTAGTGTAGAGAAACCTTTCCAAGCTCCCCGTGTATTGTAATGTGATATATGGAGCAAGAGAGGAACAGGAGGCCGAGTGGTAGCTGAAAGAGAACAACAGCACAGAGGAGCGATCATAATGATCAAGGACTGGGTTTAACTCTTCACCATCTGACAAATTACACTATTTACGTAATGCCTTTTTTATCGGATAAACATTTTATTTGGAGTGGGATGCAACTATCTTCTTCAAGTCAAAAAGCAATACTCATTGACTTGAAGTATAGAGTTACATCCAGTAAAAAGCACTGTATACTATCATTTGTAGGAATGGTGGAAAAGTGAAACCCAATTCTTGATCATTATACAATATTTTATATCAATGCATATTCATAGCCTTCGCCTAATGGTTAATGATTGGGTTTTACTCTTTCACCAGTCTTACAAATGATAGTATTGCTCCAAATAAAAAAAAAAAATGTGTCCAATAAAAATGGTATCCAAGTATACAATACCATTTTTATTGGACACATTTTTTTTTATTTGGAGTGGGATGTAACTCCAAAAGTAAGTACAAAAGCAATAATCACTTGTCTTGAAGAAGAGAGTTATAAATCACGCCAAATAAAATATTTGTGCAATAAAAATGGTATCACTGTATATGTCAATGCTATCATTTGTAGGAGTGGTGAAATCATTGATCCCTATCTTCTAATAGTCGTATCATTAATTTAGATTACTGAATATGCATGGCTACGCCAGAGTATTGAATAATGGTCAAGGATTGAGTTTAACTCTTTCAACATTCCTTCAAATTATAGTATTTCCGTATACTTGGAGACTATTTTTATCTGACAAGTATTTTATTTGGAGTGGGATGTCACTATCCTCTTTAAGTCCAAAAGCAATATTCATTTGACTTGAAGAAGAGAGTTACAGCCACTCCAATAAAATATTTAAAATGCTATGTACAGTGCTATGTGTACAATACTACTGTTGGTAGGAGTGGAGAAAGAGTGAAACCCAATCCTTAATCATTAGGCTATACTCTTATTATTATTTTAGATTATTGAATATTCAAGGCTACGCCAGAGTATTGCCTAATGATCAATGATTGGGTTTCACTCTTACACCATTCCTACAAATGATAATATTGTTGTAAACTTTGATACCAATTTTATTGGACAAAAATGTTATTTGGGATGGGATTTAACTCTCTTCTTCAAGTCAAAAAGCAATAGTCACTTGTCTTGAAGAAGAGAGTTACATCAATAAAATATGGTGTCACTGTATAAGGCAATACTATCATTTGGAGGAGTGGTGAAAGAGTTACACCAATCCTTGATTATTATGCTACTAGCGACTTGCCCGTCAAAAATGACGGCAATACAATTTAAAGCCTGGCAATTGTGTTTGTTACACATTGCGGGCCTCTCCCCCCTCTACTTTACTGGCCTCGTGATGAGTGCCTTCAGCTATTATCACGGGCCTTGCAATGAGCGCCTTCAGCGCTCATTGTGAGCCCCCCTTCTACTTCCTCTCCCTCCCCTGTGTGTCTTTACCCCCTCTCCATCCCCTGTGTCTCTTCCCCCCTCTCCCTCTGCTGTGTCTCTTCCCCCTCCTCTGTATCTCTTTCCCCCCTCTCTCTCCCCTGTGACTCTTCCCCCTCCCTCCCCTGTGTCTCTTATCCCTCTACCTCCCCTGTGTCTCTCTTCCCCCTCTGTCTCTTCACCCCCATCTCCCTCCCCTGTGTCTCTTTTACCACCTCTCTCACCCCTGTGTCTCTTCCCCCCTCTCCCCCTCTGTCTCTTCACCCCCGTCTCCCTCCCCTGTGTCTCTTCACCACCCGTCTCACTACCTTTTGTGTCCCTTCCCCCTTCCCCTCATCTTTTCCCCCACCCCCTCCGCTGTGACTCTTCTCCCCTCCTGTCCCTCCCCTGTGTCTATTCCTCCCTCCCCTGTCTATTCCTCCCTCCTCTCCCTTATCTGTCTTTTCCTCCCCTACTCTCCCTCCCCTGTCTCTTCCTCCCCTCCTCCCCCTCCCCTGTGTCTCTCTTCCCCCTCCCCTGTGTCTCTCTTCACCCTTCCCTGTGTCTCTATTACCCCTTCCTCACCCTCCCCTGTGTCTCTTCCTCCTCCCCTGTGTCTCTTCCCCTTCCCCTGTGTCTCTCTTCACCTCCTCCTCTCCCTCTCCTGTGTCTTTAATCTATCCCCTGTGTCTATTCCTCCCTCCTCTCCCTCCCCTGTCTGTTCCTCCCTCCTCTCCCTCCCCTGTCTCTTCCTCCCCTCCTCTCCCTCACCTGTGTCTTTCTTCCCCCTACCCTGTGTCTCTCTTTACCCTCCCCTGTGTCTCTCTTACCCCCTCCTCTCCCTCCCCTGTATCTCTCTTCCCCTCCTCCTCTCCCTCCCCTGTGTCTCTTCCCCCCCTTGTGTCTCTTCCCCCTCCCCTGTGTCTCTCTTCGCCTCCTCCTCTCCCTCACCTGTGACTTTAACCCCTCCCCTATGTTTCTCTTCCCCGTCTCTCTTCCCCCGTGACTCTCTTCCCCCCCTCCTCTCCCTCGTGTCTCTCTTACCCCTCCTCTGTGTCTCTCTTCCCCGTGTCTCTCTTCCCCCTACTCTCATGTCCCTCCCCCACTCCTCTCCCTCCCGTGTCTCTCCCCCACTCCTCTCCCTCCCGTGTCTCTCCCCCACTCCTCTCTCCCATGTCTCTCCCCATTCCTCTCTCCCGTGTCTCTCCCCCACTCCTCTCCCTCCCGTGTCTCTCCCCCACTCCTCTCCCTCCCGTGTCTCTCTCCCGCTCCTCCCTCACCTTAATGCTGCTGGCGCACGCTCGTGCGCATTGCGCCAGTCGTCCTGTGTGCGCGTCCCACCCGCTCATGCATGCGCGCCACCAGAGCAGGGAGTATGGAACAAGGAGGGCCGCAGGGCTGATGTGGCGGCGCTCATCGCGAGCAACAGTGGGGCATGGCAGGGGGAGTTGTGAAACTGCAAGTGATGACAACTCGCTGTTTGACAACTATTATATGTGATTAAAGAATATCCAACAATAAAATGTATTGCATAATGGTCAAAGATTAGGTTTAACCCTCACCGCTCCTACAAATGATACTATGGCCGTATCCAGTGATTCCACTTTCATTTGACAAATATCCTATGTGGATGTGACTCTTTTCTAGTGAATATTGCTTTTTGAATTGGAGAAGATAGTTACATCTTACTCCAAATATAATGTTTGTCCAATAAAAAAGGTATCAGGGCAAACGGTCCTTTATAGGAGTATTGAAAGAGTTAAATCCAATCATTGATCATTATGCAATTCTGTTATAATAGATGGATGTTCATGTCTAGACCAGTCTTCAGAATAACGGAAGAGACCATTTGAACGATAAAGTAAACAGATTTTGTTTGAACAAAATCTGGGCCCATTTTTGTTTTTTTTAGACATACATGGCACCAGGGGTAGGTAATAAAACACAAAATTATGACAATGTTTGTACATACCTATAATATAAGCACATCACATCTTATTACGTTATTTTTATGTGCAACAATATTTTACTGAAGGCTTCCATTTTCATTTCTCATCTGATTCAGACTGTACCTGTCTCAGCAGGATTGGTCTTTGTAAACCAGTGTAATTCCATTACTGCTAATGAGAGCACTGGCAGTGGTAGCTGCCATATTTCCATTGTGCTGGTATGATGGTGACCCTCACTGAGATGAAGATGCCCTTGGGGATGGGTTCTGGATGGCTGTTGTCTGACATTTGTTGTTTTCTCTAACCTGATTAGTCACAAAGGAAGAACTTGAATGTGGATAAGATCTTTATGCAGTTCTATTATGAAAAACGTTTTTTAGAATGGAAAATAATATAGTACAGCCTGTAATAGATTACCTTTTCTATGCAAGTATGTTACTGTTGGATTAATATTATGGTTTCTAGTAATCAACTTGCGGACGCAGAAGGAAAATTTGATTAAACAGAAGCTTTATCTACACAATGGGAATGTGGAATCTTTAAGTACTTTCAATGATGAAAGGCTCTTTTGTTTTGAGCATGGGTGTGTTTCAGTCTATGCCCATGAGGCCTAAACCTAGGGCAACATATTTTTATTGGGCAGCAGGCTACCTGAAGTTGTCAGTGCAATGCCATGGGATCTGCATAGTAATTATGATTATTTCATTAGCTCTCATTTATATAGCACAAACACATTTTGTAGCGCTGGATTACAGTAAAACATGGATATGACAATACGTCATTTCACAGACTGATACAAAAGGAGTTGACGACGCAGCCCGTGAGCTAACAATCATACACATGGGACACATTTATACAAAGTGCCCTGCATGAGAGTTGTCAAGCATACAGATTAAAGGATTAATGAAACTAAAGATGATTAAAACTGAAAAGCAAGTGCTTTGCAAGAAATTAAAAAGAGAGTAGAGGGTTAATAAGTGATAACGTTTGTTTATCAGCTGTGGAAAATGGATAAAGTAACCCAAAGTGGGTAGATGTGGGCAGGGTAGATAGGAGGGCATGCTCTATGAGATCTGAGGCAGAAGATGTGTGTGAGGCTCTGGGTCTAGAGGTTAAAGAAACCAAGGTGAATGAAACTGTGACATATGTCAGTTAGTGGGTGCTTCTACTCAGGTGCAAGGTCCGAGGCCAAGTATCACTGGCTGAGTTCCTGCAGAAGTGACTGCTTCAGTCTTGGTGGTGGATGGAACTCGGAAAGATATCAGTTGGTGGGTGCCTCTACTCAGGTGCATGGTCTGAAGCCAAGTGTCACTGGCTGAGTTCCTGCAGAAGTGGCTGCTTCAGTCTTGGTGGTGAATGGAACTGGGAAAGATATCAGTTGGTGGGTGCTTCTACTCAGGTGCATGGTCTTAGGTCAAGTGTCACTTGCTGAGTTCCTGCAGAAGTTACTGTTTCAGTCTTGGTGGTGAATGGAACTGGAAAGATATCAGTTGTTGGGTGCTTCTACTCAGGTGCATGGTCTGAGGCCAAGTGTCACTTGCTGAGTTCCTGCAGAAGTGACTGTTTCGGTCTTGGTGGTGAATGGAACTTGGAAAGATATCAGTTGGTGGGTGCTTCTACTCAGGTGCATGGTCTGAGGTCAAGTGTCACTTGCTGAGTTCCTGCAGAAGTGACTGTCTCAGTCTTGGTGGTGAATGGAACTGGGAAAGATATCAGTTGTTGGGTGCTTCTACTCAGGTGCATGGTCTGCGGCCAAGTGTCACTAGCTGAGTTCCTGCAGAAGTGATTGCTTCAGTCTTGGTGGTGAATGGAACTGGGAAAGATATCAGTTGGTGGGTGCTTCTACTCAGGTGCATGGTCTGAGGTCAAGTGTCACTTGCTGAGTTACTGCAGAAGTGATTGCTTCAGTCTTGGTGGTGAATGGAACTGGGAAAGATATCAGTTGGTGGGTGCTTCTACTCAGGTGCATGTTCTGAGGTCAAGTGTCACCGGCTGAATTCCTGCAGAAGCGACTGCTTCAGTCTTGGTGGTGAATGGAACTGGGAATGATTATGCAGAAAATATTTAGTCGTTAATTGTACTTGGTACTTTCTGACTCGCTGTATACTTACATAGACACATATATACTTACATTATTTTTATATAGGTGTTTTTGGAAATGATTGGAATATAGCAAGAGGAAAGGAAAAGTTGTAACTGGGTCATTGAGGGGCTTTCAAATCTGAAAGGGCCTAGGGCAGCATAAAACCTAAATACACCTCTGTTCTTGAGAAAATAATAGACTGGATGAGCAGGCAAAAATAAATGTTTGCCTGCAGTAAAGAATCATTTGGTAAAAAAGATAAACATGCAAAGGCTGTGTTTATTTTTCTTTACTTTCTAAAAACATTTTCCACATTATAAAGTTTAGTTATCCAAGAGACCTTATAGAAACATTTTTACTACAGTTACATAGTTACATAGTTACAAAGTAATTGAGGTTGAAAAAACTTTCAGTCCATCAAGTTCAACCTTTTGAGATCTCCTCTGATCTGCAATATACAGATTAGTTATTAATTAATTAGATTTTCATTAATTGTTCATTAATTATTAATCAACATTTTTTTTAAATTAATAATTAATTGATCCAGAGGAAGGCAAACAGAAAAAAAAAACAAGTGAAATTTAACTAATCATCTCAAAGGGGAAACAAAAATTCCTCCCTGACCCCAGATACTGGCGATCGGATTCCTCCCTGGATCAGTACTCTCTCTCTAATTATCCAGTATAACCCTGAATTCCCTTTTTGATTAGAAATAAATCCAGTCCCCTTTTAAAATTATCCATTGAATCCAAATCCCTTTAAATGGAAGTACCACAAACATTGGGGTCATATTCCTTCGTAAATAAAGCAATTTGTGCCTATAATAAAAGTAGAAATACATATAACAGTTAGTATTAATATTAAGAGACACTATAAATAAGGAAATGTAGTGTGTCTTTCCACTTATGGATCACTACCTTGTCATGGTGAAGGGGCTTGTGTACATCAATGATGTTGTGAGCTACACCATGTAGGGTCACCCAAGATGGACAGGTCATAGAAGAGAGGTCAGAAAATTATGTTTCACTGGAGAAGGGACTGGCAACCCACCCCTGTATCTTTGCCAAGAAACCATATGGATAAGCACAACCAGAAACACAGACAGATGTGCCTGGCGTGCTGTGTCCATATGGTCACTGAGAGTCAGACACGACTGAAGGGCTGAACAACAATTAGTTTGTCTCTAATAAAAATTATGCAAGCCCTTAATCAGGTAACTACATTGATAACTAAAGCACCAAGACATTTTGTATATGCATTTCAGACCCAGGTATCATTCCTCCTTGGACAGCTTAGCTTATCAGTCACTAAGTAAGAGCTCTATTAAAGGAGCACTTCAGAGTTCTTATAGAGAGCGCTCCAAAGAATAGTTAGGTAGAGCCCGAGATGAAAAAAAAACTTTATTTACTGCACATTTAAACAATAAATTACTTTTTTTTTAAATCAGACTGTATAAGCTCCAGATCTTTGAACTCTGAATGATGTATTGTCTCTGAAGTGGGAGCCGCCCATGGTAAAGTATCACATTGAACACTTTTTGAGACCACTCTGTAAACCACACATTAGTAGCAGTAGTAGTTAGTAGTGTAACATGAACTGCTAGCACTGTACACAAATACACTATTTAGCCACCACCCACTGTCATACTGCAAGCACAGGAATGCGTGTTTGGAGAGCATGCCCCTCTGGGCAGCTACCACTTCAGAGACAATACATCATTCAGAGGGTAGAAAGATAATGAGTGAATACGGACATACTAACACTAATCATGGACCTAAAAAGTATAATGATAATATCAGTCCATTTATACAGACTTGTGGATTAAAACATATTTTTAACAAATTGAGGTATATTTCAATTGCGTTAAAAGTGGGGATAAACATGGATAAGTTGGGATAAGAGGAATCAAAACCTAAAATTCCTCCACTTCCCATGCTTTCAATGGAACATATTTATCAATGGAGATACATTTTAACTCTTATAAATAACTAGGAAATTGCTGTCAAAAATAACATGAATAAAATTCTAAACCTGGCAATGCTGTTTGCCACACAATGTAAGGATTTTGCCCCTCTGAGCACCTTCGCCACTCATCTCGAGCCCTGCGTTGAGCGCCATTGTTGCTCATTGCGAGCCTCTCCCCCCGTGTACTTCAACTTTTCTGCTTTGCAATAATCACCTTCGGTGCTCATCGCCAGCCTTTGGCTTTCATTGCAAGCCTCTCCCCCCTGTGCGCCTTCGGTGCTCATCGCGAGCCTTTCCCCTCCGTGTAGTCTAGGGGCCTCTCGATTAGTGTTACTGCCTTGGGTTAAGTGTTACTGCCTTGGGTTAAATGTTACTGGCTTGAGGTAAGTGTTACTGGCTTGCATTAAGTGTTACTGCCTTCGGGCTGTTTTTGACTGCCTTTAGCCTTGTTTTCATCCTGTTACGTTTTTTCGGCCGCCATTTTTTTTCTGCGAACGGCAAATATGCATCAAATTAACTTGCAACCTCACTCACAGGCTCCCCGGCTCTCCCCCCTGTGCTGTGTGTGAGTGTGTAAGTGAATTTGAGGCATAATAGTGTTTTTTGTGCTCTTTCCAGTTGCCTGGTTCGGACGTTTTACGGGCTTTGGTCCTCTGCCCTATGGGGCTTGCGACTCCAGTTGAGTGGTTCGGCCGTTTTATGTGCTTCGGTCCTAAGTCCTACAGGGCCTTCGGCGGTCATTGCAGCCTAAGTCCCGCGGGCCTCGCGATGAGCGCCTAAGTCCCACAGGCCTCGCATTTGTGTGCCTCAACTGCTCGCCTTGCTTTGTGAGGCTCGCAGATGCAGGCCTCAACTGCTCGCCTCGCAGTTACGGCCCTCACTTCGCGAGGGCCGCAAAGCATGACAACGTCGCAACGTGACCAACGTTCTTGGTCCACAACTGTTATAGTCATAAACACAGGAAGTGGGGATATTTAACTCCACTAGTTTTAACCCTACTTTTCTCAATTTGATAAATACACCCAATGACAAACTTTGGATGTGGAAGGTCAACATGGTAGCTCTCTAGAAACAAGCAGATCCAACTAAAAAATTGTAATTATTAATGTGTATAATTTATATTACTCTGGTGTCTTTACAAGTATAAAAATCATGTCTATGTGATGTACAATATAGATGCTAAATACACAGTTCTATACAGTAATTTGCTGACGTTTCTTCTATTCTAAATGCAAAGATGTTTGTTTTACGGGGAACAGATGGGACATTGCAATTAGGGAATTAGTAGAAATACTAATAGTAGATTGCCAGGTTTTCTGTAATTAATATCCATGTGCTTGCCAACCAGCCATACAGTGTGTGGTGCAATCTGTCTATCAATGCACTTCTTACTTACACATGGTTGACCTTTTGGATAATGTAGCGGAACCCATCACTGTTTTACCCTGTTTTATGATTATTATGGTTAAAATATGATCCTACTATATATATATTGGTTGATGTTCTACAGAATATATTGGCTCAGAATATTAGCCAGACTTTTGCAGACCTAGGCTAATAGATAATCCTGTTACAGAGATTCAAAAGATAAGAAAGTTGTAAAGGATCCTTGCATTTTCCAAAGTGTTTTCATTCTTTGATAAGAACAAAGAATGATCTAATTAATGTCTGATTGTATCCAAGTTGCCAGGGAGGTGTGACTCACCTATTGTCCTATATGTGTATTGTGTGGGGGATATGTGCAATGTCTGTGTGTTATGTGTAAAAACATACTTTTACTAACTTTTGAACCCCTGGTCTGATTCATGCCATTTTTGTATATGTTGTTCCCCTGGGTGAGAGATATTGAATGGTGCGGGACTTAAAGGTGTACCCCCTGTATTTGGGGTACATCCAGAATGTGGTTAAAATTGTGTCTGTTTTAATTGTGTTACCTGTTATCTGAGAGGAGGAGACGTGGGGGTTGAACCATGCAGATAATTGGCTGTTGTGATAATTATGTGGGTGTAGCCCTTCAGAGGGCAACATTGCATAAAAGGAGATTCCCTGTCATTAAAAGATAGTTCTACTTGACCCTTCAAAACGTAGCATTGTCTCGTTCTTTGGGGGGGATTTATGGTACAGTTACTCTGCCACATTTTACAGCACTCCTGGATTATACAATGGGATATCGTGGAGGCGAATAAGCATTTCATTACTGCACAGCACCTTGCTTAAGAAAAGGACGTCTCCAACGGCTGGTACCCTCTCACTACCGGGGTAGCCGTTACATTGGTGGCAGCGGTGGGATGGTCCTTTTTATCTCCAACGCAAGTGCTGAATGGAATCCCAGTACGCTCAACTGAAAAGACCCACACTAAAGGATCTCTTGGAAACCAGAGGAAGGAGTGCCAGCAACCGACCACGGAGAGAGCTGATAGCTGACCTACTGGAGCTGGACGAGATGGATCGATCCATGGAGGTCGTGGACCAACCTTCCCCTGTCAGCGAGGAGGAGGAAATTACAAACCTGGTTCAGCGGAGATTATCCATGTACCCAGCAACATCCGTGGAGCTAATAGATCAGCTGTTCCGGGAAGCGAGAACGGAGATCCAAAATAGGAGGGGGCACGAACTTGAACTGGCAAGAGCTAGACAACCCCTGGCACATACAGTTCATACTTTCCCACCCGCTGCTACACTAAAGAAAATACCGTTCACTGCCTTCAAAGCGTTTGTGGAAAGTGAGGAAGAAATTAATGGATATTTGGCTGACTTCGAGAGGCAGTGCTCACTACACCAAATACCACCAGACCAATGGGTCACTATTTTGGCTGGAAAGCTATCAGGAAAAGCAAATGAGGCTTTTCGGGCGCTTACTGAGGAAGATATTGCGCAGTATCGCCGGGTAAAGGCTGCACTGCTCACCAGATATGCCGTCACCCCGGAAACATATCGCCGTCGCTTCAGGGAGTCTAAAAAGAAGGCTGCAGACTCCCACATGGAATGGGCCAGCAATATACAAAGGGTGGCATCACATTGGGTGCGAGGGTGCAATGCCAACACAGGAGAGGAAGTACTACAGCTATTCCTGATGGAACATTTCTTCCAAGATCTGGCAGCAGACATACAGGATTGGGTGAGAGATCGTCGCCCTGCTAACTTAATCGAGGCAGCACGGCTAGCGGACGAATACGCAGAGTCCAGAAAGGTGAGCCAAGGGTCCACACGACCAACCTCTAGAGCAGAGCCACGCACCTCAATGCCCGCTGCACGCACAGAATTTCGGGCCCCAGTACCCCCAGGACCGCCACAACCTCAGGCGTCTAACCACCAACCCCAGGATTCTTACAAAATGACGTGCCATCGCTGCGGCAACCCGGGGCACATTGCTCGTTATTGCCCCTTGGGATCAGCCAATCACAACTGGAGGCGCCCGACCAATAACCCAGAGATCCCTTTATCACGTACCTCTGCTGCTCACTGCCTGGAAACCAAAGGGAGCCCTGAGGAGTGTTTGGGCATCCTGTACGAGGCAAACCCCATACAAGCTGCATCCCCAGACAACCGCCAGCATCACCGCCAGGAGGTGCGTGTAAATGGACAGGTAGCACAAGGCCTAAGGGACACTGGCGCTACCATCACGTTGGTGCAGAAACATCTTGTGAAACCGGAGCATGTATCTAATCGTACCGTTGCTGTCCGTGTCGCAGGGGGGGCTGTTTTTCGCTTACCCACCGCCCGGGTACACTTGGATTGGGGAGTCGGGTCGGGAAAGACCACAGTAGGCATCATGGATAATTTACCTGCTGAGGTTGTGCTGGGCAACGATATTGGCCCTCTAGCCTCAGCCTTTTTACCCACGACTGCTGCTGCTTGTCCCGTGACCACCCGCTCACAGACCCATACAGAGGACAATCCTACAACAGGTCGGGAGACCCAGGTAAGCCACAAGCAGACACTTAGCACTAATGCCACAGAGAGACCCATAGCGTGGGACAACCCCGAAGAGCCTGGGAGGGAAACTAGACAGGACCCCACCCTCCAAAAGTACCGAGCATTAGCCGACGATAGAGGGGATGAGCGGGAACGTTTTATATGGAAAGGGGTTTCTATGGGACAGAGATTGTGGCCCACCTTTGGGACATTGGGATACTGGACTGTTGGGATGGGATCCTGGATTTTTTTGGGTGGGTGTACAGGGGAAGAACAGTGGGCCCTGTGCAATAGCGGCCCGACCACGAGCTGGGGGAGGAATGTACTCTACAACTTGGGATGGTTTTGCTAAAGGACTTCAGTTCATTTGGAAGGCTGATGCTTTTCTGCCTAATTATTTAATTGTCTGAAACCAGTTTGTAAAATGTATTTTCCCTCTCCTTTAAATGTGAATTGCAGTAATGCTGATGGGTTGTCAAACTAGAGAATTGACCAACAAATACTTTTGTCCGGACATCCCCAGGCCGATCCGTTGGGATCAGACCGTGTATGCCGGCTTATGGTCACGGGGGAGGTGTGTAGCGGAACCCATCACTGTTTTACCCTGTTTTATGATTATTATGGTTAAAATATGATCCTACTATATATATTGGTTGATGTTCTACAGAATATATTGGCTCAGAATATTAGCCAGACTTTTGCAGACCTAGGCTAATAGATAATCCTGTTACAGAGATTCAAAAGATAAGAAAGTTGTAAAGGATCCTTGCATTTTCCAAAGTGTTTTCATTCTTTGATAAGAACAAAGAATGATCTAATTAATGTCTGATTGTATCCAAGTTGCCAGGGAGGTGTGACTCACCTATTGTCCTATATGTGTATTGTGTGGGGGATATGTGCAATGTCTGTGTGTTATGTGTAAAAACATACTTTTACTAACTTTTGAACCCCTGGTCTGATTCATGCCATTTTTGTATATGTTGTTCCCCTGGGTGAGAGATATTGAATGGTGCGGGACTTAAAGGTGTACCCCCTGTATTTGGGGTACATCCAGAATGTGGTTAAAATTGTGTCTGTTTTAATTGTGTTACCTGTTATCTGAGAGGAGGAGACGTGGGGGTTGAACCATGCAGATAATTGGCTGTTGTGATAATTATGTGGGTGTAGCCCTTCAGAGGGCAACATTGCATAAAAGGAGATTCCCTGTCATTAAAAGATAGTTCTACTTGACCCTTCAAAACGTAGCATTGTCTCGTTCTTTGGGGGGGATTTATGGTACAGTTACTCTGCCACATTTTACAGCACTCCTGGATTATACAATGGGATATCGTGGAGGCGAATAAGCATTTCATTACTGCACAGCACCTTGCTTAAGAAAAGGACGTCTCCAACGGCTGGTACCCTCTCACTACCGGGGTAGCCGTTACATTGGTGGCAGCGGTGGGATGGTCCTTTTTATCTCCAACGCAAGTGCTGAATGGAATCCCAGTACGCTCAACTGAAAAGACCCACACTAAAGGATCTCTTGGAAACCAGAGGAAGGAGTGCCAGCAACCGACCACGGAGAGAGCTGATAGCTGACCTACTGGAGCTGGACGAGATGGATCGATCCATGGAGGTCGTGGACCAACCTTCCCCTGTCAGCGAGGAGGAGGAAATTACAAACCTGGTTCAGCGGAGATTATCCATGTACCCAGCAACATCCGTGGAGCTAATAGATCAGCTGTTCCGGGAAGCGAGAACGGAGATCCAAAATAGGAGGGGGCACGAACTTGAACTGGCAAGAGCTAGACAACCCCTGGCACATACAGTTCATACTTTCCCACCCGCTGCTACACTAAAGAAAATACCGTTCACTGCCTTCAAAGCGTTTGTGGAAAGTGAGGAAGAAATTGATGGATATTTGGCTGACTTCGAGAGGCAGTGCTCACTACACCAAATACCACCAGACCAATGGGTCACTATTTTGGCTGGAAAGCTATCAGGAAAAGCAAATGAGGCTTTTCGGGCGCTTACTGAGGAAGATATTGCGCAGTATCGCCGGGTAAAGGCTGCACTGCTCACCAGATATGCCGTCACCCCGGAAACATATCGCCGTCGCTTCAGGGAGTCTAAAAAGAAGGCTGCAGACTCCCACATGGAATGGGCCAGCAATATACAAAGGGTGGCATCACATTGGGTGCGAGGGTGCAATGCCAACACAGGAGAGGAAGTACTACAGCTATTCCTGATGGAACATTTCTTCCAAGATCTGGCAGCAGACATACAGGATTGGGTGAGAGATCGTCGCCCTGCTAACTTAATCGAGGCAGCACGGCTAGCGGACGAATACGCAGAGTCCAGAAAGGTGAGCCAAGGGTCCACACGACCAACCTCTAGAGCAGAGCCACGCACCTCAATGCCCGCTGCACGCACAGAATTTCGGGCCCCAGTACCCCCAGGACCGCCACAACCTCAGGCGTCTAACCACCAACCCCAGGATTCTTACAAAATGACGTGCCATCGCTGCGGCAACCCGGGGCACATTGCTCGTTATTGCCCCTTGGGATCAGCCAATCACAACTGGAGGCGCCCGACCAATAACCCAGAGATCCCTTTATCACGTACCTCTGCTGCTCACTGCCGGGAAACCAAAGGGAGCCCTGAGGAGTGTTTGGGCATCCTGTACGAGGCAAACCCCATACAAGCTGCATCCCCAGACAACCGCCAGCATCACCGCCAGGAGGTGCGTGTAAATGGACAGGTAGCACAAGGCCTAAGGGACACTGGCGCTACCATCACGTTGCTGCAGAAACATCTTGTGAAACCGGAGCATGTATCTAATCGTACCGTTGCTGTCCGTGTCGCAGGGGGGGCTGTTTTTCGCTTACCCACCGCCCGGGTACACTTGGATTGGGGAGTCGGGTCGGGAAAGACCACAGTAGGCATCATGGATAATTTACCTGCTGAGGTTGTGCTGGGCAACGATATTGGCCCTCTAGCCTCAGCCTTTTTACCCACGACTGCTGCTGCTTGTCCCGTGACCACCCGCTCACAGACCCATACAGAGGACAATCCTACAACAGGTCGGGAGACCCAGGTAAGCCACAAGCAGACACTTAGCACTAATGCCACAGAGAGACCCATAGCGTGGGACAACCCCGAAGAGCCTGGGAGGGAAACTAGACAGGACCCCACCCTCCAAAAGTACCGAGCATTAGCCGACGATAGAGGGGATGAGCGGGAACGTTTTATATGGAAAGGGGTTTCTATGGGACAGAGATTGTGGCCCACCTTTGGGACATTGGGATACTGGACTGTTGGGATGGGATCCTGGATTTTTTTGGGTGGGTGTACAGGGGAAGAACAGTGGGCCCTGTGCAATAGCGGCCCGACCACGAGCTGGGGGAGGAATGTACTCTACAACTTGGGATGGTTTTGCTAAAGGACTTCAGTTCATTTGGAAGGCTGATGCTTTTCTGCCTAATTATTTAATTGTCTGAAACCAGTTTGTAAAATGTATTTTCCCTCTCCTTTAAATGTGAATTGCAGTAATGCTGATGGGTTGTCAAACTAGAGAATTGACCAACAAATACTTTTGTCCGGACATCCCCAGGCCGATCCGTTGGGATCAGACCGTGTATGCCGGCTTATGGTCACGGGGGAGGTGTGTAGCGGAACCCATCACTGTTTTACCCTGTTTTATGATTATTATGGTTAAAATATGATCCTACTATATATATATTGGTTGATGTTCTACAGAATATATTGGCTCAGAATATTAGCCAGACTTTTGCAGACCTAGGCTAATAGATAATCCTGTTACAGAGATTCAAAAGATAAGAAAGTTGTAAAGGATCCTTGCATTTTCCAAAGTGTTTTCATTCTTTGATAAGAACAAAGAATGATCTAATTAATGTCTGATTGTATCCAAGTTGCCAGGGAGGTGTGACTCACCTATTGTCCTATATGTGTATTGTGTGGGGGATATGTGCAATGTCTGTGTGTTATGTGTAAAAACATACTTTTACTAACTTTTGAACCCCTGGTCTGATTCATGCCATTTTTGTATATGTTGTTCCCCTGGGTGAGAGATATTGAATGGTGCGGGACTTAAAGGTGTACCCCCTGTATTTGGGGTACATCCAGAATGTGGTTAAAATTGTGTCTGTTTTAATTGTGTTACCTGTTATCTGAGAGGAGGAGACGTGGGGGTTGAACCATGCAGATAATTGGCTGTTGTGATAATTATGTGGGTGTAGCCCTTCAGAGGGCAACATTGCATAAAAGGAGATTCCCTGTCATTAAAAGATAGTTCTACTTGACCCTTCAAAACGTAGCATTGTCTCGTTCTTTGGGGGGGATTTATGGTACAGTTACTCTGCCACATTTTACAGCACTCCTGGATTATACAATGGGATATCGTGGAGGCGAATAAGCATTTCATTACTGCACAGCACCTTGCTTAAGAAAAGGACGTCTCCAACGGCTGGTACCCTCTCACTACCGGAGTAGCCGTTACAGATAACTTTGGTGGAATTAAAGAAAACTTTCAGGATTTTATTATTAAAGGGCCCCGATAATGTATTTAATAGTAACGCTCATTAGTTTGTTTGTTGGACTAAATGATCAGTGCTTTCTTTCCAACAGCTCTTGTGTTTTCTAGACCAGTTTTTACCATGAACACAAAGGCAAGTAGGGATCAAAAGCCATCCATGTAATAATACATGTGATAGTAGTGCATCTAATCATTGCCAGAGGAGATCCTGATGGTCGCTGAATCGTGTATTTTGTGGTTCCCATTTTTGTGATGAGACATTCTTGGTATTGATTTTTATTTCAGTTATTATTATTATTATTATTATTATTATTATTATTATTATTTCTGGTTACTTTTGGAAATGTATTAAATATGTCTGCTTCCTATAAATGTAACTCAGACATGATCACACAAATCATTTAGATAGTTTTGTGCATTTCCACAGTCTCCTAAAGCAATTGTTAAATAATATATATGTTTGTGCCACTCTTTTATTGTATGTTATAATAGCTATGTAACACCAATATCCTTCCCTCAATATAAAGTGAGTACATTCCTGGTGTCCCAACAGATAATTGGGCATTGAGTGTCATGCCTTGATTAGACAGGGGCTAACAGTCTGCTTAGGGCAGGGGCTCTCATTGTTTTTGATCAGGGGTCCAGTTGGCTACTTTCCAATGCTCATGAGGACCACCTTTAAAATTTAGAAAAATTCAAACATGATGATATATGTGACACACTAAATTTTAACCTAGTTTTACACTCATTTTAATACAGTACACTTTAACTGCAAATATATTAATTAATAATATATAACTGGGGATGATATTTGTATGATTAAATTCTTAGTCTCTCCTCACCCCTCTTTCTCCCTGAGGACTAGCAGATAAAGTCTCAGGGACCAGCACTGAGAACCACTGCCCCAGGGGACTTGCTTTTGACTTTCCTTGATGGTTTGTGTGGTTTAGGATTAAGTATTCAAGTTTTCATTTCTAAAAAACAAAAACAGCTTATTGATTCAGCCCAGAAATGAAAGTGGAGTGAAAGACAATAGAAATATAATATGTCGAAAGGAAGTAGTATTGATATCTTAAAATAAAACATAACAAGATAAAACCATTACAGGGTTTAACATATTACATGTATATATATCTAACCCATTTTATTTAATTATACAGTATATTATACTCTATCTATCTCTTTAGTCCACCATAAATTAAATGATAGTTGTGGTAAATTACCTCCTCATAAAATTTACTACACACGCTAAGAACCGACAGTAACCTTGAAACAGTGCTGTCTGTGGGTAGGTTTCCTGGCTTGTGCAATCCATCCTGATCTTTGCAAAACAGCTGTGTAACACAGCTCCCAGAATCCAGTGAAATAACTGTATTTCTTGGAATTATGTTGTTTAACTTGTTTTAGACATTCAAATATGAACCCAGATGTACTATATCACATATTATAATTGTCTAACAACGATTCGTCGTCACGCTGCGTTGCATGGTGCGTACGACTTAGGCGCTCATCGCCGGCGAGCCTCGCACAGCGAGGCGAGCCATTAAATTGTAGCACTTTGGCAATGAGCGCCGCAGGCGCTCATAACAGGCGAGCCTCGCGCAGCGTAGCAGCGAGGCGAGCCGTTAAATCGTAGCACTTGAGCAATGAGCGCCGCAGAAAAAATGCCGGACGAACGAAACGAAAACGAGGCTACAGCACTATAACCACGGAAAACACGTACCGATAATCCGCTAAGACGCATACCACACATTATCCGCCATTTTAGGATAATGCGGAAGTACACAGCTACGTTAACGGTTTCGGCTCGCGCACGCACACTATTACACTGTACACGTTCATCACGCTTACACAGCACCTCCACACCACTAATGCTGCAGCAACATCAACACAGATTGACAGCTCTTTAACACAATGCATAAAAATACGTAAATTAATTTATTAATTTGAATTCTATATTTCAGTAGTACACAGAAAACAACATTAGCTACCTTACAATTCCATATGTATATTAATAACTAAACAACTTTTAAAACATACACATCTCATTGCCGTCATTTTTTGACGGGCAATACGCTAGTATATATATATATATATATATATATATATATTATATCAGTTCCATTTACTTTCATTTTGCATGTCATATGTTAGGATAGTTTGTTATCCACATTGCTTTGGTGAGGTGAAGTGAGACAGTAAGAGATGGCGTCCCAAATAGAATAAGGAAAGGCAGACCAATGCCTCTAAACAAGAAGGTAGACAAGAACTTTTATGCCGTAACTATCAATATAAACAACTTTTCAATATATTGTGAGTGAAAAATGCAATAGTCTTGTTTATTCCAAAGTTATTCTGCTTAGCTTTGGTGCCAAATTGTGCTATCACATCCCAGGAACGATCACATTGCTGGATAGCAGAGTAAACTACACTCTATTTATACTAATTGTTAATTCTTGAAAACATATGAAATATGAAGCATTTTATTATTAAGATGGAGGTAGAGAACATATTCCAAGATCACTTTGTCATAATCATGTTGTTTTGTTTCAAAAACATCTAAAACTGAAGTCCACTAAAAACTCAATAAACCACAAACGTTGTTTTTCTCTCACTACTGTGGAGTTTCCTGGAACGGTCATGCACAATATGGTCAGGTTAGGGTAGCTTAGCAAGAATGTAAACATAGCTGCCAATCTGCCATTCAGGTCATGGTAAGTAACTTGATAGGGTTCCCTAGTGGTCCAGTGGTTAGGATTCTGTGCTATCACCACTGCAACCTGGGTTCACTTCCAGTCAGGGAACCAAAAGGTCAATCCACCCTGAAGCCATGCAGGGTTGGGCTTGGTAAGTACTTGGATGGAAGTCCCCCTAAGAATACAATCAGCTGTATGCTGAGGCCCACAGGTGAAGGAACTGGCAACCCACTTCAGTTTCTCTCTCATGAAAACGGATCAGTGGATCAGTGGATCAGCATGACCATTGACATAAAGATGTGCCTGGTGTGTTATGGTCCATGAGGTCACAGAGAGTTGGAAATGACTGAATAACGCAGCATCTTGACTAATCAGATTTAGACAGTCAATATAACCCCCCTCCACATCAGTGGAGTAGTTAGTGAATAGAGGGCCCCAGTGTAAAAACATGTTGGTCCCCCATGTTTATGTGACGTCATTAGGGATTTCCTGCCCAGTAAAAAGAACCGGCACAGATACCAGTTATACTTAACAACAAATAAACTCCCACCGGATCTCCCCAAGAAGCCAATAGGAGTAAGGGGGCTGGTGTGACGGGGTGGGGGTGGGGGGGGCAGTATGGGATGGGGCCCCACTACAATACAGAAATAAAAAAATGAAATACAAAAAAGTTTTTTAAAAAAAGGACAGCACTGGGGCCCCTCCAGAGGAGGACCCTTGCGCATTGCATTGGCGCTAGCTCCGCCCCTGCTCCCCATGCACATAATCTAATTGAGAGGTGTTGAGCATCTTGTCTTATAGCACTGACACAAGCAGATAAATCTAAGCATATATATATATAATAAAAAATAAATAACTGCTTATATTGTATGTAGCATTTAATCAATGTGCAGAACAAAGCCTTTGCGTGAACTTTCAGACAATCTCTCGCCAAGTGTGGGTGCCTGCTGCGAGACGCAAGCAAACAGAGCTATTGATAATTGGCTCCTCCCAACTTCAGAGTATACAACGCTGCCCCTGGAGCAGCCAACGTCCCCGGGCTCTTCTTCCTAGCGTTCCTCTGAAGGTTACAAACATGGAAGATGACTGAAGAGACGGGGGCGCTGACTGAAGAGACGGGGGCTTTCTTTTCTGCTGAGGAGAAAAACGTATTGATTGTGCGTTCAATGAAAGGTCAGCGCTCCCTTTGAGGGTCAGTGCTGTTGTGGCAATGTTAGTTCATCTCTGGCGCTCATCTCAGCAGTTTGTTTGTAGTAGTCTCCAGGTGATCACCTGCGGTAAAAGTAAGCTGCAAATGAGCTAATCATCATTAGTATGTGGACCAAAACTGCCAGGCTGACATCTCTCCTAATGCCTGACAAATGTCAGGGTGACTTGTATGCTTTTTTTGTTAATTGAATTGGTTAATTAGGTCCCAAAGGCCTAGCCGCTAATTACAAGCTCCTGTCGTAGACAGACTCAGCCCGATGCAAAGCAGTTAAAACAAAAGGCAAAAAAAAAAAAAAAAAACCTACACAAAACCATCTTTGTGTTTCTCTGCAATCCGCATGGCAATTTTCCCTTAATTTTTTGACCTGCCACATGTTCCCGCTTTCTTGATGTCGTTTTTTTATATAAAAAATAAAATAAAAAATGGGCTAGAAAAAAATCCGAATCTGGGTTTTTGTTGCAGAGCATCTGCTCAGAACAAGCACACATTCATTAATTTTCTGCCAATTAGCAAAATAAATAAATAAAAGGAAAGCAGGGGCGGAAAAAAAGCTAGATTTGCATCTTAATACGGATACTTTGCAAGGGTATTTATAAAGTGAAAACATAATAGTTTATAGAGAGAACTTTTCAAACGGCAGATTATAGATTATATCTGAGGATAATGTTTTAGTGTTGAAAGGATTAACTGAAAGGAAACTTCCAATACCTTCCATAAATGTGCCTTTGTTTACATCTAATTTGAGTTTATCTATCTATCCATTTATCTATCTATCTATCTATCTATCTATCTATCTATCTATCTATCTATCTATCTATCTATCTATCTATCCATTTATCTATCTATCTATCTCTATCTATCTATCTATCTATCTATCTATCTATCTATCTATCTATCTATCTATCTATCTCTATCTATCTATCTATCTATCTATCTCTATCTATCTCTCTCTATCTCTATCTATCTATCTATCTATCTATCTATCTATCTATCTATCTATCTATCTATCTATCTATCTATCTATCTATCTCTATCTATATCTATCTATCTCTATCTATCTATCTATCTATCTATCTATCTATCTATCTATCTATCTATCTCTATCTATCTATCTATCTATCTATCTATCTATCTATCTATCTATCTATCTATCTCTATCTCTATCTATATCTATCTATCTATCTCTATCTATATCTATCTATCTATCTATCTATAAAACTCACTTTTCTTCCTTTTCTCTCTTTCAGCTTCGGTGCTAATAATGTAATATGCGTGGCCAGATTTATAATTTACTGGTATCATATGTTATGTTCAATTGTCTGTTCTGTCTCTCTGTGCAGTCTCTCTTTTTGTGGGCTCTGTTTCTCTCTGTGCACCCTCTCCGTGCCCAGTCTCTCTCTCAGTGAACCGTCTATCTTTCTCTCTCTCTCTCTCTCAGTGCACCCTCTCTCTCTCTGTGCCCTCTGTCTCTCTCTGTGCCATCTCTCTCTCTGCGCTCTGTGTGCTCTCTGTCTGTCTCCATCACCCTCCTGCTATTTCCTCCTCCCTCTCTCTCCGTCTCCTCTTTCTCTCCCTACCCTCTTTCTCCCTCACTTTCTCTCTCTCCCTCCCTCTCTCTGCCTCCCTTCCTCTCCCTTCCTACCTCTCTCTCTCTCTCCTTCTCTCTCCTTCCCCTTCACTCTCTCTCTCCCCTCTCCTCCTCTATCTCCCCCACTCTCTCTCTCCCTCCCTCTCTCTCTGCCTCCTCCCTCCCTCTCTCCCTCCCCCTCCCTCTCTCTTCTCCTCTCTCACCCCCCTCTTCCCCCCTCCCTCTCTCTCTCTCCCTCTCCTCTTTCTCTCCCTCCCTACCCTCTTTCTCCCTCACTTTCTCTCTCTCCCTCCCTCTCTCTCTCGGCCTCCCTCTCCCTCTCTCTCTTCACCTCTCTCACCCCCCCCCCCTTTCACCCTCCTTCTCTATCTTTCCCTCTCTCTCTAATATATAAACATATGGAACATAATAACAGAGAATCATAGAGACTATATCTGCTGGTCTTCAGGGATAAAGAGACATAAAGATTGGCATGAGGATTAAAAGGAGGGATGATAAGGAGAGAGTAACATCTTAACAATGTACCTTAGCACCTTTTGGCCCTGGGATGGAGTGAAGACTCACATTTGGCCCAGTCATTACAGTTGTAGACAATGTTGAAGAACTCTCTCGTTGAGTACCTGGGCAAAGATTGAATGGAAATTTTGAGCACCTCACTTACCATCATTTTCAGGAGAGTAGCCAGTCAGAACCTATATAACTTGCTTTTCTCCCTTTGCTCTCCAAACCTCCACACTTTCAGCTTGATGCTACCAATTAGGCCAACTTGGCAGCCGCCTAGGGGCTCAATATAGAGAGGGTGCCTCCTTTATATTATAAAAAAAAAATATATTATTATTTTATATATTTACAATGTAACATACCAACCCGAGTATGTATTACAGAGAGAAGGGTTGCATTTCCACCCATTTGTTAAACAGAGAGCAATTAATATATAAGTATGGCAAGTAGGAGGTGAAGTAAATGTGACATCATCAAGCAAGCTGGTGTGCGTGCGGTAAGGCGTCACTTCCTGCCTGCTCAGACACTCTCTCTGCCCTCCAGACGTCTGGCTCTATCACCGGGTAATAAAGTGTTGATCCTACTTCCAACATTATTATAATAGATAATATTATAAATACGTGCAACCCATATACCCTGGTATCTCCCCTTCTGGATCGCTACTTTATCATGGTGAAGGGTCTTGTGTTCCTCAATGAAGCTATAAGCTATACCATGTAGGGTCAGCCAAGATGGGCAGGTCATAGCAGTATCTTTGCCAAGGTAATCTTATGGATGAGCAATGGACATGACTTTGATGGAGCTCCAAGGGGCAGTAGAGAACAGATGTCTCTGGTGTGTTGCAGTCCATAGGGCCCAGGAGAGTCGGATGCGACTGAACTACTAAACAACAACAACCCTGATGCCTGCCTCAGCACGTGGATATAATGAGACGTACAGTACAGTACAGTTTTGTATTTTTTACTCACGCCTATAGGGAATTTGCAAAGGGGCTCCCCAAGATTTTTTGCACCACTGGACCCTCCATTCACTTGCTCCATCATTGCTCTCACACATGTATATTTATATGATTTTATATCTTTGTACATACAGGAATACCCCGTTTAGAGCTTAACATGCATTCCAGCATACAGGAGCGCTATGAGAAACAGCGCTAAATGGGGCATTTTATCACCATAGCAGGGATTTATAGGGCGAAATGCATTTTGGAGCACAAAAGCTGATTGATTACAGAGTGGGAATTTGAAGGGAAGAGAGAGCTATAGCGAATCAGAGCTCATCTGCGTAGCATTAAGTGGGGTTTTGTTGTTGCTGCACAGTCCTTCATTCGTGTCCGAATCTTGTTGACCATATGGGCACAGCATGCCAGGCATACTGTATCTGTCAATGTTTCTGGTTGTACTCATCCATATGGTTTTCTTGGAAAAAATACTGAAGTGGTTGCCAGTTCCTCCTCAATTTGTCTAACCTCTCTGCTTTGACCTGCCCATTTGGGGTGACACTACCTTCACCAC
The DNA here is from genome assembly GCA_027410445.1 of Discoglossus pictus. Classification (NCBI taxonomy): domain Eukaryota; kingdom Metazoa; phylum Chordata; class Amphibia; order Anura; family Alytidae; genus Discoglossus; species Discoglossus pictus. The sequence goes on from CM050171.1 coordinate 112,797,271, forward strand.
GACAAGGTCGCGATCCAGAAGTAGAAGTGGGGTTTACTTGTACATAAATTAATATTGGAAAAAAGGTGATGGAGTTGACTGGCACACTAAGCATCTTTATTAAGGTAGTGGGCATGGTTGTATGGGCACACAGCGGGGCGATTGCTGAATATGTCTAGGGGTTTAAGATATTTAAATCTGACCCTGGTAATATTTACAAATCAAGAGCATTGACTGATAAAATAGTAACTACATGTACTAAGTCACTCTTATTTGTAATAGATGCATCACCTCTTAATCATTCTGTTACAAGCTAATTAATAAAACATCTGGACTGTCCCATCAAATTCTACAGAATCCTGGACCGGTTTGCTGTCTAAATCCCAAGTGATCTCACTCCAACATCATCCTTACAAGTATTATCTGCATCCAGTGAACATCTGCCCTCTTTCTGTCTCAATAACTGAGCAGATTCCAAGACTGGTCCCTTAACTCTTAGCCTCAACTACAAACACCAACAAAGCAACCAAACTGGTTACAGTTCACTTATATGAAACACAACAAGAATATAGATGTGATAGGCTGCCAGAATAATGACTGACTATCCACTCGCTGCGTGATACGCTGAAATACTCCAGGAATCTTAATAACCAGTCCGTGCTTATCTTCTTTTACACAGCCCATTCAAATGGCTAGGCCATTTCTCTCCATTATCATAACATAAACACAAGTTCAGGATACTTCTATTAAAGGACCACTGTATTTTAGGAAAAATAACTCACTTGTAACAAACGAACAACATTATCAGCTGAAGAAGCCATTTTTAGAGAAAATGTTATTTGTTTGATCTGTTGGTGTATAGAAAGTTCCCATGTTGTCTGACTAGAAACGTCCTAACAGCTTATCTAATGGTGAAGGGAAGTGAGGGGGGGAATTGGGAGAAGATGTACAAAGGGATATATTATATAGTGTGTTATCACCTTCCTCCTCGCACAATGACATAAGCACACATGTATTACTGCAATCCCTGCTCATGCATAATAGTTAATTCCTATTTTACAAAAATATTCACTTTAACATCACATATATAGTTGTGAGCATGCGGGCCGTTGCTCACGCTTGTGGGCTCGCACAGCGAGCCGCGGCCCTCACATAGCGAGCTTCGGCGCTCCATGCCAGCAACTGATGCACTTGCGAAGCGAGGGCCTCAGTTGCTTCGCGAGGGCCACGGCTCACACAGCGAGCTACGGCCCTCGCGTAGCGAGGACAGCGAGCGAGGGCCTCAGTTGCTGGCATGGAGCGCAAACAACACGACACACCAATTACGACCCTCACAAACTTTACCTCGCAACGCAAACAACATACGACACACGTTAACACACATTACGACCTCGCAACACTCGGACGCAACTCGCGAACATTACAAAATTCAAAACACAATACATACACACAGCACATACATAAAAAGCTTACCTACAGCAACAGTGAGCATCCAGGACCTCAAAAATGCAACTTACACCTTAATTTCTCAAAATAAAAGAGTTTACACACTAAAAAATTTGATAAGTGACAGAAAAAATGTCCGCCGAACAAAACGAAAATGAGGCTACACACGCAAACACCATACGAGACACGTTAGCACACATTACGACCTCGCAAAAATCGGACGCAACACGCAAACATAAAAACATTTAAAACACAATAAATACACACAACATATACATAAAAAGCTTACCTACAGCAAGAGGGAGCATCCAGGACCTCAAAAAACCAAGTTACACCTTCATTTAAATAAAAATAATAGAGTTTAGACACTAATAAAATCGCTAAGCAAGAGAAAAAATGGCCATGAACAAAACGAAAACGAGGCTACAGCACTCTAAACACGGAAAACACCACAACACACTTGCAAAACACCACAAGAAACTTGTAAAACACCACTAAGCACCAACGGATAATCCGCGAAGACGCATACCACAGATTACCCGCCATTTTACGCCAATGCGGAAGTACACCACTACGCTAACGGTTTGGGCTCGCGCACGCACAGTGTTACACTGCACACATTCACCACGCTTACACAGCAGCTCCACACCACTAATGCTGCAGCAACATCAAAACACATTGACAGCTCTTCAACACAATGCTTCAAAATAGGTAAAGTATATTCATTTATTAATGTATTATATATTTCATTATTACACACCAAACAGCATTAGCTCACTTACAATTTCATTGCCGTCATTTTTTGACGGACAATTCGCTAGTTAACTATAATTATCAGTAGCTATATAATTTAATAATGGTATTGGGACCCCAATTTTTTATATTCATGGTATACAAATACATTTTAATGCATATCTAATAAAAGTTATATTTTAATAATCTTACATAAAAAGTGTTTCTTTAGGAGCATGGGTGTAGGAACTAGGGGGATGGGGGGCAAGTCCCCCCCCCCCCCCCAGATTTTTCTCTGTTTGTATGTATGTATATATACGCTATTTTATGGCCTGTGTATACAATGTGTATATCCCGCAGAATTATTCTGGCTCCTACACCCCTGTTTAGGAGATACTTTCTTCATATGTTTCTATTATGAATATTTCAATATACTACACAAACCAAGCAAAATGTATCATAAATTGTAAATAAAAATGTAGTAACTTTGTGTGCCAAACTGTATTCTATTAAATATGATACTGTATGTAATATTTTTCTTATTTTATTTCTGCAAATAGTTTATGATAGGCCCTAGAATAAAACATTTATTATAGCTGACACTTGTGTGTTTTTTTCTTTATCGATGTGCTTTCATTAACTCTTTGAGGTCTGGGAGGGCACGCACGGCCTGTCATCCATAGAAATCCAGGGAGGATCCTCTAAAGTTTTCCCGTTGGCTGCTGGGGGAACATTGAAGGCTGTGTATTGACGAGCCACCTGCAGAGACGCAGCATTATCGATATTCAGTGTCATCGCGCTGCGAGTTCAAACGCTCACAGTACACTTTCATGTTTGTAAACAGTATTGATCTGCATAATAAACTTGCCATTAGAACGGCGGATTAAATGAGGACGGAAAAAGAACATTTGGGAGATTAAATCCGGAAACAGTTAATTAAAAGCAAAGCCATACAACCAGGACTGTAAGCATCCAATTAGTGGCATGATGTAAACGCCCGCATTCTCAATTATTTTATTTATTTTAAATTCTGTAAAAAAAAAAAACTCAGCATATACTAGTAAAGGTTTGTAACTCATTGTGTTACAGAAAAATTACCCCCAATATGATAGATACTGGGGGTTGGGGGCTGTACACTTGCTTAACTTTGTTTATTGTTTATAGACTACAAACAAATAGCCCTTAATAAAAAATTAAAACAGTGGCTCTATGTCAGTGGGGGAAATCTTCTCAATTTTGCTTTCAACCTTGTATGCTATTATGTACAGTAAGCTGACCCCTTCTGGATCGCTACCTTGTCATGGTGAAGGGGCTTGAGTACTTCACTAAAGCTTTGAGCTATACCATGTAGGGTAACCAATTTGGGCATATCAGAGAGGTCAGACAAATCATGGTCCACTGGAGAAGGAACTGGCAACCCACTGCAGTATCTTTGCCAAGATAACCGTATGGATAAGCACAACTAGAGACCCGACGTGCTGCGGTCCATAGGGTCACGGAGAGTCAAACATGACTGAACTACTGAACAACAGTAAGTTGAATCTGAAGATTTAGTGTTATTGTTTTGAAAGTAAAATCCTGTACACGAGATGGAGTGTAGGTGGAAGGGTCCCATAGAAGCTGTTTTGCCTAAAATGACCTTGAAACCTTTTCACTTGTAAATGGACCAGCAATGGATTTCTTTACAATGTATTGATGACTCCTCTGTAAGTGAAAGGGTTAATGGCCATAGTCACCCCCAAAGCTTTTAAAAAAAACAAAAACCTACATTACTTATAAGGGTCTTCAGTTACACCACTTTATTAGATTAACATAAATATGACAATGGCATTGTTAAACTTGTTAGAACTTACTATCCCTTTCAGACTACAAAATACCTGGTCACTGGCATTGAATGCACAGAGAAAAATACTGACGTTGTTTCTCAAAAAACATGAAATTAAAGGCAAATCTAAGTTTCCTGGGCTATGAATGCATCTGATAGAGGAGAATCAGTAGTGTATGCAAACATTTTTTTTGCATGAAAAAATACCAAAATAAACATTTACAAACTCACCCTGATGTTTGATAAATCTTTTCAGTTTGCAAGCTCAGGCTTTTGTCAGTTGACAGCCCTGAAAATCCCTGCTAAGATTAGCATAAAATTCATAATTTGTTTTGGCCAATCAGGAAAAGCAGATACATTTGTATCATGCTCTGGGGTTCCTGTATTGCAAGGAAGCCTGGGATATGTAGTCTCTTTCTCTCTCTATCCTTGTGCTCTGATTTAGTTTTAAGCTCAGACCCCACCCAACCATGTGATTCCATCCTGCCACAGTTACTTCATTTGAATTGTCAAACTCCATTCCTTGCTGCATTTCCTCTGCATACCTGGTTATGTAAGCTGCCTGTGGGTGTGCAAAGCTGGAATTTAGTTTCCTGCCTATAACTTGGTAAGTACATTTAACTTATCTATATAACACATATTTTTCTTATAATCACTGTCTGTTTCTTATCAAACATTTGAAACCCAGGAAACTTATACATTTGGACAAGTATCATATAAATTTAGGGTACATTCTCCACTTGGTCCTGAAGGCGGAGTGAGAGGAGGTGATAAAAGAGAAGGAAAGAAGAAGGTCATTAGCAGAGTGCAGAGGGCATTTGGGGGAGTATTTTGAGATGAGAGCCAGGATATAAGGGTGTGCACTGTTGTTTGTAGGCTTTATTTGTTAGGGTCATGATTCTAAAGTTTATTCTGGAGGCTATGGGAAGCCAGTGGAGTGTTTGACAGAGAGGAGCTGCAGACACCAAGCGTTAGGTATGGTAAATGAGTCTAGTGGCAAGGAGGCAAGATGCAGTTTACAATAGTTTAAAAGTTATCTAAAACATACTTTTTTTCTTTACTGCATGTGAAAAGGGTATATAAAATAAAGGCCCCACTGCTGAATAAAATGATTTAATGTAATTTCCCACAATGGGTGGTCCGTCCCTGTCAGCCAATAAGCAGTAATAGAATATATGATGTAACACGACTATGGACTATGAACAACTATGGAGGAATTCAAACACTTCACCAGATTTCCTCCACTACGCTCCTATTCCTACACTCTCAACCTGGCCAAACAGCAGTACTTTACATCACTAATATCAACTCTGTCCTCTGACCCCAAGCATCTGTTCAACACTTTCAATACTCTCCTCCGCCCACCAGCTCCTCCAATCCCTTCCTCTCTCACAGCTGAAGACTTTGTCAACCATTTTATGCATAAAATTCAAAACATTTGCAATGAACTCTCCTCTCATATTGGTTTACACACTCCACCCTCTCAACTAACCAACAACATCCACTCTTCTCCATTCTCCAATCCCATAGCCACCATGAACTGCCTACCCGACTACAGAGGATGACTTCTCCAGCCTGCTATTATCCACTCACCTCACTACCTGTCCTCTAGATCCTATTCCATCTCTCTCCTTTCAACCACACCAGCTCTCACACACCTCTTCAACCTTTCCCTAAATACTGTCACGTTTCCATCTTCCCTAAAACATGCCATAATTACACCCATCCTCAAAAAACCCTCATCTGACTCTGACGTTGCATCTAACTACTGCCCTATCTCTCTACTTGCCCTGGCTTCCAAAATGCTGGAGCAGCTCGTAAATAACCATCTTACCAGCTTTATTTCCTCAAACTCCCTTCTTGACACCTTCCAATTTGGCTTCCGACCCCAACACTCGACTGACACAGCTCTCAGTAAAGGCACTAAGGACTTGCTCTCCACCAAGTCAAAAGTTCACTTTTCCATTCTGCTTCTTCTAGATCTCTCTGCTGCCTTTGACACCATCCACTTCTACTCCATATCCTCTCCTACCTCGGCATTCAAGACACTGCTCTCTCGTGGTTCTCATCATACCTACAAAATCGATCATTCAGTGTCTCCATCTCTGACACCTCTTCTTCTACCTACCCCCTGTCTGTTGGCATACCCCAAGGTTCAGTCCTAGGCCCCGTCTCTTCTCCATCTACACTTCTTCACTTGGTTCCCTAATACACTCTTTTGGGCTTCATTATCATCTCTATGCAGATGACACCCAAATCTATGTCACCTGACCAGATCTATCCCCCTCTCTTCTAACACACGTCTCCAACTGCCTTTCTAGTATATCCTCTTGGATGTCCACCCACCATCTCAACATGTCTAAGACTGAACTCGTAAACTTCCCTCCCTCTACCACAGCATCAATTCCTCACATCTTTCTTACTGTCAACAACGGAATCACCACTCCCACCTCCCAAGCCCGTTGCCCTGGGGTTCTACTGGACCCCGCTCTGTCTTTTATTCCTCACATACAGTAACTAACAAAATCTTGCCTTCTCCATCTAAAAAAACATCTCCAGAATTCGCCACTACCTTATACAAGACACAACTAAAATCCTTATACACTCTCTCATCATCACTCGACTAGACTACTGTAACTCGCTTCTTGCTGGCCTACCCACCACCCGACTATCCCCACTTCAATCCATAATGAACGCCTCTGCTAGACTCATCTTCCGTACACCAATGTTCAACATCACCTCTCTGTCAATCACTCCACTGGCTTCCCTTAGCCTCTAGAATAAAATTTAAAATCCTGACCCTAACTTACAAAGCCCTCAACAATTACGCACCCCCTTACATCTCTGCTCTCATCTCCAAATATTCCCCCAACCGCCCTCTTCATTCTGCTTCTGACCTTCTTCTTTCTACAACTCTTGTCCCCTCCTCTCATTCTTGCCTTCCGGACTTTTCTTGTGCTACCCCTATTCTCTGGAACTCCTTGCCTCGCTCCACCAGATTGTCCTTCTGCCTCAAAATATTCAAAACCTCACTAAAACGCATCTCTTTAAAGAAGTGTATCACCTTCCACCCTAACACACTCATCACCTCTCTCTCCCTACTTTACCAAACAAAATACCTTTAGGTTGTAAGTCTGCAAGTTTCTATCCTGCAGGCTGCTTTGGGGAAAGCACTATGGACACTGGATTCCAAGCTCAAAGACAGGGCCCTCCTAGCTTTGTTATGTTTTGTTTCTATTTACCTTTGCCTGGAACTTATCATATGTACAGCACTACAGAATATGTTGGTGCGTTATAAATAAACGATAATAATAATAACACACAATGGTGGTGCATTTCTTGCAAATTTCAAACATAATTTTTCATGCAGAAAAAGAAAATCTTTGTAACATTTAAAATATGCCCTTTTAAACGAGCATTTGTTTTAATTTCCATGTCCCTTAAGGAATATTTAATACCCTTATTATGCAGCAGTATTTTAACATTTTTTCAGTCTTTCCTTGTAATGTACATTTTTACTGATTCCTCTCAGCATTTTTTGGAAAAATTACTTTTAATCATTCCGCTGTGTAATAATGATTTATATTTTATTACAATATACACTAATCCAAAGGAAATTAATAAACAGATTTCTAAATTGTTGGCGCACTGGCCATTCCAATAAGACATTTTTTAGAGATGGGTAAGTCATATGCTTGTGGGTTGCAGTACTCCTTTTTTTTAATACCACCTCTGGAGTATTCTCTGGTTCCCTTCCCACGATACATTGCAGATGTTCAGACAATAAATTCAATAAATACTTTCCCACACTGGAATGCCGGCATCCACAAGAATTCCGAAATCAGCGCAGTCCAGATTCCTGCGCTGATGTATAACTGTGCTGTGAATACTCCTCTATACAGCCTTCTCCTGATCCCTGCCAAGTATTAAGTGCTTGTTCACAAACCTGGGGTAGATTATCACTTTAACAGTGGAGATTCATTTGATAAAATTAAATAGTTTGGAGCCTGTCCAGCAACAGATGTTACTGCATATAATACATTAATAAGAGATCGCAGACCCCCGCGCTCCACTCGCAGAGGACCATTAAGATATCTCACATTTCTTTGAATGCCAGCTGTGGCTGTATTATTTGTGAGGCTTACATAGGCAAGATCATTGTCTTTGGATCAATTCTACTTTGCTGGACATAAATGAATCAAACCTCTAAGGTAAAAGGAAATATTTGGTTGATAGAATGTCATGGAAATAATTTTGTACATTGTTTTTAGCTGTTACAAAATTATCATTGTCTTAAGTTATGCATTAAAGGGTCACTGTATGATTAAAAATATTTAGATTCCTTTACTGCGTCATGATGGGGAAGAAGTGGAGGCAGAGACAGATTTTATTTTCTTGGGCTAAAAGATATCTTCAGATGGTGACTGCAGCCATGAAATTATAGGATGTTTGCTTCTGGGTAGGAGAGCTGTGGCAAGTCTTAATAATAAAGATATTAATCTATCAACAAAGGTCCGCATAGATAGATCTATGGTATTACCAGCAGTAACATATGGATGTGAGAGCTGGAACATAAAAAAGGCTGAGTAATATAGTATTGATGCCTTTGAATTATGGTGTTGGCGAAAACTGCTTAGAGTCCCTTTGACTGCAAGAAGATCCAATCAGTCAATACTACAGGAAATTAAGCCAAACTGTTTACTGGAAGGTTTGATCATGAGATTCCCTAAAGAAGACTCTGATTCTGAGAAAGATTAAAGGCACAAAAAGAAGGGCTTGGAAGATGCAATCACAGTCAGATATAAATAAAGTAATCTAAATTAGTGTTAGACAATTTAGTCTACATTTTGATTTTATTAGAAAGAAATTACTTTTCAAGATCCTTCCTCCTGTAGGGTTAATTGACACTCACATTGGGGCTGATTACCAGGAGTCTTAAAATATCAGATGCTTTAAAGAGATATGTAAGTGAGCTGGATTATGAACGCATCTGATAGAGGAGAGTTAGTAGTGTATGAAAACATTTTTTGCATGTAAATATCCCAAAATAAACATTAATTATCTTACCTTGAAATTAGCAAAATTTCCTATGTTTTTTTTAAAATTTGCATGTTATTGGTTACACCCCTAGAAAATCCCACCAAAATTTGCATAACATTCAAATTCAGAATCATGCTAATACATTGTATCATTCTTCACCTCAGTGGAAACTGGTGTGCTTAATACAAGAACTGCAACAGTTACTTCCTGTGCTTTATACCAGAAAGGTCAAAATATGTACCCTGCTGTATTTCCTGTGTGTACCCGTCTTATGTATGCATCTTGTAGGTGTGAACAGCTGTTTTTTTGGACTTTTGTGCAAATTACTTTGTAAGTAAATGGAATATATAACATATGTTTTCATACACTACTAAATCTCCTCTATCAGGTGCATTCCTAATCCAGCTCACATACATATGCCTTTAACATTTATAATTATCGGATACCTGTCAACTGGGCATGACCTTAATGCCATACACCCCCACCTGCTGTGAGTGTCAATTATTGTGCCAAGAGGAAGAATCTTGGAAAGTATGATCTGCGTAAAAATATAAACAATCAAATACCAGAAAAAAAAATCAATTCACAGAGAATATGTTTACCTTTAAATTGTGATCTGTTAAGTCAAGTGTCTTATACTTTTTATATCATTGTGAAGAGGTGCTGAATACTTTGACACTTTCTAAGTAAAATCATATTAATAACCACATTCTTTCACATTCCTATATAATATCTCTGATATATTGTGGTCTATGCTGAAATCATTTAGAAAATGCCAGAACTCCAAGGTCACTCTGCAGGGAGCTCTCCTTGGAAGAAGACCAGCTCAGGACAGAAGGGAAGTGACAGATTAGTAATGAAATATCTTGGCAGATCTCTGTTGAGGAATTGGCAGAGCGCGGCGCCTCACCCAGGCGGCTGTGCAGCAGGATGTTCAACATTCGTACTTCTTCTGTAGTTCCTGATGCGCTTCTCAGTTTCTACTTTTGTTTTTCTTGAAAAATATTTTTACCCACTTTTTGTTCCTGAAAATTGTATTCACAACATATGGTGAAGTAACTGTCCGGAAAAATCTATTGGCGTTGCAGTGAGCCATGGTAACAAATGTTACAATACTGGATATTGGTTTGTAAATCAGAAAATCTTGGAAAACAGTTGGAATGTAATAGCTAGCGCCCCCAACACGAGGCACACCCATTTTGCCCTTCTCCCATAGCCAGCATTTACTGTATGCTTACTGCACATATCTGACATATCTTCAATTGTTTTACTTATTAAATTAGTATATTCTATATATGCTTGAAAGTTCTGTTTTACCGCAGTCATATGTAAATGGGGCCATGCATAAATTGATACTGTATTGAAGAATGAAAATGCATTGTGAATTAATTTGCATGTCCCTGCCCAGTTTCCCAGGGAGCTGTGCAATAACTGAACTCCTCAGAACTCTGAGCGGGAAATATGTTTTTTAACTTGTTTTTAGACATCCAAATGTGAACCTTGGTTCTCATTGTTAATTGGTTTCTGAAGGCACGACGAGTGTCAAACACGATGAGTACCAAGTTCCCATAAAGCATAATTTAAATTGACTTATACAGACTGCAGCAAGTACTGGAAAAGCAATTTCTGCTCATCAAAATGTGTTGAGTACCAAACTCCAAGGCAGACGAGTACTAGGGGTGGACAAAATATTTAGGGCCCTATTAAATTCCAGCCTCGTAAATAAGAGGCTTCTACTTAAGCCCTACGTACTGCAAAGTTTCTCTAACTTACAATGCTATTAAATTAGCCCTGCTGCGAGCAACGTGTGAGCTACGCAGCAGGCCCGTACGTATCTACACTGCGTAAATGTACATGAGGAGTGACAGCCTGCGAGATGATATCGCAGGCTCCCACTCCTCATCAAGTGCTGCGGGGGACCTAAAAGGGACCTCCGCGGCAGTCCCCCACATAAGCATTGCCGTGGGGGGTACTCCAAACCCCCCCCAGGCACCTAAAATGAACCCCCCCTCAATGCGGGGGTCCCTGTCGGGACCCCCGAAGTGTCCTCACATGAACACCTTGCTGCAGGGGTCCATAGGAACCCCCGCAGCCCCCACACATTAACCCCTTGCAGCGGGGGTCCCCGATCGGCACTGATCAGGCCCCCGCTGCATTTAAAACTTTTAAATTCCCCGCCGCGGCTCCTTAAAGGGGCCGCGGCACACTATTAGCCAATCCCGGCCGCGGCACTTAAAATTAACCCCCCTCTATGCTGGGGGTCCCCATCGGGACCCCCGAAGTGTCCCCACATAAACCCATTGCAGGGGGGGTCCCCGATCTGCATAGATCAGGCCCCCCGCTGCATTTAAAACTTTTAAATTCCCCGCCGCGGCTCCTTAAAGGGACCGCGGCACACTATTAGCCAATCCCGGCCGCGGCACTTAAAATTAACCCCCCTCTATGCTGGGGGTCCCCATCGGGACCCCCGAAGTGTCCCCATATAAACCCCCTGCAGCGGGGGGCCCCGATCGGCACCGATCGTGACCCTGCTGCAATTCAATTTTAAATTTCCCGCCTCGCGGGTCCTCAAAGGACCGTAAAGGTCCTGAAAGGACTCGCACTAAAAATAATAACCCCAGGCAACTATAATTACCCCATTAACTCATGATGGTCAATCCAGACCACCATAAGGCCTAAATTAACCCATTAACTCATGGTGGTCAATCCAGACCACCATAAGACCTAAATTAACCCATTAACTCATGATGGTCAATCCAGACCACCATAAGGCCTAAATTAACCCATTAACTCATGATGGTCAATCCAGACCACCATAAGACCTAAATTAACCCATTAACTCATGGTGGTCAATACAGACCACCATAAGACCTAAATTAACCCATTAACTCATGGTGGTCAATACAGACCACCATAAGGCTCTATTTAACCCCATCAGTCCCATAAGGGTATATTATTACCATTATGGGCCTGTTACAACCCAACATTAACCACATAAGTGCCATGATGGTCCTCAAGGACCATCATGACACTAACTACAAACACTACACTATAACCCCCAATAAACCATTTAATCTAAACTAACCCCCCTCTACACTAATCTATTAACACTTACACTACCTACCTACACTACCTACCCCCTAATAAACCTCCCCAACACTCTAATTACAAAAAACAAAAAACCTACAGTACAAAAAACAAAAAAACCTACAGTACAGAAAACAAAAAAAAATTACACACCTGAAAAGGAAAGACAGATAAACACAATACAATAATACATATAATACATTACATACATTACATACAATACATGACATTACATATAATATATTAAATATAATATATTAAATATAATATATTACATATAATACATTACATACATTACATACAATACATGACATTACATATAATATATTAAATATAATATATTAAATATAATATATTACATATAATACATTACATACATTACATACAATACATGACATTACATATAATATATTAAATATAATATATTAAATATAATATATTACATATAATACATTACATACATTACATACAATACATGACATTACATATAATATATTAAATATAATATATTAAATATAATATATTACATATAATACATTACATACATTACATACAATACATGACATTACATATAATATATTAAATATAATATATTAAATATAATATATTACATATAATACATTACATACATTACATACAATACATGACATTACATATAATATATTAAATATAATATATTAAATATAATATATTACATATAATATATTACATATAGTCCTAATCAAATACCCCCTATCTATCTAACATACAATCTATTTAATTTAAAATAAATCCTAACTATATCAAATACATCCCCCTATCTATCTAATATACAAAAAATCCTAACTACATACACAGACCCTTATTCTAAAATAAAATAAAATAATTACAGTCCTAACTACATACACAGACCCTAATTCTAAGCTAAAATCAATAAATTAAGACCACTTACCTTTAAGATGTTGCTTCAGATCACTAACCTATGGGTCAAACAAAAAAAAAAATTAGTACAAAACATTAACATCAAATAAATAAACATTATATACATTCTACATATTCAACTCACCTTTACAGCATGTCCAGTCACTGTTAAGCTCTTCCGGCGCGGCCCTGTTAAAAAAAAAAAACACAATACATGAATACATGAATACAATATATAAACAATAAATAAAATACACAAATAAACATCTAAATATACATTTAACTTACCTCCCCGCGATGTCCCCGGCCTTCTCTCCTTCAGCCCCGGCTGGGCCGCGGAACCATCCGCGCTCTAAAAAAAAATAAAAAAAAAACTAACGGAGGTCTGCACTGGCAGACCTCCCCGACGCTACTGAACCTCCCGGAGTCGTTTCCGGGAGGAAATTGGCATTGGCGGCTTGTGATTGGCTGAAAAAGCTGTCAGCCAATCAAAAGTCGTCAATGTAGGAGCCAATCAGGATGCGCAGATGTCTTCTACCAATCACTCCGTGGGGGTGTATCCCATAGTGATTGGCTGAAGGCATCTGAGCGTTGTGATTGGTTCCCATAAAGATAGACAAGTGTTTTAGCCAATCAGGGTGGGATATTGGGGTGTATCCCATCCTGATTGGCTCACACATTGACGACTTTTGATTGGCTGAAATTGATAGACAGCTTTTTCAGCCAATCACAAGCCGCCAATGCCAATTTCCTCCCGGAAACGACTCCGGGAGGTTCAGTAGCGTCGGGGAGGTCTGCCAGTGCAGACCTCCGGTAGTTTTTTTTCTTTTTTTTTTTTAGTGCGCGGATGGTTCCGCGGCCCAGCCGGGGCTGAAGGAGAGAAGGCCGGGGACATCGCGGGGAGGTAAGTTAAATGTATATTTAGATGTTTATTTGTGTATTTTATTTATTGTTTATATATTGTATTCATGTATTGATGTATTGTGTTTTTTTTTTTTAACAGGGCCGCGCCGGAAGAGCTTAACAGTGACTGGACATGCTGTAAAGGTGAGTTGAATATGTAGAATGTATATAATGTTTATTTATTTGATGTTAATGTTTTGTACTAATTTTTTTTTTTGTTTGACCCATAGGTTAGTGATCTGAAGCAACATCTTAAAGGTAAGTGGTCTTAATTTATTGATTTTAGCTTAGAATTAGGGTCTGTGTATGTAGTTAGGACTGTAATTATTTTATTTTATTTTAGAATAAGGGTCTGTGTATGTAGTTAGGATTTTTTGTATATTAGATAGATAGGGGGATGTATTTGATATAGTTAGGATTTATTTTAAATTAAATAGATTGTATGTTAGATAGATAGGGGGTATTTGATTAGGACTATATGTAATGTATTATATGTAATATATTATATTTAATATATTATATGTAATGTCATGTATTGTATGTAATGTATGTAATGTATTATATGTAATATATTATATTTAATATATTATATTTAATATATTATATGTAATGTCATGTATTGTATGTAATGTATGTAATGTATTATATGTAATATATTATATTTAATATATTATATTTAATATATTATATGTAATGTCATGTATTGTATGTAATGTATGTAATGTATTATATGTAATATATTATATTTAATATATTATATTTAATATATTATATGTAATGTCATGTATTGTATGTAATGTATGTAATGTATTATATGTAATATATTATATTTAATATATTATATTTAATATATTATATGTAATGTCATGTATTGTATGTAATGTATGTAATGTATTATATGTAATATATTATATTTAATATATTATATTTAATATATTATATGTAATGTCATGTATTGTATGTAATGTATGTAATGTATTATATGTATTATTGTATTGTGTTTATCTGTCTTTCCTTTTCAGGTGTGTAATTTTTTTTTGTTTTCTGTACTGTAGGTTTTTTTGTTTTTTGTACTGTAGGTTTTTTGTTTTTTGTAATTAGAGTGTTGGGGAGGTTTATTAGGGGGTAGGTAGTGTAGGTAGGTAGTGTAAGTGTTAATAGATTAGTGTAGAGGGGGGTTAGTTTAGATTAAATGGTTTATTGGGGGTTATAGTGTAGTGTTTGTAGTTAGTGTCATGATGGTCCTTGAGGACCATCATGGCACTTATGTGGTTAATGTTGGGTTGTAACAGGCCCATAATGGTAATAATATACCCTTATGGGACTGATGGGGTTAAATAGAGCCTTATGCTGGTCTGGATTGACCATCATGAGTTAATGGGTTAATTTAGGTCTTATGCTGGTCTGTATTGACCATCATGAGTTAATGGGTTAATTTAGGCCTTATGCTGGTCTGTATTGACCATCATGAGTTAATGGGTTAATTTAGGTCTTATGCTGGTCTGTATTGACCATCATGAGTTAATGGGTTAATTTAGGCCTTATGCTGGTCTGGATTGACCATCATGAGTTAATGGGTTAATTTAGGCCTTATGCTGGTCTGTATTGACCATCATGAGTTAATGGGTTAATTTAGGTCTTATGCTGGTCTGTATTGACCATCATGAGTTAATGGGTTAATTTAGGCCTTATGCTGGTCTGGATTGACCATCATGAGTTAATGGGTTAATTTAGGTCTTATGCTGGTCTGTATTGACCATCATGAGTTAATGGGTTAATTTAGGTCTTATGCTGGTCTGTATTGACCATCATGAGTTAATGGGTTAATTTAGGCCTTATGGTGGTCTGGATTGACCATCATGAGTTAATGGGGTAATTATAGTTGCCTGGGGTTATTATTTTTAGTGCGAGTCCTTTCAGGACCTTTACGGTCCTTTGAGGACCCGCGAGGCGGGAAATTTAAAATTGAATTGCAGCAGGGTCACGATCGGTGCCGATCGGGGCCCCCCGCTGCAGGGGGTTTATATGGGGACACTTCGGGGGTCCCGATGGGGACCCCCAGCATAGAGGGGGGTTAATTTTAAGTGCCGCGGCCGGGATTGGCTAATAGTGTGCCGCGGTCCCTTTAAGGAGCCGCGGCGGGGAATTTAAAAGTTTTAAATGCAGCGGGGGGCCTGATCTATGCAGATCGGGGCCCCCCGCTGCAGGGGGTTTATATGGGGACACTTCGGGGGTCCCGATGGGGACCCCCAGCATAGAGGGGGGTTAATTTTAAGTGCCGCGGCCGGGATTGGCTAATAGTGTGCCGCGGTCCCTTTAAGGAGCCGCGGCGGGGAATTTAAAAGTTTTAAATGCAGCGGGGGGCCTGATCTATGCAGATCGGGGACCCCCGCTGCAAGGGGTTAATGTGGGGGTGCTGCAGGGGTCCTGATAGAGACCCCTGCAGCATGGGGATGTGTATAGGGTGCAGGGGGGAGCCTCACGCTGCTGTCTCGGGCTGTTCCGAGGCAGCACGTAGAGGCTTTCGGATCCCTTGCGTGGACTTTTTGTCCACGTAGGGATTCTTACGATATGCGAGACTCGTGCATAGATTTAAGGCTACGTAGCTCTCTCGGAGCCTATTCTCGGCCATTTTCTCGCAGTCATATCGTAAAGCAGGCTGCGAGAGATTCGGTTCTCGCAAACAGCAGGAAAACTGCCTTTTGCGAGCACCGAGAGAACTACGAGGGAGAATTTAATAGGGCCCATAGCACTTAGGAGCTAGACAAGCTGTTTCTACAAGCTCTTATCTTTCTTCCCCGATTATTATTATTATTTGTAACTCGTCAACATATTCCGTAGAGATACACATACGTTGTGATCAAGGCAACACAACATTAACACATTACAAAGATGGAGGGTCCTGTCTTTGAGCTTAGAACCCGGTGTCCATAGAGTTTTCCCCAAAGCACATTGCAAGATTGAAAACTTGTAAACTTACAATCTAAAGTATCTGGGTGTGGTATAGGAGGGTGAAAAATGCAGTGTGCATGTTAAGGAGGCAGGTTATAGGCTCCTTTAAACAGGTGTGTTTTTGGGGAGGTTTTGAAGGATTTGAAGCAGGAGGATAATCTGGCGGAGCAAGGCACGGAGTTCCATCGAATAGGGGCAGAGCGAGAAAAGTCCTGAAGGCGAGAGTGAGAGGAGGTGATGAGAGAGGAGGAAAGAAGAAGGTCATTAGCAGACCGAAGAGGGCGGGTGGGGGAATATTTGGAGATGAGAGCAGAGATATAAGGGGGTGCAGTATTGTTGAGGGTTTTGTAAGTTAGGGTCATGATTATAAATGTTTTTCTGGAGGCTAAGGGAAGCCAGTGGAGTGAGAGAGAGGTGCTGCAGACACGGAGTGTTTAGTAGGTAATTAAATGATCATAATATTATAACATAGATGTTGTTCAGTGAGCTGAACCATTAATTGCAATGTCACAAACCTGCTGCCCACTTTCAAACAAGAGTCAGTGTCACGCACACAATAAATCTGTCACGCTAGTTTTTCTTTCCATCTCTAGTATTGTAAGAGTTCAAAAGAACAGTATAAGTTCACAGCAAACCTACATAAACCAAACAGAATAAATGTGAACTAATAAGACGTGTCAGATGAAATATTTGTAGTATAAATATATCTATTTGTGAAACAGTAAGTCAGTTTTCCTTTAAGTTAGGAAGAGATAGTAGATTGTAACTATTCAGTATGGATCTGTTTGCTCCAGCTATGATCTGAGCTATTGCTGAATTCCCAAAACTATATAACCACTATCTGCCAGTTGTTTTTCAGTCATTCAGTTGTGTCCAAATCTCTGTGGCCATATGTACTGAAGCACGCCAGTCACATCTATGTGTTGTGCTTATCAATATGGCTTTCTTCGCAAAGATATTGGAGTTGGGTTCCAGTTTCTTCTCCATTTGACTGTGATTTGTCTGACTTCTCTGCTATGGCCTTCCCATCTTGGGTGAAACTACATGGTATAGCTCACAGCATCACTGAGATACGCAAGACCCTGATCCAGAATGGGATTTGCCAGTAGTATATAACAAAACTTAGAAGGAACATGAAAATAACTTTTTACCCGTTAGTTGCAATAAAGATTAAACAAGTTGTCCTTAATATGTTTTTATTCAAAATACAACTTGGATAAGGATTAAAGCTGCTTGTCTAAATGCATGAAGAAAAAAATAGTGAAATATATTTCATTAATTTAAAAATGGTTTCAATAGGATATAATACAGTGCATGAAGCAAAAACCCAACATTTTGAATACGAAAGACAGGTACCAAAGCTGGACGGCATCTAGCACCAAACTCTTACTAATATCTGTAGGAATGAACCAACCACATATATTTATCAGTGATATGTACCATTAATACAGTATATTCAGTACTGTAGTAAAGATATATGATCATACAATACCAGTGCTATCAAATGGATAAGCAAGATTGGCACAAACAGATTGACATTGCTTGTGTGCCGCCATCTTCACATTAATTCAAGTGAAACACCAGGTTTGAGTTGGGTCATGATTGGCGTTAACCACACAGTAAATCCACAAAAACACTGGGGCTGTATTGACCCCATGTTGAGTTTCATTTTCAGGAAATTAGATAAAAGGTGTATTTTCAGCAAATATGTGGATTTCTTAAGATTGCAAGAAAAGTCTCATGTGGCAAATTTTTGGAATTGAATAGATAAATGTGCATGGGGAGATATGAAGAAAAATAGAAGGAAAGTCATGTGAAGAGCCAAAGAGGGACAGAGAGGAGTATTTGAACATGATGCACACATTTCACTATAGGACTATGAGCCTCATTCAATTGAGCAATTGTAAGTTACAGTAGCTTGTAACAGAGGCCGTAAGTTAATTTGCAATTCAACTGGCTTTTTTTGCCAGCCGCAAATGGTCTACGGGTTACGGGCTTGAAATCCCTGCGGCTGTTACAGCTGTAACTTACACCCCATCTAAGCCTTTGATATTTCACATCCGCAAGAGTTATGATCGCTAAAATCGCGAATCGCTATTCAATTGCTACAATTCCTCAAGCCCGGCAATGGTAGAAGAAAATCCTACGAGTACTAGAGAGGACCCGCAAAGGTGTTAAAGACATGTCCGCAGCACTGTAAAAGCAAATAAAAAATCAATTCTGCACTGTAAATACAGGGAAAGCGATGAAAGACATTATAATTAATTGCACAACAGTTTCAAGCTCGCAAATCTGCAATCAAAAATGATTATATTTTATGTTTCATTTTGGGGTTATATCGATCTAGGGAATCAATGAGTTAATACATCAGGCCACCCACTTGGACTAGAACAGTAACAGCATTCGTTTTTTTTTTTTTTTGTGGTTTTGCGAGTCGATCGCATATCGGACATCTAAACGCTAATTGATTGACATGTAACCTCCATGTTTTATTGCCGTAATGATGACGGTTTCATTTACTATTGGCTGTTTCTAAATGGGTAATTGCAGCCTTGCTTATTTGATCATGTTCCCGTTTCAGCTTTCACCCGTAACTTGCGGACTTGTTCAATTGAATAGCACCAGGATTGTAGCAGACTGCGAGCCCGCAGCAGGCCCGCAGACATACGGCGCTAGATGCAGGCTTCGAAATGAATGACGCTCTTTGTTTTTATTTTTATATTTAAGGATCAGATTCACCAATATTCTCAGAGACTGTGATGGAATGGAATAGAACAAATGATTCACAGGCCAATAATGCCTTTTTTCACCAGAAACAAAATTGGTAGATTCCACAGCACCATCATTTCATGTAAAAAGGTAATATATTAGAGGTGATATTTTTTATATCCTAAAAACAGTTACCCATCGTGCAGCGAAACCCAACATTTTTGCTGATCCTGAGGTGGTAGGGGACTTTGCCCAGTGGTAAAGCAGCAGCTAAAACTGCCAGTGCTTTCATCAGGACTAATGGAATGTTCCTAAGTTTTCAAGCACAAACCCCTTCTGAGAAAGAAGTAGATAGAATCAAACAAACCCAGTAGTAAAGAATTACAGTTGTAAATATTGTGTTTATTCTTTATTTCTAAAAACTTTTGTCCATTATCAAAGTTAGTTATTCAAAAAGAACATAAAAATGAAGCACCAGGTGCAATTTTGGACACCATATTATTCAATGTACTTTTTGCACTTTTTTCGTCATACATGCCATATTGGAGTGGGGACTTTTCTATTGGTTGGTACTTTTTGCAAAGCTTGGCATCACTGCACTATATACCGTTGTACAGGACGAGTGTTGTACATCCTGACTACCCCAGCCAGGCAATGTGATGTGACTTGGGCTCTGTGTGTCCACTGACTGCTCGCTCCTCTGTTCATAAGCAACTTTGAAAACCCTCAAGTCCTTGTGACTCTGCTTTCCCTGCAAGATCAAGGGCTGTAGCAAGATGTTAACCAGATATCCCCTTTCATCTGAATATATTTGTGACACCACAGTTGCCAGCAGACACACAACTCCTGAAGAGGGAGCTGGCTTTTGCATTCAGAGGAGAAATGCATACCTGCGGCTGACAGGCTTGTCAAAGGGAGATGAAGAACAATCACCGAGCTCCGTGCCACTGAAAGCAAATAACATCTCCCACAGACTTCATAAAGAACAATGAGTCTAAAAGACTTGAACTGGCGCATAAAGAAATGGATATGTCTTAGGAGATAGTAACACATCGATAATTTTATATATATATATATATATATATATATATATATATATAATCATTTAGTAATTGTTGATCTATATATATATATATATATATATATATATATATATATATACATAGAGTAATAATGAGTATGGCAGTATATTATGATACCTTTTGTATTGGACAAATGTCTTATTTATAGTGACGAGCTTTCGAGAGGTTCAACCTCTCTTTATCAAGTCTCAAGCAATACTGACATGAGATGGAGACAGCATCTGACATCATCAGGTAAATACATTTAGGGGGAATAAACACAACATAGTAAAGAAAACATATATACAGTATCCCACAAAAGTGAGTACACCCATCAAATTTTTGTAAATATGTGATAATATCTTTTCATGTGAAAACACTAAAGACATGACGCTCTGCTACAATGTAAAGTAGTAAGTGTACAGCCTGTATAACAGTGTAAATGTGCTGTCCCCTCAAAATAACTCAACACACTGCCATTAATGTCTAAACCGTTGACAGCAAAAGTGAGTACACCCCTAAGTGAAAATGTCCAAATTGGGCCAAAGTGTCAATATTTTGTGTGGCCACCATTATTTTCCAGCACTGCCTTAACCCTCATGGGCAAGGAGTTCACCAGAGATTCACAGGCTGTCACTGGAGTCCTCTTCCACTCCTCCATGATGACATCACAGAGCTGGTGGATGTTAGAGACCTTGCACTCCCACACCCTGCGTTTGAGGATGCCCCACAGATGCTCAATGGGGTTTAGGTCTGGTGACATGCTTGGCCAGTCCATCACCTTTACCTTCAGCTCCTTTAGCAAGGCAGTGGTCATCTTGGAGGTGTGTTTGGGGTCATTATCATGTTGAAATACTGCCCTTAGGGGTGTACTCACTGTATTTTTCCTACCTCTTATTTTTTTGTTTCAAAGTCCAGCGTCTCGTAATTTTATTTTTCTAAGTCCTGTGTTTGTCAACTGCTTGCAGGCTGGCGATCCCCTGTTTACTCAGTGTTTGGTAGCTAAGTCCCACATGTTTCATTGCCTTCACTGCTCACCTCGCTTCTCCCTCCTTACTTATAAAAGTATCAAGAAACAATATCAATTTGAGAAACCTTTCAATTGGAAGTTATGGGAAAATGATCTAGGTTACCCTTGGTCTATTGAAAAATGGCATTCAACCTTTTCTCTAATGGCTAGATTCATTGAAAGTGTTACATATAGGGAAATTCAGTTTAAAATCATTAATAGATGGTACATAACCCCACTGAAACTGGGACAGTTGAATAAATCAGAAGAACAAAAGAATAGTTGGAGAGTTTGTGGGCAGATTGGTACACACTTCCACATGTGGTGGAGTTGCCCGCTCATACAGAATTTTTGGTTTGAGAGTTTTAAACATCCATCTAAGATATGTGAAATTTTAATATCACAGGCACCAGAAATAGTGATTTTACATTTTATCCCAGAATGCCTCTCAGCGTCAGTTAAAGGAATGGTTTTGCTTTTCCTTATGGAATCAAAAAAACTTGTAGTTTCCAGATGGAAAAATAAAGTAAGTCTATCCTGGTCGTAACTTATAGAAAGACTGGAATATGTTTATCTTCTAGAATTTGGACTTAGAAATACAAGGATAGGTCCAAAGATAAGAGCTAAATGGGCCCTATAGGAAAAAATTCTCCATTAATAACGAAAGCTCAAATTTAATAGTTTGTTCTTTTTTTTTCTCTTCCTCTTTTGTGTTTGGACTATGACTCTGGGTGGATCTCTCCTCTCCTCTCTCTGCCGGGTCCTCTTCTCATGCAGGAGGTATATGTTTTGTATATGTGGTGATTTTGTTTTAAACATGTTTTTTTTTTGTTTGCTTGTTTTTGTATTTAGGATAAATCTTTTATGGACACTTACTGACCTGTGTGTCAGATATTTTATTTGTGGAATATATGTTTTTTTTCTTATTGTTTAACATATCAAAATTTATAAATAATAAAGAAAAAAAAATAACTGTCTTCATTATGCTTTCTTAGGGAATGTCTGTGTAAATTCCTCCTTAAGTGCATTTTTTGGCTGGTTTCTCCAATGTACATTGTATTATATAAACCACATTAGATGATGTACATGAATATGATCCTTGATGTTATAGGTTTTGTTGCTAGGTTTAGTTCCATTTTTTATATTTAGTTGTTCATTGGCCAATTTTCTGCTGGCAAGTTTTTGTTTCAGGTTTGGTGGTTGTTTAAATGCAAGGATGTGAGGTTTTGGGAATATATATTTTAATTCAGTATCTTCGGTTAGTAATAGTTGTAAATCTTTGATTATTTTCCGTATTTTCTCTAAAATTGGATGGTATGTGGTCACTAGTGGTATATGTGAAGTAGTTTCTTTTGTACTTTAACAGGTATTCACGGGATATTTTGATGACAGTGTTTTTTTTTGTGGTAATAATAAAGGGATGGGAACCCTATTGTTTAAAAGATTAAGACAGTGTTTTTAAATTTTTATCACGGTCTCCAGTGTTTGAGCAAATGCGGTGGTATCTAATAGCTTGATTAGGATGGAAGGAAACTGGAGCTGTGTAGGTAATTACATCTGTCTGTGGGTTTCCTATATACAGATGAGTGGAAAGTGCCATTGGTGATGGATATAGTAGTGTCTAGAAAGTTTACCTGTTCTGTGGATAAATCCATTTTAAGTTCTATATATGAATGGAAGGTGTTGAATGAACACTTAGTTAATAACACTAGTAGCTATATACAAGACACCACTGATTTCCTTAACAAACTCAGTCAGATTAAAGACCTGCCTGCTAACACACTACTTGTCACCATGGATGTATTTTATACATGGCTCTTTTAAGGCATATGTTTGTTGTATTACAAGCATAGCATAAGATGGGTTATGCACAAACCAGGACAGGAGATCTATTGTCAGCTAGCACTATTTAAAAAAAAAAAAAAAAAAAAAAAATATATATATATATATATAAATATATATATATATATATATATATAGTACAAAACAAAGTATGTTTGTATTCACATTTTGACATCTAAAATAAGTTAAGAAATGTATTTCCTACTCAGAATTCCAACAAATACAGCTATTGCACTGCACTCTGGGAAACTGAGTGGGGACATGCAAATGAGTCCACAATGTTTATTTAATCCAATACCACTTTATACATGTTTCCTTTTAGCATGTGCCTGCTGTATTACATGGACGAATAACACATAGAATGGACTTGCAGGAGTTATAGAAAAGTAACCAGCATACAATAATTTAAAATATTTATGTTTACTGTCATATATTTAGAGGACTACTGTACAAAGAACAAGAAATATATTTGTTTGAATATTCTGACTACAAAGGCATATATTGTGTTGAAGGTTGTGCGTGTGAGAGGGATGTTTACATCTCTGTAGGAAGCTTGCAATTATTGCTGCAATCTGCCTGATTCTGAGCATGTGCATGGGGAATGGGGAAGGTGCCAAATTCTAAAAGATCTAATCATTCTAGAAATCCACTTTCTTCTTCCTTCCTCTTCCACCCGACCTCCGGTGATAGATAAATATAAGCACTCACCTACAGGCATCAATATTTCACTATCTGATGAAACCAGACAAGATGGAATCTTCTATACATAGACAGAGTCTTTAGAAAATATTATTTTCTCTTTTAAAATATTTTTATGTTTGTATGTTATACAGTTGCTAATGTTTGCTACACATTTTGCACATATGTAGTGTA
Organism: Discoglossus pictus; assembly: GCA_027410445.1. Classification (NCBI taxonomy): domain Eukaryota; kingdom Metazoa; phylum Chordata; class Amphibia; order Anura; family Alytidae; genus Discoglossus; species Discoglossus pictus. Next base: position 112,821,629 of record CM050171.1, read on the forward strand.
TATATAACATTTTGAATACATTTTATGTAAATTATATTCGATTACAAGACAAAGAAATAAATAAAATAAATACAACAGTTTTTTATTCATCCCATAATTTGCAATAATTGCTAGTTTACTGATAATGTATTATTATTGTTACCTAGGAACAAAGCATATTATACTATGCATATGTTTAGTTCTGACAAGAAATAAGCTAAATGGATAATAAGTTCAGGTATGTGGGTAAGAGATATTGAAGTTACCTTTTATTGCTAGAAGTAGACTATATATTTGAGGAGGCAGGTGAAGTGAGCTGCAAAAGAACGCAGAAGAAACGTCTCAAACTGCTACAAATCTTAATCTCAGTTGTAGATATTGTATATGTAGCACACCTATATACATACAGTATAGTAGCTGTAACATAAAAATAAGTACCGTAAAATAAGTATTTATAATGATAAACTAACCCATTAAAAATAGGTATAACACTAGTGTAATGCTCTGATTGAGTAAATATCAGTAGACTAAGGTGAGCACCCCGTTAGTAAATAGGTGTCTATGATCAGTTATGGGATACTTCCTAACTGGAAGGCTCAGTGTTATACTGAAGCCTCAAAAGCTAGCTGAAGTGCCCTATTGTAACAGTGTGAAACACAATGCTAATATTTCCCAAGCTAAATCACCTCCCAAGTATCCAAGTAAAGCATAAATAGAAACACTGTAATAACATTTTAGCTAGAGGCAACATATATAGTCACCATCACTGCTGAATAAGTGGTCACTTAAAGCTGACAGAGAACCACTCAAGTACCTAGAGTACATTTAAAAAGCAAATTAAATTATAATGCTCAATATGACCTAAGACAAAAATGATTTTCCTCTGTTTCCCAGAATCCTCAGTGCTGTGTTAACTGGCAACACTAAACATGCTTCCTGTTACAAAACAAAAGCCGCAAGCTTCAATAGTCATTATAAGGGTCTGTGGTATAACACACAATAGGTCTCAGGGAGGGCCTCTCGTTGGGAATGCCTCAGCACACCTGCACTCTCAAGGGCCTGGGGCCACTTCAAGCACTTCATTCATCCTGTGTGTACTTCCATGTTGGGGACCCCATGTCTTTATACCACAGGAAATTCAATTCTCGCCTTTAAATTAGCAGAAACAAAGGCAGATTTGGAGAGTGCAGATTGTGATTCATATTTTACATCCTGACCTTGTGCGCTTTCTAACAGAAGATGCACTAGAGCTCCAGGGCCTCTATTTAACCTCTTCAAGATGGAGTGGATGCAAAGCATTGTGTCCTGAGACCCTCAAAGTGCTGCCTTTAGCACTTCGGGGACAGAAAACAAAACTCTCGCTGGAAACAAAATGTACCTACCAGATGTTTACTTTTCAGACGTCTTATAGTAGATTTAAAACACAAGAAGCTAAATGTAGACATATTGTAGTTTTAGGGCCTGTTGTCAGCAGGAGGATTGAGGATTTTGTTTTTTAATTTTTAGCCTGGTTTAAATTTAGCAGCTGCTCTGGACCAGGGCCCAGGAAGGGGATCTCTATAGAAAGATGGGCCGGTTGCTAACGTAAGAAGAAAATAATATTGTTTGCAAATACTATAACAAATGCTGATTTATTTTCTGTGTAAAATGTCACATTTCATATTACAAGTAGCAACCTCAACTCTGTTGCGCCAAATGTCTGTTGCCATAATGTATTTTATTTGCATTTATTTTGTTATGGTACACTCCCTACCTTATTACACCCTTGTAAGTAATGTTACGTAAAATACTGGGCTTTATAAATAAAGAGTAATAATAATAATTATTTTTTCCCGTTTTTTTGTAATGCACCAGCATATTCCGTAGCACTATACAGGTGTCAAATATAAATAAAAATACAAGAGAAAACCTGCAAAATGACAATCTAAATGATAATTATAGTAATAATTAATCACTTAAAGTTCAAGATTCTATAACGTTCACTAAAAATAAGAGTAATAGTAGCTCTTAAAATACCCAAATGTTGTAACAATTAAATGTAGAACCTTATAATTCATATAGGGTGCCATGTCCCTCACTTTTTTGTTCCTAGGTTCAGCTTGCGATGTAACGAGGTTAAGCTCTGCGCTTCACTCACATTGCGCTGTAATTAATACTGCTGAAATGTCTTCAATTTAGAAGTCTCCAATGTGGCGCCCAACACTGGTTTCAAATACGCTCTATGCATAGTCTCGTCAGGGGTATAAATTGAAAGTAAATTTCCACAGCTTTCAAGTCATAAAGATCAATCTAAAACTTTAGATTTTCTTGTGATTAGTGATTTGTAAGTAACTGACACTGAAGATATCTGGTTTTCCTTCATCTTTAGGCTGGAGCTCCTCCAAACTTTTACAAGCTGTTTAGCATTGATGGTAGAGTGTAGTATCACTTTGCAGAAAGGGGGGTAGCTGCTAGGGAGTTGAAGTACACTAAATATATGTATTTTCTAAAAGAGGAGCTCCAGTTATTTTCAATGTACATTTGCTTAGAAAAGATCAACTGCCAGACTCTTACACATTGCTCAAATCAGGTCATCTGCTCATACAAGCTCATAACCATGCTCCCTAATTGTCACCAAACAACAATGCCTAATGTTCACTAAAATAAACTCACTTATAAGACACAGTGAATGCCTCCCTTCTTTTCCCAGATCACCATTAGACATCCCACCATTTCTTGAGTCTCTCTTCAAGGCACTCGGCACCAGTCTGTATGTACACAACACACAGAATATGTTAGAACTTTAGAAATAAATAAACTCCAGACTGTATATAACCTTTCTCTGTGCTTTGATTGTATTTTATTTACCAAACCCCTTATCTTCTGTGTCCTATCTCATGTGTGTCTGGTATTTCTCAACCTTTTTTCACCATCTCCACTGATATAAAGACATCATCTCTAACAAGCAATGAATATTGATTTTGACTTGAAAAAGGCAGAGAAGCTCATCACTCTAAAATTATTCTACATTCAATAAAAAAGGCAGGGGTATGTTTCTGCCTAGGGCCACAGGGCCCAGGCCTAGGGCAGCATGTTTTTAGTGGGCAACAGAAATATGTTTGTATATGCACATAAATGTCTATATGAAGTGATATTTCTGTCTGCAAGTGTACTTGAAAACTTTATAACATATATATATATATATATATATATATATATATATATATATATATAGTAGATAAAAAGTGCATCTGTGTTCACATTTGAATGTCTAAGCAAGTTAAAAAACCTGGTTTTTAGGTCAGATTTCCGAGAAAAACTGTTATTACACTGCATTCTGGGAAGTTGAGCTGGGACACACAAATATGCTCTTCATTCCGTAGCCATTATCAAACATGGCTTCCTTTAAGCCTATGCATTCTGTATTACACAGCTTTAATGTAAAGCCAAGGTTGGAATAAACACAGGCTGAGTATCCTATCCATGTACAGCTGTTTCAAGCTTACTGGCTATCATCAGCATAGAGCGGGATCTCAGCCTGTGTTGTGGAAATTATGAGTAGGTAGTTCACCACAACAATCATTTATAATATGGTGGGCAAAAAAGCGATAGAAGCCTCCACCGTACAGTAGTACAGTAAATAAAAAGTACATCTGTGTTCACATTTAAATGTCTAAAGCAAGTAAAAAAACTGCTTCCAGCTCAGAGTTCCGAGAAAAACAGTTATTACACTGCATTCTGGGAAATTGAGCTGGGACTCACAAATGTGCCCACAAATTATATCACATATAATAGTTGTCAAACTACGAATCGTCGTCACGCTTTGCAAGCTCACAAAGCAAGGGGCCGCATTTGCGGAGGTGGAGGCTCTACGGCGCCTCACACGCGGTTACAAACACCCTAACAAGGAGCACTTTACCAAAATAGATCTAACACCCAATCACTATATACGGACTTTCACACAAAAATAAGAACCGCGGGACTTAGAACACAAAATTTACGGACTTAGCCACAGCAAGGGGGGGCACCCAGGACCTCTGCAAGTCAAGTTACACCTTAGTTTATGTCCAAATTCCCGAGTTTAGACAAACGAAAATCCCCTAAGCAAGAGAAAAAATGTCTGCAGAAATAAACGAAAACGATGCTACAGGACCCTAAAGACGCAAAACACCACCAAGCACATACAGCTTTTCTAAAAAGCCGTATGAGGTAAAGATACACTCCTACCAAGGACGCAACATCATCCACAGCCGCGTACCATAAAATCATTCGCCTACATTTTACATACACACAAAAAAGAAATAAAAAGCTTACCCACAGCAAGGGGGGGCACCCAGGACCTCTGCAAGTGATGTTTCACCTCAATTTAAGTCAAAATTCCCGAGTTTACAAGCACGAAAATCCCCTAAGCGAGAGAAAAAATGGCGGCCAAAAAAAATGAAAACAAGGCTACACGCAAAAGACCACCAACCACATACGGATCAAAAAACCTGTACGAGCTAAAGATACACTTTTAGTAAGGATGGAAAATCATACACAACAGCGTACCACATGCACATTTGTGCCATTTCCCAACACTAACTTACATAATGCGGAAGTACACAGCTACACTAACGGCTTTACCTCGCGCACACAGCCTATTTACACTACACACTGCACACATTGCTCACACTTACACCTCAGCTCCAGAACCGTACAAACCTACATTGGACGCTGCAGGAACATTGAAACAGATTGCCAGCTCTTGCAATTAGCACAAAAAACACATCAGCCCCTACCTTACAATGTCAGCAAAAGCCCCTGTAATAAACAAAACAAAAAAAACAACAGCTGCGCAATGAGCACCGAAGGCGCTCATGGTAAAAACTGGTTTACATTATGTCTAAAGCAGCATTCCCTGGCTTACAATTTTATTGACCGTCATCTTTTGACGGGCAAGTCGCTAGTATATATATATATACATTAATACACATAAACTTATGATTTGAGATAGAGAAAGGGGAAAAGAGGAGCTGACAGTGAGGTGTGGAGGGCACAGAAATCTGTATGGCCTAGGGTAACATAAAAATGAAAAAAGGATATTGTATAATACTGGAATTGCATACAACTATTTACTTATCATTATTATTATTATTATTATCGTTTATATGTCAACATATTCCGTAGCGCTATACATAAGTTAAGTTACAGGCAATGACAAGTTCAAGATTTGCACAGTGCAATGATTGGAGGGCGCTGTCTTTGAGCTTGGAATCCGGTGTCCATAGCGCTTTTCCCAAAGCACCTTGCAGGATTGAAACCCGCAGACTTACAATCTAAAGGTTGAAGATGTATGTGGTACAGTAGGGAGAGAGTAGTGCTGAGCATGTTACGGAGGAAGGTTAAAGGCTTCTTTAAAGAGGTGCGTTTTTATTGAAGTTTTGAAGGATTTGAGGCAGGATGATAGTCTGGTGAAGTGAGGCAAGGAGTTCCAGAAAATAGGGGCAGCATAAGAAAAGTCCTGGAGGCGGGAGTGAGAGGAGGTGACAAGAGTGGTAGAAAGAAGAAGGTCGTTAGCAGAACGAAGAGGGCGTGTGGGGCAGTATTTAGAGATGAGAGTAGAGATGTATGGGGGTGCGCTGTTGTTGAGGGCTTTATAAGTTAGGGTCAAGATTTTACATTTTATTCTGGAGACTAAGGGTAGCCAGTGAAGTGATTGACAAAGAGGAGCTGCCGACACTGAACGATGTGTACGGAAGATGAGTCTGGCGGAGTCATTCAGTATGGATTGAAGTGGGGAGAGGCTTAGTGATGGGCAGGCCAACAAGGAGCGAGTTGCAATAGTCAAGACGAGAAATGATGAGAGAGTGTATTAGAATCTTAGTAGTGTCTTGTGTAAGGTAATGGCTTATTTTGGATATGTTTTGTAGATGGAAAAGACAGGATTTGGTTAGAGACTGTATGTGTGGAATGAAAAAAAAAGGCAGGGTCCAGTAGAACCCCGAGACAACGGGCTTCCGAGGTGGGAGTGATGGTGGGAGTAGTTCTATGGACAGGATAACCGACTCCGGGAGCAGCCTCTTTTAGCCACTTGTGCCCTTCACGGGTAGAAATATCCTGTAGTATATCAGTCTCGTCCCACCCACTATATTGATCCAGCTCCAAAATCCCAGGCGAACCCCAGACGAACCCCAGACGTACGTTTCTGCCATAGTTGGGACTCGTCAGTGAGGTGTAGCTGAATTCCCTAAGGCACAGAGAGAAAGGGGTCTAAATCCCAATGGTCATTTGCATAAGTAACCACAAAAAATAGAGATGCTCAACCAGAGAACGAACTAACCTTAATAGGGTAATTCTATGAACATGTTACTTATAATAACTGACGTCAAACCTTACATCAGCCATTGTACGTGTGTAAAGTGTATATAAAAAGTCTACACACCCCTGTTAAAATGTCAGGTTTCTGTGCTGTAAAAAAATGAGACAAAGATAAATCATTTCAGAATTTTTTCCACCTTTAATGTGACCTATAAACTGTACAACTCAATTGAAAAACAAACTGAAATCTTTTAGGTAGAGGGAAGAAAAAATATAAAAATAAAATAATATGGTTGCATAAGTATGCACACCCTTAAACTAATACTTTGTTGAAGCACCTTTTGACTTTATTACAGCACTCAGTCTTTTTGGGTATGAGTCTATCAGCATAGCACATTTTGACTTGGCAAGATTTGCCCACTCTTCTTTGCAAAAACACTCCAAATCTTTCAGATTGCAAGGGCATCTCCTGTGCACAGCGCTCTTCAGATCACCCCACAGATTTTCAATCGGATACAGGTCTGGGCTCTGGCTGGGCCATTCCAAAACGTTAATCTTCTTCTGGTGAAGCCATTCCTTTGTTGATTTGGATGTCTGCTTTGGGTCGTTGTCATGATGAAAGATGAAGTTCCTCTTCATGTTCAGCGTTCTAGCAGAAGCCTGAAGGTTTTGTTCCAATATTGACTGGTATTTGGAACTGTTCATAACTCCCTCTATCTTAACTAAGGCCCCAGTTCCAGCTGAAGAAAACCAGCCCCAAAGCATGATGTTGCCACCACCATGCTTCACTGTGGGTATGGTGTTCTTTTGGTGATGTGCAGTGTTGTTTTTGCGCCAAACATATCTTTTGGAATTATGGCCAAAAAGTTCAACCTTGGTTTCATCAGACCATAACACCCTTTCCCACATGCTTTTGGGAGACTTCAGATGTGTTTTTGCAAAATGTAGCCTGGCTTGGATGTTTTTCTTCGTAAGAAAAGGTTTTCTACCCCATAGCCCAGACATATGAAGAATACGGGAGATTGTTGTCACATGTACCACACAGCCAGTACTTGCCAGATATTCCTGCAGCTCCCTTAATGTTGCTGTATGGCTCTTGGTAGCCTCCCAGACCAGTTTTCTTCTCGTCTTTTCATCAATTTTGCAGGGAGCTCCAGCTCTTGGTAATGTCACTGTTGTGCCATATTTTCTCCACTTGATGATGACGGTCTTCACTGTGTTCCATGGTATATCTAATGCCTTGGAAATTCTTTTGTACCTTTCTCCTGACTGATACCTTTTAACAATGAGATCCCTCTGATGCTTTGGAAGCTCTCTGTGGACCATGGCTTATGCTGTGGGATGCGACTAAGAAAATTTCAGGAAAGACCAACTAGAGCAGCTGAACTTTATTTGGGGTTAATCAGAGGCACTTTAAATGATGGCAGATGTATGCTGACTCCTATTTAACACGATTTGGAATGTGATTGCTTAATTCTAAACACAGCTACATCCCCAGTTATAAGAGGGTGTGCAACCACATTATTTTTCTTTCTTTTTTTTCTTCCCTTCACCTAAAAGATTTCAGTTTGTTTTTCAATTGAGTTGTACAGTTTATAGGTCACATTAAAGGTGGAAAAAGTTCTGAAATGATTTATCTTTGTCTCATTTTTTTACAGCACAGAAACCTGACATTTTAACAGGTAGTTTGTTCATGTTGTTACCCAATTAAACAAACCATGGTAAAACCACACCCTGCTCTAGAAAATGTGCAGCTTTTTAGTCATCCTTCGCAGAGCGTAATATCCCACATCTAATGTGTTATGAAAACTTTATGGAGCCGTCTCAATTACTACACACCGCAAGTTTTTTTAGCATTAATATTATTCCTATCTCAACTCCACAGATGCACAGAAACTTTTCAGCTGTGAGATGTTCTTATTTCTTTTCTTTTTTTTAGAGCACTTTTGTGTTTCGTAGCACGCAAGGTTGACAGAAGCATGAAGTTAGGTGTTACGAAGCCACAGGGCGACTGTTCTTTCGCTTTGTAAAGGCACTCTGCCTGCCCCATTTTGGAACAGACTCTGACTGCCTCTGTTCTGTATCAAAGGCAGTATTGTTAGAACTGCTTTTTTTCTTGTAAAAAGCATTAGAGTGGAGTACTTTCTTTTTTTTTTCGTGATCTGAGCTTTTTTTTTCAATTTTTTTGGTACCCTTCAAACAGGTAAAATTGCTCTTTAGCAGAAATGAAACAAAAAGATAGAAGGGAAGGGTTTGGTGGCATATCTGCTGTTTTTGTATGCGATTGATATATTTTATGCATTGTAAGGAAAGCAGAGCTTTTACAAGACGTGCAACACCAAAGGTCTGGGAGCTTTTACCATTTACACACCTTGAGTATTTTTGTATTGAAAATAGGTTAGCACCAATATTCCTCATTCTCCTGGTCTATTGTCTGCATTGTACTTCCGAGAGCAGCTAGCGGCACCTGTACTAGTCATATTAACCCACTGGTGTACAGGCAAGTCACACTCATACAACTGTCATAGCTCTACAATGATTACCAGTTCATGCCAAAACAAACCTGCTTCTAATTCCACACCACTTTTATTAACTTAAATGGTCTCTGTCACCCCAACATGAAGCTGATTTCATTTTAAAGAGCATTAAAACTGGATATACATTGTACTAGCCGTTTTTCTACTAGTGTAATGTATAGTGCAGAGGAGAGTGTGGATTGTAGAGAACACACATTTGGAGTTGGAGGATAAAGTTGGTATTAACGAGATTGAGTTTAGAGAAGTAGAAGTGTAGACATGCGTGTCATGACCCAGGGGAAGGGGTCCAACTCAGTTTCAGAATCCTCATGAATACTTTCTTGTACTGTGAAGTGGATGGGCTACTTGGTGATTCTATCAGGATGCAGAATAAGGATCAAGGAGTTAAAAATAACAAACAGAGGTTATAATTTCTAAATAATAGAGAGACCACCCTGGTTATGTTCCCTATGAACATTTATAGGCAAACAGAACATTACAACTTTGGTGCAACCAGCCAACATGATTAAATTACCTGCCCTTAACCAGTTAACTTAGTAAACCCAAATAGGGGGGGTTGGGGGGTTAATCCCATCACAGGGTGAGCAGTCATTATACCACACTTCAGCATATTCAAAGTTGCTTTCTAAACTAGTTAACTCATTTATATTATTTGAATTTTCTGCCCACAGCTAAATAATGTTCTCAGATCGAGAGCCTTTGGCTCTTTGTTTGGCCACAGCTAGATCCCATCAGGCTGGTTGTTAGCAAGATGTATAGTCCATGTTCAAATAAGGTGGTTGGAGAAAGAGTAATTGACTACTACCGTATTAAGGTGTAAGGGGGAGTTGGGACCTCTAGGTGGCCACAAGGCAAATCCCTAAATTCAAAGAGGGAAAATGGAGAGGACATAGTTCCTTGAGGGAGAGGTTTTTGGTGGTGATCGTCAGACTCCAAGCTGTCACAATATTTGTTCCATGCTCCAATAAAAGACCAGTGTGCAATAAAAAAAAATCTTAATAACTGCATAATTAGGTGTGAAAATGTTATTTTCTTACTAATTGTGAAGTTGGTACCTAGAGGCATCCTTGATATTTTGATGAGTTTGCATGTATGAGAGGGTGTTTATATCTTTGTAGGGCAGGGCTTGAAGTTGACCTTGTGATTGGCTGATGCTGAGCATGTGCACAAAAAGGGTAGATATAAAAATCTAAAAGTTTAGCGATATAAAAAAAAAAACATGCCCCTCTCCCTCTTCCCCCAGCCACTCAGGCACCGAGAAATTATCTGAATCCACACAAGATGGAACATTCTATATACAGAGTTTTCAAACTTAATATATATTTTTTCAAAAATAAAAGATGTTTCAATATTTTGTAGCTCATATTTTACACAGCAACTAATCTTGTTAGTTTGTTACATATTTCACGATGATGACGTTTCCCTAAGCAACAATGGCCCTTTAAATGGAACCTGTAGGCAAAATATATATTTTTTATATATATAAAAGGTTTTACTAGGTTTATTTCATTAATATGACTATTTCATTCATTCTTACTGCCTCATGTGTAATATACCCACATAGTCTGTCAGATTATGGAACCCCCCACTTCCTTCCACTATTCTCTTGATCATTGAGGATCAAACAAATTAATTAAACTTAGTTAAAACATTTATATATATAAAAAAAATCCCAAAGAGTCCCTGAGGAACACTGAGTAACACTGAGGAACACTGAAGAACAAACTTCAATTCCTTCTAATTTACAGTTCCAAAATAACAATATTCTCTTTAGAAAAGCTCAAATATTACCACTTTTTAATGCAATTATTTATTGTATTGCTCCGTTGCCTTGTTTAAGAAGCTGCATTCTTAGCTAAAAATGAGTCCATTTAATCTATCGAATCCGATGTCACCACCTCCTCTGGTAGAGAACTCCACAGATTATCCACCCTTACTGTGAAGAACCCTTTTCTTACGTTAAAGTGGAATATTTTTACTTCTAACCTCAAGGGATGTCCTCTTGTCAGTTGAAAACCTCTTGGTACAAAAAGCTCCCCCGACAAATCTTTATACTGACCCTGGATGTATTTATATAATGTAATCATATCTCCTCTTAGACGTTTTTTTTTCTAGAGAAAATAAGCTTAATTTGGAAAAGTCTTTCTTCATAACTTAGCCCCCCTATTCCCCTAATTAGTTTTGTTGGCCTCCTCTGTACCTTTTCCAGCTCAAAAAATTCCTTTTTATGAAGTGGTGCCAAAAATTGTACTCCATATTCCTAATGAGGGCGTACTAGAGATTTGTATAGTAGGAGAATTATATTTGCTTCCCTTGCTTCTATACCCTTCTTAATACATGCTAATATTTTATTTGGAGCTGCTGCTTGGCATTGAGAACTGTTACCTAGGTGGTTGTCCACAAGCACTCCCAAATCCCTTTCAATATCGGATACACCTAGATTTGTTCCATTAAGATTATAAATTGCATGGCTATTTTTCCTTACCAGATGCATAACTTTAGATGCTCATTCCCAAAGCACATCATTATCTGATTTAATTACCTTGCACAACTTTGTGTCATCAGCGAAAATGGAGACACTACTTTCCAGTCCCATCTCTAAGCATAATAAATATGTTAAAAAAGAGGGGACCTAATACTGAACCCTGAGGAACTCCACTTACCACATTAGTCCAATCGAAGTAGGTTCCAATTACAACAACCCTTTGCTTCCTGTCTTTTAGCCAGCTCTCAATCCATGAGCAGATATTTACTGCTATTCCTGTATCCATTCGTTTGCACAATAGTCTCCCATGTGGCACTGTATCAAAAGCCTTTGCAAAATCAAAATAGGCTACATCCACTGAGTTGCCTGGATCCAAGTTCCTACTAACCTCCTCATAGAAACTAAATAGATTTGTTTGACATGACCTATCCCTCCTACATCCATGTTGACTCCTACTAATAATCCTGTTCAAACACACATTCTTGTATATTATCCCTTATTAACCCTTCTAAAAGCTTTCCCACTACAGAAGTGAGACTCATTGGTCTATAATTCCCCGGATTTGCACTTGCTCCCTTTTTAAATATAGGTATCACATCTGCTTTGTCATCTGTCATCTGGTAGAGACCCTGTGTTGAGTGAATCTTGAAAAATTAAATATAATGGTTTGGCTATTACAGAACCCAGTTCCCTCAGTACCCTTGGATGTATTCCATCAGGACCTGGGGCTTTATTAACATTTATTTTTTCCAACCTCTTTTGGATTTCTTCCTGCGTTAACCAATTATTCGGCAATGGTAGTGTAGCCCCATTATGTTGCAGTGTCCCAACCACTGGTACCTCCCTTGTATATACCGAAGAAAATAACCTATTTAGCTCATCTGCCTTTTACTGGTCATTAATTTTCAGATGGCCTGTGTCACATTGTAATGTTCCTATCTCTTCCTTCCTCGCCTTCTTCCCATTAATATACTTAAAAAATATTTTAGGGTTAGTCTTACTCTCTTTTGCAATTAATTTTTAATTTTGTATTTTAGCCAGTCTAATAGACCTTTTGCAAGCCTTGTTGATTTCCTTGTACTCCCGTAAAGCAGTCTCTGTCCCCTCTTAATTTAAATGCCTGTTGTTTACTCCGTATCTTGATCTTTAAATCATTGTTAAGCCACATTGGGTGTGATTTACTCCTTTTACTTGTATTCCCACTTAGTATATGGTGATAAGTATGTATATTTAGTAAGGATTTATGTTGTCCATTTATGTTCAGTATTTTTACCTGCCAGTTCTTTGTCCCAGTCAATACTTTGTTTCGCTGCCCTTAGACCGATAAAATCTGCCATTTTAAAATTTGTTGGCCCCTTAAAATTTTGTTTTTTTAATTCAATCTCAAATGAGACTGTGTTGTGATCACTGTTTCCCAAAGGTTGACCTATTTCAACTAACTAAATCCAAGATAGCCTCATTTCTCGTAGGTTCTTGTATAACGTGGGCCAGATGATCACTGAGTGTACTCAAGAACCTGCTCCCTTTAGCTGAACTGCTGGTCTCATTCACCCAGTTTATTTCAGGGTAGTTAAAATCTCCCATTATTAGAACTTGCCCGTGCTTAGCTGCATTTACAATCTGTAACAGTAATTGTATTTCCTCACTTTCAGCTATATTTGGGGGTTTATAGCATACTCCTACTAATATTATTTTGGAATTTGCTCCTCTGCTATTTAACTCTACACACAAACATTCAACATTTTCCACCACAGATATATTTTCTGACTATAGGCTTAAATTCAGGCTTAACATACAGACAAATCCCTCCTCCTCTTTTACCATTGTCCTTATCTTTCCTAAATAGGTTATAACCATCCAGATTAACAGTCCAGTTATGAGATTCATCCCACCACGTTTTGGTAATGCCTATTAAATCCCATTTTTCATTAATTGCTAATAATTCTAACTCTCCCATTTTTCCTGGCAAGCTTCTGGCATTAGCAAACATACACATTATGTTATGAGTTTGTAGTTTGGTGGTGCCTGCCACTATATTTGAGTTACTTAGCAATACCTCCTTATTGACCATCACTTCCCCTATGAGTTGTTAATTCATCCCTTATCCCCTCTACACTTTCTACCTTATTACTTATATCTATTCCCTCCCCCCCACCTACTAGCCTTTCTACCCTCCTATCCCCTAGCACAAAAGCTACCTCATCATTAAGGTGCAATCCATCCCTGCTTTAGAGATTGTACCGAAGTGAGAAGTCAGCCCAGTGCTCTAAAAAAAAAAAAAAACCCTCCTTAGTGCACCACATCTTTAGCCATGCATTAACCTCCCTAAGCTCCTTCTGCCTCCCTGGCAGCATGTGGCACTGGTAGTATCTCACAAAATACTACCTCTTTCTTTGCTTGTTATTTAAATAAATGCTAAGAATCCAATCCCCTTCGGGATCGCTATCATTATGTGGTGAAGGGGGTTGGGTACCTCAATGAAGCTGTGAGCTACACCATGTAGGGTTACCTGAGATGGGCAGGTCATAGCAGAGAGGTCAGACAAATTGCGTCCCACTGGAGAAAAAACTGGCAACCCCCTCCAGTATCTTTGCCAAGAAAACCATATGGATAAGCACAAACAAAAACACAGACAGATGTGCCTGGCGTGCTGAGTCCACATGGTCACCAAGAGTCGGACACGACTGAATGACTGAACAACAACAATACAAGGAAATCTGACATCTCAATGACCAGTAACAAACTGTATCTGCACATGATCTGTACATACACATATGTGCATGTCTTATATTTTAAGCAACAATGCACCGCTCATACAATAGGTTTGATTTGCTTAAAGGGATATGGAAGGTTCCTGGATGTGACCAGATACATAATATCCCCGTGTGTCTATTTACTTTTATCTACTTTATATTTTTTAAGACTTGCTTATAAGCTCAATTTTTTTCTTCCTAATGTCTTAAAATAGTTCTTAATTGTTTTTTCTCCTCTGCAGCCCATAACGACAATGTACTTCTAAGTACAGGGTGCACTGTTTCATATTAATCAATCAGTGGCAACTTTCTGCAACATGCTACTTGAGAGAGGCCACTGATTGGCTAAATTGAAACACTGCACTTCACAGTCGGTGTATTCATGAGCTGCATGAACTACAGAGGGCAGACCCAAACAGATATACATTGTATGATTTAATGAAGGGGGGGGGGGGGGGGCAGCGCTTATAAGCACTTCTTAATAAAATAAAGTACATAAAAGTAAATAGATACACAGGGATATTATATTCCTAGTGAAATCGAGAAACCTTCCATCTACATTTTAAAACATATATGTGAAGGTCAGCAGATAAGTTTATTTATGTGTCTGGGAGATGAGAATGGATCTGCCCAGAAGGGTTTAGTGATAGGGGTCTTTAATTAGCCCCTGAAGTGGCCAATACAGACATGCCTAGAGGAGTCAGGAAAAAATGTATAGAACAGCCTCCTAGACAGATTCTCCCCCTCACCTTGCATAAGTAAGATGGGTGGAGGCAAGCAGATCTGTTGAAATCAAGCCAAGCTCTTGGGTTCAGCTGGGGTTTAAGACCCTCTTCCTCTATCTTTGACCCCTATCTCATTATTCCTCTTCCCAACATTCTGATAACCTTCCTTCAAATAATTGTGAACAAACTTCAAATGCCCTGTAATTATATATATATATATATATATATATATATATATATATATATATATTTATATATACAGTATATATATCCCATCTGGACCAATTTTTTTGTTTTGTTTATTGTTATTACAAGGCCAAATTTATCACCGCACTTCACATTTACTCCTACAAGCCGGAGAGCAAAGGAAATTTGCACAGTTATATGTCCTAGATACAATGGAAGCTTATGACACTTTCTGAAAATAAACAATGTTTAGCAACAGTTTGTAAAGAGCTTGATAAGATTATGGAGAACAACCCATATACTCAAGCCTACAAACAATTAGCTGAAGTAGAAAGAGAACAACAGACTCATGCTCAAACGTTACCAGAGGTTGTCCATGGAAATCATGTATAAAAGCAAGTCAACTATGGAAAATATTTACACATCTTAAATTAGAAAAAAAATATGAGATCAGAGCGCCAAAATTATTTCAATGATTGGTTAATTAAGATTGGCAAAGGAAAAACACAGGTCATAAGTAATTTCCCTGAAGATACTGTGCAATTACAACAGGAAATGATTTGTAAACTTATATCGGCTATATTCCAAAATGGAATAATTCACAATGAACAATCAGACCTTGCACAAAAAGTAATATTAACATCCAAAAATAAAGATGCATTGCATCTGAATAATGACATGTGTCAATTAATCAATGCAACACAGAAACATTATTATGGTGCAGATTCGGTTCTGGCTGGTGACAAAGATAGTGAGGCCAACTTTACAACTAAATTTATCAATTTATTAACACCATCTGGAATGCCACCACATATTTTACAGCTAAAAATAGGGGCAATCGTCATGTTACTGAGAAATATGAACCCAAAAAAAGGACTTTGTAATGGGACCAGATTTATTTAAGGAGGTGAACACGTTTTTATACCAAGAATTGATTTGGCTCCAAGAGAGAGTGGTTTGCCTTTTGTCCTTCAAAGGAGACAATTTCCCATCATCAGGGCATTTGCCAAGACCATTAATAAATCCCACGGCCAAACTTTTAAGTTTGTTGGACTATGATTAGAGGAACCAGTATTTGCCCATGGACAACTCTATGTGGCATTTTCAAGATGCAAAAATCCTGAAAACGTTAAAGTTTTTGTGAAAAAAATAATAAAAGTCAGGGTGAGTTGTTAAATGATGGTAGAGTTTTCACAAAAATATAGTTTATTATGAGGTGCGGTAAGTTCTACAACAAAAGGAAAACAAAAAAACACAGGCGAACAAGACATTTTAATTTTACATTGACAAACTTTAAAGTCTGTTTGACTCTTTTGAGAGTACCACTATTTAACCAGAGACAACTCGATGTCCCATTTGCACTACAAATTAACATTTGGAAGTGAGCATCAGTTATTAAATGATGAACAATTGTTGTGTGAGTTTCCCGCCAAATAAAATGGGATTAAACTCATCATGAATAGCAGTTTGTGCAACTTTATATTCCAGCATAGAAATATTGTTTCTGACACAAACTATACTATTCAGATAACTTTGCATTTGTAATTTTGATTGCCATTCTGGCTCACGGTTTGGGGAAAAAATTGGATATGTCATAGGATCCAAATTACTACTTAATATATGTAGATTTATGAAAGGTTGTTCTGGATTTCTGGGATATGTTCTAATATCCCGTTCAAATGTTGGTTCACCCTTGTCAACACCATGGCAACCTCAGTGGATGTCGGAAAATTGTAACGTCTTTGATCACAATGACAATCTCTTTTAATATTTACTCTTGGCATTGGCAAATTATTTATTTGAGCATGGGTCTGTTGTTCTCTTTCTATTTCAGCTAATTTTTGTTGTATGCTTGAGTATATGGGTTGTTCTCCATAATCTTATCAAGCTCTTTAAAAACTGTTGCTAAACATGTTTTACTTTCAGCAAGTGTCATACGTTGTTCAATGCTTCCATTGGTTCTAGGACATATAACATGTGCAAATTTCCTTTGCTCTCCCGCTTCTGGGTGTAAATGGGAAGTGAAGTGATAAATTTGGCCTTGTACTGAAAAACAGTAAGGGCCATTGTAACGGAGTTGGAACACGAATCCAATATCTCCGCTGGTATACGGTAAAATACCCAAGAGGCACTACAGTTTCACCATTCCCAACCTCCCATATTGGACGACACTCAATTGGAAGTCAAATGAATACTGACTTTATTTTGTTATATGCAGAAATATATATACACATCTCTTTGGCCACAGGTAATACACATGCCCATATTTGGCCACACAATACA
Organism: Discoglossus pictus; assembly: GCA_027410445.1. NCBI lineage: Eukaryota > Metazoa > Chordata > Amphibia > Anura > Alytidae > Discoglossus > Discoglossus pictus. The sequence continues at coordinate 112,838,853 of CM050171.1, forward strand.
CATAGAGGGACAATAGGTGGGTCACACCTCCCTGAGGCTACCTGGCAACTTTGATACAATCAGACAATGATTAGATCATCCTTCTTTGTTCTTATGTCTGAGAATGAAAACACTTTATACAATAGACTTCCTTATCTTATGAGGAGTCTCTGTAATAGGATTATCTATTATGCCAAGGTCTGCAATAGTCTGGGCTAATATTCTGCAGAGCATAAACCAACATACATACAGTATAATAGTAGGATCATATTTTAACCATATTAATAGCCATAAAACAGGGTAAAACAGTGATGGGTTCCGTTACACTCCTCCCCAGTGACCATAAGCCGGCATACACGGTCTGATCCCAACGGATCGGCCTGGGGATGTCCGGACAAAAGTATTTGTTGGTCAATTCTCTAGTTTGACAACCCATCGGCATTACTGCAATTCACATTTACTCACATTTCACTTATCCCCTGATAGCTGGGATCTGAGAGCACAAAACTACCGAATAGCGCTCAGATCCTATTCACACAGTTCAATTGCCATGTAGCTAAAGTCTTTCCCATAGTCTTTCATTATATGGATGGGCTCCATGGCATAGCTATCTGGGGTATCACCGCTCCCACAGGGCAAGTACCAAATGACCCACCTGTATTTAAAGGGCCAGAATGAGTGACACACACTCTGGTATGGCCGAATAATGTTTTTAAAGGGCAATATGTCCAAGGGCCATAGTCGCAGGGCAGGAGGCTGGCAATAAGTCCTCTCCAGGACAAAGTGGAGAAGGGCACTTCGTCACCCATCTCCCCTTTGGGGGGAAGTCTAACCAGGCACCTGGATATTTTGCTGTGGTGATGTGGCAACACGCTGAGGGGACTTGAGGGGTAGAGGCCAGCGGCACTCTGCCCTGATGCCAGCTCTTCTGCTGGTATAACCTGCAGGACATTCTGCGCTGTACAAGGGACAAAGGGAGGGCAGAGGCCGACTGCACTCTGCCCTGTTATCAGCTCTTTTGCTGGGGTACTTGGGACATATTCCGGCTCAGTAGCCAGGGAAAGGTGGGGGTCAGTGGGGGTTAACATTTCCTCTGTTAACCCTGGGGCCACATTAGGAGTTAGCTGGGGAGGGGAATTTGTACTTACCCCCTCCTCCGGTTGTCCCAGTGAGGGTAGTTGGGGATCTGGACAGGCTGTCCAGCATCCCGGTAGGTCAGGCACAGAGACCACGGTCCCATCTGCGCCGTCTAGGAGATTGGTGTCTCCCCTTGTTAGGGTAAGCTGTCGCTGGGGGAGAGGGTGAAACCTTCAGCTCCCTGGGGTTCACACTGCCGCTGGGGGGGAAGGACGCCACCTTCGGCCCCCTGGGGTACACACGGCCGCTGGGTAGAGGGAAGGATGACACCTTCAGCCCCCTGGGGTACACACTGCCGCTGGGGAGGAAGGACGGCACCTTCTGCTCCCTGGGGTACACACTGTCGCTGGGGAGGAAGGACGGCCCCTTCTGCTCCCTGGGGTACACACTGCCGCTGGGGGGAAAGGACGACACCTTCGGCCCCCTGGGGTACACACTGCCGCTGGGGAGGAAGGACGGCACCTTCTGCTCCCTGGGGTACACACTGTCGCTGGGGAGGAAGGACGACACCTTCAGCTCCCTGGGGTACACACTGCCGCTGGGGAGGAAGGACGACACCTTCAGCTCCCTGGGGAACACACTGTCGCTGGGGAGGAAGGACGACACCTTCAGCTCCCTGGGGTACACACTGCTGCTGGGGAGGAAGGACGGCACCTTCTGCTCCCTGGGATACACACTGCCGCTGGGGGGAAGGACGACACCTTCGGCCCCCTGGGGTACACACTGCCGATGGGGAGGAAGGACGGCACCTTCTGCTCCCTGGGGTACACACTGTCGCTGGGGAGGAAGGACGGCACCTTCTGCTCCCTGGGGTACACACTGCCGCTGGGGTGGAAGGACGGCACCTTCTGCTCCCTGGGGTACACACTGTCGCTGGTGAGGAAGGATGACACCTTCTGCTCCCTGGGGTACACCCTGTCACTGGGGAGGGGAATTAGTTGGAGTATTCCACGTGGAGCGGTTTCTGTTTCTGGGACAGTCTTTCTGCATGTGGCCCTGCTGGTTACACGTGTGGCACCTGATGTACCGTGGAGGGGTTTGGTAGTTCCCACCACCCGGACACAGTGCTGGGGGGGGTTAATGGTGGGAGGTGGGTTAGCAGCTCCCAAGATAGACCGTCCCCGTGCCCACTGCTTTTCCATTATGTATTCGTGGACATCTGTCATTAACCATTCCAAGGTTCTTATGGGAAGCGTACCTGGGAAAAAGGCCAGTCTGCTTTGGAGTTCTCTTCCAAACTCAGTCTGTGTGCTGTCCGTAAGAGGTACTGTAACCGCTGCCCGGTCTCCCTCCATGAGTTCCTTTCGGTCTGCATCCCTGTAGTCCGCGGCCGCCTCCTCCTCCTCATCATGGAACGCTGTCCGAAAACTAGCCGGTTCCATCCTGCTGTAGCCAGTGGCGCTGTACGGATACTAGCGTTGCCCTCAATTTGTACTCCACGGAATGGTGTCTCCAGTAGCTGTCCTTCTGACCGTGGGAACAATTCCGTCACTTGCCACCAAATGTAACGGAGTTGGAACACGAATCCAATATCTCCGCTGGTATACAGTAAAATACCCAAGAGGCACTACAGTTTCACCATTTCCTACCTCCCATATTTGACGACACTCAATTGGAAGTCAAATGAATACTGACTTTATTTTGTTATATGCAGAAATATATATACACATCTCTTTGGCCACAGGTAATACACATGCCCATATTTGGCCACACAATACACATAGAGGGACAATAGGTAGGTCACACCTCCCTGAGGCTACCTGGCAACTTTGATACAATCAGACAATGATTAGATCATCCTTCTTTGTTCTTATGTCTGAGAATGAAAACACTTTATACAATAGACTTCCTTATCTTATGAGGAGTCTCTGTAATAGGATTATCTATTATGCCAAGGTCTGCAATAGTCTGGGCTAATATTCTGCAGAGCATAAACCAACATACATACAGTATAATAGTAGGATCATATTTTAACCATAATAATAACCATAAAACAGGGTAAAACAGGGATGGGTTCCGTTACAGCCATGACCTGGAAAATTTTCTGCTAATGTTGCACCCATATAAGCAAATGAAATGGCACTGTTATAAAACCTGATGTTTCGCTTGAATTTTTTATAATTTCAAAATGTTACATCCGTCATACTTTCTAAATATTGTGGAAATGTGTGTCTTTCTGGCAGTTTACCTTTCCTTTTTGACAGCAACTAATAAACTCACCATCTCCTGGTCTTTCTTTGTCAAAATGATACGCCCCATAAAATTGACAAACAACATTTAGTAACCCACAATGTGTTTCTACTGCTAAAGATGTAAATAAGAGACTATCGTAAGCAGATATATTACTACTATATTCTATATTCACATTACTCTCATTTACCAATATTTCACATGTATGATGTGTTTAACTTTTTCTTTTCTCTGGAGCTCCTTCACGTTTGTTTTGTGCTTTTACAGTCATTGCTCTTTTGTCGGCAAGTCTCAGACGGTCTTCTTCTCTTATCCTTCTTGAAGTCTCTGGCAACTGTTTGTCTCTCAATCTTTGCTTCCGTTCCCTTGCCTATAGATTTTTGTATTCTCTTTTTTGTTCTAGGTTGTCAGCCATTGTATTTTAATTTTTTTTTTTTTTTAAATTTCATGTTTTATTATATAGCAAACAATGTCAACAGTGCTATTTTTATTTTGCTTACCTGTTTATGTAAGTTGTATGTCTATGTAATTAATATATTTAATCTATGTAAAGAGCATTTCAGTCAATGTGTATTTTTCAAGACAATTTATGTTATCTTAAAGTATTATATGAATAATCTTTCAGGTCTATTACGAGCTTATTTGTATTATATTTGTCAATTAATTTATGAATAAATATTTGTATTTCATCTGTTATGTTTAATTGTTATAAATGCCAAACCTAAAGATCTAAACATTTAATCATAAATAAGGGCATTAGAAAAATAAATAATTAATTAAAAAAACAATGTCAAAAGTAACCACCAATCCTCCACATGAATTCCTTATTTTCTCATTGGTGTAATCTATATATGTCTTGTAAAGTTGTATTCAATATACCTGTTATGTAGTCTAGTAATTGCAGGATAAATGCTGCAGATTGCAAACTGTGCCTTCTTCCACATCGAGTGTTGAGAGACAGCTGCAAAATGTAAAATGAGAAAAAAAATCCTTTTTAATATTTTTTTTAAGAATATCCTGCTATATTTGTTAACTTTGAACATTTTCCACAATTAATAACTTCTCATTATTTTTATTGTAGGTATTATGTTAAATTCTCATCCAAATTACATTTTTCATCAATTGATTAATTAACATATTTTTTAAGTCATGTATTATGTTTAATTTTAATCAAGGCAACATGTAAAGATCTAATCATCTATTCATAAATAAGGGCAACATGAAATCTAAAAATGAATATACCTGTAATCTTGAAATAATTGCAGTTGAAATGCTGCAGAGCTCACACTCTCTGTTCATCCAGGTGCAGTGTTCTCAGAGAGCAGCAAACTGTAAAATTACATGAAAAGCATTTTGAATTCTTATGTCAAAAATATAGTGCATACATGTCAAAATTAAAGAGCTAAACATCTATTACAGCAGTCCTTAAATGACGTCCTGCTAAAATGCCCTAATAAACAAAATGTAATTTGATTTGTATTGATTTATAGAATAACTTAATTAATAAATAAACCTATTATATATATATATATATATATATATATATATATATATATATTTTATTTATTTTTTTTATTTTTTTTTATTTATATTTCTTTATTAGAAGGTTCACAAAATATAAAACATATTGATCAGCAATTCCGTCAATTTATGCAGGTTCACACAACAAAACATTAACCAATGATTAACTGACTACACCTTCTTATTTAACATTTTTAGTTATGAAGTATCATGTATAATAAATTAAAGTAGAACATTGTGCACAGTAAAATTAACAACAAATGAGAGTGTAAGAGAAAGAAAGGTAGAGATAACACATAAGAACAGACATTGGAATGGATAGTTAAACCATAGTGCTGTTAACTAAATATATAAACTTATAAACCATATAGGCTAAAATAGCTAAAATGGTCTCCATTAAGTTTGCCCATTACAGTCCTCACTAAGATATCATACTGTTCATCACAAGACATTTACCTTGGTAGTGCAGCCGAAGAACCTCCAGGACTCCTTACTCCATGCCCCCTCCTGCCTTCGTTGTATCAGAATTAGGATATTATATCAAAGGAACACTTAATGAAGACACTAGCCAAGGTTCCCAGATTGCCAGAAACTGGGGGAGACTATCCAGGATAATGTGGGTTAATCTCTCATTGATAAAGAGGTAATTGATCTTCTTGACTACCTCCTGAAAGTTTAGTGTCACTTTTTTCCATCTGCTAGCTATGTGTATTTTGGAAGCCTATGCCATTAATTGAAATAGTTTATTGTGAGATTGAGAAAGATTCTTGATGTGCAACCCCAACAGGCATGACTCCATAGAGGGCGAGACCACCTTTTGAAAAAGTGTGGAGGCTAATTGAGCTAATCGTTTCCATGTTTTCTGGATAGTTGGACATCCACCAAATGTGGATGTGGTCCCCCACTTGTTGGCAGCCCCTAAAGCATTTATTGTTCTCGTGCGGCTTAAACTTTTGCAATTTATCACGCGTGCAGTAGGCTCTGTGCAATACTTTAACAGCCGTCTCTAGCAGAGCTGCATTGAGGAAACCTCTGGAGAGGTTGGAGCAAGATTCTGTCCACTTGTCCCAATCCCATTCTACTCCCAGGTCCTTTTCCCATTGTTTTATAAATTTAGGTTTCTGGCTGCTGATGGAGTCTCGAAAAATGCCATATAGCGAACCCAAAACCCCTTTCATGAGAGGGAGGCTTCTACATGCAACAGATATCCAGGAGGGCCCAGGGGGTCCTAATTCTCTCAGCGTCTTGCTGGCCCAACTTCTAAATTTCAAATAACTATAAATTTCCGTGGCTGGTAAATCATGGGTCGTAGGTCAACAGTCTGTCGTTTTGTACCCAGTTCCCTACCCGGTCAAGGTTTCTAGAGGTCCACCAAAATTTGGAGATATTATATTTATTTTTCATATATGCAAAACCTAAACAGCATCTATTTGTAAATGCGAGCAATCTAAAATATAACAATTATCATTTTCCCTTTTTTTTGTTTTTATTAATTAAACTTAAAGAGCTAAACATTTTTTACAGCAGTCCTTAAATGACACCCTGCTAAAATGTCCTAATTAACCAAATGTAATTTAATTGGTATTATTTTATGGAAGAAATCAATCAATCAATCTATTATATTTAATTTTCATATATGCAAAACGTAAACAGCTGAGCATCTATTTGTAAATGCGAGCAGTATAAATTAAAACAATTTTACTTTTTCCATTTTTTTCTATTAATAATTAATACATTAATTCATTAATATACTTTAACCAATTTGTCTGTAATATTCAGCAATCAATATTTTAAACAGCTACAAATCTTTTTGATTTTCCAGCAACAGAAAAGGAACAGTGACACTATTCATCACCTGTGGAGAAAGTATGAGAAATGTGCAAAATGTGCAGTATATATAAACTGCGTGCACAAGCCAAAGCCGTTATCTTTGGTGGGGAAGTATTATTTGCAAGTTACTCTGTTGTTCATGCTAAAATGGCAGCGATTGTATGTGCCTCGCGAGCAATTAACGGCCTTCGGAATCATATATTTTGTAAGTTGGACGTGTTTGCATTGTTCTGGTAACTGTTACGTGCTTCGGCCTCGTTTTCATCCTTTTTGAGACTTTTTACATTTTTCAACAGCCGCCATTTTCTTCTTGCTTAGCCGAATTTTGAGTGTTCAAAGTTTCCAAATATGGTTCAAATTATCTTGCTAGCTCCCTCACAGGATCCCTGGCTCTCCCCCTGAGTTGTCTGTGAGTGTATACATTAGTTTTTTATAGGATTTATGTTTTTTTGTGGGTCTTTGGAGTTATGAGCTTGGCCAGTGGCGCTGTACGGATACTAGCGTTGCCCTCAATTTGTACTCCACGGAATGGTGTCTCCAGTAGCTGTCCTTCTGACCGTGGGAACAATTCCGTCACTTGCCACCAAATGTAACGGAGTTGGAACACGAATCCAATATCTCCGCTGGTATACAGTAAAATACCCAAGAGGCACTACAGTTTCACCATTTCCTACCTCCCATATTTGACGACACTCAATTGGAAGTCAAATGAATACTGACTTTATTTTGTTATATGCAGAAATATATATACACATCTCTTTGGCCACAGGTAATACACATGCCCATATTTGGCCACACAATACACATAGAGGGACAATAGGTAGGTCACACCTCCCTGAGGCTACCTGGCAACTTTGATACAATCAGACAATGATTAGATCATCCTTCTTTGTTCTTATGTCTGAGAATGAAAACACTTTATACAATAGACTTCCTTATCTTATGAGGAGTCTCTGTAATAGGATTATCTATTATGCCAAGGTCTGCAATAGTCTGGGCTAATATTCTGCAGAGCATAAACCAACATACATACAGTATAATAGTAGGATCATATTTTAACCATAATAATAACCATAAAACAGGGTAAAACAGGGATGGGTTCCGTTACAGCCATGACCTGGAAAATTTTCTGCTAATGTTGCACCCATATAAGCAAATGAAATGGCACTGTTATAAAACCTGATGTTTCGCTTGAATTTTTTATAATTTCAAAATGTTACATCCGTCATACTTTCTAAATATTGTGGAAATGTGTGTCTTTCTGGCAGTTTACCTTTCCTTTTTGACAGCAACTAATAAACTCACCATCTCCTGGTCTTTCTTTGTCAAAATGATACGCCCCATAAAATTGACAAACAACATTTAGTAACCCACAATAATGTGTTTCTACTGCTAAAGATGTAAATAAGAGACTATCGTAAGCAGATATATTACTACTATATTCTATATTCACATTACTCTCATTTACCAATATTTCACATGTATGATGTGTTTAACTTTTTCTTTTCTCTGGAGCTCCTTCACGTTTGTTTTGTGCTTTTACAGTCATTGCTCTTTTGTCGGCAAGTCTCAGACGGTCTTCTTCTCTTATCCTTCTTGAAGTCTCTGGCAACTGTTTGTCTCTCAATCTTTGCTTCCGTTCCCTTGCCTATAGATTTTTGTATTCTCTTTTTTGTTCTAGGTTGTCCGCCATTGTATTTTAATTATTTTTTTTTTTTTAATTTCATGTTTTATTATATAGCAAACAATGTCAACAGTACTATTTTTATTTTGCTTACCTGTTTATGTAAGTTGTATGTCTATGTAATTAATATATTTAATCTATGTAAAGAGCATTTCAGTCAATGTGTATTTTTCAAGACAATTTATGTTATCTTAAAGTATTATATGAATAATCTTTCAGGTCTATTACGAGCTTATTTGTATTATATTTGTCAATTAATTTATGAATAAATATTTGTATTTCATCTGTTATGTTTAATTGTTATAAATGCCAAACCTAAAGATCTAAACATTTAATCATAAATAAGGGCATTAGAAAAATAAATAATTAATTAAAAAAACAATGTCAAAAGTAACCACCAATCCTCCACATGAATTCCTTATTTTCTCATTGGTGTAATCTATATATGTCTTGTAAAGTTGTATTCAATATACCTGTTATGTAGTCTAGTAATTGCAGGATAAATGCTGCAGATTGCAAACTGTGCCTTCTTCCACATCGAGTGTTGAGAGACAGCTGCAAAATGTAAAATGAGAAAAAAAATCCTTTTTAATATTTTTTTTAAGAATATCCTGCTATATTTGTTAACTTTGAACATTTTCCACAATTAATAACTTCTCATTATTTTTATTGTAGGTATTATGTTTAATTCTCATCCAAATTACATTTTTCATCAATTGATTAATTAACATATTTTTTAAGTCATGTATTATGTTTAATTTTAATCAAGGCAACATGTAAAGATCTAATCATCTATTCATAAATAAGGGCAACATGAAATCTAAAAATGAATATACCTGTAATCTTGAAATAATTGCAGTTGAAATGCTGCAGAGCTCACACTCTCTGTTCATCCAGGTGCAGTGTTCTCAGAGAGCAGCAAACTGTAAAATTACATGAAAAGCATTTTGAATTCTTATGTCAAAAATATAGTGCATACATGTCAAAATTAAAGAGCTAAACATCTATTACAGCAGTCCTTAAATGACGTCCTGCTAAAATGCCCTAATAAACAAAATGTAATTTGATTTGTATTGATTTATAGAATAACTTAATTAATAAATAAACCTATTATATATATATATATATATATATATATATATATTTTATTTTATTTTTTTATTTTTTTTTATTTATATTTCTTTATTAGAAGGTTCACAAAATATAAAACATATTGATCAGCAATTCCGTCAATTTATGCAGGTTCACACAACAAAACATTAACCAATGATTAACTGACTACACCTTCTTATTTAACATTTTTAGTTATGAAGTATCATGTATAATAAATTAAAGTAGAACATTGTGCACAGTAAAATTAACAACAAATGAGAGTGTAAGAGAAAGAAAGGTAGAGATAACACATAAGAACAGACATTGGAATGGATAGTTAAACCATAGTGCTGTTAACTAAATATATAAACTTATAAACCATATAGGCTAAAATAGCTAAAATGGTCTCCATTAAGTTTGCCCATTACAGTCCTCACTAAGATATCATACTGTTCATCACAAGACATTTACCTTGGTAGTGCAGCCGAAGAACCTCCAGGACTCCTTACTCCATGCCCCCTCCTGCCTTCGTTGTATCAGAATTAGGATATTATATCAAAGGAACACTTAATGAAGACACTAGCCAAGGTTCCCAGATTGCCAGAAACTGGGGGAGACTATCCAGGATAATGTGGGTTAATCTCTCATTGATAAAGAGGTAATTGATCTTCTTGACTACCTCCTGAAAGTTTAGTGTCACTTTTTTCCATCTGCTAGCTATGTGTATTTTGGAAGCCTATGCCATTAATTGAAATAGTTTATTGTGAGATTGAGAAAGATTCTTGATGTGCAACCCCAACAGGCATGACTCCATAGAGGGCGAGACCACCTTTTGAAAAAGTGTGGAGGCTAATTGAGCTAATCGTTTCCATGTTTTCTGGATAGTTGGACATCCACCAAATGTGGATGTGGTCCCCCACTTGTTGGCAGCCCCTAAAGCATTTATTGTTCTCGTGCGGCTTAAACTTTTGCAATTTATCACGCGTGCAGTAGGCTCTGTGCAATACTTTAACAGCCGTCTCTAGCAGAGCTGCATTGAGGAAACCTCTGGAGAGGTTGGAGCAAGATTCTGTCCACTTGTCCCAATCCCATTCTACTCCCAGGTCCTTTTCCCATTGTTTTATAAATTTAGGTTTCTGGCTGCTGATGGAGTCTCGAAAAATGCCATATAGCGAACCCAAAACCCCTTTCATGAGAGGGAGGCTTCTACATGCAACAGATATCCAGGAGGGCCCAGGGGGTCCTAATTCTCTCAGCGTCTTGCTGGCCCAACTTCTAAATTTCAAATAACTATAAATTTCCGTGGCTGGTAAATCATGGGTCGTAGGTCAACAGTCTGTCGTTTTGTACCCAGTTCCCTACCCGGTCAAGGTTTCTAGAGGTCCACCAAAATTTGGAGATATTATATTTATTTTTCATATATGCAAAACCTAAACAGCATCTATTTGTAAATGCGAGCAATCTAAAATATAACAATTATCATTTTCCCTTTTTTTTGTTTTTATTAATTAAACTTAAAGAGCTAAACATTTTTTACAGCAGTCCTTAAATGACACCCTGCTAAAATGTCCTAATTAACCAAATGTAATTTAATTGGTATTATTTTATGGAAGAAATCAATCAATCAATCTATTATATTTAATTTTCATATATGCAAAACGTAAACAGCTGAGCATCTATTTGTAAATGCGAGCAGTATAAATTAAAACAATTTTACTTTTTCCATTTTTTTCTATTAATAATTAATACATTAATTCATTAATATACTTTAACCAATTTGTCTGTAATATTCAGCAATCAATATTTTAAACAGCTACAAATCTTTTTGATTTTCCAGCAACAGAAAAGGAACAGTGACACTATTCATCACCTGTGGAGAAAGTATGAGAAATGTGCAAAATGTGCAGTATATATAAACTGCGTGCACAAGCCAAAGCCGTTATCTTTGGTGGGGAAGTATTATTTGCAAGTTACTCTGTTGTTCATGCTAAAATGGCAGCGATTGTATGTGCCTCGCGAGCAATTAACGGCCTTCGGAATCATATATTTTGTAAGTTGGACGTGTTTGCATTGTTCTGGTAACTGTTACGTGCTTCGGCCTCGTTTTCATCCTTTTTGAGACTTTTTACATTTTTCAACAGCCGCCATTTTCTTCTTGCTTAGCCGAATTTTGAGTGTTCAAAGTCTCCAAATATGGTTCAAATTATCTTGCTAGCTCCCTCACAGGATCCCTGGCTCTCCCCCTGAGTTGTCTGTGAGTGTATAAATTAGTTTTTTATAGGATTTATGTTTTTTTGTGGGTCTTTGGAGTTATGAGCTTGGCCGATAAAGTATTGTGGGCAGTAAACTTGACTGATAAAATATTGCGGGCCGTATTCCCTCGTAAGTCCCGCGTGGCTCAAGATGAGCGCCTGCGCCGCTTATCGCAAGGTCTGCAATAAGCGCCCTCGGCACTCATTGCTTTTTTTCAAGGCTCTCATCGTGAGGCCCGAAATCTGCTGTTTGGCCGACGCCTGCAATGAGCTACGAAGCCGCTCATTGCGGAGCTGACGATGAGCACCAAAGGTGCTTATTGAGAGGCTTTGAAAATAGAGGGTGGAGAGGCACTCAATGAGAAGCACTCAATGAGCGCCAAAGGCGCTCATTGCGGGGTACAAAAGTTGTGGGTTGGCCGAGGCCGAAGGTGCTCATCAAGTTAGAAGGGGGAGAACCTTGCATTGTGTGGCAAACAGCATTGCCAGACTTCAAATTTTATTGCCGTAATTTTTGATGGGCATGTCGCTAATATATATATATATATATATATATATATATATATATATATATATATATGTAGCCAGAAAACAACTCTTAATACATCACTCCAATTAGTTTTCAGCTCAGAAGCTAGGATAGGAAATATTAGTACTTATGCTAGCAAAAGTCATGCTATATATCTCTTTAAATCGGTATTAAATACAGTGATGAGTAATAATTATTTCATATATATTTTTACCAGAATATTTTTGGTTTGACTAATGTTATATTTCAAAACATTTTGTTGCTGTTTTTTTGGGGGGAGAAAACAAAAGATCAGAAGCTAATAATGTAAAAAAGTTTTATTTTCCCACCTCTGAATATCTGTAGAGCACTCAGTCGGTTAAATTGTATATTACACTTCTGTGGCTTTGTTGGAGTTGCTCAGTAGATATAGATCTGTTGCATGTTTTGCCCTTTCCTTTAAAGAATTCTGAAAATCACAGATGGCGCATCTGCCAATGTCACGGTTACACAGCGGTACTAGCCCAGAGCAGTGATGGTATAGGGTAGGAAATATACAGAATTTGTTAAATTGTGTATTATATATGTACATGTGATGAAACTTTGACAGTAAAATGTATTATTTATTTCTTGCTCGCCATACATGATGGTACCATAAATTGTTGTCTTGAATTGTCTATGCTGTCTCTCTCTCCTGTCTCTCTCTCTTGTCTCTCTCCTGTCTCTGTCCTGTCTCTCTGCTCTGCTTATTTCTCTCCTCTATCTCTTTTTTTATCCTCCCTCTCCCTGTCCGGTCTCTCTCTCTGTCCTGTCTCACTCTCTCTCCGGCCTCTTTATCCCTGTGTCCTGTCCATCTCTCTCTCTGTCCTGTCTCCGTGTCCTGTCTCTCTCTACATATTATCTCTATCTCTCTCTGTCTTGTCTCTTTATTTGTCCTCTCTCTCTCTCCTCTCTTCTGTCTCTTTCTCTCTCTCTCCGCTCTCTTTCTGTCATGTCTGTCACTCACTCTCTCTGTCTTCTCCCTCTCTCTCTGTCCTCTCTGTCCTCTCTCTCCCTCTGTCCTTTCTCTCTCTGTCCTCTCTCTCTGTCCTCTCTCTCCCTCTGTCCTCTCTCTCCCTCTGTCCTATCTCTCTCTGTCCTCTCTCTTTGTGCTCTCTCTCTGTCCTCTCTCTCTCTCTGTCCTCTCTCTCCCTCTGTCCTCTCTCTCTGTCCTCTCTCTCTCTGTCCTCTCTCTCCCTCTGTTCTACTCTCTCTTCCCCTCTCTGTCTTCTCTCTCCCTATGTCCTCTCTCTCCCTCTGTCCTTTCTCTCTTTGTCCTCTCTCTCTCTGTCTCTGTCCTCTCTCCCTCTGTCATATCTTTCTCTGTCCCCTCTCTCTCTCCTCTCTCTGTCTTCTCTCTCCCTCTGTCCTATCTCTCTCTGCCCTCTCTCTCTTTCCTCTCTCTCTTTCCTCTCTCTCTCTGTCCTCTCTCTCTCTCTGTCCTCTCTTTCCCTCTGTCCTCTCTCTCCCTCTGTCTTCTCTCTCTGTGTCCTCTCTCTCCCTCTGTCCTATCTCTCTTTCCCCTCTCTCTGTCCTCTCTCCCCCTCTGTCATACCTCTCTCTGTTCTCTCCTTCTGTCCTCTCTCTCTCTGTCCTCTCTCTCCCTGTCCTCTCTCTCTCTCCCTGTCCCCTCTCTCCCTGTCCTCTCTCTCTGTCCTCTCTCTCCCTCTGTCCTATATCTCCCTCTGTCCTATCTCTCTCTGTCCTCTCTCTCTCTGTCCTCTATCTATCTCTCTGTCCTCTCTCTCCCTCTCTCCTTTCTCCCTGTCCTCTCTTTCTCTGTCCTCTCTCTCTCTGTCCTCTGTCTCCCTCTGTCCTCTCTCTATCTGTCCTCTCTCTCTTTGTCCTTTTCTATCTGTCCTCTATCTCTGTCATCTCTATATCTGTCCTCTATCTCCCTCTGTCCTCTCTCTCCCTCTGACCTATCGGTCTCTGTCCTTGCTCTCTGTCCTTTCTTTCTCTGTACTCTCTCCCCATCTGTTCTCTCTCTCCCTCTGTCCTCTCTCCCCATCTGTTCTCTCTCTCCCTCTGTCCTCTCTCTCTCTGTCCTCTCTCTCTCTCTCTTTCCTCTCTCTCTCTGTCCTCTCTCTGTCTTCTCTCTCTGTGTCCTCTCTCTCCCTCTGTCCTATCTCTCTTTCCCCTCTCTCTGTCCTCTCTCTCCCTCTGTCATATCTCTCTCTGTCCTCTCCTTCTGTCTTCTCTCTCTCTGTCCTCTCTCTCTCTGTCCTCTCTCTCTCCCTGTCCCCTCTCTCCCTGTCCTCTCTCTCTGTCCTCTCTCTCCCTCTATCCTACCTCTCTATTTCCCTTCTCTCTGTCCTCTCTCTCCCTCTGTTATCGCTCTCTCTGTCCTCTCTCTCTCTCTGTCCTATCTCTCCCTCTGTCCTCTCTATATGTCCTCTCTCTCTCTCTGTCCTCTATCTCCCTCTGTCCTCTCTCTCCCTCTGTCCTATCTCTCTCTTACGCCTCTCTCTGTCCTCTCTCTCCCTCTGTCCTCCCTCTGTGACCTCTATCTCTCCGTCTGTCCTCTATCTCTGTCCTCTCTCTCCCTCAGTCCTATATCTCCCTCTGTCCTATCTCTCTCTGTCCTCTCTCCCTCTGTCATCGCTCTCTCTGTCCTCTCTCTCTCTGTCCTATCTCTCCCTCTGTCCTCTCTATATGTCCTCTCTCTCTCTGTCCTCTATCCCCCTCTGTCCTCTCTCTCCCTCTGTCCTATCTCTCCCTTACGCCTCTCTCTGTCCTCTCTCTCCCTCTGTCCTCCCTCTGTGTCCTCTATCTCTCCGTCTGTCCTCTATCTCTGTCCTTTCTCTCCTTCAGTCCTATTTCTCCCTTTGTCCTATCTCTCTCTGTCCTCTCTCTCTCTGTCCTCTATCTATCTCTCTGTCCTCTCTCTCCCGCTCTCCTTTTTCCCTGTCCTCTCTCTCTCTGTCCTCTCTCTCCCTCTCTCCTTTCTCCCTGTCCTCTCTTTCTCTGTCCTCTCTGTCCTCTGTCTCCCTCTGTTCTATCTCTCTCTTACGCCTCTCTCTGTCCTCTCTCTCCCTCTGTCCTCCCTCTCTGTCCTCTATCTCTCCATCTGTCCTCTATCTCTGTCCTCTCTCTCCCTCTGTCCTATATCTCCCCCTGTCCTCTCTTTCTCTGTCCTCTCTCTCTCTGTCCTCTGTCTCCCTCTGTCCTCTCTCTCTCTGTCCTCTCTCTCTCTCTGTCCTTTTCTATCTGTCCTCTATCTCTGTCATCTCTATATCTGTCCTCTATCTCCCTCTGTCCTCTCTCTCCCTCTGACCTATCTGTCTCTGTCCTTGCTCTCTGTCCTTTCTTCTCTGTACTCTCTCCCCATCTATTCTCTCTCTCCCTCTGTCCTCTCTCTCTGGCGTCTCTCTCTCTCTCTGTCCTCTCTCTATCTGTCCTCCTTCTCCCTCTGTCTTCTCTCTCCCTCTGTCCTATCTCTCTCTGCCCTCTCTCTCTTTCCTCTCTCTCTCTGTCCTCTCTCTGTGTCCTCTCTCTCCCTCTAACCTGTCCTATCTCTCTTTTCCCTCTCTATGTCCTCTCTCTCCCTTTCTCTCCCTCTGTCCTATCTCTCTCTGTGCTCTCCCTCTATCCCTTGGGACTGGAATTTTCTCTATCTTTTCTCGCTCTCTCTGTCCTGCCTCTCTCTTTGCCCCTTGGGACTGGAATTTTCTGTCCTCTGTCCTCTCTCTCTCTGTGTCCTCTCTCTGTGTCCTCTCTCTCCCTCTGTCCTCTCTCTCCCTCTGTCCTTTCTCTCTTTGTCCTCTCTCTCTCTCTCTGTCCTCTCTCTCTCTGTCCTCTCTCTCTGAACTCTATCTCTGTCCTCTATATCCCTCGGTCCTCTCTCTCTTTCCTATCTCTCTCTCCTATCTCTCTCTCTATCCTCTCTCTCTGTCCTATTTCTCTTTCCCTCTGTCCTCTCTCTTCATCTGCTCTCTCTCTCTGTCCCCTCTCTCTGTCCCCCTCCCCTCTCTCTCTCTGTACTCTCTCTGTCCTCTCTCCCTCTGTCCTATCTTTCTCTGTCCTCTCTCTCTCCTCTCTCTGTCCTCTCTCTCCCTGTCCTCTCTCTCGCTCTCCTCTCTCTCTCTCTGTCCTCTCTCTCCCTGTCCTCTCTCTCTCTGTCCTCTATCTCCCTCTATCCTACCTCTATCTTTCCCTTCTCTCTGTCCTCTCTCTCGCTCTCCTCTCTCTCTCTCTGTCCTCTCTCTCCCTGTCCTCTCTCTCTCTGTCCTCTATCTCCCTCTATCCTACCTCTATCTTTCCCTTCTCTCTGTCCTCTCTCTCTCTCTGTCCTCTATCTCCCTCTGTCCTCTCTCTCCCTCTGTCCTATCTCTCTCTTACGAGTCTCTCTGTCCTCTCTCTCCCTCTGTCCTCCCTATCTGTCCTCTCTCTCTCCGTCTGTCCTCTCTCTCCCTCAGTCCTCTCTCTCCCTCTGTCCTATATCTCTCTCTGTCCTATCTCTCTCTGTCCTCTCTCTCTGTCCTCTCTCTCTCCTTTCTCCCTGTCCTCTCTCTCTCTGTCCTCTGTCTCTCTCTGTCCTGTCTATCTGTCCTTTTTCTATCTGTCCTCTCTTTCTGTCATCTCTCTATCTGTCCTCTATCTCCCTCTGTCCTCTCTCTCCCTCTGTCCTATCTGTCTCTTTCCTTGCTCTTTGTCCTTTTTTTCTCTGTACTCTCTCCCCATCTGTTCTTTCTCTCCTTCTGTCCTCTCTCTCCCTCTGTCCTATCTCTCTCTGCCTTCTCTCTCTTTCCTCTCTCTCTCTCTGTCCTCTCTCTGTGTACTCTCTCTCCCTCTGTCTTCTCTCTCTCTCTGTCCTCTCTCTCCCTCTGTCCTATCTCTCTTTCCTCTCTCTCTGTCCTCTCTCTCCCTCTGTCATATCGCTCTCTGTCCTCTCCTTCTGTCCTCTCTCTCTCTGTCCTCTCTCTCCCTGTCCTCTCTCTCTCTCCCTGTCCTCTCTCTCCCTGTACTCTCTCTCTCTGTCCTCTCTCTCCCTCTATCCTACCTCTCTCTTTCCCTTCTCTCTGTCCTCTCTCTCCCTCTGTCATCGCTCTCTCTGTCCTATCTCTCTCTCTGTCCTATCTCTCCCTCTGCCCTCTCTATATGTCCTCTCTCTCTCTCTGTCCTCTATCTCCCTCTCTCCTCTCTCTCCCTCTGTCCTATCTCTCTCTTACGCCTCTCTCTGTCCTCTCTCTTCCTCTGTCCTCCCTTTCTGTCCTCTCTCTCTCCGTCTGTCCTCTATCTCTGTCCTCTCTCTATCTCTCTGTCCTCTCTCTCTCTGTCCTCTCTCTTCCTCTCTCCTTTCTCCCTGTCCTCTCTCTCACTGTCATCTCTCTCTCTGTCCTCTCTCCCTCTGTCCTCTCTCTCCCTCTGTCCTTTCTCTCTTTTTCCTCTCTCTCTCTCTGTCCTCTCTCTCTTTGTCCTCTCTCTCTCTGTGTCCTCTCTCCCTCTGTCCTATATTTCTCTGTCCTCTCTCTCCCTCTGTCCTCTCTCTGTGTCCTCTCTCTCTCTGTCCTCTGTCTCTCTCTCTGTCCTCTCTCTCTCTGTCCTTTTTCTATCCGTCATCTCTCTCTGTCATCTCTCTATCTGTCCTCCCTCTCCCTCTGTCTTCTCTCTCCCTCTGTCCTATCTGTCTCTGTCCTTGCTCTCAGTCCTTTCTTTCTCTGTACTCTCTCTGTGTCCTCTCTCTCCCTTTGTCCTCTCTCTCTGTCCTCTCTCTCCCTCGGTCCTATCTCTCTCTGTGCTCTCCCTCTGTCCCTTGGGACTGGAAGTTTCTCTCTGTCCTTTCTCTATCTGTCCTCTCTCTATCTGTCCTCCCACTCCATTTGTCTTCTCTCTCCCTCTGTCCTATCTCTCTCTGCCCTCTCTATCTTTTCTCTCTCTCTCTGTACTCTCTCTGTGTCCTCTCTCTCCCTCTGTCCTCTCTCTCTGTCCTCTCTCTCTGTCCTCTCTCTCCTCTCTATGTCCTCTCTCTCCCTGTCCCCTCTCTCTCTTTCCTCTCTCTCCCTGTCCTCTCTCTCTCTATGTCCTCTCTCTCCATGTCCCCTCTCTCTCTGTCCTCTCTCTCTCTGTCATCTATCTCCCTCTGTCCTCTCTCTCCCTCTGTCCTCTCTCTCCCTCTGTCCTATCTCTCTCTTACGAGTCTCTCTGTCCTCTCTCTCCTCCCTCTCTGTCCTCTCTCCGTCTGTCCTCTATCTCTGTCCTCTCTCTCCCTCTGTCCTATATCTCCCTCTGTCCTATCTCTCTCTGTCCTCTCTCTCTGTCCTCTCTCTATCTCTCTGTCCTCTCTCTCCCTCTCTCCTTTCTCCCTGTCCTCTCTCTCTCTCTGTCCTCTCTCTCTCTGTCCTCTCTCCCTCTGTCCTCTCTCTCCCTCTGTCCTCTCTCTCCCTCTGTCCTCTCTCTTCCTCTGTCCTTTCTCTCTATTTCCTCTCTCTCTCTCTGTCCTCTCTCTCTTTGTCCTCTCTCTCTCTCTGTCCTCTCTCCCTCTGTCCTATCTTTCTCTGTCCTCTCTCTCCCTCTGTCCTCTCTCTCCCTCTGTCCTCTCTCTGTGTCCTCTCTCTCTGTCCTCTGTCTCCCTCTGTCCTCTCTCTCTCTGTCCTTTTTCTATCCGTCATCTCTCTCTGTCATCTCTCTATCTGTCCTCCCTCTCCTTCTGTCTTCTCTCTCCCTCTGTCCTATCTGTCTCTGTCCTTGCTCTCTGTCCTTTGTTTCTCTGTACTCTGTCTGTGTCCTCTCTCTCCCTCTGTCTTCTCTCTCTGTCCTCTCTCTCTCTGTCCTCTCTCTCCCTCTGTCCTATCTCTCTTTTCCCTCTCTCTGTCCTCTCTCTTCCTCTCTCTCCCTCTGTCCTATCTCTCTGTGGTCTCCCTCTGTCCCTTGGGACTGGAAGTTTCTCTCTGTCCTCTCTCTATCTGTCCTCTCTCTATCTGTCCTCCCACTCCCTTTGTCTTCTCTCTACCTCTGTCCTATCTCTCTCTGCCCTCTCTCTCTTTCCTCTCTCTCTCTCTGTACTCTCTGTGTGTCCTCTCTCTCTCTCTCTGTCCTCTCTCTCTGTCCTCTCTCTCGCTCTGTCCTATCTCTCTTCTCCCTCTCCCTGTCCTCTCTCTCCCTCTCTCTCTCTCTCTCTCTCTCTCTCTCTCTCTCTCTCTCTCTCTCTCTCTCTCTCTCTCTCTCTCTCTCTCTCTCTCTCCCTCTGTCCTATCTCTCTCTGTGCTCTCCCTTTGTCCCTTGGGACTGGAATTTTCTCTGTCTTCTCTCGCTCTCTCTGTCATGCGTCGGCCCCTGGCCACAGAGTTGTTAAACTTCAGTCTTTAAAGATATGACTAAAACTAATGAAATTACCTGTTACCAAGCTTGGAGATACTGAAATCCTGCCGGTTTATTGTCCTGTGGGACTGTAATTTTCTATCCTCTGTCCTCTCTCTCTCTCTCTCTGTCCTCTCTCTGTGTCCTCTCTCTCCCCCTGTCCTCTCTCTCCCTCTGTCCTTTCTCTCTTTGTCCTCTCTCTCTCTCTCTGTGTGTCCTCTCTCTCTTTGTCCTATCTCTCTTTGTCCTCTCTCCCTCTGTCCTATCTTTTTCTGTCCTCTCTCTCTCTCTTCTCTCTGTCCTCTCTCTCTGTCCTCTCTCTCTCTCTGTCCCATCTCTCTCTGTCCTCTCTCTCTCCCTCTGTCCTCTCTCACCCTCTGTCCTCTCTCTGTGTCCTCTTTCTCTCTGCCCTCTTTCTCCCTCTGTCCTATCTCTCTATGTATCCTCTCTCTGTCCTCTCTCTCCCTCTGTCCTCTCTCTCCCTCTGTCCTACCTCTCTCTGTCCCCTCTCTCTCTGTCCTTTCTCTTTCTGTACTCTCACCCCCTCTGTCATCTTTCTCCCTCTGTCCTCTCTCACTCTGTCCTCTCTCTCTCTGTCCTTTCTTTTTCTGTACTCTCTCCCCCTCTGTCATCTCTCTCCCTCTGTCCTCTCTCTCTGTACTCTATCTATCTGTTGTTAAACTTCAGTCTTTAAAGATATGATTGAAACTAATGAAATTACCTGTGACCAAGCTTGGAGATACTGAAATCCTGCCTGTTTATGGTCCCTCTCTCTCTCTCTGACCTCTCTCTCTCTCTCTCTCTCTGTCCTCTCTCTCCCTCTGTCCTCTCTCACCCTTTGTCCTATCTCTCTCTTTTCCCTCTCTCTGTCCTTTCTCTCCCTCTGTCCTCTCTCTGTCCTCTCTCATCCTCTGTCCTCTCTCTCTGTCCTCTCTCTCCCACTGTCCTATCTCTCTCTGTCCTATCTCTCTCTGTCTTCTCTCTCTCTCTGTCCTTTCTTTTTTCTGTACTCTCACCCCCTCTGTCATCTCTCTCCCTCTGTCCTCTCTCACTCTGTCCTCTCTCTCTCTGTCCTTTCTTTTTCTGTACTCTCTCCCCCTCTGTTATCTCTCTCATTCCTATCTCCTCATGTCCTTTCTATATGTCCTCTTTCTCTGTCCCTCTGTCCTCTTTCACTCTGTCCTCTCTCTCTCTGTCCTTTCTTTTTCTGAACTCTCTCCCCCTCTGTCCTCTCTCTCATTCCTATCTCCTCATGTCCTTTCTATATGCCCTCTTTCTCTCTCCCTCTGTCCTCTCTCTGTCCTCTCTCTTCATCTGTCCTCTCTCTCTGTCCTCTCTCTCCCTCTGTCTGCTCTCTCTGTCCTCTCTCTCTCGGTGTCCTCTCTCTCACTGTCCTCTCTCTCCCTCTGTCCTCTCTCTCCCTCTGTCCTCTCTCTCTCTCTCCTTGTCCTCTCTCTCTGTCCTCTCTCTCTCCCTCTGTCCTCTCTCCCTTTGTCCTATCTCTCTCTGTCTTCTCTCTCTCTCTGCCCCGCCTCTCTCTTTGTCCTGTTATAATACATGCTGTGAGCCCCCGACCACAGAGTTGTTAACCTTCAGTCTTTAAAGATATGACTGAAATTGATGAAATTACCTGTTACCAAGCTTGGAGATACTGAAATCCTGCCTGTTTATTATCCCTTGGGACTGGAATTTTCTGTCCTCTGTCCTCTCTCTCTCTGTCCTCTCTCTCACTCTGTCCTCTCTCTCTCTGTCCTCTCTCTCCCTCTGTCCTATCTCTTTCTTTCCCCTCTCTCTGTCCTCTCTCTGTCCTCTCTGTTCCTCTCTCTCTCTATCTCTCTGTCCTCTCTCTCCCTCTGTCCTCCCTCTAATTCCTATCTCCTCCTGTCCTCTCTATATGTCCTCTTTCTCTCTCCCTCTGTCCTCTCTCAGTCCTCTCTCTTCGTCTGTCCTCTCTCTATCCTCTCTCTCCCTCTGTCCTCTCTCTCTGTCCTCTCTCTCTCGGTGTTCTCTCTCTCACTGCCCTCTCTCTCCCTTTGTCCTATCTCTCTCTGTCCTCTCTCTCCCTCTTTCATATCTCTCTCTGTCCCCTCTCTCTGTCCTCTCTCTCTCTTTGTCCTCTCTCTCTCTCTTTGTCCTCTCTCTCTGTCTTCTCTCTCCCTTTATCCTATCTCTCTCTGTCTTCTCTCTCTCTGCCCTGCCTCTCTCATTGTCCTGTTATAATACATGCTGTGAGCCCCCGACCACAGAGTTGTTAGCCTTCAGTCTTTAAAGATATGACTGAAACTAATGAAATTACCTGTGACCAAGCTTGGAGATACTGAAATCCTGCCTGTTTATGGTCCCTCTCTCTCTCTGACCTCTCTCTCTTTCTCTCTGTCCTCTCTCTCTCCCTCTGTCCTCTCTCACCCTTTGTCCTATCTCTCTCTTTTCCCTCTCTCTGTCCTTTCTCTCCCTCTGTCCTCTCTCTGTCCTCTCTCGTCCTCTGTCCTCTCTCTCTGTCCTCTCTCTCCCTCTGTCCTATCTCCCTCTGTCCTCTCTCACTCTGTCCTCTCTCTCTCTGTCCTTTCTTTTTCTGTACTCTCTCCCCCTCTGTCCTCTCTCTCATTCCTATCTCCTCATGTCCTTTCTATATGTCCTCTTTCTCTGTCCCTCTGTCCTCTCTCACTCTGTCCTCTCTCTCTCTGTCCTTTCTTTTTCTGTACTCTCTCCCCCTCTGTCCTCTCTCTCATTCCTATCTCCTCATGTCCTTTCTATATGTCCTCTTTCTCTCTCCCTCTGTCCTCTCTCTGTCCTCTCTCTTCATCTGTCCTCTCTCTCTGTCCTCTCTCTCCCTCTGTCTGCTCTCTCTGTCCTCTCTCTCTCTCGGTGTCCTCTCTCTCACTGTCCTCTCTCTCCCTCTGTCCTCTCTCTCCCTCTGTCCTCTCTCTCTCTCTCTCTTTGTCCTCTCTCTCTGTCTTCTCTCTCTCCCTCTGTCCTCTCTCTCCCTTTGTCCTATCTCTCTCTGTCTTCTCTCTCTCTGCCCTGCCTCTCTCTTTGTCCTGTTATAATACATGCTGTTAGCCCCCGACCACAGAGTTGTTAACCTTCAGTCTTTAAAGATATGACTGAAATTGATGAAATTACCTGTTACCAAGCTTGGAGATACTGAAATCCTGCCTGTTTATTGTCCCTTGGGACTGGAATTTTCTGTCCTCTGTCCTCTCTCTCTCTGTCCTCTCTCTCACTCTGTCCTCTCTCTCTCTCTCTCTGTCCTCTCTCTCCCTCTGTCCTATCTATTTCTTTCCCCTCTCTCTGTCCTCTCTCTGTCCTCTCTTTTCCTCTGTCCCCTCTCTCTCTGTCCTCTCTCTCCCTCTGTCCTCTCTCTGTGTCCTCTCTCTCTCCATCTGTCCTCTCTCTCCCTCTTTCATATCTCTCTCTGTCCTTTCTCTCTATCTCTCTGTCCTCTCTATCCCTCTGTCCTCCCTCTAATTCCTATCTACTCCTGTCCTCTATATATGTCCTTTTTCTCTCTCCCTCTGTCCTCTCTCAGTCCTCTCTCTTCCTCTGTCCTCTCTCTATCCTCTCTCTCCCTCTGTCCTCTCTCTCTGTCCTCTCTCTCTCGGTGTCCTCTCTCTCACTGCCCTCTCTCTCCCTCTGTCCTCTCTCTCCCTCTGTCTTCTCTCTCTCTCTCTCAATCTCTCTCTCTCTTTGTCCTCTCTATCTGTCCTCTCTCTCTCCCTCTGTCCTCTCTCTCCCTTTGTCCTATCTCTCTCTGTCTTCTCTCTCTCTCTGCCCTGCCTCTCTCTTTGTCCTGTTATAATACATGCTGTGAGCCCCCGACCACAGAGTTGTTAACCTTCAGTCTTTAAAGATATGACTGAAATTGATGAAATTACCTGTTACCAAGCTTGGAGATACTGAAATCCTGCCTGTTTATTGTCCCTAGGACTGGAATTTTCTGTCCTCTGTCCTCTCTCTCTCTGTCCTCT
The DNA here is from genome assembly GCA_027410445.1 of Discoglossus pictus. Classification (NCBI taxonomy): domain Eukaryota; kingdom Metazoa; phylum Chordata; class Amphibia; order Anura; family Alytidae; genus Discoglossus; species Discoglossus pictus. Next base: position 112,862,352 of record CM050171.1, read on the forward strand.
CTCTCACTCTGTCCTCTCTCTGTCCTCTCTCTCCCTCTGTCCTATCTCTTTCTTTCCCCACTCTCTGTCCTCTCTCTGTCCTCTCTGTTCCTCTGTCACCTCTCTCTCTCTGTCCTCTCTCTGCCTCTGTCCTCTCTCTCTCCATCTGTCCTCTCTCTCTATCTCTCTGTCCTCTCTTTCCCTCTGTCCTCCCTCTAATTCCTATCTCCTCCTGTCCTCTCTATATGTCCTCTTTCTCTCTCCCTCTGTCCTCTCTCTGTCCTCTCTCTTCCTCTGTCCTCTCTCTCTGTCCTCTCTCTCCCTCTGTCTGCTCTCTCTGTCTTCTCTCTCTCTGTGTCCTCTCTCTCACTGTCCTCTCTCTCCCTCTGTCCTATCTCTCTCTGTCCTCTCTCTCCCTCTTTCATATCTCTCTCTGTCCCCTCTCTCTGTCCTCTCTCTCTCTGTCCTCTCTCTCTCTCTTTGTCCTCTCTCTCTGTCTTCTCTCTCCCTTTATCCTATCTCTCTCTGTCTTCTCTCTCTCTCTCTCTGCCCTGCCTCTCTCTTTGTCCTGTTATAATACATGCTGTGAGCCCCCGACCACAGAGTTGTTAACCTTCAGTCTTTAAAGATATGACTGAAACTTAAGAAATCACCTGTTACCAAGCTTGGAGATACTGAAATCCTGCCTGTTTATTGTCCCTTGGGACTGGAATTTTCTGTCCTCTGTCCTCTCTCTCTCGGTCCTCTCTCTCACTCTGTCCTCTCGCTCCCTCTGTCCTCTCTCTCTGTCCTCTCTCTCTCCATCTGTCCTCGCTCTTCCTCTGTCCTCTCTCTCTGTCCTCTCTCTCCCTCTGTCCGCTCTCGGTGTCCTCTCTCTCACTGTCCTCTCTCTCCCTCTGTCCTATCTCTCTCTGTCCTCTCTCTCCCTCTTTCATATCTCTCTCTGTCCCCTCTGTCCTCTCTCTCTTTGTCCTCTCTTTCTGTCCTCTCTCTCCCTCTGTCCTCTCTCTCTGTCCTCTCTTTCGCTCTTTCATATCTCTCTCTGTCCCCTCTCTCTGTCCTCTCTCTCTCTCTGTCCTCTCTCTCTCTCTCTCTCTCTCTCTTTGTCCTCTCTCTCTGTCTTCTCTCTCTCCCTCTGTCCTCTCTCTCCCTTTATCCTATCTCTCTCTGTATTCTCTCTCTCTCTCTCTGCCCTGCCTCTCTCTTTGTCCTGTTATAATACATGCTGTGAGACCCCAACCACAGAGTTGTTAACCTTCAGTCTTTAAAGATATGACTGAAACTTATGAAATTACCTGTTACCAAGCTTGGAGATACTGAAATCCTGCCTGTTTATTGTCCCTTGGGACTGGAATTTCTGTCCTGTGTCCTCTATCTCTCTCTGTCCTCTCTCTCACTCTGTCCTCTCTCTCCCTCTGTCCTATCTCTTTCTTTCCCCTCTCTCTGTCCTCTCTCTGTCCTCTCTGTTCCTCTGTCCCCTCTCTCTTTCTGTCCTCTCTCTCCCCCTGTCCTCTCTCTCTCTGTCCTCTCTCTCCCTCTTTCATATCTCTGTCCCCTCTCTCTGTCCTCTCTCACTCTCTGTCCTCTCTCTCTCTCTTTGTCCTCTCTCTCTGTCTTCTCTCTCTCCCTCTGTCCTCTCTCTCCCTTTATCCTATCTCTCTTTGTCTTCTCTCTCTCTCTCTCTCTCTCTCTCTCTCTCTCTGCCCTGCCTCTCTCTTTGTCCTGTTATAATACATGCTGTGAGCCCCCGACCACAGAGTTGTTAACCTTCAGTCTTTAAAGATATGACTGAAACTGATGAAATTATCTGTTACCAAGCTTGGAGATACTGAAATCCTGGCTGTTTATTGTCCCTTGGGACTGGAATTTTCTGTCCTCTGTCCTCTCTCTCTCGGTCCTCTCTCTCACTCTGTCCTTTCTCTCTTTGTCCTCTCTCTCTGTCCTCTCTCTCTCTGTCCTCTCTCTCTCTGTCCTCTATCTCCCTCTGTCCTCTCTCTCTTTCCTATCTCTCTCCTATCTTTCTCTCTGTCCTCTCTCTCTGTCCTCTTTCTCTTTCCCTCTGTCCTCTCTCTCCATCTGCTCTCTCTCTCTCTCTGTGTCCCCTCTCTCTGTCCCCCTCCCCTCTCTCTCTCTTTCTCTCTCTGTACTCTCTCTGCCCTCTCTCCCTCTGTCCTATCTTTTTCTGTCCTCTCTCTCCTCTCTGTTCACTCTCTCTGTCCTCTCTCTCTCCCTCTGTCCTCTCTATCTGCCCTCTCTCTCTCTCTCTGTGTCCTCTCTCTTTCTGTCCCATCTCTCTCTGTCCTCTCTCTCTCCCTCTGTCCTCTCTTTCCCTATGTCCTCTCTCTGTGTCCTCTCTCTCTCTCGGTCCTCTCTCTCCCTCTGTCCTATCTCTCTCTTTACCCTCTCTCTGTCCTCTCTCTCCCTCTGTCCTCTCTCTCCCTCTTTCATATCTCTCTCTGTCCCCTCCCTCTTTCCTCTCTCTCCCTCTGTCCTCTCTCTCTCTCTCTTTGTCCTCTCTCTCTGTCCTCTCTCTCTCCCTCTGTCCTCTCTCTCCCTTTGTCCTATCTCTCTCTGTCTTCTCTCTCTCTCTCTCAATCTCTCTCTCTCTTTGTCCTCTCTATCTGTCCTCTCCCTCTGTCCTCTCTCTCCCTTTGTCCTATCTCTCTCTGTCTTCTCTCTCTCTCTCTCTGCCCTGCCTCTCTCTTTGTCCTGTTATAATACATGCTGTGAGCCCCCAACCACAGAGTTGTTAACCTTCAGTCTTTAAAGATATGACTGAAACTGATGAAATTACCTGTTACCAAGCTTGGTATTACTGAAATCCTGCCTGTTTATTGTCCCTTGGGACTGGAATTTTCTGTCCTCTGTCCTCTCTCTCTCTGTCCTCTCTCTCACTCTGTCCTCTCTCTGTCCTCTCTCTCCCTCTGTCCTATCTCTTTCTTTCCCCACTCTCTGTCCTCTCTCTGTCCTCTCTGTTCCTCTGTCCCCTCTCTCTCTCTGTCCTCTCTCTGCCTCTGTCCTCTCTCTCTCCATCTGTCCTCTCTCTCTATCTCTCTGTCCTCTCTTTCCCTCTGTCCTCCCTCTAATTCCTATCTCCTCCTGTCCTCTCTATATGTCCTCTTTCTCTCTCCCTCTGTCCTCTCTCTGTCCTCTCTCTTCCTCTGTCCTCTCTCTCTGTCCTCTCTCTCCCTCTGTCTGCTCTCTCTGTCCTCTCTCTCTCTGTGTCCTCTCTCTCACTGTCCTCTCTCTCCCTCTGTCCTATCTCTCTCTGTCCTCTCTCTCCCTCTTTCATATCTCTCTCTGTCCCCTCTCTCTGTCCTCTCTCTCTTTGTCCTCTCTCTCTCTCTTTGTCCTCTCTCTCTGTCTTCTCTCTCCCTTTATCCTATCTCTCTCTGTCTTCTCTCTCTCTGCCCTGCCTCTCTCTTTGTCCTGTTATAATACATGCTGTGAGCCCCCGACCACAGAGTTGTTAACCTTCAGTCTTTAAAGATATGACTGAAACTTAAGAAATCACCTGTTACCAAGCTTGGAGATACTGAAATCCTGCCTGTTTATTGTCCCTTGGGACTGGAATTTTCTGTCCTCTGTCCTCTCTCTCTCGGTCCTCTCTCTCACTCTGTCCTCTCGCTCCCTCTGTCCTCTCTCTCTGTCCTCTCTCTCTCCATCTGTCCTCGCTCTTCCTCTGTCCTCTCTCTCTGTCCTCTCTCTCCCTCTGTCCGCTCTCGGTGTCCTCTCTCTCACTGTCCTCTCTCTCCCTCTGTCCTATCTCTCTCTGTCCTCTCTCTCCCTCTTTCATATCTCTCTCTGTCCCCTCTGTCCTCTCTCTCTTTGTCCTCTCTTTCTGTCCTCTCTCTCCCTCTGTCCTCTCTCTCTGTCCTCTCTTTCGCTCTTTCATATCTCTCTCTGTCCCCTCTCTCTGTCCTCTCTCTCTCTCTGTCCTCTCTCTCCCTTTGTCCTATCTCTCTCTTTTCCCTCTCTCTGTCCTCACTCTCCCTCTGTCCTCTCTCTGTCCTCTCTCGTCCTCTGTCCTCTCTCTCTGTCCTCTCTCTCCCTCTGTCCTATCTCCCTCTGTCCTCTCTCACTCTTTCCTCTCTCTCTCTGTCCTTTCTTTTTCTGTACTCTCTCCCCCTCTGTCCTCTCTCTCATTCCTGTCTCCTCATGTCCTTTCTATATGTCCTCTTTCTCTGTCCCTCTGTCCTCTCTCACTCTGTCCTCTCTCTCTCTTTCCTTTCTTTTTCTGTACTCTCTCCCCCTCTGTCCTCTCTCTCATTCCTATTTCCTCATGTCCTTTCTATATGTCCTCTTTCTCTCTCCCTCTGTCCTCTCTCTGTCCTCTCTCTTCATCTGTCCTCTCTCTCTGTCCTCTCTCTCACTGTCCTCTCTCTCCCTCTGTCCTCTCGCTCTCTCTGTCCTCTCTCTCTCTCGGTGTCCTCTCTCTCACTGTCCTCTCTCTCCCTCTGTCCTCTCTCTCCCTCTGTCCTCTCTCTCTCTCTCTCTCTTTGTCCTCTCTCTCTGTCTTCTCTCTCTCCCTCTGTCCTCTCTCTCCCTTTGTCCTATCTCTCTCTGTCTTCTCTCTCTCTCTGCCCTGCCTCTCTCTTTGTCCTGTTATAATACATGCTGTTAGCCCCCGACCACAGAGTTGTTAACCTTCAGTCTTTAAAGATATGACTGAAATTGATGAAATTACCTGTTACCAAGCTTGGAGATACTGAAATCCTGCCTGTTTATTGTCCCTTGGGACTGGAATTTTCTGTCCTCTGTCCTCTCTCTCTCTGTCCTCTCTCTCACTCTGTCCTCTCTCTCTCTCTCTGTCCTCTCTCTCCCTCTGTCCTATCTATTTCTTTCCCCTCTCTCTGTCCTCTCTCTGTCCTCTCTGTTCCTCTGTCCCCTCTCTCTCTGTCCTCTCTCTCCCTCTGTCCTCTCTCTGTGTCCTCTCTCTCTCCATCTGTCCTCTCTCTCCCTCTTTCATATCTCTCTCTGTCCTTTCTCTCTATCTCTCTGTCCTCTCTATCCCTCTGTCCTCCCTCTAATTCCTATCTCCTCCTGTCCTCTATATATGTCCTTTTTCTCTATCCCTCTGTCCTCTCTCAGTCCTCTCTCTTCCTCAGTCCTCTCTCTTCCTCTGTCCTCTCTCTATCCTCTCTCTCCCTCTGTCCTCTCTCTCGGTGTCCTCTCTCTCACTGCCCTCTCTCTCCCTCTGTCCTCTCTCTCCCTCTGTCTTCTCTCTCTCTCTCTCTCTCTCTCTCAATCTCTCTCTCTCTTTGTCCTCTCTATCTGTCCTCTCTCTCTCCCTCTGTCCTCTCTCTCCCTTTGTCCTATCTCTCTCTGTCTTCTCTCTCTCTCTGCCCTGCCTCTCTCTTTGTCCTGTTATAATACATGCTGTGAGCCCCCGACCACAGAGTTGTTAACCTTCAGTCTTTAAAGATATGACTGAAATTGATGAAATTACCTGTTACCAAGCTTGGAGATACTGAAATCCTGCCTGTTTATTGTCCCTAGGGACTGGAATTTTCTGTCCTCTGTCCTCTCTCTCTCGGTCCTAACCCTCACTCTGTCCTCTCTCTCTATCCTCTCTCTCTCTGTCCTCTCTCTCCCTCTGTCCTATCTCTCTCTGTCCTCTATCTCCCTCTGTCCTATCTCTCTCTGTCCTCTCTCTCTGTCCTCTCTTTATCTCTCTGTCCTCTCTCTCTGTCCTCCCTCTGTCCTCTCTCTCTGTCCTCTCTCTCTCTCTGTGTCCTCTCTCTCACTGTCCTCTCTCTCCCTCTGTCCTATCTCTCTCTGTCCTCTATCTCCCTCTGTCCTATCTCTCTCTGTCCTCTCTCTCTGTCCTCTCTTTATCTTTCTGTCCTCTCTCTCTGTCCTCTCTCTCCTTCTTTCCTTTCTCCCTATCCTCTCTCTCTCTGTCCTCTCTCTCTGTCCTCTGTCTCCCTCTGTCCTCTCTCTCCCTCTGTCCTTTCTCTCCCTCTGACTTTCTCTCTTTGTCCTCTCTCTCTCTGTCCTCTCTCTCTCTGTCCTCACTATCTCTGTCCTCTATTTCCCTCTGTCCTCTCTCTCTTTCCTATCTCTCTCTTCTATCTCTCTCTCCTATCTCTCTCTCCTATCTCTTTCTCTGTCCTCTCTCTCTCTCTGTCCTCTCTCTCTCTCTGTACTCTATCTCTGTCCTCTATCTCCCTCCGTCCTCTCTCTCTTTCCTATGTCTCTCTCCTATCTCTCTCTCTCTGTCCTCTCTATCTGTCCTCTTTATCTTTCCCTCTGTCCTCTCTCTCCATCTTCTCTCTCTCTCTCTCTCTCTCTCTCTCTCTCTCTCTCTCTGTCCCCACTCTCTGTCCCCCTCCGATCTCTCTCTCTTTCTCTCTCTATTCTCTCTCTGTCCTCTCTCCCTCTGTCCTATCTTTCTCTGTCCTCTCTCTCCTCTCTCTGTCCTCTCTCTCTCTGTCCTCTCTCTCCCTCTGTCCTCTCTATCTGTCCTCTCTCTCTTTCTGTCCCATCTCTCTCCTGTCCTCTCTCTCTCCCTCTGTCCTCTCTTTGTGTCCTCTCTCTCTCCCTCTGTCCTCTCTCTCCCTCTTTCCTATCTCTCCTATTCTGTACTCTCACCCCCTCTGTCATCTCTCTACCTCTGTCCTCTCTTACTCTGTCCTCTCTCTCTCTGTCCTTTATTTTTCTGTACTTTCTCTCCCTCTGTCATCTATCTCCCTCTGTCCTCTCTCTCTGTACTCTCTCTATCTGTTTTTAAACTTCAGTCTTTAAATATATGACTGAAACTAATGAAATTGCCTGTGACCAAGCTTGGAGATACTGAAATCCTGCCTGTTTATGGTCCCTCTGTCCTCTCTCACCCTTTGTCCTATCTCTCTCTTTTCCCTCTCTCTGTCCTCTCTCTCACTCTGTCCTCTCTCTGTCCTCTCTCGTCCTCTGTCCTCTCTCTCTGTCCTCTCTCTCCCTCTGTCCGCTCTCTCGGTCCTCTCTCGGTGTCCTCTCTCTCACTGTTCTCTCTCTCCCTATGTCCTATATCATCTATTTCATATCTCTCTCTGTCCTCTCTCTCTATCTCTCTGTCCTCTCTCTCCCTCTGTCCTCACTCTCATTCCTATCTCCTCATGTCCTCTCTATATTTCCTCTTTCTCTCTCCCTCTGTCCTCTCTCTGTCCTCTCTCTTCCTCTGCCCTCTCTCTCTGTCCTCTCTCTCCCTCTGTCCTCTCTCTCATTCCTATCACCTCATGTCCTCTCTATATGTCTTCTTTCCCTCTCCCTCTGTCCTCTCTCTGTCCTCTCTCTTCCTCTGCCCTCTCTCTCTGTCCTCTCTCTCCCTCTGTCCGCTCTCTCTGTCCTCTCTCTCTCTCTGTGTCCTTTCTCTCACTGTCCTCTCTCTCCCTCTGTCCTATCTCTCTCTGTCCTCTCTCTCCCTCTTTCATATCTCTCTCTGTCCCCTCTCTCTGTCCTCTCTCTCCCTCTGTCCTCTCTCTCTCTCTTTGTCCTCTCTCTCTGTCCACTCTCTCTCTCCCTCTGTCCTCTCTCTCCCTTTGTCCTATCTCTCTCTGTCTTCTCTCTCTCTTTCTGCCCTGCCTCTCTCTTTGTCCTGTTATAATACATGCTGTGAGCCGCCGACCACAGAGTTGTTAACCTTCAGTCTTTAAAGATATGATGAAATTACCTGTTACCAAGCTTGGAGATACTAAAATCCTGCCTGTTTATTGCCCCTTGGGACTGGAATTTTCTGTCCTCTGTCCTCTCTCTCTATGTCCTCTCTCTCCCTCTGTCCTCTCTCTCTCTGTCCTCTCTCTCCCTCTGTCCTATCTCTCCCTCTGTCCTCTCTCTCCCTTTGTCCTATCTCTTTCTTTCTCTCTCCATCTGTCCTCTCTCTCTCTGTCCTCTCTCTCCCTCTGTCCTCTCTCTCTCTGTCCTCTCTCTCCCTCTGTCCTATCTCTCCCTCTGTCCTCTCTCTCCCTCTGTCCTATCTCTTTCTTTCCGCTCTGTCTGTCCTCTCTCTGCCCTCTCTCTTCCTCTGTCCTCACTCTCTCTCTGTCCCCTCTCTCTGGCCTTTCTCTCTCCATCTGTCCTCTCTCTCTCTGTCCTCTCTCTCCCTCTGTCCTCTCTCTCTCTGTCCTCTCTCTCCCTCTGTCCTATCTCTCTCTGTCCTCTATCTCCCTCTGTCCTATCTTACTCTGTCCTCTCTCTCTCTGTCCTCTCTTTATCTCTCTGTCCTCTCTCTCTGTCCTCTCTCTCTGTCCTCTGTCTCTCTCTGTCCTGTCTCTCTCTCTGTCCTTTCTCTATCTCTCCTCTCTCTCTGTCCTTTCTCTCTCCATCTGTCCTCTCTCTCTCTCTGTCCTCTCTCTCCCTCTGTCCGATCTCTCCCTCTGTCCTCTCTCTCCATCTGTCCTATCTCTCCCTATGTCCTCTCTCTCCATCTGTCCTCTCTCTCTCTGTCCTCTCTCTCCCTCTGTCCTATCTCTCTCTGTCCTCTATCTCTCTCTGTCCTATCTCTCTCTGTCCTCTCTCTCTGTCCTCTCTTTATCTCTCTGTCCTCTCTCTCTGTTCTCTCTCTCTCTGTCCTCTGTCTCTCTCTGCCCTCTCTCTCTCTCTGTCCTTTCTCTATCTGTCCTCTCTCTCTGTCATCTCTCTATCTGTCCTCTATCTCCCTCTGTCCTCTCTCTCCCCCAGTCCTATCTGTCTCTGTCCTTGCTCTCTGTCCTTTCTTTCTCTGTACTCTCTCCCCATCTGTTCTCTCTCCCTCTGTCCTCTCTCTCCCTCTGTCCTCTCTCTCCCTCTGTCCTCTCTCTCTCTCTCTCTGTCCTCTCTCTATCTGTCCTCTCTCTATCTGTCCTCCCTCTCCCTCTGTCTTCTCTCTCCCTCTTTCCTATCTCTCTCTGCCCTCTCTCTCTTTCCTCTCTCTCTGTCCTCTCTCTGTGTCCTCTCTCTCCCTCTGTCCTCTCTCTCTGCCCTCTCTCTCTCTCTCTGTCCTCTCTCTCCTTCTGTCCTATCTCTCTTTTCCCTCTCTCTGTCCTCTCTCTCACTCTCTCTCTCCCGCTGTCCTATCTCTCTCTGTGCTCTACCTCTGTCCCTTGGGACTGGAATTTTCTCTGTCTTCTCTCGCTCTCTCTCTCCTGCCTCTCTCTTTGTCCTGTTACAATACATGCTGTGAGCCCCTGGCCACAGAGTAGTTAAACTTCAGTCTTTAAAGATATGACTAAAACTAATGAAATTACCTGTTACCAAGCTTGGATATACTGAAATCCTGCCTGTTTATTGTCCCTTGGGACTGGAATTTTCTGTCCTCTGTCCTCTCTCTCTCTCTCTGTCCTCTCTCTGTGTCCTCTCTCTCCCTCTGTCCTCTCTCTCCCTCTATCCTTTCTCTCTTTGTATTCTCTCTCTCTGTCCTCTGTCTCTTTGTCCTCTGTCTCTTTGTCCTCTCTATCTCTGTCCTCTATTTCCATCTGTCCTCTCTCTCTCTCTGTCCTCTCTCTCCCTCTGTCCTCTCTCTCTCTGTGTCCTCTCTCTCTGTCCTCTCTCTCTCTGTCCTCTCTCTCTCCATCTGTCCTCTCTCTCTCTGTCCTCTCTCTCCATCTGTCCTCTCTCTCTCTGTCCTCTCTCTCCATCTGTCCTCTCTCTCTGTCCTCTCTCTCCCTCTGTCCTCTCTCTCCATCTGTCCTCTCTATCTCTGTCCTCTCTCTCCCTCTGTCCTAGCTCTCTCTGTCCTCTATCTCCCTCTGTCCTATCTCTCTTTGTCCTCTCTCTCTGTCCTCTCTTTATCTCTCTGTCCTCTCTCTCTGTCCTCTCTCTCTGTCCTCTCTTTCTCTCTGTCCCCTCTCTCTCTCTGTCCTTTCTCTATTTGTCCTCTCTCTGCCATCTCTCTATCTGTCCTCTATCTCCCTCTGTCCTCTCTCTCCCTCTGTCCTATCTGCCTCTGTCCTTGCTCTCTGTACTTTCTTTCTCTGTACTCTCTCCCCATCTGTTCTCTCTCTCTCTCCCTCTGTCCTCTCTCTCTCTGTGTCCTCTCTCTATCTGTCCTCTCTCTATCTGTCTTCTCTCTCCCTCTGTCCTATCTCTCTCTGCCCTCTCTCTCTTTCCTCTCTCTCTGTTCTCTCTCTGTGTCCTCTCTCTCCCTCTGTCCTCTCTCTCTCTGTGCTCTCTCTCTCTCTGTCCTCTCTCTCCCTCTATCCTATTTCTCTTTTCCCTCTCTCTGTCCTCTCTCTCACTCTCTCTCTCCCTCTGTCCTATCTCTCTCTGTGCTCTCCCTCTGTCCCTTGGGACTGGAATTTTCTCTGCCACAGAGTTGTTAAACTTCAGTCTTTAAAGATATGACTAAAACTAATGAAATTACCTGTTACCAAGCTTGGAGATACTGAAATCCTGCCTGTTTATTGTCCCTTGGGACTGGAATTTTCTGTCCTCTGTCTTCTCTCTCTCTCTCTGTCCTCTCTCTGCGTCCTCTCTCTCCCTCTGTCCTCTCTCTCCCTCTATCCTTTCTCTCTTTGTCCTCTCTCTCTCTCTGTGTCCTCTCTCTCTCTGTCCTCTCTTTCTCTGCCCTCTATCTCTCTCTGTCCTCTCTCTCTGTCCTCTTTCTCTTTCCCTCTGTCCTCTCTCTCCACCTTCTCTCTTTCTCTCTCTCTCTCTCTCTCTCTCTCTCTCTGTCCCTGTCTCTCTCTTTCTCTCTCTGTACTCTCTCTGTCCTCTCTCCCTCTGTCCTATCTTTCTCTGTCCTCTCTCTCTCTCCTATCTCTCTCTTCTCTCTGTCCTCTCTCTCTCTGTGTGTCCTCTCTTTCCATCTGTCCTCTCTATCTGTCCTCACTCTCTCTCTCTCTCTGTCCTCTCTCTCTTTCTTCCCATCTCTCTGTCCTCTCTCTCTTCCTCTGTCCTCTCTCTCTGTCCTCTCTCTGTGTCCTCTCTCTCTCTCTGCCCTCTCTCTCTCCCTCTGTCCTATCTCTCTCTTTACCCTCTCTCTGTCCTCTCTCTCCCTCTGTCCTCTCTCTCCCTCTGTCCTACCTCTCTCTGTCCTCTCTCTCTGTCCTTTATTTTCTGTACTCTCACCCCCTCTGTCATCTCTCTCCATCTGTCCTATCTCTCTCTGTCCTCTCTCTCCCTCTGTCCTCTCTCTCTCTCTCTGTCCTATCTCTCTCTGTCCTCTATCTCCCTCTGTCCTATCTCTCTCTGTCCTCTCTCTCTCTGTCCTCTCTTTATCTCTCTGTCCTCTCTCTCTGTCCTCTCTCTTCTTCTTCTTTCCTTTCTCCCTATCCTCTCTCTCTCTGTCCTCTCTCTTTTTGTCCTCTGTCTCTCTCTGTCCTCTCTCTCTGTCCTCTCTCTCTGTCCTCTCTATGTCCTCTCTATGTCCTCTCTCTCCCTGTCCCCTCTCTCTCTGTCCTCTCTCTCCCTGTCCTCTCTCTCTCTATGTCCTCTCTCTCCATGTCCCCTCTCTCTCTGTCATCTCTCTATCTGTCCTCTATCTCCCTCTGTCCTCTCTCTCCCTCTGTCCTATCTGTCTCTGTCCTTTCTTTTTTTGTACTCTCTCCCCATCTGTTCTCTCTCTCCCTCTGTCCTATCTCTCTCTGCCCTCTCTCTCTCTTTCTTCTCTCTCTATGTCCTCTCTCTGTTTCCTCTCTCTCCCTCTGTCCTCTCTCTCTGCCCTCTCTCTATGTCTTCTCTCTCCCTCATTCCTTTCTCTCTTTTCCCTCTCTCTGTCCTCTCTCTCCCTCTCTCTCCCTCTGTCCTATCTCTCTCTGTGCTCTCCCTCTGTCCCTTGGGACTGGAATTTTCTCTGTCTTCTCTCTCTCTCTCTCTCTCTGCCCTGCCTCTCTCTTTGTCCTGTTACAATACATGCTGTGAGCCCCCGGCCACAGAGTTGTTAAACTTCAGTCTTTAAAGATATGACTAAAACTAATGAAATTAACTGTTACCAAGCTTGGAGATACTAAAATCCTGCCTGTTTATTGTCCCTTGGGACTGGAATTTTATGTACTCTGTCCTCTCTCTGTGTCCTCTCTCTCTCTCTCTGTCCTTTCTCTCCCTCTGTCCTTTCTCTCTTTGTCCTCTCTCTCTCTCTGTCCTCTCTCTCTCTCTCTCTCTCTCTGTCCTCTCTCTCCCTCTGTCCTATCTCTCTCAGTCCTCTATCTCCCTCTGTCCTATCTCTCTCTGTCCTCTCTCTCTCTGTGTCCTCTCTGTATCTATCTGTCTGCTCTCTCTGTCCTCTCTCTCTCTCTGTCCACTCTCTCACTGTCCTCTCTCTCCCACTGTCCTCTCTCTCCCTCTTTCCTACCTCTCTCTTTCCCTTCTCTCTGTCCTCTCTCTCCCTCTGTCATTGCTCTCTCTGTCCTCTCTCTCTGTCCTCTCTCTCCCTCTGTCCTCTATCTCCCTCTGTCCTATCTCTCTCCCTCTGTCCTATCTCTCTCTTATCCCTCTCTCTGTCCTCTCTCTCCCTCTGTCCTCTCTCTCCCTCTATCCTATCTCTCTCTGTCCTCTCTCTCTCTGTCCTTTCTTTTTCTGTACTCTCACCCCTCTGTCATCTCTCTCCCTCTGTCCTCTCTCTGCCTCTGTCCTATCTCTGTTTGTACTCTCTCTGTCTTCTCTCTCTCCTGCCTCTCTCTTTGTCCTGTTACAATAGATGCTGTGAGCCCCCGGCCACAGAGTTGTTAAACTTCAGTCCTCACTCTCTCTCTCTGTGCTCTCTCTCTCTCTCTGTCCTCTCTCTCCCTCTGTCCTCTCTCTGTGTCCTCTCTCTCTCTGTCCTCTCTCTCCCTCTGTCCTATCTCTCTCTTTACCCTCTCTCTGTCCTCTCTCTCCCTCTGTCCTCTCTCTCCCTCTGTCCTCTCTCTCTCTGGTCTCTCTCTCTGTCCTTTCTTTTTCTGTACTCTCACCCCCTCTGTCATCTCTCTCCCTCTGTCCTTTCTCCCTCTGTCCTCTATCCCTCTGTCCTCTCTCTATCCTTTCTTTCTCTGTACTCTCTCCCCCTCTGTCCTCTCTCTGTGTACTCTATCTGTCCTCTCTCAATCTGTCCTCTCTCTCCCTCTTTCCACTCTCTCTCTCTGTCCTATCTCTCTCTGTCCTCTCTCTCTGTCCTCTCTCTCTCTCTCTCTGTCCTCTCTCTCTCAGTGTCTTCTCTCTCTCTCTCTCTCCTGCCTCTCTCTTTGTCCTTGACTGGCTTGATGGGGGAGAGGCTCAAAATGGCTTACTAGTTACAGGTTTCAAAAATATTACGGATTTAACGGGTGCCATTTTTTTCAAGTCTGTAACACGGAAGCCATTGGGAGACCTCCAAAATACGCCAATTAATTCAAAAATTAACTTACAACTTCACACACAGCACATGGGGAGAGGCAGGGAGCCTGTAAGTGAGGTTGCAAGCTAATTTGATATTTAACTGGTTGAATTTCCCAAGCCCGCAAATGGTTTCACACCTGTATATGCATACAGGAGCACAGAGGAGAGAGAGGGGGAGAAAGGGAGAGGGGGAGAGGATGGAAAGAAACACAGGGAAGGGAGAGGGGGAGGAAGAGACACAGGGGTGAGAGTGGGGGGTAGAGGGTGTAAAGAGACACAGGGGAGAGAGCGGGGTGGAAAGATACACAGGGGTGGAAGATAAGGGGAAGCAAAACCCAAGGGAGGAAAAGAGGGCAAAGAGACAAGGGAGGGAGAGAGTGGGGAGAGGCTCAAGATGAGCACTGAAGGTGCTCATTGCGAGGCCCGAAAGTTGTGGGTTGGCCGATGACTGCAATTAGAGGCAAACCCACTCATTGCCGGGCTTTTGATGAGAGCCAAAGGCGCTCATCGCAAGGTCTGGAAAGTTGAGGCTCGCAATGAGCACCGAAGGTGCTTATTGCGGAGCACGAAAGTTGTGGGTTGGCCAAGGTCTGCAATGAGTGGCAAAGTCGCTCATCGTGAGGCACGCAAGTTAGATGGGGGAGAACCTTGCATTGGGTAACAAACAGCATTGCCAGGCTTCAAATGTCATTGCCGTCATTTTTGACGGGCAAGTTGCTATTATATATATATATACATAAACAATAATAAAAAATGTATATCATTAACCTATTAGTACTATTTTACTATTATTTTTTATATATGTATATATATATATATATATATATATATATATTAGCGAAGAAAGTGTTGAAATGCTGTTTGTCACACAATGTGAGTGTACTGTGTGCCTCAAGTAACTAAATTCCTCAAAAACAGAAATCTACATTACATAAAATAAGAAAAACTAAAATCACAAAAAATAAAAAAAGGAACATTACAGAAAATTACAAAATACATTACAACCCCCCCCCCACTACTAAATTTTTAAAAAATGTACACACCTGAAAATGAAATACATATAATACATACATATAATACAATACAACACAATTAAATAAAATACAATACAACACAATTAAATAAAATACAATTAAATAAAATACAATTAAATAAGATACAATTAAATAAAAAACAATACAATTCAATTAAATACAATACCCCCCTATCTAATATACATGCCACTATCTAATATACATGCCACTATCTAATCTACATTCCACTATCTAATATACATGCCACTATCTAATATACATGCCACTATATAATGTAAAATACATCCCACTATATAATATACAATACTATGTAATAATACATCCCCCATCTATCTATCTAATATACAGTACATGCTATCTATATATATATATAGCTACCCTAATTGTAAGCTACAATAAAATAATTAAGACCACTTACCTTTGAGATGCTTCTTCAGATCAGCAACTTACGGTAAAAAAGATTTAAAAAATTAATACAAGACGCTTACATGAAATAATTAAACATTCTAAACATTCTAAATATTCTAAATATTATACTCACCTTTCCAGCATGTCCCATTCCAGCATGTCACGTCCCAACATGTCACGTCCTCCATGTTCCGTCGTCCATCTTTGCGTCTTTTCCGGCGCTACTCCTGTAAAAGAAAACATTACATTAGTAAACATAAACCAAAGTTAAATAAACACAATCTACATTATACTTACCTTTCCGCGATGTCTCCAGCCTCCTCGTCTTCTCCAGAAGCATCCGTGCATTAAAAAAAAAGAAAGAAAAAAAGCGACACACATCCGCCCTGGCGGATGTCTCCGACGCTAATGACCTTCCTATGGAGTGTTCTAGAATAAAAATGGCAATGGCGGCTACTGATTGGCTGATAAGGCTGTCTATCAAATTCAGCCAATCAGAAGACCCCATTTGTGAACCAATGAAAAAAGTATATACCCCAAAATACAAGGCTGATTGGATAACACACCTGTCAATCTTTATTTGAACCAATCCTAAGGCTTTATTGCCATCAGCCAATCACAATGGAATATACCCCCACATATTGATTGGTGAAGACATCTGCGCCTTCCCATTGGCTGTAATATTAATTGATATTAACAGTAGCCAATGAGAATGCGCAAATCCTTCACCAATCAGTAAGTGAGGGTGTATTCCATTTTTGATTGGCTATTGTCAGTGCAACCAATCAGAATGCGCAGAGGCTCCAACCAATCACCCTGTGGTGGTGTATTCCATTGTGATTGGCTGAAGGCATCTGCGCCTTGTGATTGGTTTAAATAAAGATTGACACGTGCATTATCCAATCACAGTGGGATTTTAGGGTGTATCCCTTTGTGATTGGTTCACACATTGGCGCCTCCTGATTGGGTGAATTTGATAGACAGCGTTTTCAACCAATCAGAAAGCGCCATTGCATATTTTCTTCCGGAAAAGTCTCCTGGAGCCTCATTAGTGTCGGGGATGTCTGGGAGTGCGGATGTAAGTATATATATATATATATATTTTTTATACAGGGCGTGGCAGAAGAGGATCCGGAGGAGGCCGGAGACATCACGGGGAGGTAAGTAGAATGTAGATTATGTTTATTTTATTTTGATGTATGTGTATTAATGTTGTGTTTTTTTTAACAGGTGCCGCGCCAGAGAAGGATTAAAAGAATAAGGACGGGACATGCCGGAAAGGTGAGTAGAATATTTAGAATGTATAGAATGTTTATTTTAGAACACTAATTTATTTTTATTTTTTTCGTAGGTGGCTGATCTCAATGGACATCTGCAAAGGTAAGTGGTCTTAATTATTTTATTTTAGCTTAGACTTAGATTAGTTAATATATAGATAGCATTTATTGTATGTTAGCTAGGAGTATGTGTTTTATATAGATAGCATAGCATGTATTATAGATAGTTTGTGGGATTTATTTAGATAGATTGGGGATGTATTATTATATAGATAGCATGTATATTAGATTATGCTATTTATTTAGATAGATTGTGTGATGTATATTAGATAGGGGTGTATTGTATTGTAATTGTATGTATTTGTATTGTATGTATTTGTATTATATGTATTTCCTTTTCAGGTGTGTATTTTTTTTTTTCTGTAGTGAGGGGGGGGGGGGGTTGTAATGTTTTTTTTTTTTTCTGTAATGTTCCTTTTTTTATTTTTTGTGAGTTAGGTTTTTTATTTCATGTAATGTAGATTATTTTTTTTGTGTGACTTTAGGCTTTTTCATTTTCTGTAATTAGAGTGGTAGGGTTTAATAGGGGGTAGGTAGTGTAGATGTTAATAGGTTAGTGTAGAGGGTGTTTAGTTGATATTTAATGTTTTATTGGGGGTAGTATAGTGCAGTATAGTGTTTATACTTAGTGTCATGATGGTCCTTGAGGACCATCATGGCACTTATGTGGTTAATGTAGTGTTGTAACAGGCCCATAATGGTGTTAATATACCCTTATGGGACTGATGGGGTTAAATAGAGGCTTATGGGGGTCTGTATTGACCCCCAGGAGTGACAGGGTTAATGAAGGGCTTATGGGGGACTGTATTGACCCCCATGAGTGACAGGCTTAATGAAGGGCTTATGGGGGTCACTATTGACCCCCATGAGTGACAGGGTTAATGATGGGTTTATGGGGGTCTGTATTGACCCCCATGAGTGACAGGGTTAATGAACGGCTTATGAGGGTCTATATTGACCCCCATGAGTGACAGGGTTAATGAGGGTTTTATGGGGGTCTGTATTGAACGTTATGATTGACAGGGTGACAGTGTATATATTTTTTCTTTTACAACTGGTCCTTTAAGGACCTGTAATGCGGGAATTTTGAATTTTGATTGCAGCGGGGGTCCCAGATCGCGTGCAATCGGGACCCCCACTGCGATGGTTAATGTGGGGTTAATGCAGGGCTCCGAGCTTATCTCGGATCCCCTGGGGTTAATGCGGGTTTCCTAGCTTATCTCGGATCCCTTCTTGGCTAATTTTTACGTGGCTGGGCTGTGAGCCTCGTTTTCGTTTATTTCGGCGGTCATTTTTTCTCTCGCTTAGGGATTTTCGTGTGTCTGAACTCGGGAATTTGGACTTAAATGGAGGTGTAACTTCACTTGCAGAGGTCCTGGGTGCCCCCCTTGCTATGGGTAAGCTTTTTATGTAGTTTGTGTAAGTATTTGGTGTGTTTTCACTGTTTTTAGTTGCGCGTGGGTCGCCCGTTATAGTCGGATTCTTAGTGCGTGTGGGTGTTTGTTATGTTAAGGCGTGTTCCGAGGTGTTTTTTTTTTTTCTATGTCGTGCGTGTGACGTGTTTAACGGCTCGCCTCGCTACGTGAGGCTCGTCAGCAATGAGCGCCTGCGGCACTCATTGCCTAATTGCCTAAGTGCTACGGTTTAACGTCTCGCCTCGCTGCGCGAGGCTCGCCGGGCAATGAGAGCCTGTGGCGCTCATCGCTAAGTCGTACGCACCACGCAACACAGCGTGACGACGAATCGTAGTTGGACAAATATAATATGTGATATATATGTGCATTTTTTTTTATTTATTGTTGGAGCCCCTTTTAGTTAAACCTGCTCCATTTGCAGTTTTGCACCATAAATGGAAGATTTCTATGGTGCCCCCTTTCATTGATGCCTTAAGCACGTGCTTATTTTGCCTAATGGTTAATCCAGCCCTGGTTACGGTCCTTCAATGGAAAAAAAGATTCTTTATCCCTGAGTTACACTACAGCTCTAGTCTGTAATATGCACCTAGAAAAGGGGTGCCCAAACCCTAATGATGGGGCATCTACTTTCGAGTCATTCTAACACAGTCTGCTGCTCTACTAACATCATGTCACCCAACCCTCCCAGTCACATTCAGCATCTTGCACAACACATGCATTGCTCCTCTTTGTTTCCTAGACTTTACACTTGGTGTATCTGAAAAATAATTAAAAACGGCCTTTACATTGTAATTGTTATTTTCAGTAGAAACATGTGAGACCTGGACCATAAAGAAGGCTGAGCGCCTTAGAATTTACATCTTGTTAGAATTGTGGTGTTTGAGAAATCTGCCTAGAGATCAAGAAGATCCAGTTAATCAATACAACAGGAAAGGAAGTCAAACTGTTCACTGGAAGGTTTGATCATGAGGCAAAAGCTCAAATATTTTAGCAATATTAAGAGAAGACAGTATTCCCTGATGCTGGGAAAGGTTGAAAGAACACAAAGAAGGGGATGTCAGAGGTGGAGATGGATAGATGAAATTATTGAAGCAATGAGCATGAGCTTGATGGAGGGCAGTGACAGCAGAGAGTCGGTAATTCTATAGAACCAATTTAAAATATTTTTACCTGGATAAGAATGAGTTCCTGAAATTGGTTGCCTCTGCTGCACATCTAGTTATAAAATTAATCAAATATATAAAATCTTATGTTATAATTACATTATTCTATCCATTGAGGAGGAGCTGTACCGGGAAAGTGACAACAGGGATTGACAGATGACTCCATGGGCAGAGGCCTTAGGGTGACAGATGGAGCGACAGGTGTCAGACAGAAGTTCTCGGCGCTCCTTTCTGATCACTGATACAAAACAAAAACTTCAAAAACTTTATAAAACCAAATATTCACTATTAATGACAAATAGTTAATATTGAAGCCCCGTTGCCGTTAGGGATGTGTCTGATTTGACAGCATCATGTACAGTAGAGCACCAGCCTGTTTAACACCAATTAAATGAGTCTAATTAGGATATCGTTACCCAGTTGTAGAGTCTTTGTCTCCAGCTGTGAACTCTAATTTGTTTCGCGGCTCTGTGGGCTTTGAGTTCACTTTTAGAACAGACTATGTATTTTTTTAAGACTAGTAAACAAAAGCGGTCATTTCCGATGCAGATGGAGGCATGGTGGGTCTAGCATTGTGGAAATGTAACGGCACAAAGGTTGGGACGAATGTGATCAGCGTTTAACAGCAATATCTACAGTAATTATGTCCGGCGTATAGCGAATTCCTCTATATACAAACAATATTCATCCCTTTTCTTTTGTTAATTTGTTTTTCTTTTGTTAGTTGGAATCAAGATTAATTTAAACATATAATATAAAATAATTGTAACCTAAAATTAAGTATTGTTCATTATTACAATTATATATATATATATATGTATATATATATATATATATATATATATATATATATATATGCCACAATATAATGTAGCTTATGGTAGGCAACAGAGTGATAGTAGTTTTTTAACTTATTTTGCGACATTCAAATGTGAACACAAATGTACTATTTATGTAATCTCTCTCGCTATATATATATATATATATATATATATATATATATATATACTGTATATATACAGTAGACTCTCAGTTATCCGGTAGATGGTAGATGCCGGATAACAGCCCTATTAAATTGGGGCTAGGTTTTAAAACGTAGCCGTAACACCAAATTTACGCGTTACGGTATTAAATTAGCCCTGTAACGTTGCTCACAGCGCACTTGCGTGTTAACACGCAGGTCGGCCGAGAATAGGCTAAGCGCTGAGCAACATTGAACTTCGCACACGTAAATCCTTTGATCAGTCATGCCCGTAACTGCTACTTCAATTCAGCTATTAAAGTGCAATGTGGTCACTCGCGAGCAAGCACGTAGCACGCAAATGGAGCCCAAAGGCCAACGTGTGCTCTAGAGCTGTACATTTATTATAAGGGAAAGTGATGTTAGGTCTTAGAATGGATAGCACAACATTTCAAGCCCGCAAATCGGCCCCCGAAACATACTTTATTTCATGTTTATATTTTGTGTTATAACGATCACGGCAAATAATGTGTTACGACATATACTGTAACTTGCATGTAATAGAATATTATATGTACTGCTTTATTAATATTGTATTATATCTGGATCGAAAAACTGTAATGGAAGCATGTAGGACTTCGAAATCTACCCTTCCCTTTTTCAGTGACGTAACGCTAACAATCTCTTTTTCTATTGGCCCCATCTAAACCCGTAACTACGTGCTTGCTTAATTGTTTGTGTTCGAGCACTCAATTCCGACGGCCGAGAACTGGTTTACGTAATAGCGTCTCTCACTAATTTAATAGCGACGTAAAGCGGCTACATTTCAAGCATGCAGCCTTTAGATGCTACACGTTGGACTTACAAGGCTGGAATTTAATGAGGCTGTAAATGTATTTTCTGGTTGCTTGAGAGATACATATAAAAGAGGCGTAGACTAGCTGCACATAGGATACTCTGCGAAGTACCTTGGTTGTGAGGGCTGTTCTAGCAGCAGCAGCTTTCATTCCTCACTTACACACAGGTACATTCGGCTGGAGGGTGCAGTGCTGAACCCAGGGGAATGTAATGCCAACACTGCACTGGCTTAGTCACTCATGCCCGGGGAATGTAACCCCAACACTGCACTGGCTCAGTCACTCACGCCCGGGGAATGTAACCCCAACACTGCACTGGCTCAGTCACTCATGCCCGGGGAATGTAACCCCAACACTGCACTGGCTCAGTCACTCATGCCCGGGGAATGTAACCCCAACACTGCACTGGCCCAGTCACTCATGCTCGGGGAATGTAACCCCAACACTGCACTGGCTCAGTCACTCATGCCCAGGGAATGTAACGACAACACTACCCTGGCTCAGTCACTCATGCCAGGTGAATGTAACCCCAACACTGCACTGGCTCAGTCACTCATGTCCGGCGAATGTAACCCCAACACTGCCCTGGCTCAGTCACTCATGCCAGGGGAATGTAACGCCAACCCTGCACTGGCTCAGTCACTCATGCCCGGGGAATGTAACCCCAACACTGCCCTGGCTCAGTCACTCATGCCCAGGGAATGTCACCCCAACAATGCACCGTATCAGTCACTAATGCCCGGGGAATATAACGCCAACACTGCCCTGGCTCAGTCACTCATGCCCGGGGAATGTAATGCCAACACTGCACTGGCTCAGTCACTCATGCCCGGGGAATGTAACCCCAACACTGCCCTGGCTCAGTCACTCATGTCCAGCGAATGTAACCCCAACACTGTCCTGGCTCAGTCACTCATGCCCGGGGAATGTAACCTCAACACTGCCCTGGCTCAGTCACTCATGCCCGGGGAATGTAACCTCAACACTGCACTGGCTCAGTCACTCATGCCTGGGGAGTGTAACGCCTACACTGCCCTGACTCAGTCACTCATGCCCGGGGAATGTAACTCCAACACTGCACTGGCTCAGTCACTCATGCCCGGGGAATGTAACCCCAACACTGCCCTGGCTCAGTCCCTCATGCCCGGGGAATGTAACGCCAACACTGCACTGGCTCAGTCACTCATGCCCGGGGAATGTAACCCCAACACTGCCCTGGCTCAGTCACTCATGCCAGGGGAATGTAACGCCAACCCTGCACTGGCTCAGTCACTCATGCCCGGGGAATGTAACCCCAACACTGCCCTGGCTCAGTCACTCATGCCCAGGGAATGTCACCCCAACAATGCACCGTATCAGTCACTAATGCCCGGGGAATATAACGCCAATACTGCCCTGGCTCAGTCACTCATGCCCGGGGAATGTAATGCCAACACTGCACTGGCTCAGTCACTCATGCCCGGGGAATGTAACCCCAACACTGCCCTGGCTCAGTCACTCATGTCCAGCGAATGTAACCCCAACACTGTCCTGGCTCAGTCACTCATGCCCGGGGAATGTAACCTCAACACTGCCCTGGCTCAGTCACTCATGCCCGGGGAATGTAACCTCAACACTGCACTGGCTCAGTCACTCATGCCTGGGGAGTGTAACGCCTACACTGCCCTGACTCAGTCACTCATGCCCGGGGAATGTAACTCCAACACTGCACTGGCTCAGTCACTCATGCCCGGGGAATGTAACCTCAACACTGCCCTGGCTCAGTCACTCATGCCCGGGGAATGTAACTCCAACACTGCCCTGACTCAGTCACTCATGCCCGGGGAATGTAACTCCAACACTGCACTGGCTCAGTCACTCATGCCCGGGGAATGTAACGCCAACACTGCACTGGCTCAGTCACTCATGTCCGGGAAATGTAACCCCAACACTGCCCTGGCTCAGTCACTCATGTCCGGGGAATGTAACCCCAACACTGCGCTGGCTCAGTCACTCATGCCCTGGGAATGTAACCCCAACATTGCCCTGGCTCAGTCACTCATGCCCAGGGAATGTCACCCCAACAATGCACCATATCAGTCACTAATGCCCGGGGAATGTAACGCCAACACTGCCCTGGCTCAGTCACTCATGCCCGGGGAATGTAATGCCAACACTGCACTGGCTCAGTCACTCATGCCCGGGGAATGTAACCCCAACACTGCACTGGCTCAGTCACTCATGCCCGGGGAATGTAACCTCAACACTGCCCTGGCTCAGTCACTCATGCCTGGGGAGTGTAACGCCTACACTTCCCTGGCTCAGTCACTCATGCCCGGGGAATGTAACTCCAACACTGCACTGGCTCAGTCACTCACTCCCGGGGAATGTAACGCCAACACTGCACTGGCTCAGTCACTCATGTCCCGGGAATGTAACCCCAACACTGCCCTGGCTCAGTCACTCATGTCCGGGAAATGTAACCCCAACACTGCCCTGGCTCAGTCACTCATGTCCGGGGAATGTAACGCCAACACTGCCCTGGCTCAGTCACTCATGCCCGAGGAATGTAACGCCAACACTGCCCTGGCTCAGTCACTCATGCCCGGGAAATGTAACTCCAACACTGCACTGGCTCAGTCACTCATGTCCGGCGAATGTAACCCCAACACTGCCCTGGCTCAGTCACTCATGTCCGGCGAATGTAACCCCAACACTGCACTGGCTCAGTCACTCATGCCCGGGGAATGTAACCCCAACACTGCCCTGGCTCAGTCACTCATGTCCGGGGAATGTAACCCCAACACTGCGCTGGCTCAGTCACTCATGCCCTGGGAATGTAACCCCAACATTGCCCTGGCTCAGTCACTCATGTCCGGGGAATGTAACCCCAACACTGCGCTGGCTCAGTCACTCATGCCCGGGGAATGTAACCCCAACACTGCGCTGGCTCAGTCACTCATGCCCTGGGAATGTAACCCCAACATTGCCCTGGCTCAGTCACTCATGCCCGGGGAATGTAACCCCAACACTGCCCTGGCTCAGTCACTCATGTCCGGGGAATGTAACCCCAACACTGCGCTGGCTCAGTCACTCATGCCCTGGGAATGTAACCCCAACATTGCCCTGGCTCAGTCACTCATGCCTGTCTGCTTCCAGGTAAAACTGAATTTCAGTGGATGATATCTAGGTGCCTGTAAGCATTTTGTGGCATCACAATCTGGCTCCTGGCATTTGTTGAGCCCTGTAAAATATTTTTTTTATTTAAAGTACTGTATTCAATTTTTTCTGGTTGCTTGAGAGTTCTGGTTAACTGAGAGTCTACTGTATATATATTCTTACTTAGAAGAAGCTGACAATCTAGCATTCTGTCAACATTGTGCCACCTTCCCCTTCCTATGTGTGAGCTGTGCTAGTCCATAGTTGAGACGAGCCAAGCCCCAGATTGACAGACACCATTCTTAACTAGAGAGAAAACGATAAAGGAAGAAGATTGAAGCGAACAGCCTGCCAGGCTATCAGCTTCTTCCAAAAATATTTCTAAGATTTATCCTTTTTAAATTACGTTGTAAAAAGTACATTTAAAATATTAATGTATGCCTTTACTTCACATAAACATTATGGGCTTTAATTAACTATATTTTTAATTAGAAATCAATCATAACGTCAGCATGAAACTCATTCAAAAAACTCAGCAGATATATACAGCCTTATTAAATTGTGATTCAGCCAACCCTAGTTCCTAATTGGTTTCTCCCCTCTGCAGCTCATGAAGACAGTATAATTCTAAGTACAGGATGTGCAGTGTCTCATAGTAACCAATCAGTGGCAACATTTTGTAACATGCTGCTGGAGAGAGGTTATTATGGTTATAAATAATAAACCTTATTAATGCATTAAAGTCAGAATATTCCCAATGTATTTAATCTTGGTAATATTCATAGTAATATTCATAAATATAGTTACACATATTATTATTAATATTATATTAAAGATGTTTGAACTGAACTTGTGATACATAAAACAATTTCATAGAAGGAGGCAGAAGCGAGGAGAAAAAAATGGACCCCCAATGTAATAAATAATTGGGCATAAAACATAATAATCTGATATGTTGTATTTAATGTTGGGGTTTTTTTTTGTTTGTTTTTTTGCTTTCTAAAAACATTTTATTATTTATCAAATTTAGTTATTCAAAAGACCACATAAAAAAATAAACTTCAGTTTTCCATCAAAGATACTCACATCTGGGCCGGATCTACTAAATGGTGTTAAATAAAAGATTGGATTGTTTGTTTGTAGGTGGTGCAGACAGGCTGACTGACAGCTGCAAATTGCAAACTGCAATGTTAGTTTACTGTTGGAAAATGCATTTTAAATAATATTTGATTGCTAAAATATTGTTATTAAAACTAGTTCTAAATTATACCATTTTATTCAATTGTATTATTATATCTTTGCTGTGTCACTGTTTTAGGAATATTGATTTTTAAAGGGATACAGAATGTTTGAGATTGTATTATGTATATAATATATCTGAGTATTTACTGTTATGTACATTATTTTATTAAGTGCTTATAAGCTCTGTTTATACTTCCTAAAATTATACAAGGATTACCGTGGGTTTGCCCTCTGCAGCTCATGAAGACACATACACTGCAGTACTTGCTGTGAAATGTCTTATAATCGCCAATCAAGGGCAAAGTCTCAGCACCATGCCACTGAGGCCTGGTCCCACATTGGTTAGTATGATATCCGGTACTACACAGTCTGTGTCTTCATGGGCTGCAGAGGGCAGACCCAAGCAGCTACTATTTATATGATTTTAGGCGGTAAAAACAGAGCTTATAAGCACTTCTTAATAAAATAAAATACATAAAAGTAAATAGATGCTCATTGATATTATACACCTAGTAAAATCCTAAAACATTCTGTGTTCATTTAACTTTATATATTAAATATTTTTATTGAATACATAGCTATAACTACTTACATAGGTGTGCTTCAGCCTAGGCACACAAGGCTTAGGCCTAGGGAAGCACATTTTCATTGGTCAGCAGTCTATCTGATGTTGCAGATGCAATTCCAT
Source organism: Discoglossus pictus (assembly GCA_027410445.1). NCBI lineage: Eukaryota > Metazoa > Chordata > Amphibia > Anura > Alytidae > Discoglossus > Discoglossus pictus. The sequence continues at coordinate 112,887,822 of CM050171.1, forward strand.
GGACATATCTGTCAGTGTACCTGACACTTTCTGATTTACCGTATACTTACACAGATACATATACAAGTATAAATTATTATTTAGTTGTGTGGTAAAATTATTATTGGGATATAGCACGAGAAAGAGGAGATGGGGGCCGGGGGGCGTACAAATCGGGTCTAGGGCAGC